>JBBPCY010000130.1:20572156-20593439 GCA_037974405.1 Brachyalestes nurse | reverse complement strand
CAACCATGATGAGTGATCCGAAAAAAGTGCTTCTAGGTCGGCTACAGCCTGCCCAGAGCCCCCTTGTATGTAAGGGTGTAGTGTTGGTGGCGTCAGTTACACAATAGACCCGGAGCCAGCACGACAGGGGTGGACTGGCAATCTGTACGTTCTGGAAAAGTCCAGAACCGTCCGGTGCACAGCCGTCGGCCCGAGATGCGCATAAAACCGCCCCAGACGCCCCCACCCCCCGAAATACGGCCGTGATGCAGATCTATTCACCTATACAGTAAATATATTGTCTGTTCAGGGAGATTTGGACTTAACAGCAAATTGGTATAGAAAAACAAACAAGAATTTGCAGGATGTGATGCTACATTCATATTTTTTGTAAAAAGCATGACAATATAATCCAAAGTAATCAAAATACGTTACTCACATTGAGTAACTTAACGGATAACGTTACAAACTACATTTTGGGGCATGTATTCTGTAATCTGTAGTAACCTTCCCAACACTGCCAGCAGAGACTGAGACAGATATATATATATATGCATAAATAACTTCATACATATATTTAGATTCATAGTATAAACATATGTTTAAATGATACTTCTATACAATTTCTTAACACTTATCTTTATATTTATAAATATAAATCCAAATTACGTATTCATACTGTAGATTGTTATTACTAGTATTATTATATTACTCAGTACATTCTTCATTGTGTCGTTTATATGTTGTTGTGTTTTATACTGTTGTGCTTGAGAGACACCATCGACCAGAACCAAATTACTTGTATGTGTTTGCTCACATACTTGGCCAATAAGCACAATTCTGATTCTGATACAGAGGTTAGGCTGAAATTTTTCAGTAGTCCAGGAAACTCTGCTGGATTGTGGCCTCCAGGACACGCTGTTTTCAGGTCTGCTTCAGGTCCACCTTTGACCCAGTTTACTAAGGACTTTTCCAAAATGGAGCAAATGAAACAATGCTGCGTGTGACCACGTTTCTCTGGCTGGATCATGTGCAGTCCTGCCTGGGTCAGCGGAGGGCCAGCAGCTCCACCCAATTTTATAACATTTCTGCATAATTAAATCATCAAGAGCCAATGTCAGAAATATTCCAAAATGTCTGTATAATTAAATCATCAAGAGCCAAACAATGTCAGAAATGTTCCAAAATGTCAAAAATTTCTGCATTATCAAATCATCAAGTTCCAAATAATGTCAGCAATATAGCGATAGGAACCAGATACTTGAACCTGTTGCAACTACGAGCTCCCACACAGAAAGCTATTACATGCAATGGTTATAATGACTTGAGACACTGCTTTTTAGTTTTGCAATAAGGTTAGATGTTTTAATCGACAGCTATTTATGGCAGAGAGATCATACAGGACACTGTTTAGGCAAAATAGTACGTAAGATATATTCAGACTATTGTTTCATTATCAACATTAAATATATATATATATATACATATATATATAAATGTATATATATAAATGTATATAACTTAGAAGACATGCAAGTTCACTTGTGGTTTGGGATCCTGATTAAATAGATCATCAGGCCACTTTGAATGGCTGTTTACTTTTAAGTGGTGGAACTAGACAGATTTTATATTGAAAAAAAAAACCCACTGAAACACGTGTTTGAAGGAACTGAGCGGACACCCTTAATAAGACTTAACAAGAGTTTTCTATCTAAAACTATGTATGTCTGATAAGACATTACTGCCATCTAGTGCTTTAGCTTATGGGAAATATAACAGATAAAAGCAATAAGGTGTACAAAGAGAACAAAAAATACAAAAAATGATGGGTTGCTTACAGGGCTGACTGTCACTGGAGTTAAATTCTTTATTTGTTTTTCAAGGCTTAGAAAAAAAGGACTTTTATTTTGAAGTGTGTGGAGCTACTTCAAAGTGATAGTATAACAGTACCAAAAGATCCCTCAGAAAAGTTAAAATGGCTTTTTAACTTCATGGAAAATTGATTTTGGATCAAAACGGCGATGGGATAACTGGTTGGTTCTTGTAAACCTTCTGAAATCCACCCTGCGACCCGAGAGGACTGCCTTCTGGGTTTATTCAGCAATGGAATCTGCCCTGAAAGGTGACAGAAGCTAACAAGCTAAAAACAAACACGCACACATCAACAAAAACACACCTCAAAGAAACTTCACCTTCAGATGGAATGGTATATTTATCTCTCCAGGTGTATAAAACTCGCTTTTGCGTCAGAATTAGAACTGCACGAAATGAACATAATATCATAATTGCGGTTTTATTGCAACATATTATTATTGCAACACTTTTCAGTATATTACATCGTCATATGATCACCTCTCTGGACTTTAATAGGCTTAAGGTCTGTAAATATTGTTTCAAATTGAATGATTACCCCAGCCCCAACCATACAGTCCATATGTGACACACATGCTTCAAATCACAGTTTTTGTGACGTCACAGAATCAACACGATTAAATATAGCTCCCTAGTCTGACTGCAGCAGTTTGTCTCCAATTGTCCAGCACTTTTAATGGTTAAAACATACATTGGATTACATGAAGATCTCGATTCATTGTGCAGTCCTTCCACCTTAAATATGAAGCTGTGAGAATGTAACTACCGAGCTATTTAAGGTGGAACAGCAGAATATTTAGATATTTACAAGATGACCTGGGAAATATTAATATCAATACTAATATAAATGGTCTTACTCTGTAATACCACGTAAATAGTGAATAAAGCCAGTTCAAGCCTTACTTTGCTAATGCAGACAGACCTCAATAAAACATATGTAAAAGTCTGTACATTAATGTTGAAAGTATTTTCACATGTCTGTGCATTACTGCCTAAACTGTCCCTTTAGGTAAGGCCAAACGCAGGCACCTCAGCGCTTCAGAGTGCAACAGTTTGAGCCAAAGCGAAGCTGGGAGCCATTCGATCACTCAGCCTTTCTCTGTCAACTTCCACAACAATGGACCTAATCAAGGGCTGCAACCAAGGACCCCCACTAAAAGAAGAAGAAGAGGTATGAGTTTAACCATCGTTGTGTTTTACAACAGTCCTTTTTCATACAAGATTGATTTCTCCAGGTGTTTAAAACAAGATTCTATGATGTGTTCTTGTCAGTAAAGCCATAGTAAATAAGAGAGGGATATGATGTTAAATCATCACTCATATATTCATAAAGGCATCAGCAGTACAGTTCTTGATCTTGTATGAAACCATTGCATTCACAGTTATTCATACCTGTTGATTTTTTTATGAAGGGACAGATGGTGGCCAACACCAGAGGGGCATTACTGAATTCTTCGCTTCAGCTGGAGTCCTCAGCAGCAGCCCCCAAAAAGGAGAAAATAAACCCATCATCAAGACAGAGGAAGAATGGAATGGACACATTGTGGCAAAACAGGAGAATGAGGAGAAGGAGGAGATAGAAGATTATATGGAAGGCATTACTGAAGAGATGTTTGGAGATGATGATGACTTTGAGATGAGTGTATGTTCAATAAAGACCAAAGAAGAGGAGGAGGAGCGGAGAGAAGCAGGATGCAGCAGTTGGGCAGCTCCTGCTTTATACTCTAATGTTACTATAAAGAAGGAGGAAGAAGATGATGACGAATACCTTGTTGAAAGCCTCCCTGATGCTCACTATGGACTCCTGGGAGTGAGTGGGGGTCTGGCGGTGCCCAAGGGTCAAATTGAGGACCTACCAGAGGAGGTACTGAGCATTATTTTTGCTCACCTGCCTGCAGATGATCTCTATCGGCACGTCAGTCTGGTGTGCCAGCGCTGGAGAGATATCGTCACAGACCCTAAGGTGGGTTCCTTTTATCTCAATAAGTTTAGATCAGGTTGTTTACTTTTAGCAAACAAAAAACTATAAAATGTAGTAACAGCAGACCTGTTTTTCTGGTGTAGTTTGTTCCATGGAAGAAGTTATACTACAGATATGAGATGAGAGAAGAAGAGGCAGTGAAACAGGTGAAAGCCCTCCTTAAAGACAACTGCATCATCAAATCCGATGACCTTTGTGTGCTGAACATGGTGAGGTAAGGCTTGTGATGCCTCTCAGAGAATCTTTAGTTCTCTGCAGCTGCAGTCTCTTAAAGCTGACTCTTTCATGCTCATGTGTGACGTCCTGTTTTTCCTGGGGACACATGATTAAGCTGCCTACAAGTTCTTCAAAGTGAGGAAAGTGTGGTTTCAAGTGGTTGGAGTGCGTAGAAGCCCTTGATTACTTAAAGAGCTTTCACTGAGACACCTTGAGCGTCAATAGAAAGAAGTGGTCATGGTCCTTGAAACCAAGAGGACCAGTTGAACATTACAATGCTGATGTCATTTGTCTGTAGGCTAACTGGTTAAGGTGTCTTAACCCTTATAAGGTCTTCGGGTCTCTGAGACCTGTTTTCAGTTTTTAGCTTTAGAAAAATGAGTAGCATTTCTATTCATAAATGTGATTTAACAAAAGTAAAGGGAACAAATGTAACATGTTTAGTTTATATTACATGCAAATGGGATGAAGTAAACATCTGCTGAGAATTTTAACAGAAAAGGTTTGAATATGTTGAATTAAAGCCCCAAAATGCAAAGGGTCCACCAGACCCAGCAGGACTCCCTGTGTAACCAAAAAACGAAGACCCTAGCAGAATTAAATTAAATCCAGCCCCACTTGACTTAAATGTGGCAATGGCACTTTTTCCACATAGTTTCAAGATGTTCTAGAAATCTGGAACCCAGACACTAGTTGGTTTGTGTAATCTGAATCAGAAAACTTTATTGATCCTGGAAGAATTTGCTTATGCTGTCACTGAACAGAGACACAAAGAGAAGAACAATATAAAACATAATATTAAGCCAAAATTAAATTCTCCAGAAAATACTCTGTACTGAGTACACTATGCTACAGATACAATAGTGAAAATGTGCATATAAATATTAATAAACACTATTTATTATAATAAATAAACAAAATTACTGCCAAAAGAGTTTGCTAGTTAACTCAACTAGTGGTTGTTTGTTCTCTCTACTCTCTAGAGTGTGTTATTGACAGAACCATGACAAAAGTAGTGATATTGCACATGATAACGTTATTGCATAAGTAATGACCGAATGTGTCTGTTTCCATTGCTGTGCTGTCATTGCAGGTACATGTCCCTGTTTAAACACAGTAGACGAGTGAATGTGAAGGACGTTACCCTGTGTGCGAAAGGCCATCGACTCTATGCGCAGGCAGAGGCCTGTATAAAGCATAGACTGCCAGACATAGAAACTGTTGACGGGGTATGTAACCTTTTTTAACCTCAAAACGTCTCAAATAAATTAGTTAAGTGTGATTGTTTGTTGGGACAGCACATCATAAGCTCTGGCTATTCAGTGACCCATTCCATTTGTGATCCTGGTTCAAAACAAAGTACTTCAGACAAACTTAAGAAAACTATTATTTAAAAACATTAATGTGTGATAGGGACCAAATCCATGGTCTGTCATGGCACTGATGCTGATCCTGGCAGATGGGGTGAAGGATGTTTTAAACCTTGTTGCTCGCTTGCGAACCTCTGGATGTCTCCTGACCCCAGGTGGGGTCTCAGAGTATCTGTGGGCAGTGGCCACCTTGCTGCTAGCTATGAGGAATGAAAAAATAACCATCAGTAACAGGTAAGATCTTCCATAGCTAAGTAAGAAATGTACACTACCACTCAAAAGTTTCTGCACACCACAGATTCTCACCACTTTTATAAACTGCAGATTGTTCTTCTTGTTAAGTTTTGGAAAGTTGTTAAGTGTACAACAATAAATGAAAATATGTCAGATAAAACAAGTTTTCTTTATAAAATGAGAGAATATGTAACAGTGCAGGTCTGACTCCTATTAACTGGTTGTGTGGTGATGCAGAGTCAGAAAACTTTAAATGCACTCCTTCACTGTTTCATCCCATGCTCTGGCTAATAAAGGTATTATGATGGACATACTGGAAATTTATTTGTAAGCAAAGACTATTGAGTGTATTTTTAGTAAATATTAAATGAGTAACATGCAAATGTAGAAAATCTCAGCATGTGCAGAAACTTTTGACTGGTAGTGTACACCTGAGCAGCTGTGTGATACGGATGCTTAGAGTTAGACTTGAGTGCACTCAGTAGGCAGCTGAGTGAGTGGAATGAAGAGATGTTGTTTGGTTAAATGATCACATAATGAGCAGTCTGTGACCGCATAAATTGTGTAACGCATTGGAATAGAGCAGTTCTGATGGAATCTTTCTCTCTCTCTCTCTCTCTCGCTCTCTCTCTCTCTCTCGCTCTCTCTCTCGCTTTCTCACTCTCTCTCTCTCTCTCTCTCTCTCTCTCTTTCTCACTTTCTCACTCTCTCTCTATCTCTATCTATATCTCTATCTAAGGTGGCACTACAATATTTTCTATGTGCTGCACCTGATGGAAAATGCACCGCCACCTTTGAGTGTTGGTGATGGCAGGTAAGGACCCATTAAATTAACGATTTATCCCAAATACAGTTAGTCCCAAATTTCCTCCCAGTTAGTCCCAAATTTCCCGCAGTGCGGACATGATTGGTGTCCAAAATGTATCATATTATTTCTGTAAGAGGGCTATGGCACTAATGTTGTTAACAACATGTGAGCTAATGTAGCATTGTGCAAATTGAGAAAGTGTCCTTCACTACTTTTCTTACTGTCTTCATGCTCAGAGAGAAGCAAATTCAAGTCACTCACGAACAGCAGCAGATCCTCAATCATGACATCCAGAGAGACCACGTTGTCAAAATCATGGCCTTTGCTGGTAAGTACATTGTTGTCCAGGCTATATTTGTATGGTTAATCACCAGTTACTCAGCTCATTTTGTGTGTGTGCTAGCTGTTTAAGCTTGATTACTGGTCTTCCTGACTGTGTTACCATTTTAAAACCTTGCCCCAAGGTCAACTACACAGAGTACTGAGATCCTTATTTGCAGCGCTGGTTCACACAAACTGTTGCTACATATAAGCAGACATTACTAAACATAAGCAGAGGATGAAATAAGTAGTTGTCATTCCTGAATGACAGTATTCTTCTAGGGCCGGTTCTCCTTAACAAGCTGTAGCTTTTCTTATGAATAGATCCCTTGTCTATAGGCCACAAAAAGCCAGTCCTTCTTCTCGGCTGTTTGTCTCAGGCACTGGAAAGACGACCACGCTGGTGAAGTACGCCCAGCAAAGGCCAAGCCTGCGTTTTCTCTACATCTCCTTCAACAAATCAGTGGCAACACAGGCCAACTGCAGCTTCCCTAGCAATGTAGAATGCAGGACCATTCATTCTATGGCCTACAAAGCTATTGGACACAGGTGAGTCTAAATGGCTTTCTGTCATGGCAGTCATTTCTAAAATAGGTTTATAAAATCATGTCTTTAAGTGCCCCTATTGGTAACTAATGGTAATTGTCATATCCACAGCACTCGCAAAGCACAAGCAAACAAGCTGACATTGTTTTTTTTTTGTATACAGTACTGTGCAGTAGTCTTAGGCACCTATGATAATGATATTTTAGATCAACGGTGAGTGTTTTATTCACATTAATATTAATAAATATACCAAATAAGAACAATAAAATTAAGTATGATCAACATTCTACAGGAAACTGGTTTAACTCAATCAGTCCTTCATTAAATCAATTCAGGAGCTGCTGAAGGAATTTCACAGGTCCATGGCTGGCGGAACCGAGGAGGAATCTGGAGCCGAGCCCGTCTTCTCCTCACCAGCTCACAAAATATCAACTACTTTTTTACGAACAAAACAAATCTTGATACCTTTTACTTTCTTGTTTGTTAGCATTTATTCTAATGTTAATTTTGCTAGCAGACATATTATCACATGCTAAGAAAAATGGCTTTGAACAATTTGCAGGTGCCTAAGACTATTGCACAGTACTGTATATTATGAGAAAGACAGGTCTCTCAAGAAATAATTGTGTGTTTAATGGGAGAATATGTTTAATCCCAGGTACAGGAGGCTGAAGAAGCTGTGCAGTAATGTGAAGCCGTTTTCAGTGGCCTGGAGGTTACCCGAGGGCCGTGGGGGTTTCGTCAATGCCAAGGTGGTGACGCAAACTATCAACAACTTCTGTTCCTCCACAGATGTATGCATTGGGACCCAACATGTTCCAAGTGTGTACAGGAACAACAGAGGCCACGATGAGTGCCCAGATGAAAACAAAAAAAGGGTAACACAAAGGTCTACACTCTTAGACACTGCTTTGGGCAGCAACTTGCAGTTTTGTTGCTTGTGAGACAATGCTGTGAAATAGTTTCTTGATTTCTTTTATTTTTGCGTAATGTCATCACCTAATTTAGTTGATAATTGGGATCAGTTTGACTTCTCACACTCAGATTTTACTACTGCCAGCCTTGCTGAATCTAGGAATCACACAAATAGGACATTTCTTACAAAGTGAAGTAGACTAAAAGGTCACAGCCAATCAGCACACTATGCCAAGATCAAAAGAAAATCTGGAGGAGATAAGAAAGTTATTGAATTATATCAGTCTGGAAACGGTTTCAAAGCCATTTTGAATACTCTGGAACTTCAGCAAACCACGAGATCCGCAAAATTAGAAAGCTTGGAACAGTGAATCTGCCCAGGAGTAGCTGTCCTACCAGAACTCCTCAGATAATGTCACTGTTCATGATTCGGGTTTAGAAAGAGACTGGGCAAAAATTGCACATTTGCACAAAAATATTAACGATATTAGGCTTTTGGAATAACATTCTGGTGACTTTTTGGAAGACTTGTTACATCAGCATTCCACAGAAAAAAATGTCACACATGGTGGCAGCGTGAGGGTGTGGTGAAAAAAAGATTATGATTCCTCCAAATATTATTTTCCAAGACAGTATGTCAGGACTGACAACTCAATGATTCTTATCAATCATCAGGTTCAAGTGAGTGGTCAGCTGTGGTGGCTGTGAGACCCTCTGGAATTCAGCTATAGATAACTATGGAAAACCAATAACTGTTAAAATCTCGTAGAATTCTGTTCAGATAGTAAGACATTTTGATGGACTTTTTAGTGGGTTGGTGGTTTAGGCCTTGAAATGGTTCAGCTACAGCTTTTATAATCTTTAATGGTGTCTGTTTTCTTTCCAGTTGTTTGCTGGTGATGCAGACGACATCTGGAACAAAATGGTAGAGATGGAGCCCACCAGAGAAATGGCGCATTACATGACCCATGACGGTAAGCTTGGTCACATTAGTACAAAAGAAAATACATGGTTTTATTTACTGACAAAATCATGCACAGTCCTCACTCTTCAGCTTGCTTTGTTTGTTTGTTTAATATGAGGCTGTGTTTGCAGGTTATCTCAAGCTGTGGCAGATGCAGAGGCCTGTACTGGATGGCTATGATGTGATATTCATTGATGAGGCCCAGGACTGCACACCAGGTACAGATGCACTGTCTGGCTCCACTTGTTCTGTTCTTTTTATTGCTGAGTTTGAGATAGATGGATGTTTTCCTGTGTCTGTAACTGTTGTGTGCTGTGTGGGTGTTTGTTTATGCTTCTTTTCAGTCATCATGGACATTGTGCTTTCTCAGAGCTGTGGAAAGATCCTGGTCGGTGATCCCCATCAGCAGATATATACTTTCAGAGGAGCAGTCAACGCTTTATATGTTGTTCCACACACACACCTTTACTACCTAACCCAGGTACAAGTTCACATTCATATACGTTCTCATATTACAAGTGAGGGCCAAATATTGAAGTAATTGTTATTGTAACTAAACACTGAAGGTTGTTTTCCAGACCTATTAATTGGAGGTGAGGGTTAGCCTAGTGGGTAAAACACTTGCCTGTGAACCCAAAGACCACAAAGTTGCAGGTTCACCCCCCACTTTCTACAATTGAGTGCTTGAGCAAGGCACTTAACACTCAGTTGCTCCAGTGGGTCTGTCCCTGTAACTAATGTTTGTAAGTTGCTCTGGATAAGGCCACCTGTCAAATGCTGTTAATGTAAATGCTTGATTCCTTTATTTATATGACCCTTATTTGTAATTGCTTGATTACTTTATTTATTTGCACTTTATCTTTTGCAGAGTTTCAGGTTTGGCTCTGAGATTGCATACATTGGTGCCACTATACTAGATGTTTGCAAAAAAGTGAAGAAGATTTTGGTTGGTGGACACCAAGATGGTATGTTTATTATGGTTTATTATGATTTATGCCACAAAAAATGATTGTAGGCCAACACTCGTACTCCTGGGATGGTTTGTGAAAACAGACCTTGTTGTCTGAAACTGCTGCCTGCATTCTGTGTGTGTGTGTGTGTGTGTGTGTGTGTGTGTGTGTGTGTGTGTGCTTCTTCAGGCAGTGTGAGAGGAGAGAATATGGAAAAGCTGGAGTCCATAAAACTGGCTAGGGCGCAGGCTGGAGGAAAGATTGCAATTTTGTGTCGATGTAATGCGACAGTGTTCAGTGAAGCAGTGCGTCTAACTGATGCCAACCCCAACTGCAAGATCTGCATTGTTGGAGTAAGTTTATCTAACACTGACCAGGGCTAAAATAATGTCTGCTTGGTCTGCTTAGCAAGCAGGCAAGTCATCCAAGAAAAATAATAAGTATATACCTGATTGTTACCTAGATTTAAAAACTGTGAATACCTGAGACATATGTTACATATGTTTTTAGGGATCTGTCACACAGCATTCATATTAGTTCCTCCCACCTCCAGATCTGGGATTGTTCCTATTCTTAAAACATGAAATATCTTGCTTTATTTATTTTTAAGGCACTGCTATATGAGCTCAGAAGTCATGTTTGCCGCAGATTTTTCGCTTTGGCTCAATGGCTCTTAATTAAAATCCTGTCTTGTGTTTCAGGGGGTTGAAAATTTCGGGCTGAACAAAATCTTGGATATCTGGATTCTGATGCAGCCGGATTCCGTACGCAAGAGGGGTTAGTGATGCTTTTAAGCTTCTTATAGAAGAATCCACACTGCTTGTCTGAGCACACTGATGGCCTTGCTAGACACAGTACAATATTTCATCAGTTAAGACAAATCCAAGGGCTTTTCATAGCCTTGCTAATATTTTGTGAGAGACAGAATTATAAATAGCCAGATGTTATAATTTTGTTTTTAACAAGCGTTCCTAGCAGGATAAGCCTGTTGAATTGGTTTTGTAAACAAAAATAATAATTTGGCCTATTGCAAATTAATTTGCAAGCAAAAATGATCTGAATGTCATCTTGGTTGATTCTGTTCATGGACGCCAGTAATGTTTGTGCACGGTGCCTATCATTGTGCTCTCCTTCTATTACCACGTTTTGCTCTGGCACCACTGAAAATGAAAATAATGTTTATTCTTTACCCACAGATAACCTAATGATTATGGACTCCTTTATTCGTTCATTCTGTAAGGAGAAGCTGGGGGGTTATGCAGGACTGAAGAGGTACGCCGCGCACACAGAAGACCGTGAGCTGGATGGAAAGCTCTCTGTGGTGGAGAAATACAACGCACGCATTCCTGAGCTGGTGGAGCGCATCAAAAACTGCTCCCAAAAAAGCCCACACTGTGCTGGTTCGTCCTAGAGAGAGACATATAACACTGAATGATTGCTTAGTATTAAGGATGTAAAGATGCTGTAGTTGAAAGTGCCACACAGATGCTCCTGAATCTCTTGTCTAATGTCACTCTCTGAATCCTTTTCTAGATTATATCCTGGGCACAGTGCATAAATCCAAAGGCCTGGAGTTTGACACAGTGGTCGTGTCAGACGATTTCATGAAAGTACCCTGTTCTCGCCACAACCTCCAGAGAATGAATATAAGCCTAGGTTTGTGTTACTAATAAGCTGTGGTTTGTCCATGTGATCTGTCACAGGCCACCGAAACTGAAATTAATTTGTCTTACTATCACACCATAAAAGCATCTGCAGTCATAAAATGGTAGACAGTGATCTTAAATTATTTAGTGAGTGAAACAATCAAAATTGGCATGGAATAAAGAGACAGTCTGCATATCTGTTCATCTGTTCCAGATGTACTTTACTATAAATCTAGACTTTCTTTGCCTGTCAGAGGCAGATGTTTAGGCACTGGCTGACTGTAGTGTCTCTGTAATTCATCGGGAGTTCTCTATCAAGAAAACAGTGGAACCACAATATTGTCACATTTGACTTGCATCAGTTATATCAGTAGTTTCTTTTCTGTGATTCTGAAGGATGAATTTACTGACTAGTGTGGGTAGTGTGTGGATGTACTGACTCAGCCTCTCTATAGGTATAAGGAACGTTGATGGCGATGAGTGGAACCTGCTGTATGTGGCTGTAACTCGAGCCAAGAGAGAGCTGTACATGACCAAAAGCATTTGCAACATCCTCACACTTGCAGGAGTGAGTACTTTCAATTTCTTACTTACTCAGTTTCGGTATTATTTATGGGTGCAATTTAATTTTAATTTAAAAGCAAAGAAATCAATCTGCCACAGGAAATGTAAAAATGGCATTTTTTGCTTATTCTTGTTTTCAGATTTAATCTTTAAGATTTTTACAGTGAAATGCATTGTATTTTGTTGTATTTTGTATATGAGTTGACAAAAAACCTTCATCAGTTATTTTTATCATGTGAGCATGAATGTGAAAGTCACATGACATCCAAAAAGTCAACACAGTGTCAAATTCATCCAGTTAAAGCAACAGCGGCTGCGTGTTCCATCCACCCGGGTAATATTTTGTAGATTCCCCTCATGCTGCCATACAGCTCTGACTCTTCCAAGCATGGATTCCACATGACTGCTGAAGGTGTGCTGGGGTATCTGCACCAAGACATTAGCAGCAGATCCTTTAAGTCCTGTAAGCTGTGAGGTGGGGCTTCCATGGATCTGAATAGTGCTCAACTGTATTGCAATCTGGGGGATTTGGATGCCCTGTCAACACGTTGAGCACTTTATGTTCCTCAAACTATTACTTAACAGTTTTTGCGGTGTGGAAGTGCATTATTTTCCTGAAAATGGCCATTGCCATTCAGGAGTACCGTTGCCATGAAGGGGTGAACCTGGTTAGCAACAATGTTTAGGTGTGTACTAGGTCTGTTTTGGTGGGTGGTACATGTCATGTAACATCCACATAAATGCATTTCCAGCAGAATATTGCCCAGAGCATTACCTGCCTCCGCTGGATTATCTTCTTCCCATAGTGCATTCACCAGATAAGTGGGGCACCCACCCATGGCCATCCACAAAATCATCCATTGGCTGCTGTGGCTGTAAAGAAATCAGAATCAACCATAAACAACTCATTGTTTGCTGATTCACACTCTGATCTAATTAAGTATTTCTAGACTTAAGAAGCTTATTTTTTTTTTCTTTGGCTGTAGGAATACTTCCTGAGGTCTGAGCTCAGCAGTACTGTTTTGAATAAGGAGGAGTCTGTCAAATGCAGTACCAGAGAGTGCCCCAACCTCATCACCAAGGAGTTCCCCCTCAGCATCTACAAAGTCCCCTTCAGACATGTACGTTTGCAGTTTTAAAAGGCCTAAGTATTGTTCCTTTGTGTGTGGGTTTTTAATGTAAATCTGTTTATATAATTACAAATAGTGTGCATGTATGTTTGTGTTTCAGCTGGACAGTGTGGAGGAGGGGGGTGTTCTATGTGCTACTTGTGTAGAACAGCGTTTAGGTCCTGTGGCCTTTCTGTTCTCCCCGCCTGAGAGGGTCAGGACTATGCATTACACAGAGGAACGGCTAGAACTGCCCATCAACATCTCCATGCTTCTGGCTCTGCTTTGAGACCAAGATTTTTTATTTTGTTGTTTAAATTGTGTATTGTGTGTGTGTGAATGTGCATCGATTCATATTGTATTTTGTATTGAAGACATGTGTGCATAATTTTGGGCCTGAATGTGCAAATTGCTTCCAGTAATGATCAATCATTTTTCTTATGAACCTTCAATACCTGACTGTGCAATGAGCAGGTTTTACTGTTTTACTGTTTTTCTTTCATGGCTCCAAGTTCAGCCAGTGTGTTTGTTTCTGTAGTTCAATCTGGCTGCATCAGAGGGGAACCCCCTTAACTCAGAACATTTGAAATGCCAAATTTTGTTCTGAGAAATCAAGAAAGTAAACGATTTTCTATTTGTGCCTGAAACTTTTCAACGAGGGAAAGAAAAAAAATATAGTGAGGTTGTAAGTGTAACTAACGATTATTGTCTATCATCAGTAAAAATAGAAAGTATCTTGCCATGCCAGTGCAAATAACTGGGATGATGTTGTTATGTATGAATGCTGAGGTTGGCTTGGGCCACACCTGGTCAAAATAATTACTTTTACCATCATTACATTAACACAATTTTACTGATATCCATGAATGTGCCAGTATGCAGAAACTCCAGCCTGTCGGGGAAGTGGGGGTCTGGAGCTGTACCATATTCACGCCTCATGTTGTTGCAGTAGGTGTTGGACCTGCCTGTGGTTGCCAGCTGCTGCTGGTTTATGCCTTTCCCGGACAATCATCCTGGCTTTAGTCTGACAAGCCCAGCATCATTATAATGTTGAAAACACTTCCAGATATCTCCTGTAGTGGCTTCAGGCAAATGCTCAGCTATTCTGAAGAGATTATGCTTCAATGGACCTTTTAATTCCAACTCCATCAGTCAGTATAGATCTGCCTTCTACACTAAACTCTTTGCACAATGTACATATTGTTAGACCGCCTTTATTTACATGACCCTGGGAATATGTAAATACTTGGTACTGAACCTGCAACTAAATACAACTAAATTGATTTGTTTTATTCTGAAGTGTCTTTTGTTTTTCTGTGTTTGATCCTTCACAGGGTTAAACCTAATGTTAGACTACATTTTAGTCTCCTTTCAGAATGCTGTGTAGTCCAGAACTTCAAGGTTACTTTGTCATCAGCAGCCGTGATGGTCTCTATGGACCACAGTGCAACATATAGCAGCAGTCAACAAAGTGTGAGTAATGACAGAAACAATACAAACCAATACAATAAATAAATAGACACCACAACAATGTAAGAGTAATGTAATGTATCAGTACAGTGTATACATGACTAGTATTGCACCATAAGTATGATATTGCATGGGACACAGGTAGCAGCACTGAACAAAGTGTAATGAATGACAGAGACAATACAATAAATAGACAATGCAGCAATGTAACAGTACAAATGGAATGTAAATCTGAGATTATGATTCTATGACAATACTAACAACACAATAGACACCACAACAGTGTAGTGTGGATGTTATGTAATGTGGTACACTGTAGTACCACAAGTGTCCTGATGGTCCGGTGTCCAGTACAGTTTGGTAGTTCCCCTCTTCAAACACACCCACTAGTCAAGTCAAGTACGTTTATTGTCATTTCAACAAAATACACAGTACACAGTCAAATGAAACAACGTTCCTTCTGGACCATGGAGCAACACAAGAACAGAAACAACTAGACCACAAGTGCAGACGGGACAAAACAGAGTGCAAGAAAAACAAAAAAGCAATAAAACAAACGGACAAGACGGTTAGTGCAGTCGACAAAATAGCAGCCATACCAGTCTGAACGAAGATACAAGATACTTTATCTGTCACATACATAGTCACACAGATACAACATGCAGTGAAATGTATCCTGAACCGCTGCTTTGACTGTGCAGACGTTTTAGACAAGTACAGTTTAAATAAAAATCTGGAATTTTCTTTACATATAATAAAGTAAGGGAATAAGTACAATAAAGTAAATCTAAGTCTAAATGTAAGTACAATTTTAAATTTAAGAAAAAAACAAGTAATAAAAGTACATGAGCACCACAAGTATCAAGACGTAGCTAATACAATTTTAAAATTTAGATTTTTAATGTGTATTTATATAAGTGTAATGGCAGTATGTGCAAGTGGAATGTGCAAATTAATGTGCAAATGGAAAGTTAAAGTGCATTTGTGCCATACTAGCACAGCATTGTAATAAATACAGTATTATGACATACTGCATTCTAGCAACAGAGAGTTGAGTAAGATGCATAAATGTGCAATCATACATGACATGTAGACAGCAATAAATATTAATGTTTAAATATAGCAGCAGCAGGACAGAGAATGTGCAGTATAATAAATAGAGGGGTATTTACAGAGTCCGAATTGTTTGATTTGGCAATTAACATCAGGTGTGTTTGAGCAGGAAAATCACCTGTGTTAGACACTGGCTAATTTCTCAGTCTGTTTCTAGTGTTCGTAGTGTTTAACTTTCAGTGATAAACCAGATGTGACGTTTGGGTGATGTTCCAGGACTAAAACTGCATGTGTTCATGTTTGAATGAGTGGTTTCTTCCACTGTCCTGTGACAAGAGGACATACATTCTGCTGTAATTCGGCAGAAAACGACTAAGTAGTTTGAATGACATGCTACATAGTGAAACGCTCACCTGAAACTGAGGAGAAGAGGCTGCTCTGGTTTCATATTTCCTCCTCTGAGCAGGACAAAGCACATCTGGCTGAGGGAGATTTGAGGGGGGGAGGTGTCTGCAACTGGATTTGGGGAGTTTGACTCAGAGTTGCTCACCCAAATGCCATCATGTGCACAGTTACTGTGTAGTGGAACATATCTTCTGCTGAGTGGGCAAACTGTTCCACAGCGGACCGACTGAATGGAGATATGCTGGAGGTAAGACTGCTTTTCTCTCCTGGAGCATGTCTCAGTAAAAATTCGTGGTGATTTTAGGAGTGTATGACTCTGTCTTCGTAGGATGAATGTTTTAAGAAGGATTATGGAGCCCACGTCCTATCAGAAAGCTTGTGGGAGTGCAGTGAGACCAGCGAGGACATTGCATCAGGTTCTGGAGCCCATACAGACTGGCACTGGCATTAACTTGGCTGCTGTTCACCCTGTAGCTAATGCAGAGGCAGGACCAGCCAGGTGACGGAGAGCGTGGAAAAAGGCCTGTGTGACTCAGACACAGGACAGAAACTGGATACAGTTACTCAGTATATTAACTGCATTCATGTTAAACCTCAGATATTACTGACTCTGGCCTCTTGTTCTGGTCTTGTTTGGTCTTTTTTTCTAAACTCTTCTGGGAACTGCTCAAACATGGTACACTCATCAGCACACAGGTCTGTAAAAAAAACAGCCTGGATTCACTCCTTTGGGACTGATTTAGAAAGACAAATGGAGACAGCAACACTAATGTTCAAAATAAAACACGCTGCTCTGCATTTTGCTACACATGTTCAAATCCCACCCCTCTAAAATATACATTTATATACATTAAAATATACATTTTTATATACATTAAAATATACATACGGGTTCTGTGCTTTGCTCATCTTTGATGGCTTAGGACACACAATGGACCTGGAGCTAGCACAACAGAGCACAACAGACAGCTCTGGACTTTTCCAGAACGCACAGATTGCCAGTCCGCCCCTGTCTGTTGTGCTGGCTCTGGGTCCATTGAGTAACTGATGCCACCAACATTAAACCCTTACATACAAGGGGGCTCTGGGCAGACTGTAGCCGACCTAGAAGCACTTTTTTCAGATCACTCATCATGGTTGAGGGGCCTGGTTCTTGGTGAAAGCCCCCTCGTATGAAAAGATCCATAAAAATGACTACTGTAATGACACTATTATCACTGAAAAGCGCAGCTTCTCTGCTTTCAGAAACCGTTGGAATTTTTTAGATTGTGCAAGCGGGAGTTACGGTAATTAAAAAATATATATATATATTGAAAAAACCTGTGTGTGGCGACAGCTTCGGTTCGAAAGGCGTTTGAAAGGCTAACATGGTACAGGAAAATACCGCCGTGTAATTCATTTATTTCAACAAAGTAACTGTAATCTGATTATCACCTATTTTAATGGTAACTGTAACCGAATACAGGAATTCTAATTACATAACGCTGGTACATGTATTCCGTTACTCCCCAACACTGCTTAAATCTAATCAAGTATATATGGGATGTGCTATACAAACTATTCCAATTCATGAAGGACACACCTCCAACTTACAGGACTTAAATGATCTGCAGAAGACCCTTTTCTATTCCAGCAGGACTGTGTCCCAGTGCACAAAAAAGCTCCACAAAGACATGGCTGGAGGAGTTCAGTGTGGAAGAATGTGACTGAACCACACAGTCCTGACCTCAACCCCATCCAGCACCTTTGGGATGAACTGGAACGGAGATTGTGATCCAGACGTTCTCATCTAAAACCAGTGTCCGACATCATAAATGCTCCAAAGAATAAATGGGCACAAATTCCCACAGAAACTCTTGTGGAATCTTGTGGAAAGTCTTCCTAGAAGAGTGGAAGCTGTTATAGCTGCAAAGGGGAACCACCTCAATATTAAAATCTATGGGTTTGAATGAAATGTAATTAAAGTCCCTGTTGGTGTAATGCTCAAGCATCCCAATACTTTTGTCTATATATTTTACATGAACAACTGAAGCAAATTAAAATTGTGTCTGATCTTGATGTGTTATGAGTGCTTTTTCAGCTTTGCTTTAGCTCATTTTAGTTCATCCCCAGGCTCTGAAAACTGGGCCACAACTTCGACTTTTCTTTCTCAGCAAACTGTAGGTCGTGCCAAATGAATACGCCTTCGCACGGCTTTTGTTTGGTGAAGTTGGCTTCTCTGCCCTTAAAACAGCCAGAAAAGAGTCATATGTTTATTCTGCTCTGAGGCGCCACGGTGGACAAGATACGCTTCTCCAGGGAGGGAAAAGGAGAGGGAGAGATTTGAAGTGAAATATTGGTAAGCCAGAGATAGAAGTGCAGTGAAGAATGCCACCAGGAAGGAAGGGCTGTGAGAATCCTCCAAAGCAGTTCCACATGTGTGCAGGAACACAGGGGACTCAGGGACTGCTGGAGGTGGACAATGGACATTATATATCAGCAGCAGAGCCCAGATGATGACAGATTAGAAATGGCTTAGTCACAGGAGAGTTTGATCAAGTACAGCGGCAATTAATTGTCAGCATGAAACACCTAATTATTAAAACAGTTTGGGGAAATAACAGAACATAACCCAGTCGACCCGAATGTCTGATTTCTCTGCTTTCTCCTTGCAGGCATATCAGAATGAATCATGGCCGTGTTGAGAAAAAGTAAGTTCTGGTTTTGCTTGTATTAGTTCTGGTGATTATGTGCATTCTGTAATAACCAAAAGTTCTTCACTGCCATAACAAAATCTGGAAAGTACAGAGAAAGGGGAACTTTAAAGAGTTCCACCCAATTTTCCGCCATTGCAGTTTCTGCAAGAGTAAATGGTCAGCAAAGTCAGAGTGTGTTGATATGAAGTGCTTTGTTCTGGTGATTTGTTTACAGAGCTGGTGAATGGAATCAGGCGTCTGAACCCTTTTATAACAAGAAAGGGTTATGAGTATACTGCCTCAGGCCTGAGACATTGTTTTTTGATAGTTTGGGTCTAAAACATCTCTTAAAAGTCATACGTGGTATAGAGATGCATGCAAGAGGGTTTGGCCGCTTCAGTCTTGTTTACACCTGAAATTGCCATATACTGTATTTCAATATATGATTTGAATATATTTTCTACATATTTGTTATTACTTAGTTCTTGCCATTAATTTTCTCTTTAATTTGTTGTTACTATATTGCAGTCTCAGGGATATTTCAGGGGCACTTTTACTTGTACAACAGTGTATGTGACAAATGAAGAATCTTGAATGCAAAATAGTCCCTAGATTTACATCTATTCTATTATCAACATTACTTGCAAAACAATATATTTTGTAAATATTTGCATGATTAACTTAAGATGTAAGTCATTCAGAGCAGTCATTCAGAGATGTTTGGTAGGTTTTTTTTATCAAATCAGAATTGTTCACAGTGGTGGTGAATGGAACCAGACGTCTGTCTCTAAAAGCTACATCCCTCTAAAAGTAAGTCATAATATAATGGTTATGAATGTGCACAATGCCTGAAACATTGTTTAACTGAATTCATTCATGGTGGAGGGGTATATGTAGGGTGTCATGAGGCAAAAAAGTCCAGATTTGCCTCTGTTTTACCATCATTGACGTTTAAAAATGCACAGACTCACTGGTGCTTTTGAGTGGTAAATAAAATGCCGGTGTTTGTGTTTCATTGTGTGTGATACTGTGACCCCTGGCTCCTATCACCACCACTCTGTAATCCATCATTTCCTAACAACCACTCTGAGTGACTTTGTTTACATATCAGTGACTGCATTACATGTACATAAATAATCATTTTGTGTACATTAATATAATAAAATTTGACATTTGGACCAGTTGTTTTTGTACATTCACTATACGATAAATAGCAGCTTTCTAAATACTGAGTTATGATGTAAATATATGTATTTTATATTATAAACTGACAGAACTGAATAGGTTTTAAAGCAGAGAGTTTGATAACACTGGTCCCTCCCCAACTTCAGCCCAAGCCAAAGAGGTTTAAGAGCCTGACGAGGGATTGCTTGATGCGGGAAATCTGAGACGAGAGATGGAGGAGCTGCAGCTTGATAGCTTGCCTGAAGATGATCATGCTTTAAGATAAGAGCAGATACCGCGTAGAGGGTCTCCCAGCGTGGGAGTGACTCTCCTGCTGGTCTGGAATGTGTGCTGGGTTTGTGTGAGCGTGTCTGTGGTTGTGCCAGTCTTGGCTGACGCAATGAAAGTGAGGTAACTGGGAAAAGGGAGGTTAGGCACATTTCAGACCGTTGAAGCAGAATAACCTTTTACACACATTTCATGTATGGATGAGCTTAGTAAATACTGCACTGAAAGTCTGTCAAATCATAGTTTAATTAAGTATTTTTTTAATTCAAACTGACCACAAAAAAACATCCAGGACCCCTGGTTTGAGACCCACTGGCCAAGACTGTATAAACATCAATACGAAACATTAGCCAGTATTAAAGGGATATATTAATAGATTAAGAATATGGGGTCACTAATAGGTAAAAAGAGAAAAAATAAAGCGGCAGACGAATAGTTCGGCTTGGTCAAATTAGTCACGACTGTCAGATTTCTCTTATCACACCCCACAACCCAGGTTTGCCAGATTCAACAAATCTGTCTGCACAAAATGCAGAAGGCCACAATCTCACATTAGAGTACATACAGTATATGGACAAAAGTATTGGGACACTTGGACATTACACTAACAGGTACTTTAGTGACATGTGTCCATTCATTCTGTAGCATTTATGAGGTCAGACACTAATGTTGGACAAGAAGGTCTGGATCACAGTCTCTGTTCCAGTTCATCCCAAAGGTGCTGGATGGGGTTGAGGTCAGGACTCTGTGTGG
>JBBPCY010000130.1:20541700-20553648 GCA_037974405.1 Brachyalestes nurse | reverse complement strand
CAGTTATGTTACATTAGGACAGTTGTTCCCAAACTTTCTGTGCAGGGCCCCTCTTTTCTAGATAAGAACATTAATGAGGCCCCCCACCAATTCAAACTGCACAGGTTATCCCATTTGTGCACCCCTCTGCAATACCCCCGCGCCCCCCAGTTTGGGAACCACTGTGCTAGACAAATGTGCAGTGGTTCATCTTGGACAATTAGTTCTGCTTTTATCTCCAGGAAGCTTTCACAAGAGGAGCGCAACTATTACACTGGGAACCCCAAGCTGATCACCATCAAAGTAGCGTTAGGGTAGTGGAGGCATTGGTTGGAGGGGGATCTGTACCCTTTCTCAGCATTACCCCTCCGATGCCACTCTTAAGGCACCTGAACCCTCATATCTGCTCACATCCATTCTGGTTGTGTCTTCAGTTATGTTAAAGAGTGATTTGTCTGCCAGTAAATTACTAGATACCCAACAGAGCAGTGTCTCATATCTAGCTGTAGACTTTGCCATGGATCTGAGGCTCCTAAGACACCTGACCCCATTCCACACACATCCATTCTGGTGGTGTCACCAGTCACATGGTGCCTTGAAGAGGAGATAGCTCAGGAAGTTGGGTGGTAATGTACTGCTTCTCCAAGAGGTATTGGTTTATTGGTATTGTTTTCAAATATTCTTCCTTTACCCTCTAGGTGGCCAAGATTCCCTTCCAGTTCTTGTTTCACATTTATGGCATCTTGGAGAACATCCTGTCCGACAGCAGTCCGCAGTTTGTGTTACGAGTGTCCAATGGTCAGGCTGAATATACTGCAACAATGAGACTCCAGACGAGGCACCTGGATGATTTCATTCTCATCTCCAGACACCATGTCTCTCTGCACAGGGCACTTAGTTTATAGATTGTCCAACCAAAGAAAACAAGACATTGGACTTGTTGTATGCTAGTGTCAAAGAAGCATACAGCTGCACAGCCGTCCGTTCCCTGGGCAGATATGACCACAACCTGGTGCACCTTCTACCCATCTACTTACCATTTGTGGAGGGGCTGATATGGTCTGGGAGGCTCTGTATGAGCTTCCTTTACCAACGAAGGCATGGCCTAGTGTTCCATTACACTGCTGCAATCACCTCACATAACAGAATGTCTTCAAGAAACTGGTTCTGGACACCCTCCACTCTCTGGGTAGGCCAGCACTAGATCCCTTTCAGTTTGCTTACCATGCCAAGATTGAAGTGGATGATGGCATCAACTACCTGCTGCACAATGCCTACAGCCACTTTGGAAAGCTAGGAGGATCCCTGAGGGATCATGATCTTTCTCCCGTGCCTTCAACAACATTCAGCCAGCCAGGCTGGGTAGTAAAGTTATCTGCTATGCAGGTCCATGCTTGGATTATAGACTACCTGACTGATAGACCACGGGACTTGCATCTACAGGACTGTGTTTCACACAGAGCTTTGTAGTACTGATGCTCCTCAGGGAATATTTCTGTCTATATCTCTTCCTCTTCACCCTGTACACATTCGATTTTATGTACCACACAGAGAGCTGCCATCTGCAGAAATTCTAAAATGACTCCGCAATAGTTACATGTATCATGCATGGCGATGACTCAGAATATTGGATGGCTGTGGACAGTTTTGTTGACTGGTGTGAGTTCAGTCAGCGACAGCTCAACATCCGGAGACTTAAGAACTGTAAAGTGTAACTGGTGGTGGACCTAAGAAAATCACGGTCTCCTGACAGTCCCCTGTCCATTAGAGGGTGGATCTAGAGATTAAGACTACAGGTGCCTTGGTGTGTGCATGGAAAATGAGCTGGACTGATCAAAGAACTCTTTGGTCACCTACAGGAGAGGTTAAAATATACTGTACTTCCAACAAAGACTCCGATCTTTTAGTCTGCCACAGCATGTTGCAGATGTTCTATGAGTCTGTAGTGGCCAGCGCAATTTTTCTGTGCTATGGTGTGCTGGGGTGGCGCCATGAAAGTGGCAGACAACCATGAGACTCGACAAGGTAATCAGTGGGTTCAGTGATGAGTGAGGAACTGGGAGACTGTGGTTGAAAGAACAGTGTCTAGACTACAGTCCATAATGGGCAATGCTGATCACCCACTCCACAGTGTTGTGGATCAACTGAGAAGCACTTTTAGTCACAGCATAAAGTGCTTTACTGAACACCAGAGAATGTCCTTCCTTCCCACTGCCATCAGACTCTGTAACTCCTCCATCTGTCACACTTCCACACAATAACCTTTGTAATAACCTGCTGGTACTGCAATTTCTTATTGGCTGCCAAATCAACATTATGTGCAATATCTTATTATTATGTGCAGTAGTCTTATGTGCAATATGACTGTAATATGACTACTTATATCAGTATTACTTGCAAACAATTATTCATTTAAAGCGCAGGTGCAAGACCCCACTGTATCATTCGGGTTTCCAACCTGGGATGTTTATCTCCCATGTCCAAAGTTAACCCCCCATTTCATAGGTCTGTTTGTTGAGTCCAGTGTGAACTGTGTGTTCTTTAAGTTAAGACAACCACCCAACATGTGCATTCACACCGTCAAAGGTGCTGCTTTTGCCTTCCAGGTTTATTAACCTTCCCCATGGCATGATTCGTCATTTTAATCGGTAATGGTATGATCTGGTACAATACCGGCAAGTAAAACAGATAGTATAAAACATTGTATAAAGCTGACTGAGATAAATTGGGCCAACCGACGAGCTAATCTGCATTAAAACAAACACTGCATATGTTTTCTTTGTCTTCTGTTTTTTGTCTTTTTTTGATGCAGCTCTGTAATATAATTGTATTTCAAAAGCTTTTTCGAAATCTAAAAGGCATCTCACAATTTACATAAACTATTGTAAATCTCAAACTTATTTTTAAGCAAATATGCAAATAATTTGCATCCAGTTTAGATTACATGTTTAATTTTAAAGTAGACCTACAAGAAAAAAATAGCCTAGAGCTATTTATGAATTTTTTTTTTTACCGTCACCATTGCGGGGGTGTCTCTAGAATTAAGAATGGGCGGGGTTTATCCTGTAGTGTGTGGACCACTAAGCTGTCAGCTACAGCTTTGGGTGCGCTTTCTGTTCTTTGTCCTCCATTACAAGTCAGATTCTCAGCTCTGTTGTACGGCGCAGGCCCGAAGTAGCGCAGCCGCTCTGAGGTTAGTACCCTACCGCGCAATCGCCAGCTATATCCGCCCCGGCGCAGCCGCAACAACAGACCCGGCAGCGCAGGGTGGTGAAAGAGGGAGGTCGTGTTGATGCTGAACAGAATGGGAGATCACGGAGTTTGCGGGTTTTTTTCTGGGAGTAGCACTATTTACCTAACGAATACGCTCCTGCAAATAAAATATAGAGTCGTCTTTGTAGGCCTCGGCCTGTCATTAGAGCTGCATTGGTCTTGCGATGGCGGGTGTGAAATAAGTTAGCTAACGTTAGCTATCTGGAATAAGAACAGCTTGACCCAGTAAGTAGTGTGGGTGGTTCATACAGCTGATTTAACGATCACCGACATTGCATGGTTCCTGAAATTAAAAATATTTCATCGTGTTTTCTCTTAGTATTTTACCGGGCAATTGTATGTTGTACATTTGAAGTTTACAATTAGCTAGCCTGTTAGCGAGGAAGCTAATGGGTGACCATCAACGCGATAACTTTATTACATGCAGATTTATCTTTGGTTTTCAAGCCCTTTTAACGGTTTAATATTACAAACCTCTTACGCCTAAAAAATAATAGCTGACTTAACATTCAGCTTTTCACATCCTGCTAACTAGCGTAGTGTAGTTCGCACAGAAGTACAGTGGGCTAACTACCTGACCGCTGTTCTAGCGCCACTGCAAACTAATACTTTGCAGTAATAGTGACAATCGCACCATCAGATTAGCTACATGTAAGTTTTTTAAAGCATTTTTAAAGCATTGACGACTAGACAAATCTGTAAATAACGTTAGCTAGCTATTAACTTAAGTTCTTGCTACCCTTTATAACAAATTTATGTTGGCCAGTTGTTGAGAGCAATTGGAAATCCAGCTTGCCGCTGGAAATAACACGCTAGCTTATCATTGAGTGTATCCCATATTTTAGGATAACCACAAAAGTCACTTGATTAATTAGACCTTATCTGGCTTGGAGTATGTGTTTGGGTTTACCGCGTTGCATTAATGGTATCCCTTATAATGGCTTAGGTCTGCAGTATACTTGGCCATGCCCTAAAGTTAATCTACTCACAGACAGATCTGTCAGAGGTGGTTTAAAAAAAAACTTGCGCACATCCCATTAAAGGTACATCAAAAATGGCAATAAAAAACCCCACAAATTAGAGGGCCCAGATTTGTCTTCCAACCCTCTCCTCTTCCTCACGTTTATAAGTGATGAGTAGAATAGATTTTGTTAAAACATGAAAGATTAACATTGTATTCTGGGTGTAATTCATGAAATATAAGCAGAACGTATTTGTAAAGCAATTTTTATGCATTCGTTTTCATATCTAAAAAAATCATCAAAATGTCACTATGCAGTGCACTACGAAACCAAAACCCTTAATTTTACTCCTTAAAATTACCTTAATTTTGAACTTAATTTCCCATGCAGGAAAAGTGCCCAGATTAAGCCTGATATATGAGGTAAAACAACTGAAACTTCCCCTTTTTCAGATTTGCCCTTTAATTATTATATTGTTCATTTTATCTTTACATATTGTTGTTTTATACTGTTGTGCTTGAGAGACACCATCGTTCGGAATCAAATTCCTTGTATGCGTTGACTCACATACTTGGCCAATAAATCCGATTCTGATTCTAAATAATAGAACCTAATGCCTTAAATGTAAGACTAAAGAGTTTCACACTCATGCCTTAATTCTAATTTTAAGGTAAAATGAAGGGGTCGGTTTTACAAATTAATGGCCACTTAATTCAAATTAAGGGTTAGGGTTAATTAAGTTAGGGTTATGCATATTTTAAGTACATTGTGTTTCATAATGGTGTGGAGCCACTCTAAAAGATTGTTGTAGACTTTTGACGTTAGCTCACTGGATGTCATTTCAGACTATATGGATAGATCCTGAAGAGTCACCGACTAAGCAGAGGGTATTACAAATACCGGTATGCTGTATCATCCTCAAAACACTGCGATCTCCCAAATCCATTTCCTCCAGACTGGCAGTCTGCTATCGCCCTGAACAATGTATAGCAACAATGTGCAATGCTGGTTTAAGTAAGAAGAAAGAAAGAAATACACATTTAAATGAGCTGATTGATAATTTATGCCCAGTGCTGCTACTTTATTTTGTTGCTGTAGCTTCATTTTGGTTTGATGTCTTGTGATTGTGCGGATGAGGATGCTGTTTGTCATCAGTTTTGATCAGCAGAATTTGTCTGTAAATTATTTGTGCTGATAATTAATCATAAACATTTTAAATGGCATTCTAAACTATAGTCTGTTGCCCAGCACAATGTCACAGTTAACTCACAATCAGCCATACTGTGTAATTTTTTTAGCAAGTTTGTCCAATGGCACATTGTAAAAATGTTTATATTTAGAGAAGTAAGTAGCTGGACTGGATGAAAATGTTGAGTTTGCTAAACTTCTGATAAGACGTTAACTATGCTTTCTGCCTAATATGTCGTATTTTAACATAACATATTGCGATTGCATCTTCAAGTTTTCTTCTTGAAAACTCAGTGAAGTTCTAATGTTTTAATATATTTCTTCATTAGTCTTATATATGGAAGTAATATCAAAATCAAATCAAAATATGAAGTCCTCCTATAAACAAATTAATTTATATCTTAAGGTAAAAATAGGGTTGAAAAGGTATTTCATTAAGGTACAGCATTTGAGCTATTTTTTACTGATGAGTTTTCCCCAAGAATAGCTTCACATTTGCTGTAAGCTGTTGCTGAACTACAGGTTGAGTATGGTGCTAAAATTATAATGGTTATGTGTTCCCAGGGAGCACCTATACTGATTGCTTTGGTTTAGGATCTGCTCAACAAAAAATAAGTAAATACAGTAAACCCCCAGTTTTACGCGGATCAGGAGTCACGGATTCAGTCACACACGGATTTTATTTTGAGAACCGAACTCATAGTTTTCCCAGCAGAACACTAGATCCACTTGCCTTCTTCCTATAGTGCATCTTTGTGCCGTCTCTTCCCTAGGTCAGAGATGGACAAACACCTGGCCATCCACATGAAATTGAAATTGGTTTGGCAAAGCACATTTTGGATGCCTTCATTTTAATGAATGATGTGCGACTACATAAAAGCACATTATTGTGCTTAGAAAATGCTTAATTCTAGTTATTTGTTAATAAAGAAATAATGGGCAGGTAGTTAACTACCAACTACTGGCTTGTTAAGGCTTAATTATACATGCATTATAAATGCTTTATAATACCTACCAATATAATAAGAGTGAGACAATTAGAATGGAAAACATTAGATTCTGTTGGGTTTCTTTTTGTTTTTTGCTGTTCAGACTGTCGCAGAAATCAAATCTACAGCGACAGAATGGCAAGAAAGGGCCTAATTCATTAAATCTTCAGAAATCCATAAGTCTAAGTAATGTGAGGCTTATCATAAACACCACATTTGCAACCCAGTGCTATGAATGCAAATGACCACAACATAAACACTTCCAGTGTAACTGAAATAACACCTTTATTTTATTAATTATGCTTCCTTCTGGTAATATTTTTAATTGTGGCATTTCTTTTCCTTGATATGCTAATGAGTTAATTTCTCCAATTACAGTTCACGTTATCCCTGGCTACTCATTACCTTAATTTTATATATGACTTGCTATGTAAACAAGCAATCCCCTGCTTTTCGCAGCGTTTACATTCTAAAAACCGCGTTGTTGTGTTTGTTAAAAAAATGCCTAAAAATGACCATTTTTATAGTGTAAACCCTAAATATGTCCCCAAATATGCTCCCACAACACTTTAATTTCATTTTAAACTCAGTTTAATGTATTACCCTTAAAGAAAATGTAAAGGTAAACCCGTATTCGCCTCTTTTAATTTACTTATAATTTTAATTTAAATTCCCTGCCGAGATATGCAGTTCGGAAGGTCAGAAGTATTGGGACACCGCAGCGAGGTGAAGGGTTTTCGGGGAATAACCCTTGATCTACTCGTTTGAAAAGTCTCCTGGAGATCAATCGTAGTCAATCATAGTGTCTGAGTGCTTGCACCACGGAGAAATCGCGCTTGGGGGCTCAACCCTGGTGTGGAAAAAAGTGCTTCCAGGTCGTCTACAGCCTGCCCTAAGTCCCCTTGTGTGAAAACATCCAGAAAAATATATTTATTGCCACAAAAAAGGCGGAGGATATTTGCAGTATCCACTGTGTGGATTTCCGCGTAAAACATGTAAACAAAACAGGCAAAACATATTTGAAGTTCATCCTAATGATATATTTATTCTAATTAGTAGTCAGAATGTGTTCCAGTTGTCATATTAATTTTGATACATATATTTTAAGAATTAATGTTGAAAGGCTCATATGATTTAAACAAAGTAAATATAGTAACTGTAAATGCACAAAAAATAGTAACATCTAATTTAGTTAATGAACAGACCAGGCCAGTGACGGAATAGAAATAATGGGCCTCATTCATTGAATCCTCTGAAAAACACAAGTGCAAGTAAAAGTAGTCTTATTAAAAGTTAGTGTTTTAAAGTAGAAGTGCCATTAATGCGTCAAGACCTCTGAGCATATAACACAGAATGGTCATTTTTACTTCTCATGCAGGTGAAGCCTAGCACTGTGTACTGCTTTGTTTTCTTTCTTTTGGTTTGTGCTTGATTTTTAAACTTCACCTGTAGCCCTCAAGCAGCACCACCATCTCCCACTGAGGGTAAACAACTTGAAAGTCATTTTTTAAAAATCAACTATGCTTTGAAATATAAAAATACAAAATTCATAGCAAAAACCAAAATGTATTCAATTGTGATTGATTCTATCACAGTTCACCGTCCATTGCCTACTGACAAAGAGGATAAACAGAAACTCCTGGTTGCTGATAACAGACTCTCTTTTTACTGATTTGCACTATAGGTTGCCTGTAATCCTACAAAAGATCGATACCCTTTGGAAAATTTGGGCAATAGCTTTTTCACAAAAATCTACATCCATTACGGACCTGTACCAAGTGTCTACAAACTTTTCTCTGAACTCTCCACTCATTGTTGATAGAATTTTCAAAACCGTATCACATAGCATAAGCCAAATTTTAAGTAAAAATACTGAGGTTGTGTTTTGTTTATGGCTGTCTATGTGTGTGTGCTGTGTACAGTTTATAGAAAGCTGCAACAAATGATGGAGGATCACACAGTACATCAGACGGAGCACATGACTACCATCGAAGCCCATGCTGTGTCTCAACAGGTGCATGTGGCTACCTACACAGAGCACAGCATGCTCAGTGCTGACGAGGACTCACCTTCTTCACCTGATGATGACACGTATGATGACTCTGACATCTTAAACTCAGCTGGAACAGATGAAGTTACAGCACATCTGGCTGCTGCAGGTACAATGCCTTTCAAATGTGCAAATATTTCATGTATCCATGCATGTGTATTGCAGCTTTGATAATAGATTGGTTCCCTATCAATTGCCTTTTTAGCAGGTTTAAAGTGCCTTTTGGCTAACAGACGTATAAACAAAAAATGGTCTTCGCTTGCACAACTGACTTACACAACTGTTGGGTTACTTGAAGCAAACACGGGTCCAAACACAGTCTGACTGTACTATAATGTTAATGTTAAAATAGAACACTCATGTGAATGATAAACAGCAATTGGGATTAAATGGATCATCATCCTCTTTGTCCACTAATTTCACACTCATACTGAAAAAAATTCATCCTAACTTTCCAGGATGGTGATGTGTTTAATCAATGTTCAGGACAACCACTGAGCAGATATGATTTTCATGGTGGATTATTCTCAGCACAGCAGTGACACTGACATGGAGGAAAATGCAGTAGTTTCCACTGATCTGTGCTACGAGCAGAGCTGATGGAGGAGCTACACAGCATTTGGAAACTTGTGTCCTGGAGGTTGGTGATTGCTACTGTCATTTCGAGCCACTGCTCTGCAGTGGTGGAATATCTGCTGCTTAAATATTGGCCACATTATCAGCTGAGGAAAGCACTGCGTCTTCAAGCACAACTGCTATGGATGTGCTGGGGGCACTCTGTGACAGCCCTCCATGAAAGTTTTCTTTTTGTGGACATCTTACATGTTTTCATTGCAGCTCGGGAAAGAACATCAGCTCAGCATTGAGTCCTGTCATACCTTAGAGACTAGGCAACAAGCTTCATTATTTGAAACCTGTGGCAGAGCAGTCATATTTCAGAACAGGTTGTTCTGCTCTATTACTGTGGGATGTGGGGCTTTGTATTCTGCTGTACACATGTGCTGTAAAAATCACGCTAATCATATCAAGTTTACTGACACCACCATAGTTGTGCTGTTCATATCCAACCCAAATGAGCCTCAGAGTAGGTAGAACACCTGGAGTGACTTATCTGATGATCTCTTAATGTGAGACAGAGATACAACATTGTTGCCTTATGCAGATATCAAAAATGAAACTGAAAGGGCTTTATGGGAACTGAAAGTATAGTGAAGAAGCCAAAGCATCACTATCCTGAAGATGAGTGAAAACTTCCATTATTGGGTCAAGATTTTCTGCCATCAAGATCTGCACATCTGCACTAAACAGCGCATAAAGACATCCTGCAGCATCAGACAGGATCCCTCTCACATGAACTGTTCACACCTCCATCATCTGGAAGAAGAACCTTCGATCTTCCTTCAGTGTCGTGTAGGGTTATATATAAATATGCCTAACTTCACCTCACACATTTCGGCTATACTTCTACCTTACACTATATTTGTTATTGTAATGTCTCGGCAGATGTTCACTTTCTATAATATAATAATCCCATAATTTTTGGGAGTGCTGAGTACCAAGTACTGATAGTAATTTCTATTATTTCATCTTTATTCAGTATTTATTGTCCAGTCTGTTGCAAAGTTTTTCTATAATTTTTTTCTATAGGATTTATTGCATTTTATTGCCATGTTTGTTGTGTGTATATATAGTATATGTTGTTCTAAGATGTTATCTGCTGCCAATGTAGCACCGTGTTCAGCACAAGTTGTGAAAAGCCATGACAATACATATTTAACTTTGTAAATATTAAGTTTACCCAATTCCTCTGACAGGCAACAAAATATGCTTATTAATTAAAATGTGTTCCTGGAGGAAATGTCTAAAAAAAGCTTGCTCTTAAATCCACCCTTAGGACCAGTCGGTATGGCAGCAGCAGCTGCTGTAGCAACAGGAAAAAAACGCAAAAGGCCACACATCTTTGAGTCAAACCCATCAATACGAAAAAGACAACAGACTCGCCTGCTAAGGTGAGTGTAATGTTTTACACTTTACAGTGTGCATGACCAATTTGGAGGTTAATTACAAATTTTAGTTTAATTTTTATTAACCATTTTCATTTTAATTTTTTAAATTTTTTAATTTTAACTAACCATTTTAAACTTGCCTTGACTCTAGGAAGCTGAGAGCTACACTGGATGAATACACAACAAGGGTTGGTCAGCAGGCCATTGTTCTATGCATATCCCCATCTAAACCCAATGCTGTGTTTAAGGTGTTTGGTGCAGCTCCGCTGGAGAATGTGGTATGTGTGTATCTCTTTTTTTTTTAGTTTTCCTTACTGCCTTTTTGCCTCTTATAGTTTTTCTAATTTTCTTTACTTGCTTGTCTCTATAAGGTTCGGAAGTATAAGAGCATGATTCTGGAGGACCTGGAAAATGCTCTGGCTGAACATGCCCCCCCTGGTGGTGGAGACCTGAGCTCTGAACTCCCTCCACTTACCATTGATGGCATCCCAGTGTCTGTGGACAAAATGACACAGGTAGGCTCTAGCCAACAGATGGCACTCCAAGACAAATATTTGTTTCTCATAGGTTAGATAAATCATGGCCAGATTAGAGCTTTATAGGTGTGTGTGACTATCAGCCCCCTTGTCTTCGTAGGACGTCATTGTTCTTTTTTTTTTAAGAGCAGACATTATTCCTCAATCATACAATTTTATGACTCACAGTTTCAGAACACAGGCTCTTCTAGGTTTACCGCAAAATTAAATAAATTGACGCAATTATTTTCCCCTGTTAACTTTTATAGTCTTATATTTCTGTCAGAGCAGAATGTGAGTTGTGAGTTTATCTGCAGTTCGAAAGACAACAGGAAACACATTTATTGAAACACATCATCGACCTTACAAAAACAACAAAACCACTTGCTTCTTATTGTGTATCAGCAGCTAAGAAGACAAATAACTAATCAGCCATTTTAAGCAGAGTTTCATACATTGAACAAAAAAGGAAATTAAAACCCAGATAAGCTAAAATTTCGTAATTGTAAATCAAAGACTTAGACCTGTATAGAATCCTGAGCCACGTATAGATTACATTAGAATGTAACTAAGCTAATGGTATTGTGAAGAAAAAATAATCTAGGCTATAAAAATAAGATGCCTAAAGAATGAGTTATGTCCAACATTTTTGTGGAATGGATCCAAGTAGATCTAACACTTCATGTCAAGCTTATTTGCACTGTAAATTGTACTTTTGACAAATGTGAGTAGGGATAGTTACAGCTTGGAGCAGTTTAGGTTTTGTGCTTTTTGATTCATTTTGTTGTTTTCAACATTGTGCATAAGAGAACTGATGACTTACAAAATGTTCTAAACTGTGGGTAAAGAGGACATGTACACCTTTCTGAGCTTTGAGAGACAGGCCTACGCAGGATCATGCATGTGGAGCCTTGTGTGTGTGTGTGTGTGTGTGTGTGTGTGTGTGTGTGTGTGTGTGTGTGTGTGTGTGTGTGTGTGTGTGTGTG
>JBBPCY010000130.1:20520944-20535938 GCA_037974405.1 Brachyalestes nurse | reverse complement strand
TATAGCAAAAAACGTATATTTCTGGGCTGATCTTGCCTCCATCCCAAATATGGGATGGACAGTGAACAGGTTAAACTTTGGCTATTACTTTAAGAAGTAAAGATCGGGACAAGGAGAAAAACAGAGCCTCATGAAAGAAGCACTTTTATTTGCTGATGTTGTATTGGAGTCATATTCTTAAAAATATAACTCATCTTAGAGTACTTTGGATTAAATACTATTATATACAGTACTGTGCAGAAGTCTTAGGCACCTATGAAAATTGTTTGAATCTGTTTATCTCAGCAGTGGGTTTATTTCTGCCAGCAAAAAACAAGTGAACATTAGAATAAATTCAAACAAGCAAGAAAGCAGTAAAAAGTATCAAGATTTCCTTTTTTTCTAAAAAGGAGTTGATATTTTGTGAGCTGGTTAGAAGAACACAGGTTTGGTTTGAGATTTCTGCTCATTGCCTCCAGTCATTGTGTGGATTTATAAAATTCCATAAGCAGCACACCTAATTTAATCTAATTAAGTAAAACGAGCTAAACCAGGTATTTGATTGTAGCTAAAATGAATATTGGACTTCCATGAGAAAAGAGGTCTGGAAATGGTTAGGAGAACACTTTGCCACACATAAAACCACTCTTTACTGTAATAATGTTTATTGTATTTATTGTAATATTAATGTTTTAACACTACTATCCAGTAGTAAACAGGTTTTAAGTATAGTTTTCCCAGGTGCCTATGACTTTTGCACAGTACTATACATGGTTAGCAAGTTATCAGTATCATCTGACTAAAAGTGTGACGATTCAAAAGAATAGACTGCATTTCCACAGAGAAAATGCAAAGTGTGCTTGCTCAAATGCAGAACACAGCATTAGCGTTAGTATTGGCATCAGCGTTAGCATTAACTTTAGCATAGCATTAGCATAGCATTAACATAACATTACTCTGTGTGTGTATGTCCCAATACTTTTGTCCACATAGTTTTGTATGAAAGTTGAGGATTTAGGGGGATGCCAATACTTTTGCAAATCGGTTTCGCTGGAAAAACGTGAATAACGAATGAACGACGAAACGTATCACACTAATTATAGGGCATTTAAATACCAGGATTATATTTCAATACAACAGTGTATCTTATGTGTTTTTTTCTATCCTGTGTTCTCAAATACCGTATTGGCCCAAATATAAGATGCAGTTTTTGTTCTAAAAATACTTCTTAAGAAAGGGGGGTCGTCTTATATTCGCAGACTAGATAAAATAGGGGAAGCTTGCGACTTTTTCCCAAAAATGAACCTGGAAAAGAGGGGGTCGTCTTATATTCAGGTCGTCTTATATTCGGGCCAATACGGTACAACAAAATAACCTCAAAAATGACAGTCACAAAACCCACAGACATGGGCCTGTGCTTCTGTTTCCATTTTACTCTGTTCATACTTATGCCTGATGAAAGTGGTTTCTAAAAATCTGGCTTTTGCAATGCCATATTGAAATGAAAATACACCCTTGGTATCAAAGTATAACCATGATTATAAATATAGGCAGAAAATGAATTTTATTGGTTATAATCACTTTGATACAGCTAGTGGCCTAGTGTTTAGGGTGTTGTCACGACAATCAGAAGGTTGTGGGTTCAAATCCCAACTGCTAGTTTCATCACTGAGATACCCTTGAGCAAGGTCCCCACGGCTTCACTTGGTGAATGGGTTAAATGCAGAGAAAGAATTTCACATTCACAACACTGTGTGCTGTGCTGAGGTATGTTCACGCGTGACTGTAAGGGGCCACTACACTTTACTTTACACTCCTTATACCAAGGGTGGTATTGATATTCTACAATATTGATGTAGTCAGGCCCAGGATGAACTAAACTGTGCAGTGTGTTAAGTGCAGTGTGTTAAGTGCAACTAATATTTATTCCCTCTGATTTTTTTTTAGGCTTAGTCCAGATTCCAGTCAGTATGTATCAAACAGTAGTTACCAGTCTGGCTCAAGGAAGTCGACCTGTTCAGGTGGCCATGGCTCCTGTTGCTACACGCATTGACAACACTGTAACGCTGGATGGACAGGCTGTGGAGGTTGTGACTTTAGAACAATGACACATCTAGAAATACATGGAATAGGAAGTTCTGTATTTCCATAAAAGTAAGCAGTCGAACAATATTCACATGATGTAGTTTGTATACTGCAAAAATTCTATTTTTAAAACCTGCAAGGGATTAGAAGTTGTAATGTTATCAAATTGTTATTTACTTTGGAAATATGTTGTTTTGTTTTCTCTTTGGTATTTTGATAAATGTGTTGCAAGTGGGTTTTTTTTGTCTACATTTTTGAAATAGGAAACAAATGGACCAAATTCAGTATGGCAGCAGCAGTAATTGAATAACGGCATGTTTTTATTCTGCCCCAGATAGAGCTATATGGGGTTTTGTTGTTTTTCTTGTTTTTTTATTAACTGTTTGAATTGCTTTCATGTTTGTATTCAGATTTTTTTTAAAAAAGTCCTTTTTTGTAGATTATCAGTTCTGTGTACAGTCAGTTTGCTACCACTGAAAGCATATCACCTTCAGCCATTACTATGTATGTTACAAACTAAGCTGTAATCTGCAAAATATGGAATGTCCTTGAATTTGGAAGCTCAGCAGGTGTTTAATAGTAATGGCATTTTCAGCATTGTCTTCAAAAAGTTTATTCTTTTTGGCGTTAAACCATATACATGTCCACAGTGTGCTTCAACTTATGATTCAGACAAGGGTTTGATTGGCATCACACAGATATTGTAGCCTTTGAGATTACAAACTTGCATCTGTGAAATTTTAAAGCAGCTAAAATTTTTTCCAAAACTTTCATGATAGTGGCTGAAAAATAACAGCAGTTGTCATTCTGTTGACTTTGAATAATCTACTGGTTGTGTTTTCATATCACCTTTAATTATGTGTTGTTCACAATGTCAGCAGCTGTTGATGATGGTCAATTTTCCAGTAATGTCATGTACACATTGTGTCGCAGTCTTTAATGTGTGAACATAATGGACACAAATGTTGAAGAAATAACAGGCTGCTGTTCAAGTAATTAAATTTTTTCTTTGCACATTGTTCTTTAAATGTTTTTACTGTGGGGGGTCTCACTGTGTTCACTCAAACCCAGATATGTAGAAAACAAAAATTACCTCTTTTTCCAAATGAGAGAGTGAAGTTGTTGGTATAAATAATGTGAGGCTGGTATGCACACCTCAGACTTTGGTGGGCTTGGAATTAAAATGGCTTCTGTCCACAAACGAACGTAGTAATGATTTTATTTCTATTATTTTCTTATAATGCATTTGACACGTTATCAAAGCTGATATCAAAACGGGTTTCTACCAAAAATACAGAGATACAGAGTGTAATGTAAGCTGGCTCTACCCCCATGAAAGAAATCATTCATATATTTCTCTGCCGTCAATCCAGATCCATTTTGACCTGAGTTCAGTTTGGACAAAAATCTATCAAATGACAGCCTCTTTCGCATCATAAGCTGTGAGCCATAACACCAACCCCCACCCCCTGGATTTAAGGCTCTTACCCTTCTGTTGCGGAGAAGAGAAATACATGACTTCAGACCTAATACATGTGGCATCACATGCACATTTAAACATAATATCTTGATATTTTCTAGAGAAGCAGCAGAACCAAAAAAAATAATCACACTGCTATGTTGACAATTCAGTATGCTGACTGGATGGCATATTAAATGTATTAAAATCAGTAATAGAGATGGAAAGGATGTGTTCTCACAGGTGGAGCTGATGAACATGTGGTTTCCGGGTCATAGCAGCTGGCAGGGAATGCTCAGTGCATTAATGTGTCACTCACTAGCTTGAGATTAGTGGGGCCTTATCACCACACTTTCTGAGGATCTGACATTGCTTTGCTCTCTTCCTGTCTGAGATTTTGGCTGTATTCAGGTAGATTCAGAGAATTGAATGATTATGTAAATGAAGATAATACAGTAATCTCAGTATGAAGGTATATGTTAATGACCGCAAATAAGGGAAATGTGAACTAGTTAGTGATGTACAGTTACTTATTTAATTGTGAATATCGCACGTGATATCGTTTTTTTTAAGTAGTTATCTTTCTAATAAATTTTTAATAATTTTGATAGTAGTTAACTAAAGTCCTTTAGTAGACTGTGGATAGCTTAAATAATACAGATTTCAAAACTTTACGTCTCAAATAATTACATTATTTGAACAACTTTTGCTGGCACCACAATTAAAACAATTTAATTCAGTTAGAAATGTTTGCTTGGAATTTTATTTTATTTGGCAGTTTATTGTATAGATATATAGATGTATAGATTATAGATGCTCAGTACTGCTGTTAATGCTGTAACAGTTGTCAGGGGTTTAGACAGGATACAAGTGCAAAGTTTGCAATGCAATGTTTTTGAAACAAACATACAAAAAAACAAGACAAGGAAAAGAAGGACCAGAAGATGATGAAGGATCAGAAGACAAGGAAGCCAATGACAAGAGACCATGCGACAAGGGACCAGGAGTGTGCTGGGGTGGTGATAAGAGACCAAGAGACTGGGAAGCCATCGGCAGAGGACCTGGGACATGGGGCCTGGGGCCTCTGTTGATGGCTGCCGAAGTCCTTGCAGTAAACGAGGAAGCTGGTGATCAGAGACCAAAAATGAGGACACCTATGATGACAAACCAGAGGACAATGACAAGGGACCACGAGACTGGGAGGCCAAGAGACTAGTGGCTAGCGACAGGCGTGCAGATGATGGGGAGGCAGAGCGTCTGTCCTAGAGATATTAGGAGATGGGCATGCCAAAAGCAGGGAACCAGAAGACTTGAATCGATGGGGAGCCAGGAGACAGGACAGGTGGTGACGAGGTGCTCTCGAGCAGCATGGGGCACTGGAGGCAACCAGGTGCTCTCTTGAGCCATGGGAAGTGTTGACCTGTCACTGGCTTTCCAGAACAGGTTCCTGATCTCCCACAATGTCTAGCTATAGCCTACAAGCCTACAGCTTCATACCCCTCCTTTGGATTTGTTTCCTCCCTGCTGTCAAGCCAATGATGAAGTTTGTCCAGACAACCAGACTGGCTGCATCCATTAATGGTGAATTCTTTTGTTTAGGTAGGATGCAAATTCAAAGTACAAATTTATTGAAATAAACATACAAAAAACCTCATAGTGGGTCCGAAGGTAACAGAAGCAAGAGATAATCCAGAGGTTTAAGAAATGCAGGAGACAGGCGTCACAAAGGGAGATAACTACAGCAAAAGCACACTAGTTGGGGAACAGACTAAAATGTGATTGTAACAGCAATCCACAAATATAAGCTGAAACACAGGGGTATAGGTGCTGACTGAAACACCTGGGCAATTTATAAACACATTATGAGGTAATTATACATTTTATATATTCAAAAGTAGAAAGCAAATAAAAACAATTAGTTTATATGGACAACTCCTAAGTGTTATTTATGAACATTTATTAATGCATATGTGACCATAATATAAATATTAATATTAGGAAACTATTAGATCATGATTAACTTGCTGTTACTTTAACTTCATAATAAAAATAAACCAATAATGCAATAGTCTACAGTAAAGTACCCCAGTCTATTTAACAACCCAAGAGGTTATGTATGAAATGGCACACACATCTGTACAGACTTTTTATCTGAATTGTCACCAACAAATAGAACACTCTGTGTATGGATGCTGTTTCTTTTAACCATTTTGAAATAAATACCTGAAATCAAAGTGAAGTGCAAACTCTGACTAGTTCTGTACTCCTTTTTTATTCATGTTTTTCGTTATGTAAAGTATACTTTTGTGTCCAATACATGAAGGAAAAAATGTGAGCTAAGGCAAGTTTCTATATTGGTAGCAACAGTACCTTGTGCTGCCTTTTTGGCAGCATTGCTGTACGGTGGCAGAGCAGCATAAAACCACATTAATGCTGTTCATGTTTGCAATTCATTGAATAGTTGCATTGCTGTAATCATTTTTTAAATAAAACAGCTGTTCAGTGAATGCATAGGCCTGATTACTTCAAATGTCTGAATTACATATCTTTTTCAGTTATATTCTTCTTCAGCACAGTCCAAGATCTGTTGTGCTGTTACATCAGTTTCTTAGTGGAATATGGGGCAGGAGTACAGTACCAATTGTATTTAGGTTACGATACACAATAGCATGCAAATGTTTCTCAGAATGCTTAAGTATGAATGCAAATTAAAATAAAACAAATACCTATTGCATTAAAACAAAAATAAATACAAATTAAATAAAAATAAAAACACATCAACATATTTTTTTCTTCTTGTCTCTAATGCAAAGATTTCAAAATACTAGCCCGGAAGGCCAAATCCAGCCAACAGATTCATGTGGCCCCATCATGTTTAAAATGCATCCTAAAATATGACGCACATTTTTTTCCGATTTTTTTCATTTTTCTGTCTACCCCACTCATTTTTTTTCATTTATAACCTTAAACATGACTATATAAGTAAAAATCACAATTGAAAAAACAGCACTCTTTTGGGAAGACTACATGGTAGTAGTCCCTAGGTAATTGGGTTTCAAGTAAGCGCAGTTGCTGCAGTACAAAAAAAATATATAACCACATAAACAACTGCTCATATTATTACAGCTATGCTTGTTGCACTGAAACACTCCTTAGTGACTGACTTTGTCTGCTTAGGAAAGACAGGTTGTGTCTGAACCTATGAGTCCTTTCTCCACAGGAAGTCATTCCTCCAATGAGGAGTTGCACAGACCTCTGAAGCACAGCTTTAATCTCCACTAATCGTTTCTTAATACACGCCCCATGATTTTAGCCTTCCCACAAATGTACCCATGTATGCGCACACACATACAGATTGCCACCCTTCCCCCCTTACACACATTGCACTGGCTAAGACCTGGCAGATTTTATACTCTCTCAATCCCAGCACCATCAGGAAATTGCACTGAAGATAGAGAATTTTGAGCTTTGGTTTAGATTCAAACCAAATTCAGGTTGAGTATATATTTGAATAAAAAGCATTGCTGTTTGGTCAGGTATACAGGTTAGACCCAGAATAAAGTTAATAACATTCTTCCATCTGTAAATTATGACAACATAATTAGAGTGATGCTGTGCATCAGCAAAATCTGAATATGATGTGAATAAAATAACACAATTGCTGAAAACAAATGTGTATATATACTTCATTAACTAGGAAAAATATACAAACATGAATCAGTTAAAACAGATGCATCACTTTAGTCTGGAATAAGTAGTCATCAGTGACTGCTAAATCATTGATCAAGAGTGCTTGAAGACAAGAACTGATCATAAAAGGGACAGGCTGTCATTGTATAGAACAAATTAACATTATGGCAGGTGAATCTAAATAAAATAAAATAAATGGTGTCTACCAGGGATGCTATAAACAGTCTGTTAATGCAGGTAGCATTACTACATGGTGGTACAGTATATTCTTACACTTTGGCAATACATATTTACATCATAAACAGATTGCAGGCCTACACCACTTATATACACTTTGGATGAACAGCTTCAGATTAAGGTTGTGCTCATTGTTTAGTAAATGAAAATGCATTCACTCAATTGGAAGTGTATTTGCTTACATGTTTTATTTAGATTTGTTAGCTGAATTAAAGTATTTTTCAAGTTATAATGTCATTTTTACAGCATGCTCCGAATTAATGCAATGTGTTACATGCTTTTGGTATGACAATGAAAAAATAGTAATACGATAAACCAAATAAATACAAGCTCACACCTACCAGAAATTTGGTTTTACATAAACTTTGAAACTATTGGAGAAATCTATCCTTTTGAAAAAATATTTTAGGCTACCTTAACATTATAAGCTTCACTGATAACCTCCTTTCTGTCTTGAAATTACCCTTATGCATCCAACCTGACCTCAGTGCCAGCGAACTATTTAGATGGTTTGCCAGGAGAAAGCCTCTGCAAACTACAAGCACCAGTCCAAAAGGTTGCTTAATATCACTTTGGAAAATAAGTTTTTGGAGATTTGTGTGAATAGATTATCTTCTTGCAGTAAGAAATCTATAAACCCACTGTGAAGTGTCAGTGGATCTACTTCTGACACATATATACGTGTAACCTTTGCCAGAAGGCTTAGACTGTGTCATGGAAAGCATAGAGCCAAATGTGCACCAACGTATCCACAGTAGTCACCCCAGTCAGCTGGCTTAAAGAAATATGTTATGTGATTACTTTTAATAGACCACAGCCATATTGTTTCTTAAAGTACACTGACAAGTCTGTGCTAATTCTGCTTCTAATCATCTCAACCAGTTTTGTTGTGCTAGTGCTAGTAATACTAGTAATTATACTAGTAAATACTAATCATTTTAATTTGTTTCTGTGAAATGTTTTTATTTAAATACTTTGCATCCCAGGAAGGTTAGATTTTGCTTAGCTTGAAAATGTAAGGAATTGTGCGGCTTCTGTGGCCCACATGGCTCCTGGAGCTACAGGGACAGTGGGCATTTGAACCTCTGTTGTTCAAAGTACTGGTGTGATTTCCCTCCACTTATTGATCAGGAAGCTCAAGTCACTCAAATATATCCCACTGTGAAGCAAGGTTACCTAGAATCTTCTGATCCATAGTCAGGCGCATTATCCAGTGGAGCAATGGATAATGCGCCTGACTACGGATCAGAAGATTCTAGGTTCGACTCCTGGCTGACTTGGTGTTCTTTGGGGCAGCTGATTGGCCTAATGGTTTGGGAGTTGCCCCTGCAAAAAGGTTGTGGGTTCAAACCCCAGCGCTGCTAGTGTTATCACTGAGGTACCCCTGAGCAAGGTACCATTCCCATACATGGCACCCTGGGTGCCACTTGTTGGTGGCAGCCCATTGTTTCACTTGGTAAATGGGTTAAGTGCAGAGAAAGAATTTCACACTGTGTGCTGTGGTGTGTGACTATAAGGGGCCTCTTAACTGGCTCTTTTTATAGAAAAAGGTAAAAAGAAATTCAGCATTATGAGCACTATTCATTTTTCATCTAGTCTCCTCCTGATTTTATCATGAATGGACTGTTCAACACAGTGAACATGCAGGGTCAAAATAAAGACTGACTCTGTCTAAACATTTATTGGACTGTATTGTATTTTACAACACAGTCCAATACAGCGCATGTGTTATATTATGCAACACAGCCTAATAAATGCAGCCCAATAAATAACATAATTGTATTATATTATAGCCATGACCTTTTTTCCACAATTTGCAACTTTTGGAGGCAACCCTTGGATGGAGGAATTAATTAGAAAAATGTGGATTACAAAAAACTTGGGCTGAAATACAAAACGTGGGGTTCTACAAAAAGACAGAAGAAAGTGAAGAAAAACAAAAAAGATAAATCTTTAGAAATGTTAAACATACATAATACACAAAACATTTACTTAAATTTAAGAAACTGGATACTTTTTAAAAAACCTGACACAAATTAATAACATGCTACATAATTATCTGTTCATCTGTTTGTACTCAAAGAGAGCTCCAGCACTCCATGGCCATCCTTTACTTTCCATAATAGTGCTGAGTGTATAGACACACCACTCAAATTTCAAGATATGCACCAGTTGGTAGGTCTGCCAAATGGCCACTGAAAGCTGATCTGGCTAATCTAGGCAATTTCCATTTCCACTTAAAAATGGGATACTGAACCTATATAGCAAGTTTGGTACATCCTCCCCTTTTCTTTAAGGTGTTGATGACTAGCAGGTCCTTAATCCCATAAATACAGTAAATTAATGTTTGTTAAACTGTTACAGCAATTTTAATCTCAGTTCAGTTCCTTAACAGGTACTAAAACATTATCATTATGTGCAACATCTTATGTGCAATTTCACTTAACTAAGTTACTTATATATAGTATTTAAACCCAGCATTTTTGTGTGTATAGCATAGATATTTATTTTTATTGAATTTATTTGATTTATATTGTATATTGTTCTTGTCCTGTGTCTCCGTGTGTTTTTGCAGTAATAATTTTCAGAATCAGTTTTCTAATTCTGTTTAATTTTCCATATTTTTATATGACTTACCCATTCTACATTTTGTCCTATACTGTTCATGTTCACCTGTTCACAAAACTTGTTCAAAGGTTTGTTTATTTAAAATAATAACATTACATAAGTTTTTACTACTTAATAATAATTTCTCGTTACTGTTCATCTGCTTTTTAGGCCCTCACAGTAAAATTGCTTCTCTTTATGTTATTCTTTACCTGTCTTTTGTTTTGTCTCATTCTCTTCTACACATCTTTCCACATAACTGGTGCTGGGGGATGGTGGAGGGGGCAGTGAAATTTGAGCTTTGTATCCCATTTGGGGAAGCACACACCAACAGATTTCCCACAAAGCAAATTCAGCAGGTGAAGTTTCAGCTGGAATCTTTCTTATTAAGTACACAGATTTACACTGGCAGAGCTAATAATTAGTAGAGACAATACACATGCAACAGAAGATACAATGCTCAACAATGTTACTACACCAAAAACCTTTTATAGAAAATAATGGAATCTTTAATGTGAATGAATATGTACTATTGCCATTGTACAAATACAATATTAAATGTGCAATTTATGTATTCAGTGTTAAATAAAATAAAAATAGAGCAACAACAGGATAAAAAATAGCAAAGAAGTAGTAAATATCTGAGTACCAAACAATGCTAGCGGTAGTAAATAAATATTGCCACAGCTTAGATGTGTAATGCAGCACCAGAACCAATAAACTACAGAATTTAGAAATTAAATAACAACAGTGTAAACAGTATTTGGAGTACTGGAGAACAGTATATGACAGCATAATAAGAATAAGCACAATTTAAACAGTATATGGCATTATAAACAGTATAAAATGTCTGGCAGCACAAAAACAGAAAATCCAGCAGTAGTAAAAATAGCACATAAAGCTCAAAAAATGCAACATCAAAACAGGTATAAATAGAGTCTTCATAAAAACCCAATGTGGGAGGATGTTTAGCCATTTTTAAGCAATATATGACCTTTAATTATTGAGTACCTGTTTTTTATTGGGTCAATTGTTAGACTACACTCTGGTGAGATTTTTTCAAAACTTCTTTTAACCTGTGAAATTCTGTGTTCAGCCAGTCAGTTATGTGTGCTAGTCATTTTAAAAGAAGTATAGTTAACAGTACAAATCATGTGACTGCAGCGCATAGCGAGGATTTAGGCAAAAGCAGATAAAAAGGGTTTAATCTGCAGATCCTTCTACATTAGCAGCCGCTGACCCACATATACTGCTGGCTGTTATCATTCAGAAAGACAGCTGTTTCTTTTTTTTTAAAACCCACCTCATTCTGATAATGAATGAGCGTTATTTAAATCATGTTAACTATTTGCCACTGGCTTTCACTGATGTTAACCAAGATTTTGAAAGTATGATTATATAGATTTAATGTATATTATGGACTAACTTCCAGAAACTCATCAGAAATTTCTGAATATTGTGATTTTGTGATAGGGAAGGCCATACACTTAACTCTTCCAATAAGAAACAATAAAATACTGTAATTTTGTGATCCGCAAGTTACTTTTTGAGTGTGAAATTTTACTTTTACCATTTCGGCTTGAATGATTTAAACTTGAATAATTCAGAAATGTGGTCTCTTTGAGATATGTGTGTACATAAATTATTTATTTTTGTATATTAATATTACTTATTTCATGTATTACTATTGCCCCAAAATAATGCAGTAGTAATAGTTTCATTACATTTACACTTTAATTAATTAATATTTAATATATTTATACTAAATCATTTCAATATAACCATTTACATCTTGTCTCACTTTTTCTGCCATATGTGACTTGTCAAAGAAACAGGAGTGTTCATTTCCTGAATGATTTGGATCACCAAAAAATCTGGAATCATGACTGCTGCAGTACTGTAAATCAGCAGTTTAAACACTGTGTAAAGATTAATAGGAATTGTGTAAGAGAATAAGAAATGTAAGCATCTGGAATGTGATTCTATAGTCTGAAAAAAAACAGAAAATAAACAAACAATGTAGCGCATGCTGGTGGATCTGTGATGTTGAGGGGCTTTTTTCTTCCTGAGGTCCTGGGAATCTTAGAATTAGAATACATATCTTGGAGTCAAATATCTGACTGCCTCTGTCAGAAGGCTAATACTGGATCATGGTTTTACTGTCCAGAGGGACAATTAACTGAAGCACATCTTCAATTCAATGCAAAAATCATGCACTGAACAAAGAATCCATCCCGGTCCCTTAACCTAAACCCCATTCAAATGTGTGCAATGATCTTAAAAGTTACATTTTAAATTTTAAAAACTGCAAATGTTTTTCAGTTCTACTTTTGCTCATTTTTCTAGAAGGATGCCAGTGGTTCTGGAGAGCAGTGTTGCATTATTTATAATTATTCTGATAAACATTAGCATCTGTGTGAAGTGCAGTAACGCAGATGAAGGGAACACACCATGCTCAGTGCAACTAAACACACACATGCAACTAAATGTGCAGAAAATTGCAGCAGGAACAGATCCAGTTGATACATTTTCTTTGGTCTTTTTCAGTACATGCATTTATCAAAAGGTAATTAATTGTTGGAGGTCACTCCTAGTTCAGTGATTCTCATCCCACAGGCTGTGGCCCCCAGGTGGGCCATGCTGGTACTGCTAGTACTGGGTTTGTTGACTTTCAGTTTTGTTTTTAACAGCAACACTTTGTTACTGTATATAGACAATTAACCAAACATAGTTTTAACTACTAGGACTGATAATAGTTTAATTATAATTTGGAAATAACTTCATTTGTTTAGGTCCTGCTTTTGGACTGGTCTGGCAAAATCACCAGCTAGCTAGCTAGATAAATATATTTTCAGTGCATGGCAAAGCAAAACAATTTTTGATCTTGTGGAGTTTATATGTTTATATTAGGAAATGTTTAAAAAGTATGTTTTAGGTGGTGAATCTAGGGGCATGTTTCTTCAGACTGTGTCTTTGCATTTTGTTAATCGTTTATTTTACTTTGCCTGCTCTATACACATGTTTCTCAGAAAAACTTTTTGAGGTGTACTTTTCTGAGACAGTAATTTTCTATCACTTAGGCACCCACGGAGTTTAGGAGTTCTGAGACTGAGGTGGGTAGGAAGGCTTGGATCCACACCGACCTTCACAAACCACAGTCACTCACTCAGTGGCTACAAAACCATTGTCCAACCTCCATACACATTAACAAGAGGAAACTGAGCAAAATTCTTTTAACAGCTGAGTGGTTGAGATCTGGATTCTTAACTGTGCCTTTTGTGTGACAATGAAGGTAGACACTGAGCTGGAGCACTAAAGCAGTAGTTGGCAAGTCTAGAACCACCGGATCCTTTACCTCACCAGTGTGAGTTCTACCATTGCCAAACACCACCAGAGAGCTAACCATGTTCTTCTGGGAGGAGGAAATTGATGATATCTTTGCAGTATTACTGTGGTATTACTGTCTTCAGTATGGCATTTAAAAATGTTTAGCAGAATATGGGAGAAAATCTCCAAACCTCAAAAGTCAGAACTGAGCAAAAACAGCAGAGTATAAGTTTGGCTAAGCTATATTTAATATAGCTATATCAGAAGTGATGATAAACAAATGGAAAATAATATTTTACGGCGGATTCCGCTGTTCTTAATGAGCAATTATTATACTACATTGAAAAATTGAGCATCACTATAGAAGCATACTGTATCACTATTAAAAGGCAATCATATTTCAAAATTTAAAACAAAACATGGTATATAATATAGTTACAATTGGTGATGAAATAGTTTCAAGATGAGGGTACCCAGAGAGCATGGCAGTGTCAAGGAAATCTGGACTGGTAGTTCATGATATTATCTATACTGAATATTGTAATCTTTGTGGATCTTGAAGATATTATGTAAGTCACTCTTTATTGGCACGACAGAGGGTGAAATACAACGTCTGAATAAATTCTGATTATTTATATACTACATACAAAAGCTCTTTCTCATTACTGAATTCAGCAACCTATGGCTGACATGTTCAACTGCACACTAGATAGCTTGTATAATCTCCATAGAAAAGCACTGTCAGTTGAATGGGATACTCTGTACCTGCCACACATCACTAGATCTCTTGTGGGTAATTGCAATCAAATTTTCAGATCTCTTCAGATAGAGCTCATGTGGGGAAATGCAATCAAATCTTTACATCTAGTCATGACTTTCTTGACTTGAGTGATGTATCACACATAATCTTAAAATCTAAATAGGTGGAGCTAAATGGTGCCAGAGGCCAGTTTGGATGACTGCAGCAAGGAATCTAAATCAAAAAAGAATTTTGATTCCACATGGTTTATGGCCATAGCACCTCACAGATTTGACTACATTTATATTTTCCTGAATAGTGAGTATGGTGTGACAGCTGTCCACCAAACTACAAGTCCCAAGTCCTTCCCTGCAAAGGTCATGTCTCAAGTTACTCATGACAAAGACAAAAGAAAAAGAGTCAATCACATTCCTTTAAATGCACAGCCTAGGAGACGTGAGTACCAGAAAGCAACAATGGTGCATGTGTAACTTTTCCTATATTGGCACTACACATAATTGCTCGAAGGATATATACAGAAGCAAAAATGTGCTAGTGCCAAAATAGGCAAAGAAGAGACAATTACAGGAGGCTATTCAACTGCAATCCAAAATAAATACTGTGAGGAAAGTTAGCTATGCATCATCCTGTGGTTCTTTCTCTGCTCTGTTTATGGCCCTATGGTAATTCACTGATAGTGTGCTTTCACAGTGAATTCTACCAGTGCCATACACAGAACAGGAGTCAGGATTGCTGCAGCTCAACACAAAACTATGAAAGCAGACATTCAAGCCCTTGAGGTGTGTGTGTGTGTGTGTGTGTGTGTGTGTGTGTGTGTGTGTGTGTGTGTGTGTGTGTGTGTGTGTGTGTG
>JBBPCY010000130.1:20471363-20486353 GCA_037974405.1 Brachyalestes nurse | reverse complement strand
TGTGGGCTGTCCGCTGGGGAATAGGTGATGTACACAAATTCACACACACACACACACACACACACACACACACACACACACACACACACACACACACACCTAGTTTTACTTGTACACTGATTTATCAGAAGGATAACCTAATAGCCTCTCTTCTTTTCTGGTACAAGTATAAGAAAAAAGAGCAGACTCAAACCTATCAATAACACATTCAGCAAATCGATATGTAAATAAAAAGTCACAGAATTGGTTATAACTAATTTAAATACAATCACATAATGGTACTAGATAGAAATGTGGACACATGCAGACTTTATTTTACCTCAGTCACAGAAAGACAGAGAGAGAAATAGAAATAGAAAGTAACGTCTGCTAAATGTCACAGCTAATTTCTGCCACAAACACCCACAGTGTTGTCTGAGGTAATCTGAAATGGTATGTTTGTTTGTGTGTATGTGTGTGTGTGTGTGTTTGTATACATGTGTGTATGTCTGGGGAAAAGTGGAGAAGTGATTGTCCTCTTGCATCAAAGTGTCAGACAGAGTATACCAATCTTACAGAAGGATCAGACTCAAATTAGAGTGGAGAGGCAGAGAGGAGATGGAGGCTCTATACAACTCTCTGCACTGTCTGCACTGACAGACACATGCAGCCTTCATTCAGCCATGACACACTCATTTACCCAACATCTGAAACAACCAGCATCTACCCAGTGTCTGGACTAGAAACAGTCTCTGTGCTAGAACGTTATTATACTTTTTTTCAGATTCCAGTGTTAATTTGTGTAAAAACTAAAAAAAAGAAGAAAAAAACCAAAGCAACTCTTGTGTTTCCCTCCATACACTACAGAGGAGCTCTGAATAGCCCCGCCCCCTTTTTAAAATAGCAACTTGGTTCGTTCCATACAGAAAAACATTCAGCTTTACTAGCAATTCTTTCACAATCGCATTGTGAAGCATTTGCAGGCTAGTGTTTCTGTGTGCAAAGTAAAAAGTAAATTAACTCCAAGAAGTCAGGACAGTGCTACATTACTCCTGTGAAGTGACATAATTAGCTATGTAATCATTAGCATTCATATTTAATTTACATTCTTGTTCAACTCTCTTTTTCAGTTTGTTTCAGTGATATGAAGGTGATTGTAGGTAATAAATGTGACCTTAAAGAATTAAAAAGTATGAATGATCTAATATACCTTTGCCTGCTAACAAGTATGTTTTCAGCCGTACTGTTTTTAATACGGACGTAAGGGTATGAAATGGCACCCCCTCAAGGAAACTGGGTGCATGACACCCCAGATCTGTTTGATCTCATCCTACATCTACAACACCTGTAGAAAGACTAGAAGAAGACCATTACAGCTGTTCAAATCTAAACCAAGATTACAATCACAGTTTGATATCACTGCCTACCATGAGTGTCCTGATATAACATGCAGCATGTCCTTCACTCTCTCGTCCGTCCTCTATTTTTGGGCCTCTCCTTTTAAGGTTAAACTGACTGGGTTTTTGGAGACGCAGTAAACTGCACACTAAACTAAACATGGCAGATCAAAGCAGTAAAGACATCTCCCATTTAACAGCTGACAATTCCAACACTGCTCTTTTATTCCCCGACGCAGCAGACGGAGGATCTGACTGTGCAGAGCCTGTGGGGCTGGAGCTTTTAACAGATCTGCTTCTCAGAGCTTCTGAGGAAAAACAGAAGGAGAGAGAGAAAGAGAGAGAGAGAGAGAGAGAGAGAGAGAAGAAAAGAAAGAGAAAGAATAGAAAAGGAAGAGAAAGACAGTGAAGAAAGTATGACAGAGAGGAAAACAGACAGACAGATGACAGTCATAAAGGAGAGGGAAAGAGAGAGAGAGAAAGTAAACTAACAAAAGAAAGAAAGAATGAATGAAGAGTAGAGATTGAAGAGAAAGACAGAGAAGAAAGTGTGACAGAGAGAGGAAAACATAGATAGAACAAAGATAGAAATGAAAGTCAGAAATGAGAGATTAAGAGAAAAAGACAAACAGAGTGAGAGATAAGGCAGTTTGTTGTGTGAAGGTCAGGTATTTGCTTATTTTTCCCCAATATCAGTACAAACAGAATGGAAGGCAGTGGAGGGCAGTATGTACATTATCAATCAATCTCTGTCTCTCTCTCTCTCTCTCTCTCTCTCTCTCTCTCTCACACACACACACACACACACACACACACACACATATTCAAAAGAAATGAAACATACACTCTTTTCCCTATTGACATCTGTCCTAAATGTCACACTGAGGCTGCTTTTGTTCTTTATGCGTGTGTATCTTAGAGCGGTGTTTGAGGGCACAGGGGCATTCGGGGGGATTTTTGTATTTCATAGCTCATATTTACCGTGGAGAGCTGTTGAGTCATGTAGCCGTGTCAAAGCCAGCAGCTCCACTGAATCCGATCTGACAGGGCAGGGGCCTCCCAGGGGCCACGGATGGGGTGTGTGTGTGTGTGTGTGTGTGTGTGTGTGTGTGTGTGTGTATAGCCCCACAGAGAGTAGTCCTCTCTCACTTTGACAGTCTAAAACATCAGTACAACACCCTACACACACACAGGCACAAAAGAGAGCAGCCGTGTGTGAGAGGGTGCTTAGGAACCAGTGCTAAAGTTGCTGCCATGGAACCATGTGTCTTAAAAAGATTATTTTAGTTCCAAAATCTGACTGGCTGAGCCACACTTCAATGTGTTGGAAAATAAATTCACAGTTATTAAAAATCTGGATTAACCTTTGCTTGTATTGCTTGGCAACCAAAGCCTACTGTTAATCACAACTGATTGCATTAAACAATTATTAGTAATAAATTGTATATTGAACAATAAACATATGTTTTTGGGAGTTTGCATGTTTTCTCCACGTCTGATTGGGTTTCTGCCGGAAGCTCCAGTTTCCTCCCACAGTCCAAAGACATGCATGTGAATTTAGATACTAAACTGCCCCTCGGTATGTCTGTATGTGTGTTTGTGGGTGTGTCTGTCCTGAGGAGGACTGGCAATCTGTCTGGGATGTTTCTCTGCCTTTCGCACTATGAATGTCAGGGATCGGCCCCTGCACCCACCGTGACCCAGGTTAAGATAAGTGGCTCAGAAAATGTTTGGATGGATGCTTTTACCTAACAGCAACAGCTCATTAAAATTCTGCTGCCACAACTTTAAGAAGGACCAAAAGAATAGAGTTTATACATTACTGAATGTTTTAGGGTCTAAAATGTTTAAAGAATATAAACAGTTTCCTAAATATATGGATTCAGGTCAGCTACTAGAGCCTAAAGCATGGGTGTCACCGCCATTCAGTCTGAGGAGGACATGTCCCCTTCACATTTCATAATTATTCTTTTGGACACCCCCCACCCCCCCCCATTTAACATAAAATATTAGTTCACCCAGTGCTGTTGAATTATGAATCTTGAATCTTGAATCTATCGCGAAAGAGGATAGGAGGATAGGAGAATACACACACCACTGGAAATCCGCTCCGGGTTGGCCTCCAACTCACCGCATGCAAGTGAAGTGAATTGTCAGTGCACAGACAGGCTGCTTGAAACTCCACCCACCCACCCAATCTCCCTCACATTAAAAATGCTTCCGACGCCCCTGGCCTAAAGTCCAGACTAAACATGGTGCAGCAGCAAGACACCACACACAAGTGGCACCAGCTCGCACTTTGCACTCAAACATGCACTTTGTTTTTGGCACACTTTGCTTTGCACTTAAGCATTTTCTGTCTAGACTTTTTGTTTTCACTTCTTTAAGCGCCGCACTTTGTTTATTATTCTTTAACTGTTTATTTTGGGGGTTTTTTATGTATTTTATTTTTACACTCTATTCTTGACATTTTTCCTGATGTTCCTTTTGTTTTTATTCATGTAAAACACTTTTAATGGCATTTCTGTACAAAATGTTATATCTAAAAAGTCCACCATAACGCCTTGTGATTTCTTTCTGTAGTAGATTTTACAAACATCCCCTGTCAGGAAAGAGATACCAATTTAAAAGTCTTAAATTGTAACTTAATATTTCAGTAGTGGCTGAATAGTTTAGTAACTACTGAATTGCTTTAGTGTAATTTAATTAAATGGGGAGGTAGGCAAAGAAAGAGAGTTTTATAGGTAAGCGTGTGTGTATATATATGTGTGTGTGTGTGTGTGTGTGTATAGATGTGTGTGTGTGTGTGTGTGTGTGTGTGTAGGTGTGTGTGTGTGTGTGTGTGTGTGTGTTATAATGAGCAGATTTTGTCACGATCAGGGTGCTTTACAGGCATTTGTACCTCTAGGAATGAATACATTAGTGCAGTACTAGCATGACTGCTATTAGCTACTACTACTTATATAGCTCTCCATCGGGAGAACGGGAGATAAAGTGGGGTAAAATTATACAGATATTTCTAGAGATTTAATGTGAAGACTGTTTTTGAAACATGAACAGAAAGTTGTTTTCATAACGAGTTATATTTGTTGGGTACATGCTACATAATTATTGTCTCTCTCTTGGTGATGTTTTGAAGCATACACACGATTCACTGTGAGAGCTAGCCTGGCTGAAGTACAGGCTCCACATGATGGACTGTGGAGCTGTAACACCAAAGCCTTTCCAGACTGAACAGTCCATATGTCCCTATATACAATCAAAACAGTTACACACACATTCTCACTGCTGTGTTTCTCACTGATCTCCTCTCTCAGCGTTCTATTTGACATCAGCCAAGCCAATACTCACCAAAATGACCACGCACACACACACACACACACACGCACACACACTTTGTGCAATTCCATAGAGGATGTGTCTGTGTGTGTTGGAAGTGATGATAGATGAGGTTACAGACTTAAGCTGGACACCGTCAATAAATTTTAGTAAGACCCTACAGAATTGAATGGAGTGTGTGAGCACACAGAGCACACACTAGAGGACTGGAACAGGACTTGACAAGATACTGACAGAGTGGGGAGAAGTAAATCACATGCAGGTTGAAAGAGTACTGTAAAACCCTACCACTGCTACTCTAGTGGCTGTTCACTGGAAATACAAAGTGCTTAAGTAATTACACTGACGGTTAAAAGTGCACAACTCAAACATAAAATTAACAATTCAAACATAAAAATGGACAATATAAACATAAAATTAACTATTCAAATATGAAATTCAGACTAACATTTGCTTAATTAATTCAGAAATATACAATTAATTTATACAAATACTCAGTTCAAATATGAAACTAGAAACTCACACATACAACTAACAATTTAGACATATTATTGTGTCATTCAAACATAAAATTAACAGTTCCAACAAAAATAATATAATAGAGCAGAATCCAAACATAAAATAAACCCATCACTACTGTGGGAAAAAAAAAAAATCTTATATTTTCTTGCATGCATTTGCTTGTGTTCACTGTGACCCAGATCAAACTGACAAGTGGAAGCCTGAAGTGTACTATGCCAAACGTTAAAATTCAGAAGGCATACAAAATGAGTTTAAAGGAGTGATACTCCTCATAGCATTTCTATCAGGACACACGACTCTGGTCCTGGAGGGTGGGCATCCTGTACAGTTTGGTATTTTTTCTTGCTTAAACACACCTGCTTCAACTCATCTGTTAATTGGCAGATTTAGTGGGGGGGCTTGAATGGGAGGGCTACAAAACTGCACCAGCTGGACACTGGACCTCTAGGACTGGGGCTGTGCATCGCTGCTTTATGTATTGTAGCTGCATGCAGAAGTGTCCCTGCATACATGATGAACATGTAGCTAACTAGCCTTCAAGACAGAGTTATGCAGACAAAAGTCTTTTTTAGCTTCTTTGTTGTGACAACCACATGTAAATTAAATACACCCTCTCATCTCAGTAATTCATACACAGATCCCACGCAGTCATAGACACCGCAGATGTAATGGTAATGTTACTTCACTTCACTGTCCCACTGGAATGGTATTCAAATAGAGCATACAAAGAGATGCACCATCTGCCCTCAGTCACTGTGTCAGTCAACTGCCTGTACCCTGTGTGACAGAGTGTGCTTGAATAATATGTGTATGCATTCGGTTGAACTGAGTTTACAGGTTTGCAGGATGAAGACTGTAAGTGAGTGTGTTGGGACTGACCCAATGTGTGTATTTGATGTTTGGTCACACTAGCTGAATGGTGACAGCGGTGTGAGAGTGTGTGCGTGAGACACAAGCTGGTGCATTGGCAGACAGACGTAACTTCTCCCCGCCTGTCTCTTCACGCTTCACCATCGCCAAGGAACCAGCCAACCATAACCTCAACCCTGACAGCGTTGAGAGAGAGATAGTGAGAGATAGACAGACAGAAGGAGAGAGAAAGAGAGACTGTTTGTGTTCGTGTGTGTGTGTGTGTGTGTGTGTGTGTGTGTGTGTGTGTGTGTGTGTGTGTTTGTCACCCCTAAGGGTTCGTTCTCTCATCTCTCTTCTCTGACAGGCAGGAAAGCCCCATTGGTCACACGTGTGTCCGCTGGCCCGCAGGTTTTGAAGCGACTGCTCGGCTGTTAGCCAGCAGGATGGCTTCATCTGCACCATTTTGTCCTCCAGACACACAGCAGCAGGCGCAGGAACGCACAAGCCACCGGCTAACTCTACACACGGGCAGGCCAAAACAGAGATTAGCATCAATGCTCAGCAAAAAATTCAGGGCAAAGAGCGCTACACTCATGTCTAGCAATGTCACAAATAGGTTCAGTTCTATATATATGGAGCACACTTCTAAGAATAAAAGTTCCTAAACAGTTCTACACTTAGAAGTCCTGGTGTTGGAAAAAAAACTGGAACCTAAAAAATTGTTCTTTTAGGTTTTTTGAAATCAGTACTGTGGCATTACTGCATAACCGCATTATTTTGATCATGTGTTGGAATTTAAGGACACATTATGTGATTTATGAAAGGATGGTTAATAGACACTTTTGCATACTGCATGCTTTGGCGATATCATAATTTCAGACAAATATTAGAATAATGATTTCAAAACAATATTCTATTTATGAACAAACAGTAAATATGTGCAGTGTAAAGTGTGCAGCATCAAGCTATTGCTCTACAGGTCAGCTGGTAGTGTTTCAATCCTTTTGACCAAACCAAATTGTAGAACGTTCTTGTGGATTCCTGACAGTGTTCAGATTTTACAAGTTGATTTTATTTGAAAAGTGACTTTTGCGTTCATATGAACACAAAACTCTGAGATAGGTATTAAAATACCCCAAGACTAAGACAGGAAAAGCTCCCCTCAGCATGAGAAACTGTAATGTGGAAGAACACATATCAACATAAAGACACAAACAAACAAACAAACTTTACACAGTCACACACTTTTCAAAGTCAGCTCTTTTATTTGAAAGACTGAATCAAGAAAAGTTCATTAGAGTATAATATGTTTAAACAAGGAGGAATAAGGAAGCCAAATACACATTTAGTTGTGACTGATGCATACACTGTTCAGAACCCTCAAGTGAAGAAGTTTAATGTGTCCTCAGTCTCTTGTTTCACTCACTACTAAGTTAGCAATGGAACAGGTAAAGTTTCTATGAAAAAACACATTTTGAAAATCTTGAAAGTAAAAAAAGAAAAAAACAAAAACTTTCAATACGCTTTGTGATAAAGGTCTTCTGTATTCTGTCAAAACCAAACCTTACTAAATCTTGACAGTCCTCGGCCATCACGGTGAAATGCAGAGCCAGTGTGGGGTCTTGAGGGTCAAAACACAAAGACAAATCCCTAAATTTATTGACCAGTCAGACAGGGATAATGTCCTGTGCTAAATATGGACCATTTTTTAGTTGTAACAATATACAACCTTTTCTCATTGTGTTATTCAAATGCTTTCACAAGGCTATAAAACTACTTCACTAGCAAAAATATTCCCAATGCCTATCGCCACCACATGACTGGTACTCAGGATTCACGCCAAGCTAATTGCTTTTCAATTATAGAGACCTGCTGAATGGAGCACACGTGTACCGATTTGTTGGTGGGTTCCAAGCATGTTTAATGCGTGGTTAGCCTCGACTTGGCTGATAAACCTCAAGCGGCGAGGGGGAAATTAATCACGAGCTGATAGGATTTGACGGACAAGGCTGATGAGAATTCTGTCAAAAAATTGGATTTTTATTAACTTGCTGCATATTTAAACAAGCGTGGTGCAAGCCAGAGTGGAGCCTGGCCCAGTCGATCACACAGGGAAGCACAAATGCTCAGCTTTCAATAGAACAGTGTGTGACCAATTCATCAGAAATCACAATCAGAGAGTGAAAGAGAGAGAAAGAGAGAGATAGAGAGAAAGAGGGAGAGATAGAGAGGGAGAGAGAGAGAGAGAGAGAAAGAGGGAGGAGGAAAAGAAAGAATGAGTATATAAAGATAAAAGAGAAGAAAGAGACAGAGAGAGAAAAAGAGAGACAGTAAGTATGTACGCCTATGAACAGAGAAGGACCTGTGTGTTCAGACAGACCTGAATGTGTGTATGTATATAGGCCATGTGCACAGGCATTATGTGAAACATGGAATTCGGGAGTACAGTTATTTGACCATTCCACTTGATTTACTAAGGATTATGCAAACTTTAATTAGTAATATCATTATATCTTTGTCACTGAATTGTCACTGTCACTGAATCTTTGTCACTTGTTGGCATGTCTTTTAGTGCTGTGCCTGCAGTCTTACTAAATCAAACATAAACTTCATACACATTGTGAGTGCAGTCTGCGCTGTATCTGCGTTCATGTGAACATCTAGCCTTAAATCTTCTCTTCCTATTCTCTCAGGCTGACACTTTAGACAGACAGACTCACACTCTTGCTGGAAAATACCTGTAAGACAGTCTTAGCCAAGACAGAGAGGGGTAGCAAGAGACAGGGCTGAGCTTGGGGGTTTGATTTGCTCTGTGCAGGGTTAGCATGTGTGTGTGTGTGTGTGTTTAGGCTGGCCACAGTTGATTGAAGATGTCTGCTCAGGGACCTGATTGCAGTCCTGTGTCTGGAGCATGCTGGGATTGATTAAGCCGTCCCTGCTAGCACCCACCCTTATCCCCGGTTCCCAAACCCCCAACCCCCACCCACCCCCCCAAAACCTGTCAACCACTGGAGTTATGACATCATCAGCCCCCTCATAAGGCTCTCCATTGTTTTGAAATGAAAGAACATCAATTTCCTGAGCAGCGCTGCCAGGAGCATGATTTGTGGCTGCTATTATTCTCAGAAAGTGCTGCGGAAAATAGCCAAGGAACGAAGCACGATTCAGGGGCAGAAAGTGTGAGGCCTTTGCGGCTTTACCTCCCTCCTGTCACTCGACACATGCATCGAACCTTTTGCGATGGCCTGCTAAAGATATTACACACCTGTTTCTGACTGCAGTGTGAGGAGCCACTCATTTATAAACTCCTGGGCCAGAAAAAAATCCTCTGTCTCAACTGAATGACTTCCCCCCGGCTGCCTTATTTAAATTAAATAGCCTGTACCGAAGGTACATTCAGTTCTGTTCCTGTAGGGTTGATGTCCGGCAGAGTTTTGTGGCTCCCCTGCTTCAGTACACAAGATTCAACTGAGCTGTCAGTTCCCTGGTTTAGTAGGTGTGCTACAGCAGGAAAACCCTGCTGGACACCAAGCCACTTGAACCCTATTATGACAATTGTATCACAGCCAAGACAGGATTTTCATTTCTAGAAGAATGCCTAGAAAGTCATTTTATTCAATTATCTCAACTTTAAAAAAGTGCTTCCGGCACACATCTCGTTTACAACAATGGTTCTTTAAAGAACTATCGATTGGAAGGTTCTTAATAGAACCAAAAGTGATTTCAAGTAACATTTTGTTGCCTTTACCTTTGGCATCAAAACACTATACTATGCATTCCTTTCTATATTTTATTTTCCAATTTCTTCTGAAAATTTCTGACATGCCCTATTCTGGTCAGGTTAATTCATCAGCACATACAGAACATATGAACTGCAAAATCACAAAAACAGTTGAGAAGTTTCAAGTGTTCAAGGACAAGTAGATGCTGCACTGTATATTATGACTAATCTTCTGCAAGTGCTACTTTCCAGGACCGAATCAGGGTTCATTTATTTTCCAAAGAACATCTTCAAACACTACCATGCTGACCTGGCAATGAGTGCATGAGAGCATCTTGCATTTACAACAACTCTGAAGGACTTCAGTGCACAGCATTCCCCAAGGCCACTAAGGATATGGATGCTTATATACTGAGAGTAGTCTGGGTTGTGGTTTGAGGTTTGAAGTGGCAGGTTGCAATGCTTTGTCTCTTCTGGAGTCGCTGCTTATTTCTCCCGTCATGGGTGTTTGGCATGGCACAATAAGGAGTCAGAGACTGAGAGTTATCAGCCAGATGCAGTCCTCACTCACCTGTGCTGAAGCATTCAATTTCCCCCCTTCCGTACCATTTCCCCATGGTCCTTTCTCCCCATCCACTGGACATTCCCTTATCCCCACCATTCCACCCCTGGCCGCACAATCCAGGCTGCCTGCTCCAGATAAACATTACTCTTTTGCACTGCGGCCGCTCCACAGCAGCACGGCTGGATTAATGCAGCGCTGGGCTCAGAAGTGCAGGAAGACAAGAAGAATGAAGCATTGTGCTGCCATTCGCACAGTCTCTCTCGCTCTTGCCTGCATACTGATGCTACTGTTGTGCAAGTTGATGAATTTTCTGCTGGGGTTTTACGTGTGTGTGTGTGTGTGTGTGTGTGTGTGTGTATTGCTTTTGCGATAAATGCATGCTAGCATCAAGTTTCGCCTTTCTTCTGCATCCCAGGCTCTTTGGTTTACGCTCAACAGCTGAGGCCGGAGATCATTAACAAACTAAATTACATTGCCTGGGCAGAGGGAACAGCTCTCCCGCATGAAGCAAAACAACATTAGCACTTGCTAACAATTACACCACCACTCCAGAGTCCAACTTACAGAGCGCATGGCAGAGGATGTTGATTACAGCAGGTAAATAAAAGAAGTTCAAATATAGAGGATAAACAATTCAATGCACCCGCTATGATTCGTACTATTAAGGGCTATTAAACACCACAGACCCCATTCATTAAACAAGTCTTAATTGCTTGCTAAATTCTGGCACGCATGGAAATTACATGATTGCACTATGCAGTAAATTATTGGGATTCACCATGTTGACACATGGCACAAACGACCTCATTATCACTGATAAATATGAGTCACACCAGTGCTGTGTTACAGGGTAAATGAGTAATTGGTCTTCTATTTCCGCAAGAAGTGCACATCGTAGGCAAGAAATTAGCATCACAGTTCTATTGCTATGTACTAAAATTGAGATTTACCTATAATATACTCTAAAGACGCTAGTGAATTGTGGGTGTGACATTGTCGAATCAGCCTGCAATATTTTGACGAGCATTGTTTAAATTTATTAACATGAGTGTCTTAAATACGTTAAATGATTAGCTGGGATACTCTCAGCAAAAAATGAACTTTGCATACTTGCCATCCAAAACTAAAAGCCTTTTCAAGTAATTTTTGTGTCTCTCTTTAGCACACTGCATTTACTGCATGCAGCGGTTTGTTCTATAATTTTGTTTAAGATTTCATTTCTGTAATAAATGGCTCATCATTTCAAGAGATGTCACATTTGATGCCACTGTGATCTATTTTTGTATGTGTTTGAGGCAAGTTACAAGACAGTTAAGAGCGAAAACGAGGCACGTCACAAAACAGAAAACATGAGTGACTCACTGACTCTAATCTTCGTCTCTGGCAGCAACAACTAGATGCATTTTCCGTGAGGACATGTGAAGTGTGGTAGCATGGTTGCTATAAAACCAGTGTTTGAAGACACCCAAAAATTGGTTTGTGTTGAAAAAAAATCAATTTGCAGCAAATAGGGGGGTGCGAATTCTTGGACTCTTACCAAGACATTTATAGTTAAGGACAGCTGAACGCATTCACAGGCTGATTATTTTTAATCAAACCACAACTAACAATGACACACATCTTTTTTATAGCTGACCTGAGTTTTAGGGTCTTAAAGTATATTTATACGTATGCTGTGTTTTACTATGCATTTGTTTCTTCGCATTTGTGTTTCTCTGCATTTTGTCACTTTCCAGCCACTTGACAGACTCTCTCTCTCACTATATTTTAAGTGATCAATACTCAGCCCTGATCAACCGATCAAAAATTTGAATACCTGCGCACAACACTGGATATTAAAGGACGTCTTGACATTGGAATTTTTCCAAAATTCCACACAAGCTCAGAGGAGAAGCGGCTCCTTTTTTGGCTATTGGCAGCCATTTTTGTTTTAAGATCCTACTATTTCCCAAAAATTACATACAGCTAAATTATATTAATTATTAAATACTTGATGTTACATCTAAGGGCCAAGCTACTGTTTCAATGGCCTGTAAACATCTCCACCTCCCCCCACCCTCTGTAGCTTCTCTCTTTCTGCAGTGTGCACAGTACAAACGAGCCAATCTACACTGGTTAGGAAAGTTATGCTTGCGGGGAGAAATGCAGAAAAATGCCAGAAATGTAATTTCACAAGTGGGTCACTTACTTTCAGCCTCTCATTTGAAGTCACCCCTGCAGCTTTTGTTTGTGTTTTCTAGGACCTTTTAGCATGTCTTCCCAAAGGCTTAGGAAAGGTATAATTTAACAAGGTTGGCTGAGCGTCTGCTTACTCTTAGTGAACGGTGACCAGAGACCCAACTGTTTTTAGTAATATGCTACACATGGTTCTATAAGTGAGTATTTAAAGAAAATGGTATTTAAGTCACATGTGCTGGTCAGATTGGCCTAATTCTGAGGATGCTATGACTGAAGTTACTACATGTGAATGCAGAGCTGTTTCAACCAACCTATATAACTCTAATCACATAATGGAAGTACAAAACAAGACTGAAGCTTTCTGATATCAGTGTTGCATCCTGTTCTGAATTATTTTTTATTTAACTTAAATTTGCTTTCCATTCTGCTGCTTTTCTTTCTTCTGAGTGGTAGACCATTCTGGGTCCAATTGGACATGTTGATGACCATTGTTGTAGACACACTCAAGCAAGTGTATCTGATGCCTACTTACTATCCTACCCCATTTAAAGACACTTAAACCTCTTTTCATGTCAGTGATCCCCACCTACACAATCAGTGCCTCAATTATCCCAAGCCTTTAAAAAATCTTTAACAGGCCTATCTTGTCTCCTCCCCATTCCTTTAACCCTGGGTCTCAAATTCCAGTCCTGTAGAGCTGGAATCCAGCACTGTTTATTGATTCTTGTGCTGAAACATGTCTTTTTCAGTTAATCTGTTTTTTTTTGCCAGGTTTAGAGCAAGAAATTCACAGAACTATGCTGGATTTTTACCCCTGCCCTATTCCCTTCTGCTGTATCCACCCTGACTGGAGAATATTTAACAGCTGAAATCAATTAATGATCATAGTCTTTATCTGGATTCACTTGGCAAGTTTCCCAAACGTCACAACATCTTGTATGCTCAGACTAACCAGCCATTTTAGAAGCCTGTCAAAGAGCCAAGAGACAAGGTTTTCACTGTCCAAACGGTGACAGGAGCAGCTGTGACAAATCCAAGCAGTGACTTATTTAAGATTTTCCTCAGCACTTCTTGATGTTTAGTTACATGTAAAAATCTTAAATGCACTCACTAAAGCTCTCGCTACCTTGTCCAAATGCTATAGTCCAATTAACCACTTTCACAAAGCAAGCCTTCAAATGTAAAATAGAAAAACTAGCTTGTGGAGAATTACTTGTCTGGTCATTTTCCAGAAGCCGATCAGCTACATCAGTGTCCTTTCCTAAAAGCTTGTCTTATACTGAGACCTTGTTCTGCTAGTTGATAGGTAGAACTTAGAATTTAAATGTTTCCATTCTCGCATTCTAACACCAACATGACACTCTGTAACTAGTTACTTACCAAAAAATGTCCACCTTTATTAATTTTACATAAATCGTATGTAGGACTGTAATAATAATATGTTTAAAAAGCCATTAGACTTGGCAATTGTGTTTGTATTAATGTATTGATAACACACACACAACAGCTAATGAGTGTTGCTGGTTATGAATCAGTGCTCCAACAGTTATGAAATATCGTTTCTGATTAAAGATGTGAAGCATGATTATGTTTCAATTATTGTTCCTTGCAAAATACTGACAAAAGCAAATCCTTTTAACTAGTATAGAACAGGTATTTTACAATTACAGTCTTTAAGCATAAAATGGTTCTTCATACTTCATCTCCTTTAAAGAACAATAAACATAATTATTTAGGAAACTCTTCTTTGCAATGACTACATGGATCCCTATGTAGCACCTCTATTTTGAGGAGTCTACTAGGCATACTGAGTGATAAGGTTACCTTAGGACCGCAGATATGCAGGCATTATAAGAGTCCATTATAAGCTACTAGGGAATGGTAAATGGCCTATACAGTGAAATATCTTTAGGAGAAATTAAATTAAAGTGTGGCTGTGATATGGACATATACAGTCAAAACTCAAGTCAGCTCTTGTAGTGTGGTGAGATTGTTTAGATTGAGTAGAATTAAAATGGGTTTGTTTGGCTGTTCATTGTAATAATCATATTTGTTTGCTCATGCTTGAGGATGGAGCGGGGCGGCGGTTTCCCAGTACCTAACCTTTGTTCAACCCAGCTTTCCATTCCTGCTGCTCTGCGGGATCTCCCCTGCTGGGGAACGGCTTGTAGAAGAAAATTTAATTTTAAGGGACTCCTCCCCGGAAATCTTTTATTGTTGATTTAATTATGTCTCCCAGAGCATTCCCCAGACTCTGGTCCTGACCTCTCTATCTCTGTCTAAAATGCACACAAACACACACACACACACACAGACACACACACACACACACACAGACACACATCGACACACACACACACACACACACACACACACACACACACACACACACACCCACCCACACACAGAAAAACACACACACAAACAAAAACACACA
>JBBPCY010000130.1:20452640-20471009 GCA_037974405.1 Brachyalestes nurse | reverse complement strand
CACACACACACACACACACACACACACCTACTCACACACAGACAAACACACACACACACAGACACACACACACACACACACACACACAAACACAGACGCACACACACAAACACAGACGCAGACACACATACACACACATGGCTCCTCTGGGGATGCCAGTGGTGACGGCTGAGGTTTTTGCGGATGGGAGAAGCACTCACCCTCTGTTCTCCATTATTCTTATTAAAGAATTACTTTAAGCAGGTCAATCATCAGCTACTGACTGCCTGGAGCAGAGAGTGAGTTTCAATCAAGTCCTACTGTGATCATTCCAGGGACGTTATTATTATTCAGAAGCTGGACTTGCCAGAACGGTTTTTATCAACCTGCTCTTTCTCCCTGTCTGCTTTAAAACGGCATTTCTACCTCTGGGTAGCTCAGAGCACATCTGTGTAAAAGCTATATCATCCTCTGTAGCAGGAAGCTACAAAAAATATGAACGCAGAAGCAGACGGACATTTTATTGATACTTCTCTGGCAGTCTCAGAGAGAGACAGTGGGTGCAGAAAAATCATTTTGTCAATACAGTGCAATTTTCCAAGTATAATTATATCTCTACACGGAGAAAGAACAGCATTGTACTCTGTCCTGTTCATTTGGATGGAAAAGCTTGAATATCCTCACCATTTTCCTTCTTCTGCTACTTAGGGCTTATGCCAGATATGCATTAGCCCCATCATTGCTATTTTCAAGCAGATAAAGGCAAAATTAGAGCTGCAGCCCCTTATTACAGCTGCCTGAATATGACTCAGAGCTTTCATGTTGAGAAAATTCTGCTGAATCTCATAAAAGATTCTACATTTACCTTGCGTTTTGTTTGGTTTCAATCAGCATGGTTGACCTCATAAAGCATGGCAAGGTGGCCAGTTTTATAAAGCTGTAATATATGTATGTTTGCATTTTAGCCATGTAATTACATAGCCATACACCACAAACAGAGTTTGTATTAAAAATCATCTGCAGCATCCTTTCTGAATACATTTTCTACTTCCTACACATTCATTTAAACCACCATATTTGAAAAATGTATACATTTGAAGTATCCCATGTCTCCAAAATGAAAGTTTAAACTTAAATGTAAGATAGTACAAGTTAATTGTAATCCCAGCAGCTGTTTATGGTCCAGTAACTTTGAAGGGTTCACACACTATAAATGTAGTTTCAAACACATTTTTTGACTGTTTTGTTCCAACAGCTACAAGAGTACAACAAAATAAATATACAGTATTGAAAATACTGATTCCAACGTTTTGAACAATAATGTAGATTCCACATTATAGAAATATGGAAAAAACTGTATTTTAATTGTTCAAATTAAGATGTAAGTTAAGATGTAAATTGTAAGATGCTTATCTTGTCAAACATTCTATGACATCTCTCAATATCACCTTAGATTTTCTCTAAACTTAAACTTGACTCTCACTTTAACCCAAGCCATAACCTTCAACCTCAAATTTAAACTTAACCTTAAATCTGATTTTAAAAAGTTGCTTACAGCGTCTTTGAGATGATTTCAGCAACATTTTGAGCCTCTATTGTTTATTCTCATTCAAATACAGCAGCACCAAAATGAGTCCCTTAATGTGCTTTTAGTAGCTTTACACATATTGCACATTATCATATGATAAGCTCTATACTGCTTTCTAGCTTACTGTACTTTCTGCCTTGGCTGATAAAGATAGAGGTGTGTGATTCTTTGCATTCTTAGAAGGTAGAACGAGTACAAGCTCACTGTTCAGTAGTCGGATTGGGGGAAGCTCTGTTGAGCTGTGCTAAAACCTGAATAAACTCACACAGCTCTGATAATGAAGTAGAGAAAAGCTCTAATCCTGCCAGCTCTCTCTTTCATCATCACCGCTCTTTAAAGAACAGGCCTGTGTGTGTGTGGATTCTGTCTTTCACACACACTGTGTGTTAGTATTCATCTGGAGTAGGGGACAGGAGGGTAAGCGCTGTTTAACATTCAGACATAAGTGCTGTACCTTTGCTTATTCCCACAGTCACAAAGCCAGAACACTTATGAGTATGTGTGTGTGAGTATGTGTGTGTGTGTGTGTGTGTGTGTGTCACTTTCTGAATTAGCTCAGTGGCAGGCTATTGCAGGACCTGGTCTCCTCTCTATCTGTGTTAGCTCATTTAGTTAGCGGACTGGGCAGCGCTCAGAATACATTATGGCTGATAGCAGAGCAAACAACTGAACAAACAAACTAATCAGGGAAGCGCTGAACCACAAATACGTGCACACACATACACACACACACACACATCCACACACCACACACGCACTAATCATGTCTGTGTTCCTTTCCTGTGGAGTGTTTTGTGTCTGTAAGCTGTACACACACAATATGCACACCCTTCAGAAGACACTTAAAAGAAGTCTTGAAAACACTGAAAACACTCCCACCCATCTACATACTAAAAGTTCTTCACTGGGGTTAGTTTAGTAAGGCTTTACACTACACATTCTTCATTAGCATCAGTGTATTCATGCTTTATTATGGGACACTATACACTATTCACTGAGGTCAGTTTAATAATGCTTTATTATGGGACAGTATAAATTCTTCATTTGAGTGAGTTTAGCAGTGCTTTGTTATGGGACAGTATACATTTTACCTTGAGGTAGTTTAATTATGCTTTGGACCAATTAGCCACAACATTAAAACCACTGAGAAGTGAAGTGAATGACCTTAAAAATCTCTTTACAGTGGCGGGTTGGGCTATATTAGGCAGCAAGTGAACAGTCAGTTTTTGAAGCTGATATTTTGGAAGCAGGGAAAATGGGCAAGTATAAGGACCTGTGCAACTTTGACAAGGGCTAAATTATAATGGCTGAAGGACTGGGTTATCTCCAAAACAGCAGGTCATGTGGGGTAGTACCTACCAAAACTGATCCAAGGAAGGACAACAACTCACCTTATGACAGACTCACGGGAACCCAAGGCTCAGCTGTGCACATGGTGAACATGCTGCATATGGACCTGCGTAGCCATAGACCGGCCAAGGAACACATGCTGACCCCTGTCCACTCCTGAAAGAACCTAGAAAAGATATGTAGGCATCAGAATTGGACCATGGAGCAATGAAAGAACCATAGAAAATGGTGGCCAGGGCTGATGAATTACATCTGTACTCACATCATACGAACAGTTGGGTTGGTATATGTTGCTTACCTAAAGAAGAGATGGCATGAAGATGCATGGTGAAAAGAAGGCAAGCCGACGGTGGCAGAGTGTTGCTCTTCACAATGCTCTGTTGGGAAACCTTGGGTCCTGGCATTCATGTTACTTTTACACAAGCCACTTAGTTAAACACTGGTGCCGACCAAGTACTTGGCAACAGTATTTCCTAATGATGGTGGCTTCTTTAGAAGGAGAACGATACCTGCTACACTGCAAAACAATGTGCAAGAATGGTTTTAGGAACATGAAATGAAAGAGTTTGACTTGGCCTCTGAACTCCACAGCTCTCAGTCTGGAGGATGTACAGTATAATCTGTGGGATGTACAGGCCCCACCTCACAAATTACTGGATCTGCTGCTAATGTCTTGATGCAGATCAGATAAGATAAACCTTTATTAGTCCCACAAGTGGGAAATTTGCATTGTCACAGCAGAAAGTGGACAAAGGTAAGCAAAATGAAAAAACAACAGAATAAAATAAAAACTATACCATCAATAAAGTATAAAAATGTACACTATACAATCTAGAGATATAAAATATGGATGTGTGTATTGGAAAATATATATGTATATTTATATGTAAACTTAAGATAAGCTTCAAAGATCTTGAGAAGTCCATGCCCTGATGGGGTGGAGCTGTTTTGACATCACAAGGGGGACCTACACAATGCTAGGCAGATAGATTTAATGATATGGGACACAACTCATGCATAATTGGGGTCAGTTTAGTAATGTTTTACTTTGGAACCCTATACAGTCCTCACTGTGGTCAGTGTAGTAACACTTTATTACGTGACACTATCCAGTGCAAGAGTTTTATTTCTGCATGTGGCCCTGCTGACGAACGCTTTAGCCTGATTGAGTCTATGGAATTTTATCATTTCTGTTATGCGTCAGTCAAAGACAAATTCAACAAACAGACATGCTTCTAAATCCACTGTAAACATGAGTTGGCGCCAGTAGCCACCCACCATTGCAGATTTAGTCTGTATCTCTGAGTTCATGCCATTTCAGCCACAGAAGAGGCTGGAACAGACACAGTACAGTAGAGAGAGGGCCTGGCCATCAGGCAGGCACTAGGGAGACAGAGAGAGAGACAGAGAGAGAGACAGAGAGGGCAGGAGCGAGACAGAGACGATATTCCTTTGGGCTAGATTGATGGATGAGTCTTCAAAACAGAATAATGGCATATTTAACCGTCAGAATCTGAGACAAGAGACCCTGCTGAGCCTCACTCTGCAGTGAGACAATGAGGAATAAAAGAGAGAGAGAGAGAGAGGACGGAGACTGAGTGCAAGCCCGAGGCCTACACACAGGGAAGGCATCATCTCTGCAAACAGTGACGAGGGACACTCAGTATGACGGAATTGCATTATGGTCCCTCCCTCTAGGGTATTTCTAATGGAAGGCTGGGAGCAGCAGCTACAACTGACTTCATTGTGACAAGGATTTAAACAGCACTTAAGGGAGATCAACATACTGCAAACACACAGAACACACTTGCACAGTCCTCTCAAGGTGGCTAGTGCAAATATTAGCCTACATACTGGGTAAATTTGTGGAATAAAAAGCTTGAAGGTTGGGCCATAGTCCATAGTACAGTCACCAGTTATAGCTGATCTTTAGTTAAATTACATGCACTTGCCTTAAAAAGTTTGCAGTCTCTAATAGACTTGCATTTGCATTTTCTGAAGCTTTTGTAACAGCCTGAGTAACAGTCCGATAGCACAATCAGATTTGTTGATAAACATGGTTTTTCACTAATCGATCAATCTTGTGCACTTACTAAAACTCTCTTTTTAGATTTCCTACTGTGGTACGCACTAAAACACAAGATGAATACATTACATAGCTTTTATATAGATACTATATGAGTAGATTCTGAAGAAGAGTGTGACAGCAGTCCAACATTAACTTTGAACCTGTTGCTGCCCCTGACCAGCTTGATGGCAGAACATTCAAACAAACTGTTTCATGGCCATATCTGTAAAGCAAAAGTTACTCCATTCTCTGGCAGAGGGAACCAGTGAGGATAAAGCATGCTTGATAAGATGTTCAAGGCTTCTTTGCTTTATTTTTGTCTTTATTTTGCAGAACTGCTGCATGAGAACACTAGAGCATTAGAGAGCATTAGAATTTGCAAGATGATGGGTGATGTTCTTTTATATATTTATATATACAAAATACACCAAACAGATCTTGGTAGATTTTCCAACACAAGAATTAAACCATGTTTTGATTTTTTTATTGAATTTTACCTTTAAGCATCATCTGCAGGAGAAAAGATGGAAATCTTATAAATGAATGCACAGTAAAATCACCGCTGTTAAATTAACACCTAGACTGTTAAAGCTTGCTATAAAGCATGCTGTGTAGGTGCATGTCTCCTACATGGAAGGTGATGTATTAACAATTCTGATTTAACTGTATCGAGAGAGAGAGGGAGAGAGAGAGAGTGAAAGAAAGAGCCAGAGAGTGTGTTTCCAGTGGAGGGAGTTTCTCCATTTCTTGATTTGTGTTGATGAATATCCCCCCTGCTCCCTCAGCATAGTTCCTCCTCCTCACCCATTTCATGCGTCGCTGAATGGACCCATATGTACCAACCTCAGCTGATATCTCTTTCATTTATCTTTCTCCATTGTCCACCAAGGCACAGTGGTGGGCCTAGTTTAAAGTGATCAGCAAAAAAATGTTTCCAAAATGTAACTATTCAACCAATGTCTGGTGTTTGAAGTTCTTTAGCTTTTTTTTCTTTTTTACAAAAAATAACTTTTACTGTGCAAAATCGGTCCGTATATATATTACCAACAAAGAACATGCAGCCAGTCCACACAGTTCACTGGCTTCTCATTTGCAAATAAGGCAACACCATCAGTTTTATTACTTTATAAATAACGCCACATTCTCTATTAGCTCATATACAGCTTTTTCATTAAATTTGTACTCCTTAACCATCCACCGTCGAAGCAGCAGACATTGGTTACCCGCATTTAATAACAGTCAGGCTTAAACCAGAGCACAGGGATGGATTGTACATACAGTACTGTGTGAAAGAAAATTATGTTATAAAGCGATTTATCTGGATAGTTAGTGCTTACATTTTCTTACAAAACCACTAACACTGGAAAGCCCAGAATTTGGTTAATCATTATTTCTCTTAAGTCCATGTTAATAAATGCAAACATTGAGTATAAATCTAACCACTACATAAGCTGTTAACTATTTTTACAAAACAAATTCTAGGATATTTATTCTGATGGTGTTTTTATGGTGTTTTTACAAGATAATTTTGATTAGGTAACTTTTGCACAGTACTGTGTCTATATGTATGACACTCGCAGCTTTTTTTGCACATGCTCTTGCCTACAGTGATATAAATCAGTAGGAAAGTTTTGCATGAGGAGCCATGGAAAAGTACATGAATTGGTAAAGCAGTATTTGTTGCAGGAAAGGGGAAAGCTTTATAAGCACTGTTTTATCAGTGCATAAGCACATCTGTTTGAGACTAGTTAACAGCTTGTTGTGGCTTGAGGCTAGTGTTTGACAATTTAGGCATGCAGTTGCTATCGTGTTAATGGCTTCCATTACTTGTTAACAGTGTTGGGCAGTAATGCGTTACTAAGTAACGCGTTACTGTAATTTTTTTAGTAACGCAGTAATCTAACGTGTTATAATTTTAAAATGGGAAATTAGATTACCGTTACAATTCAAGTAACGTTGCGTTACCGCTGCATTACTAATAAAATCAAGTTCACAGTAAACTGTCAGCGGCAGGCAGATGTCTGTCTGACAGGCGCACGTGTGACTTCATCTACGGGACACCTGCGTTCGACACCAGCTCAAACGAAAACAAACAGAGCACGGAGAGTCAGAAGTTCTCGTTCATTAACTGGAAATATAGCCTTTACTTTAAATTCATCTTGGATAAAGGCAAGAACATTATGTGAGTTGTCGTAGGTTTGTAACACTTAATAATAATGTGTTTGAGTTGACTTAAGAGTTTCTTTAGAGGGTCAGGAGTAACTAGTAATCTAACTAGTAATGTAACTAATTACTTTTGAAATAAAGTAATCACATTAGTAATTTGATTACTTTTATATGGATTAATCAGTAATCAGTAGTTTAATTACTTTTTTAAAGTAACTTGCCCAACACTGATTAGTACATGAATAGGAATGAACAAATCTATTTTACACCTCTACATTTTCATGATCATCTTACAGTCCATCACAGTGCTTTAAACACAGTTGTTCCTGGGTCTAAAATGTCTTCCATATTATTACAGTGCTAATACACCAATATTTCACTTTGGTAAAAAATATGTGAGATTATTCTGTTAAGGGAAAAAGTGAGTCCAGCATCTTAATGTCTGCTTAGGAAAATGTTAATTTAAGACATCAGTGTTATATTCATGTAGCTCCGTTTGCTTTAGCAGAATTGCACCAGTGGCTGAGCCCCATAGTGTACTCTCGTACTTTATCAGAGCTTTTCTAATAAAGAGGGAAACGATTTACACTATTCATGATGTTGCTTAGATGTGAGGCATCTGTTTATGTCACCAGACTTCCTGATTTGGGGAAATCTGATTACTGTAGACTGACTGATTTATTTGGCTTGTGGTCAGCGACAGCAGTATGTAAGCTTTTTTGGCACAGTGCTGCATTTTCAGTGGTGTGGGTATGAAGGGGAGTGGGTCAGAACTTCTTGAATAATTCAAATAGAGCAGAATGGCAGTTCTTAGCCTGCCCACTTGATGTTCGGGAGCCATTTTACTCAACCTCAGATTAGGAAGGCCGTTCTCCCCCTGGCTGCTGAATAGCTTTGATTTTATGGCCCCTGTCCTCTTTCAACACCCAAACACTCTTTTTCCAACTTGAACGTTATGTAAGTGGCTCTAGAGGGTCACCCGCCATCGACACTGACTGAAGTTCACATTAGTTATATTTAAGGCAAATGAAAAGCAGATGATGAAGGACTAAAATATGATTCAGTTGGCTCAGTTTTTCACTCACTTAAATATGACATTGATGCTTAATATAAATGGTTATTTAAGGGAATTTCATAATCTAGATCAAATGCTACCAACTTTTGAACATGTGACTGTACTTTAGAGTCCTTTGGTAGTTCACAATTCACTCTGTAGACCAGAGGGCTAGGCATGTAGTCTGCAATCTCTGTTTGGCCTAATGATTATTACCCTTTTGACTATGTTGTACGAATAAGTATTTTCTGGCTGCCTTCATAAACTGCTGCTCTGTGATACCCACAGTGATTTATGCATTCTGACTGAAAAGTTGTTACAATACATTTTTTGACCTTGCATATTTGGTCATAAGTGTGTGATTGCCAGTGATGTCAGCTGGCAGTGATCAGCACATACACAAGTCACACACAGTTTTATATTCTGCCTCATCCCCTGCAATACAGAGGTTCAGAACAATACATATGTTGGCATATAGAAACATCTACAAGGTCCATTGGTCAGTACATTTTAATTATTATTAGTAGTAGTAGGATCAGGAGTATTAATAGTGGTAGTATTGTTAGTATTTCAACTTTATGGTTGTTTTTAAGGACTGGAGTATTGTTACAGCCTAGGAAAATAGGATATGTTTGCAATAGAGGCACTCTATAAACGACATGAACTAAAAAACAGGCTCATGAAGATGTAAGAGGGCCCGACCCCTGTGCCTCCTGCCCCCCGTGTGAACGCCTTGCATGCACTGCCAGTAGCTACATCACCGGTGGGAACTTTATTCATATGAAATTTACGTATCTTTTATACTGTGGAAATTGTGATGTGACAACAAATAATCTCATCACTGCCTTACAGTATAGTTTTCTTTGTTTTTCTCCATCTTTCCTCCTATTGTCTCTGTGTGTGTTCCTCAAAACACCCACATGTGGCCTGTGGGCAACTGTCTATGTGAGGTTTCTCATGCCTCTTTTCATGTGGTATTTTTTCCCCGTTGCTTGTCCCCTGCCTCTGTCTCCCTGCCTGAGCGAGCAGGTACTGGCCAGGTCCGCCAGACAGAGTAACAGAGAAGCTGCTTTGGGTTTACATGTCCTGCCCATTGTTTGGAATTTCACTTCCTGGTATGTCTTTTAGCAAATAAACAGTTGGGTAGAAAGCAGCGCGCCATGCCTGAACGAATGGCGAGAGGAAAAATCACAGGAGGAACAGGAAAAAAAAAGAAGAAGGAGATCCTTTGGCACGTCCGCCCCGACCTGTTTCTCTTTTCCCTGCAGATGTTAACAAGCCACAGGCTAAAAGATGAAGAGGACACCTGGTGTTGCTCCTTTTTGGTTTTGGGTTGATTGTGCATAGTCGGTCCAGTGCAAAGTCCTTGGGATCTGTTCCGGTGTTTGGATTATTTTCTACATTGTTTATTGCGGGATGACAAAAGTGTTTCCACACAGAACAGTGTTTTCTTCCTTGTGTCTTCTGTGAATCTGATGATTGGCACTCTGGTTTTATGACTATTTTCTGACATGTAAACAGATACCTGTGGTGGAACAGCCGTGCAGTTCTCACCTTCTCTGTTGGTATGGCACTGGTGAGGCACTTTGCTGCACGTTGTAAATGGCCTGGCTCCACATGACACAGCCTCTGGCCTGGGGGGAAGCCCATATGTCTGCCCACGCGCAGGTCTGTTAATGGAGCGCACCTCGAGCTGTTTATGGCCAGACCTGAGCCTTGGTCTGCACACTTTCAGTGGAGGACATGTGGGAGTCGTGAGTTCAGTAACAAAGCCTGGAATCGCTTCATGGTGAGAAGAGATTTCAGTGAGAAGTGATCTAATATTCCACTTATATTGGAGCTGGTTTATACAGTTGTATAATCGAGAGAATAAGAGTTTGTTTGGATTAGAAAAACAATCCAAAGAAGCAAAAAATGTAAAAATATTAAAGTAAAAAAAGATTTAAGTCTGCAAACATTTAAGTCTCTTCAGTCCTGAATTAGATGGCCTATGACAACAATAGTTCATTGTAGGGTGTGAGACTATCTAGAGGTCTTGCTGATGATCTGATGTAACCAATTATCAGTTCAAAAGGTTCCATATCTGCCTCTTAGTCTATATGTTCGTAGAGTCAGTTCCTTCTGCGCCACATTTCTACAGACTAGCTTTTTCCCCTTTTCCAATGCCCAGAATGCAATTCATGAAGGCCTGAATCTGTGTTTTTACTGAGGCAGAGTGCTGAAGTCTGCAGTGCGGTGGTCTGTGAGAACTGGAGTCCTAAAGTTAGGTGCTTTTTGTAGAAATACCTTTTCATCCACTGATCGGTAGCCCTTACTTAGTGAGTATGCTCAGATCCCACATTCTGCAGGTGTTTAAATGCTATGATATGAAAAGAAATCACCTGTCACCACTGTGAATCTGATGGTCACTACCACCTTCTGTACACACACACACACACACACACACACACACACACACACACAAACTCAAACAAATGTTCAGTTAATAAAGCTTGTGCCCATTTTGTTCATTCAGCTGCTATGACTGACAAACATGTATTTTCTTTGTGTTGCAGGGATAACAGCTACACTATTCAACAGAAGACACAGGTAACTAGATTCAATCACAATTTGAAAGCACTGGATTGAAAGAGCCCCAAGTTACAGACAGAAATTGGAAATTGGAAAATGGAACAGTTATTAATAATAATGTTATTATTATTATTATTATTATTATTATTATAAAGCGTATCTGTTATCATTTTTTATCCATGTTAGTGTAAATAAAATGAAATGTTTCATGATTATTCTTTATTCTACTCTTTATTTATAAATTGAGGTAGATGTCGCTTAAAGTGAACATAAAGCTTAGCTTTTTGGTCAACATGTAACAGATGTAAACTGCAAAGAAAGTACATGCTGCAGTAGAACCACAGCTTTGCCAGGACAAGAGTGTGGGAAAACAAGTTTAACAGCAACAGGGAGAGCAGAGAATCCTGAGAAAGACAGAAAATAAAAGACATCAGTGATGGATGTTACATATTAAAGCACATTAGGGGGGCCAAAAGAAAAGGTCAGTTCTGTCTGCAAGCAAACAGTGTTTTTTTACATTAAACAGTGTTTTTTACATTAACCTAACAGACCATAGAACACTGGTTCATCCTGTTCACTGACCCTAGCACCCCCTGCCCCTAAGGACCACCTGTAGCTGTGGACCTACAATCCGGTTCCAGCAGTGCCACTCCGTGAAATCAGGCCAGATGCACTAAACCTGCTGCTCAGTGCTGATCACATGTGCATGTGCAAAAAAAGCCTTCAGTGATTCTCATTATTGAATCATCAGTGACTGCAGTTAAACTCTCAAGATGCAAAGTCCCCCAAAAACATTTAGTAACTCTGGCCCTTATTGCAGAAAATAGTGACTGTGTGCATTGTGTGCTGACTGTGCAGCCAGATTTCAAAAATGTGTAAAAAAAATCAGCTGATTTTTCAAAGTAGTTTTTGTGTGGGAGTACAGTTGTGACAGTTGGGGTCTACCCTAATCGTGTATCCTATCACACATAACAAATACACATTAAGAGCTAGCTTTAGGTCGGAATGCTCCTTTCTCAGGTTCTCCTTGTCTGAGCAGAGCATTCTCACAGGGTTTTGCTGATTCTTTGAAGCATTATGTAATTGTTCAAACAATGCCCTTCTGGAAGATGGCATGCTTTGTGTGGACAGTTGCAGTGAAAATGCTCATGGAGTTCCTTTCCCAGTGCTTTCCCTGAGTCCGTTCAATCCCAGGGCCTGGCCCAGCCCTCCTCAGTCCACCTCAGGCCATGAACGGGGGGGAAATCAGGCCCTTTGATATGAATTTGATATGATCCGTGTTATGCTACTCGTCCTACAGTGCTTATCTGTTATGGTTCCCCACCCTGCTCGTCTGTGCTGAAACCTGGGCGATATATAAGATCAATAAAGGGGAACGCCCAGAATGTAAACAGCCCTTTTCCCCTTATTGCGCTCCCACCTCACCCCTGTACTCTCAAGGTGAGCCTGTGGTCTTTGGCATAGCTGGAGGAAATCAAACCCTTACATTTTATTAGTTTGCGAGGGCCGTGTTGTTGTAAGGATTAGAGATGAAAAAAGGGACAGGATTAGTGCCACAGCAAGACAAACAAGCGGCGAGATGGAGGGTGATGTAAATGCAGCGGTGAGCATTATTTCCCCGACATAAAAGCTCTCTACACATTCTGCAGCTGGCCGAGTTTCGCCCTACTTCCTCCATCCCCTCATTTTAAATGACAGTATAGGGTTTCGCTTTATTTTGTACACCCAATCGTTTTAAGAACGGTATCCACTTCAAATGGCCTTGCCTTTTTTTCTTTTGCTCTTTTTTTTGGCCTAATGCAATAAAGCACCCAAGCAAGAAAAAAAGAGACCCTTGCCAATGTTTTCTGGCTACATTTTGTGTTAAGCACTTTTAAGCACATAGGGAAAACGTATCACAGTGACTTTCTTCTTTATCCCACTCTTTTCATCCTGTGTTTTGGGAGGTATTGGTGTCAACGACCTGGACTAGCAGAGGATTACTACCCTAGTGTACTGCTGGACGCTAACACATGTTTTGACTTAATTTGCTATGTTATGGCAACCACAGATTTACTACATTTTAAAGCGCAGTTCACACAGCGTCAAAAAAAAAAAAAGTATCGCTACAGAAAACTTTCTCTGATTGCTTAAAACCCTTGCTTCAGCGCGAAGAGGCTGAAAGATCCTGACACAGAAAGTGGGGGAGGGAGATTTTACTGAGAATGGATTGGCACTGGCTCGAAAAATGAAAGTGAGTTAAGATGACATACCCGGCAGTGAAGTCCATTAGTTAATGTCTGGACTTCTCCAAAGAATGTTCTTTTCCATTAACATGAGCTCGCAGCTTCCTGCATGTGAGAGCACTGCCAACACAGGGTCACATATGTCTCAAAGATGAGCTCTGGCTCAGATGGGCCTCAGTGGGGCCACGCAGGCCTGCTGAGTGATCTGCAGTGATATCTAGAGCTTTCACCAGCACACAGCAAACACATGTTGTATCATTGTCCCTTTACCATGCGAGTGTTTCTGTTTAGTCTTTCAAAGGGTCAACCCCCAGGGTCACAGTAGGTCAGCAAATATTTGAGATAAAAATAGGCTAAATCTGTGTAGGCCTAACAAATGCTAATACTTTTCACTTCAACCCAAGTATTACTCAAATTGTTCATTACTCTAGTTTACAGTTACATTTTAGCCCTACACATTTACTTCCTAATACCTATTTTGAGTCAAACTTCTTACTTTTGTGCTTTGTGTTGACTAGGATATAAATGAGTTTTTTTCAATCTATAGTTTGTAAGACCAAACTGGAAAGCAACCATAATCTTCTGATAATGGTTCTAATGCTTTTATTTACTGAGGTAGCAATATTTTTTACTTGAGCTAAAGTATCACAGCAAAGTATCACAACCCATACCACCAGTCAGGTAAATCAGCTGCCATTTTACCACTCATTACCATAAGGATCTGATTAACAATGGTGATGGTTGACAAGTATTGATGACATTGTATAGATCTGTAAACTAATTCTTAGATATGACGGCATATATTTGTTCTGTCTTTCCCAGATTGTGATTCTTCTCAAAGTTCTTCTCCTCATGTTGACTGTGCAGGCGCCAGTGATGCCTGCTTTCCATTTATCCTTCATCCTCATTCACATTTGGAACAAGCTTCTGACTGTCCTCCAGATAACAGAGCATCCCCTGGGAGCCTCCGCCCCAATTCCCCTTTCTGCCCCCACCACACGTTTCCATCAGGAGATGAAAGGCGTCTAACATTCTTCCCCCTGACACTTAAACAGCGCTCTGCCTGTGTGGTCCATCCAGCATGAAGGGCGTAACGCTAAACTATGACTTGTCGCCTCTGACGCTGTGAGTAGCTGCGCGTTTGTAGGTTAGCACTGGTGGTTTGTCACATCACGGGGCCTTCGCTGTTTGTTGTTCTGTAGAGTCCTGAGCACAGAGAAGTGGTGATGACTGATCCTTATGATCTGGTGCTCCAGTTTTACTTTCCTCATGTGTTGGTCCCCCCAGAATATGAAGGCATGCTCAAATCGCATGTGTAATGTTTCCATGCCTTTTGGATTTTCACCAGTTTATTTTGCTGTTGTTGGTGGGAGGTCTGAGTCAGCTGATGTGTGTCTGGGCCCGTACGCTGGGGTATGATGGCGCTCCTGTGATGAGAAGGCAAGTGCTCATGTGTTTCTCCTCAAAGTTGAATCAAAGCCTGGGAATGCACAAGCCTCTTGTCAGCTCTCTGAGTGTATGTTTATTTAAAATAATTTCCAAATCAAACCCTTTTTCCCCCTGAAAACTATCAAATGATCTTTCATGAATTAAATTCATACTTTCGGAATAATTAATGAAGGTCTACATATTTTCCTGCTGGGAACAAATTTGGCTTTTTGACCCGTTCCTCTGAGTCAGCAGGTTGGAAGCGAAAAAAGGGAGGAATTTAAACGGAGCTTTTTTGCTTTAATATCAAATAAAAAGTCCCAGTAAATCATACTGACAGTAATAGTTTGCAAAATTTTGTTTAATATGTGCAAGGGGAAGAAGGACTGAGAGCAGCATTTCATTTCCAACTGGACCCTTTCGCTCACTTAATCGTGCGAGCAGAAACAAGGCAACGAAAACTACAACATAATTCATCTGAATTCAAGAAATACATTGCAGTGAGTACGCAGCGCGCCATTAGTTAGTACACTGCCACTAAGAACAACCACTGTCCTCTGGAAAGTATTCTAGATCAAATTTGATTAAAGGAAGCATGTTTGTACCCCGTTCAGTGGAATGAAAGCAAAATGTGGCGGCAACCAAGCAAACAAACCTTAACCAGGATATTTTATGATAGATTAATGGCCTCTAACATGAGATGAATCAACCCATAGTCTGCAAGACCAGATAGCAGAGTGGTCATAACCCACTGGGTTTCCGTGGTCTAATATTAAACTATGGGCTGGTTTCACAGACCCAGAATAAACATAAGCCCACTTCACCACTGGGACTGCAGTTGAATCCAAATCTAGGCTTAATCCACCAGCTCATCCAGCACTTTTTTTTAAATCAAGGGTGTAAGTCAGTAATCTGTCTCTACTTTTTTGGGAAGACTTTACATTTGAAACGTTGCTGCGAGGATCTGACGGCATTCAGCCACAAGAACATAAGTGAGGTTAGCACTGACGTTGGATGATCATTCACTTCAGCGAATGCAGCTCAGCTGCGGGACTTACCCCTAAACTGATTTAGACTGGGCATAGTGACCGTAGGTACAGCTGCTCCTGAGTGTCTCATTGTACTGAAAGTGCATTTCTATGAGGATTTAGCAAACTATGTGTGTGCAGTTGAACACCTGTGTCAGCAACGAGGGGCAACTTAAACAGGTTTGACTCATTAGATTGATTTGGAAGGGGTCTGTAAAATATTTAGATACAAAGTGGCCCTTATAGTCGCACGTGAACAAACCGTGAACAACGTACGTGAACCTGAGCGAAGCAGTGGGCAGCCAGCAACGCAGCATCCAGGCATTTTGCTCAAGGGTACCTCAATGGTGCTACTGACAGTCCTGGGCTTTGAACCCACGACCTTCCAATCACAGAGGCAACTCCCTAACGACCAGGCCTACTGAGATGCTTTTTTTTAACTACCCAGTTATTGTGAACAGGTTTTAATTGATGTATGGACATGAATGCTTTACAGGATGCATAATAGCATGCGATTTGTTAAGTCCGCTTACTTTGTTTCCTGCAAAGAAATATACAGACCCTAAGTTAAGGTCTTAAATCTGGTTACTCTGATCCATTGATGTGAAAAAAAATCACACTGGTGTTATTCACTTTTTTAAAAAAATAATGAGAAAGAAAGCCTGATGTATATGCTCAGCACTCTAACAGAGAAACTATTTGGAAAAAGGAGGTAATGCACTGGAGGGCAGTTTGACATGAATGCATACTTTGAGAGGTTTTTTTTTCTTTTGATGGGTTCTGTGATTCAGGAGGGGAGAGGAGGAACTGAAGTAAATTAAGAGTGTGTGAGCCTGGATCCTGGGTGGAGCATGAACTCTCATGAGCCGTGTTTTTCTGCTGGGTGATGTCATTACCGCTGGCCTGCTGGTAGGGTAGCCCACACAATTTCAGTGTGGCACCGAATAACGCCAAATACATTGATGGGTAAGTGTTTTAGACCTAAGACATACAAAAGTGGCAGCATTCAATAAGAGGCAGCATTCAGTCGTTTGTTCTCTTCACAGTAAAAAGACTTCTCCTGGTTTTGACCATTACACAGAAAGTAGCTGTTGCAAATAGCTTCTGTCTGATATGTTAATGAGCATTCAGGTCAGAAAATTCATTGACAAGATATAAAGTAGGTACAACAAACAGCTGGTATCAGTTTATAATAAATGTAATAGTAATAGTTAACTTTGTAGTTAAAAATGAACACTGCCTGCAACAAGCAACACTGTCATTGTTACAGATGGATTGTAATTTCACAAGTGTATTGATGTATCTGCAGATTTGTTATAAGTTGATTAGGGACTGTAACAGGACATGTAAAATCACCAAAATTACAGAAGTCCTTACACTATATCTGCACAGGAAATAGCAGCATTACAGAATGGTTTGGTCAGGTTACCCTGTCACAACACTAGAGGACTACTACAGCTAGCTAAATGCTAGGAAAGCAGCCATTTCCTGTGCAGATGCAGATCACCCAATTCTTACACTCATAAAAGTCTTGTTGTAAAAACAGTCGTTTGTACAAATGTAATGTAACTCTTATTCTACCAAGCAAGTGTAATTACATAAGAAAAATATGACGCAACTGTCCAGATGGGAAATATATTTTTTACAGTCTGTGTGATCAGTGTTCAATGGAATTCTTTCCATTGAAAAGTAACATCAATAAAGAAAGTCTATAATAAGGTGCTGGAGGTTGGTGGTGAGTGCAGCGATTGTGCCAAGCTAACCCACACAATTTGACAGTGTTTGTGTTTTTCATTTCCTCAACAGCAGGGCAGCACGTAGGCAGAGGGTCTGGGTGTGTTTCAGGTCAAAGGTCTGTTTAGGGGGCCGCTCCCTAAGTCTATCACAGCATATCAATCTACCACAGATACAGGGACTGTGTGACCGTTACTGGAAATTATAACGGTGGAGTCAGTTGTTTAAGCATGATATAGCCATTGCTGAAAGTTAGGTTATGTAAAATAAACATCTGCCCTGAACAGCATAACTGTATGTTGTGCAAAGACCAGCTTTGCAGTTTATTACAGGCTTTTATTCACACAAGAACCATGATGACAGGCATCAGCTAGCATCATGCTAAATACTACTCAAATGTGTTAAAGTCATCTAGTCATCCTGTGAAGCGGGAAGCTGGACTTGTGGATATTTTGACACTAATTCAAGGGACTTCATTGAGTAAAATGACAGGAACATTCCTTGGCATTTAAAACTCTCTGGTGTGACGTCATGAAACTGAAGGTCACATGACAGTCTACTTTGACACTTTTTGTCCATTTAAGCTCTACACTGATCTGCCTTAAACATTCATAAGGCTTTGTAGGTTGATCAAACTGCTCCTCAATTATGTTGCTATTGCTACCAAATTAAAACTGCATGCCTGAAGACACAGTGAGTCACACAGAATATCTGCACTTTATATGATGTTGCTGCTGTTTTTGTTTTGATTTAAGAATGTTCTGAATTGTTGGTCTTTCAACCAACAATATTGGCATTTTATGGTGTGTCCCACAGGGCCCTATTGTAAATGAGACCTTGCTTTCAATGGTTTAACCTTCTCTGTATGAATAAATTAAATAGGTAAATAAAAGTTTTTCTTTTACTCTGTATACAGTAAACCAAGAGCACCTGCGTATAGTGAAAAACGACATTGTTGTGATTTGGCAAAGAACCCGAATTATGCTCCCATAACACTTAAATTTCATTTAAAATTCATTAGGCTTGTAAAGTGTAAAGATAAACCCGTATTCGTATTGTACAGTTTACACTGAACTCCTGCAGTGATAGTGTGACGGCCAACTCGTCCTCACCCCATAGATCCCGTTCCCCGTCTCCCGAGTATTAGTTGTCCTTCCTTTCTTTCCTCTCCGTCCCCA
>JBBPCY010000130.1:20429052-20439718 GCA_037974405.1 Brachyalestes nurse | reverse complement strand
TGCCCATTCATTCTGTAGAGCATTTATGAGGTCAGACACTGATGTTGGATGAGAAGGCCTGGCTCACAATCTCCATTGTAGTTCATCTCAAAGGTGTTGGATGGGGTTGAGGTCAGGGCTCTGTGTGGGCCAGTCAAGTTCTTCCACAGCGAACTCATCCAACCATGTCTTTATGGATCTTTGTGCACAGAGGCACAGTCCTGCTGGAATAGAAAAGGATCTTCCCCAAACTGTGTCCACAAAGTTGGAAGCATGGCAATGTCTTAGGATGCTGAAGCAAGATTGTACTTCACTGGAAGATAGGGGCCACCTGAATTCGATAATTAAGAGGTGTGGCCCAGTGCATCCCATATAATAGGGATGTAACGGTACATGGGTCACGGTTCGATACATGATGTCGTAAGGAGAATACACGGTACGACGGAGAGGACGTGATTGAAGTAATATGGAATCACAGAGGGACCAAAAAGTGCCAGTAAATCATAAACCTGGGTCATAATGTGGTGCAATAGTGCCACCTACTGGTGTAACACTTCTGCTGCCTTACACATACATGAAAATATAAGCAACAGTGTGTGTTTACTGGTTAATACACTGCCGTATAGTCATATAGGATGGCGTGAGACATGCATTTTTGTGATTGTCTCAGTGCTAATGCTCACAGTACTTTCTGTCTAGTTTCCTACCAGTATTTGAAACACCAATGAGCAGGTATCATGTTGTGATCCTGACTATTGATGAATAGGCTATAGTGGGTTATCAAATGATGCAAAGAAACAGATGGACTACAAAGTGCACCTATATGTTCAGTGGAACTGATCAAATAGACAAAGGTGTACCTAAAAAAAGGTGTACCTAATAAAGTGGCTCATTTAATTCCACTTTTACGTGCTATTCAGGAAAAGGTCCGTATAGTTTGGCCATGTGGTCTCTAGTGAGGTTTAAGAAAGAGGACACACAAGATATTTACCAGAAAGCCCACAAATCACGCATCAAAACCATATACAAAACCTTGAGTGTGATCTGTGGGAAAGGCAGATAGACTCTGCCTTCTCTAGTCTCTCCCCTGTTATGTCTCCAGTCTCACCTTGTTAATAAGTGATATGCAGAAATGTCTATTAAATCTGTGTATACAGGCTTTCATGTTCATCTGTGCTTCAGTCAGGTCTTTGTATGGTGTTTCACTGTGTGCTTTTTCCACTCCATGTCTCCACTTGGCTTGTTTGGTTTCATTTTTCATGGTGTTTAGTTTTATTCCCTTTAAAGTCTAAGACTTGTGAAAACATCTCTCACCTCTCCCTGCCTTGCCCATATGACAGTTATTTATATTGCAAGACTGGCCGTTACTTCTCATTTTCCATTACTTCTCACTATCCATTACTTCTCCTTTCTTCCATTCTCCCATTTCCACCCATTTATTCACAATTAAAACATTCATCATGATAATTTCTCATGAAAGCAATGATCTGAAACCAAGTGTCCTGAGTGTTAATCTTGGTCTCAGTACTGCTCAGACAGTCTGATATTACAATATTTTTCAGCACTAAAACTTAATGTGAGGGCAGTACATTTAGAGATCTTGGACTGGCTCTTGTTCATGGTCTCAAAAGCTGCTGTCTTGACTACTCCTGTGATGAATGTATTAATAGGTAGTTTGTTTTGAGGATGGAAGAATTAGTGAATTAAAGGCTGGGAGGATAGTTAAATTCATGCAGTCTATAAGTAGGTAGTCGTAGTACTTACCATGAGGTTTGGGCAGCTTCACTGCTATTCTTCCAGCAAATGGATTTAGTGCTATACATCAGAGGATCACTAAAAGACTCAAGATGAGCCATATGGGATCCGCTGAACAGAATTGTAGAGTTGAGTATATTTTTAGAGAATCTTGAGTACCGCTGTTAGAGAATGATTCACCATGATTTATACCCCATGGTTTAGATTTATTAGGCAGAAAGGGAATATCTTGAAACCATGGCAGTTCAAATAATGCTGCATAAATTAGTCATCATTCATCCAGACATCTACAGCTTTCGTCTGAAAGGTCTCGTAATCTAATTGGAAATTTGGCAGTTCCAATCCACCTAATTCCTTAGACAGATGATCAGAGAAACAGAGAATGAGAGGGAGGGAGGGGATATGATTTGAAGGAGTCTTTGAGACAGGTCTGTTTCTGTAAAAAACTGCCAGGAAACTCTATTGCTGAGGCACGCTTCAAAAGTTACCTGGAGCTAGCCTTTCAATTTTGGGCATAACGGAGCCAGCAGGTTTCAAATACAAATCAGTCATTTTTGATGAGCGAATCAAACAACACACAGGCATGACGAGGTGGGACTTACTTGAATTTGGAGTATTTTCTGCCATTACTAACAAATACTTCAAATTCACTTCAGGCCATTGAGTTCCACAGTAAAACAGCACCAATACTAGATACCACTATGGCACTGAAACCAGTTACAGACTAAGGACTCAAAAGAGCAGAAACCTGGCTGGACATCATTGCTGCTGACAATAATGACCATCTCATTTGTTAATATCTACAAATTTTGAGCTGAAATAAGCTTGAACAAGCTTTACAGAAGGCTAGAAAGCTTTCATTCAAGCCAAAGATGTCAGATAATTCATTTTATTTTTCTGTTGTACTACTGAGCTGGATGATGCTGTTAGCTAATTGAATCTAGGCGAACTGTTTACAATGAATGTATCCAGTCCCCACATCTGCACAAGCGGGTATAAAGGGGTATAAAGGGGATCTGTGTTGCTGTATTTGTGCGCATAAACATGGGATAAGGTTTGAATTCTATGTACTGCCATACCATGAGAGTAAGAGTTACACTGACAACCTTGCTTAGGTGTGTGTGCATAGTATTCTTCGCTCAATTTATTCCCTTTTCTTTTTTGCATTTCTCTCTCTTAATGTTTTCTGGAGAGCCTTTTTGCCTAGAATTGTCTTTGGATCACTCTTGAGCTCACTGAACACGAATTGTGTGTTTGTGGGCCTGTGTGTGTGTGTGTGCGTGTGTGTGTGTCTGCTGGACAGGGAAAGTAGTATTGATTTCTGTGAGAAGGGCTAGATTGAGGAGTTCAAAGTGACATGTTCCACTCATTGATGCCCTGATGGAAACGCAGGTGAGGACAAATGCTACATAACAACCAGCAGCATCCACACACATGCATTCTTTCTTTCTCCCTCTTTCTCTCTCTCACACACACATACATTGTTCCAGAAAAACATCAAATTTGAGCTTAAAGGGTTTCCTGCTACAGGTATAATGGTTGAGTTGCACAGAATCACTCTCTCTAAAACACACACTCGCAAACATATACACACACAAATATGTATACACTCATTGACACGCATGTACACGCACAAACACATGCACACACACACAAACACACACACACCTTAAAGGTAGAACTCTGTTTTTTTCCAAACATTCTGTCCAATGAAATTATTAAATTATTACCAATTCATCGTAGAAAACAAACTGCCCCCAATTTTTTTTCTGTGGTGTTGTTGTTGTTGTTATGAACTAGGGTTTTGTTTTGCAGGGAGCCATTTTTATAAATGACAAGTAAACATACTGATGATGATGATAAAGGTTAAAAAAAGCTATTTTTGGGAGTATTTTGCCTCCTCCACTTGTCTTTTCACCATGAATGAGTTAAAAACAATGATTCACAACCATGCAAGATTCGCAACCATGCGATGTTATAGTTTTTAGAGGGAATTAAACTCTTCAGAGGTCTGGTTAGAAACAATTCACATCAGACCATACCGGATCACTTTGTCAACACGTTAACAATTTTATGGTGGAATTCCATTCTAATGTGGTAGATTCCGCTCAGCCACAGAGTTTATCAATGGCTGGGGGATCCTGGGACTGTATTTGAAGGAGAGATGGAACAAAAGCCATCTTTCTTTCTTTCTGGCCCTATTTGCTATATCCATTTGAATGTTTACTCATTCAGGCAGGAGAGTCAAGTGCATTGCAGCATTGTATCCAACTTCAGCCCTGGGGGGGCACAATCCTCTTTGGCAACTTCATTTCCCTTGTGTGTTTGAGCAGAGAAATCACCAAACTGCTGGAACCTGGTTCCCCATGGAATTAGTCCTTCCCTCTGGATTTCAGTCAAATTCAGTGAGTGAGCATAAAGATCCACATTTAAGAGCCTCCACAGTGTTCTGGATTGTTCTTCAGCTCATGTTCGGTCAGTCGTCATAGTGGATAGTTTTACACCCTTTCTTTGGTTTCAGCCAAAGTGGCCATTTTACAACATGGTTTCCAGACTGAAAGGCTGCCAGTCACACAGTCAGTGTGCTTCCAACACAAATGCCCCACCTCTGCTGTGTTTTCCTTGACGTCCAGCTCTGTAGCTCCTGCAGCCCCTGTCTTGCCATGTGCTTCAGTTCTTTCTGCCTCAGGCTTGACCATCCCCCTTAGACTACCCTCCAACTACTAGCATGTCATTCCAAATGATGCTGTTCCAACTCTGAGAATTCTCTGCCCCTTGCCTAGCGCCTTTGTGAACGTCTTCCTCAGTGCTGACAGCACCATTAGGGAATCCAGAAGATGCTGCTCCACTACAAAAGATTATGCTTGGTCTGACAGAGAGCTGCTGACCTGCCAGCAGAGTCCACACCTTCTGCTACAGTTCCAGAGCGTGGTTCCCAAAGCAGAACTAGACAAGAGAGCTGCCTTGCCTATATTTAAAGAAATTATTCAAAGATGTAGACAGAGCCACCATGCCCAACCTATGAAGGCCCTTCTGCCTGGGTCCACAAAGAGGACACTGGCTCTTTTGGCCTCTGTCACAGAAGGCTGTGCTCTAGAGACTCCTGTAATTGTTGTCTCTGCCTCTGCAACAATTACTTCTACTGGACCTACGTATGTGTTGTTACTCACCTTTATTTTAGCGGCCTCTGAAACTGATCCTGTTCCTCAGGCTTCTGTTGGTGCTGTCCCTCTAATGACTTCTGTCACTGACTCAACCCTTCTGGTCTTTGCCACTGATTCAGCCTCTTCAGCCTCAACCCATATTGCCTAGCTCATGGCATGTTTTTCTTCATAACCTGCTTTGATCTCTAGCTTATGTCCAGAGGCATGCTGTTCCCTAGAACCTCCACTCTTTGTCCTTCTTGACACTGGCCCAGTTTCTGTACTTTCCTTTGCATTCTCACAGATCTTCTCTTGTTCTTCTTAAACACATGGGGGCTGTGGTGCTATGGAAGTGTTCTGTCAGGGATGCTACACTTTCTATACTGTCCCTTAGGTACTGTATGATCTGGTTCCACACTTACATTGGCTGCTAATAATCATCCTCACTTTACAGATATTCAAGGCTCCTTAAGAGTACCATTCAGCAAGAATAGTTTTGCATGATAAAGTGGTTCTTAGTAATTTAGGTCCACCATAATGGACTTATTCAGTCACTCCCACATCAGTAAAAATCTCAGTGGTTTTACTGTGAAGCAAATTGTAGAACTAACTCCAGCTGTTATTCATTCCATCCAAATTGCAATGTCAGTTCCCTCATGCTCTGTGTTTTTCTTAACTATGGAGGCACACAAAGAAGCATTTTGTAAATAAGTGCAATCATAAGGGAAATAACTCTGATAAGCAGTGAGTTATTTCACTATATCATTAAAAAGATTAGCAACAACTCAGCTTCTTCACCTGAATGTTGTTCAACAGTCAACAAATTCATGTTTAATTGGCTTCCTTTATTTGTTTAACCATTTCTTTCCATTTCATTATTTTCCACTGACTTGCCTTGCTTTAGACTTTCAATGAAATCAGTGAGGAGAGTACAGCACTGATTTAGGTAACATTGACTTGAAAAAATAATTCTGAAAATGAAAAAAAGTATTTTCTGACATTACGTTAGGCAACAAATACCAACATAATGAATGAATAAGTATTTATATTATTTGGCCCAGCCTCTTCTGTTCTCTTGTTTCTGTGATTACCATAGTTCTTACCTTTCTGTATTTCTGTTTTTGTTACCTGAGGTTTTAGGGATTTGCCTATAATTATCCTGATTGCTACTGGAACTTTTCTGTCTGCATTGTTTCATGGTTCATTGACATGGCAAAATAAAGCCTACATGCAATAGAAGCCTCTTTGAGGACTAAAATCGCTCATCTGACAGTTGAAGATGTGCCCATAATAATCCATGCATATATCAGCTCTGACTCATGTATGTGCCACGTCCCAGTTCACCCTTCTCTTATGCTTTTGTCTATTTTATCTCCATTATGCACTGCAGGGTTGTACATAATGAGTTGTCTGTGATCCATCCTATACATATTCACATAAGAAATGCATGCAGGCTAGGGCTAACCTATGTCTGAAAAAAATCCCTCCTGTGTCATTGTTCTTCAGTCTGGAGAGATTCCAAAAAGATGATTCAGTCTCTGATGAAGCTGCTGCCACCAGTTTAGGATTTAGTACTTGCTCATGTCTTGTCTAGTTGTAAAGACCGAGCAGGTAGTCATTAACACAGCGCTGTCCACAGCTGTCTAGTGTGATGATGCTGTAGACGTGCATCCCCTTTCATGTTTCCAGGTCTAATGGACAAAAAGAATGTGAGTCAGTGACTGAGCAGGGATAAGTAATGACGCATTAAAGTGGTTGATCATGTTTGTGATAGTTTACAGCTAACCTTTAAGCTTCAGACCTGTTTTAACACATCACTAAGCAACTCATTTTTGGAATTTAAAGAGATCTGCTTTATGCCTATGAAATGTAGCAATTTTGCAATTGCTTGCCACATGAACAATTTCTGGGTAGGATATGATATGTAATATAATCGGTCAATGTTTTGAAAGTTCTGACAAAACCGTGAGATGATCAGAAAAGCATATTGGTACAAAATTGACCACAATATTGAAAGATATCATCAAATCGGCCACCTCTTCATATATACAATAATAAGTCATACAAAGTTGCCAACAAATGACAAAATATCTGCTTTTATTTATTTATTTATTCAACATTATAGGAATTCTGTGAACACTCAAGTTATTGCATGATAAAGAATGTGCTGTAATCATGTATTTACCTTAAAAGATGTCTGCCTTGAGATGTGGTCGCCACTTTTGAAACCTGTTGAATTATGGGCTTCAGTCAATAAACAGTCTTCTACAGCCTCATCATTCCGAACACACCCACTGTTTCTTAACTTTTATTTACAACCTCCTACTAATACTTGAATTCTGTGAAGAAAGCACAAGGCTAGAATGTCCGAATTCTACCTTCAACCATATTGGCTTCACACTACTGAGTTTCTAAAGTTCTGAACAGTCTGAACTGCAGTCTAAAAATTATTAAAGTGTGCAAAAAGAAATCATTCTCACGATACAAATCTCAGTTGTACAGGAGTGTTGCCCAATGTAACAATTTATATATTATGGATTGTGGTGTGTTTGAGGAGTGTTCCCATAACATCATTTATTTAGATGCCCTGCAGAGAGCATGTGTGTGTGTGTGTGTGTGTGTGTGTGTGTGTGTATGCGAAAGTAAGCGAGAGAGACTTCCTGGTTGTAATGAGTCGATGACCTCTGTAGGATCATTTCCTTCTCTCCTCTAATTAGGTTCTAAATGTCAGGATACAAGTGTTTCTTGTGTATGAGCCATTGTGTGTAAGCGCGTGTGTCAGATTGGTGTTGCTCAGTCTAACAAAGCCTCTTCTCGACCAAGACAACAGTTAAAAGTTAGAGTGTAGATGAGAAACAGGCTCTTGAGGGAGGCAGCCTGACTCCTCTCACGCTCAACAGCCTCCTCTTTCCCACTCAGTGTAGCGGTATCACGCAGTCAACATTCCAGTGTCCTAGCAACTCCTAATTGAAATGCCCCGTGTGTATGTGCGAGTGTGTATTTAAGCATTAAATGAAGAGAAACATTAAATTAGATTGCTTAAACAGCTAGAAAAGCTGAGAAATTAAACGCCACTGATTAGGTCACCTCTGTGGAATGCCTCGCATTTCAGTGCGTACATCCACATTCGCCCACTCACTCACAACTCGCTCAAGAGACAATAGTGAGCTGAAACCAAATAGATATTATTAATGTCAATGGATGTGATCTGGATGTAAATATATATTCTAAATACTGGTCATAACTACTGATAGCCAGAAGGAATAAGTTTGACCATCCACCATCCATAGTGGGCATTTACACAATGCCAAAGCATCTTCTCTCTCTGTTTTTCAGCGGCCAATACAGATAGATAAACACACACACACACACAAACACTACAGGCTCTACGTTTGGGCCCCCCCTTAGAATTTAAACAAACAAAAATACACTGCTGTCTTGGCCTCCCTGTATGTTTACATTCTTGAAACTGACAGAACTGTTTGCACTCTTGAAAAGGTGCTGGGAAGGATGATGCGACTCTATGATTAAGGCAAGTGGTGGTTATTTTGATGAAACTCATACATAAGCTTTCCCCTTCCAGTAAATTGCACTTACAGTATATACTGTGTAAGAGAAAACAAGTATTTACTCCTCACAGGTATTTACTAACAGGTATTTACTCCTTAAAGATATTTACTGCTCATTTTAAAACTTACACAAGTAACCTGCTCTGTAAAAGGCTAAGATTACACAAATGAGTTCAGTTAACCTTCGAAAAGAAGATCTGCCTTGCAACAAATGAGTAGTTCCTCAGTGAATTTATAGAAAATAATATCTGCTTCGCAACAAGTGAAAAGCTCCTCATGTTAGTTTATAGATGGCAATCTAGTGCATGTATTACCGTTATGTCTTGTGTTATTATTTTCACAACCTAACATTTTCAGTTCCATGTCATGCGTTTAAAAGGTATATAGGCTCTGGAAAGAGTTAAGTCTTTGAGAAACATCTGAGACTGCTTTGGATGTATTCTCCCTGCAGAAATAAAGGCTGCATTTGCATCGACTGGCCTGAGTGATCGTGTATTCATTTGAAGATTTTCCATCACAACTATTACAACTCAGAAACAGTCAGTTACATTTGTTTTAATTAATTGTTTTAATGTCGTGCATCAAGAATTCTGGAAATTAAAATCTTCTAATCAGCTTATAACATCTAAACTTTGAGAAAAAAAACATCTTATTACACACACACATACACACTCAAACACACACACACACACACATTCAATTCTGTGGTTAGAGTTTGGTATAGTTCACAGATTCTTTTTTGGAAATCAGAAGAAAGTGTTTCTGTTTTAATAAACCAAACTGTGTTTCCTATTCTAGTTCTTCACTTTAATTTTCTGTATAACTTTCAGTAATACCAAAGCAGTGCAGTGCGGCCTGAAAAGTGAAATGTTCTTTGTTTCTTTCCAGCAGCACTGTGTGTGAAGTGGAAAAAAACAGCCAGTATAAAAGGCTACTTCCATTACAAGATTTCATGATTGTTTTTTAGCATCAGCCCATTACATGATTGATACCGTCTCTTTAACTTTTTTTTACGATTCATAAATAGAGCAGGTAGGTGGTGGGGAGGTGAAAAGACTGGAACTGGTCTGTGGCCATATTCAGTGAAAACAATATACATACATTTTGATTGTTTCTGGAATTCATAGTCATTCTGGAATGACTATGAAAGCTAGTTTATGAACTTCATACTGTGTAAACACATCCCCCAGGTAATTACAATCTAACACATAAATATATCCTCAAGTCCATTTTTGGTTCTGTTTGGCCCTTTAGCATTCTGATTACTCAGTCACTGAAATAACCTGTGGGTTCCTCAGTGCTAATATAAACAACACTGAAAACCCAAGTTTCAAGCAATCATCAGCCAGTTGGCCCGATACTAATATTCATCACTGTGCTCAATTATACTATAAAGTGTATGAGTACATGACTCATTATTACAGAGCCGTGACTCCTTATAAGGAGCAGTTCAGTCTAACACTGTTCTATTGATCATCTCAAATGAAGGGAAATGCATTACTGACCCCGAGGACCATTGCAATTTCAGGCACACAGCAGGCAGGAGCAAAAGCTGCAATAGGAGCATATGCAAATACTTCTGAGGCTCAGGCTGAATTGAAATAAAGCAAAAGGAAAAAAAAGAGAAAATTGTCCTTTCATAGCCAACCGCGTAAGCCTTCCTCATTCAGAGCTTATCTGACTGGATGAACTCACACTGCAATTCAAAAAATGATACATGACCACTTTGAGTGCCCTGAACTAAATTGGAAAGCGATTTCACAACAGGAGGGCAGTAATTACACATTTTGAAAGCAGGAAGCCTAGGCTTATTATACCTAAAATTCATTGACTGCTTTGGCAAATATAGTGCTTTTTTTGGCAATCCAGTTATAAATAATTGCATCTCAGGATCTCAAGATCCAGTTCACTCTGGGGGTAATGTAAGGTCAGTTGCTGCTTTAATGATGTGACAATAAATATGTTATCAACGTTAAGTTAATGTTAAATCGTTAACTGCATCGCGTTCACACTACCATGTACATGGGTAAATGTAGATTTAGACATGCAGACTTAAACTGATCAGGCACAACATCAATACCACTGACACGGAGTATCTCATTACCAGTGTTGGGTGTAACACCCAAATCACCGCGAGATCAGCAGAGGAGAAACGTCTGTGCAAAATGTTTCACTTCTTGTAGTCAGACAGAACAGAGAGAGGAGTGAACCTGCAACTGA
>JBBPCY010000130.1:20398868-20428952 GCA_037974405.1 Brachyalestes nurse | reverse complement strand
AATATACACAATATAACAAGACCAAGCTTGAGAGCTCTTGTCTCTACGTTTACACTTACGGCATTAAGCAGACACTCTTATCCAGAGCTTATTCAGTGCTAAAGTAGTATACATCTGTTCTTCATACCTGTAAAGCTACACTAAAATCAACACCTGCCTTTTACCAAGTTACTGGCAGCTAAGTTACACACCTTAACAAACCCTGTCAAAAGAAAAAAGTCAGAGGTTAATACACAAGTAGGGAAAACAGTTGATAGGGTAATGGCTCAAGGTTCTTTAAAGATTAAGGAAAAGATGTAGATAAATAAGAGGACTGGTTAGTCACCAAGGTGCTCCTAGAGGAGGTGGGTCTTCAGACGACGCTTAAAGACAGCGAGGGACACCACTGGGGGCCAAGATTGAAAAGAGTCTTGATGCATGACTTCCTCTTCTTTTGAGCAACGGAGGTTCAAGACAAGCGGTGACTGAAGCTCTGAAAGGACGAGAAGTGACACACTGCTTGATCAGTGCTGTAAGGAGGTGCAAGTCTGTTCTTGGCCTTGAAGGCAAGTGTTAAGGTTTTGAACTTAATGAGAGCAGCCACAGGGAGCCAATGACTCAAAAACATATGCAGTAGTTTTGGAAAATGTTCTTTCCCAACTTCAGGTGGGCCTCTCCACTACAAAAATAAGCAAATCAAATAATAAAATGTAGATGGTGTAGGTTTGGTTTGGAGAAGTTCTTGCAGATCCTTCCTTGAAAAATTGCCTGCCATCAAGCGTTTGCTCCAAGTCAGACCTGGATGCCACTGGCTATTACAGCCAGTCTCTGCTGCAGCATCTGTTTTCTCTTTCTGCTCTCTGTCACCTGCAGGATGAGGTGGAGGGCAAAAACAAAGCATTTGCTGCCAAGCAGAAGAGTCAGGGAAGAAATCGATTCCTGATGTCTTAAGCGTATGATGATCCCTTGACCCACTACAGTGTAATTTTTTCAAGCAGGCCCACTAGAGCTAGACCGCATTACCTGCACTCATAAAACTAAAGCTGCCAAAAGGAACCAAGAGTTCTTTGTTGCGGTCTGATACAAGACCAATTTTGGTTCTTTAAAGAGCCTATCAATGGCTGTAAACAGAGGCAAAACTTTGTAAAAGCTTGGTAGGGGACAATTTTTAGCAATGACAATGGACAGTCAGACTTTTCATGTATCAGAGAGGTCTCTTACATTAACAGCTTTTCAAACTCAACCAATCTATGAATGAGATACAACTAGTAGGGCTGTAACGGTACATGTATTCATACCAAACCGTCACGGTACATGGGTCACAGTTCGGTACTTGATGTCGTACGAAGAATATGCGGTACGCAAAGAAGACACTGCAATCAGGAAGTTTCACTGGCGTAACACTACTGCTGTCTTACACATACATGAAAATATAAGCAAGAGTGTGTGTTTACTGGTTAATACACTGGTGTTTATTTAAAATAAACTAAAACAAACCAAGCCTCATTCTTTAGAACTTTTTGTTACTTAACTTCGCTGATCGTGAACCGAACCGAACCGTGATGTCAGAACTATAGTGTGAACTGAACCGTGACCTTTCTGTACCGTTACACCCCTAACAACTAGTGAAAGTGACAGAGCAAAACGTGAACACACCACATTCTTCTCTGCATTTAACCATTCACTAAGTGAAGCAGCAGGCAGTCAGGAACACAGCACCCGCGGAGCAGTGTGTGGGGACAGTACCTTGCTCAGGGGTATCTCAGTGGTGTTTAGCAGTCTTGGGAATCAAACCCATAACTTCCTGATTGCAGGGCAAACGTCCTAACCACTAGGCCACCAACTGCCCCAACTAAGACACTGAACCAGGCTGTTACAAAATAGAAACAGACATTTCAGTCCATTTGGCTATATTTTACATTTGTTTAAGTCATTAGAATTTATAAATGTATTAAAATTATATAGGACACACACACACACATATATATATGTGTAAGTATGTGTGTGTGCGTGTGTGTGTGTGTGTGTGTGTGTGTGTCATAGCCCCGCTTATAAGTAAGTAAACAGATCTCCGTAGGACAGCTGAAACACGCATTTCTCTTTTACTTGAGAGAAATTACTCTCTAGTCTGTGAGAGTGTGAGAACGGGCGAGCAGAAAAGCATTTAAATCAGAGACGCCCCTGCTCCCCTTTTTTCTTCACCCTAGCAGAGCGAATCTGCTGTGAGCATAATTTAAGTGACAGGCCTGATAGCGGGTTTAAATCATGCCGCTACTGCCACATTAGACCGGGGGCAAAAGCTGAATCATAACATCACAACCCTCTCGATAATTACAAATTACAGCCAGTCTCTGCTGCAGCATCTGTTTTCTGTTTCTGCTCCCTGTCACCTGCAGGATGAGGTGCAGGGCAAAAACAAAGCTTTCGCTGCCAAGCAGAAGAGTCAGGGAAGAAACTGATTCCAGATGTCTTAAGCATTTGATGATGTTTGGGCTCATTTTTCAAGAAGGCCCACTACAGCTTGACTGCATTATATGGGCTCATAAAACCAAAGATACTAAATGGAACCAAAAGGGTTTCTTTGGACCAGCATCATCAGTTTTGGTCCATTATGAATCTTTCACTGCATGGTTCTTTAAAAGGGCCCTTTTCTTAAAAGGAACATAAAACCATCCAGGACAAAACTGTGTGTTTGTTGAGACTATTGGAATTACTATTGGACTATTGGAATTCACCAATATAGTAAATGTTCTGCCTGCATGAGCTAATATGTATTGTGAGCTAAAATGCAGTGTGACATGTACTAAATAAAAAATCATTAAAGATTTTTAGAACCATACAGCCAGGCCAAGGACTATTTAAGATCCTTTATTTTTAAGGGAGTATGGTCCGCTCTGGTAATGTCCTAATAAAGTAAGACACCTTCAGAAAAGGCACATCCACATAACAATAATATTTGGAGATTCATTTATTAAAGAGTGTTAATTAAAGAGATGGTTCAATGAAAATCCAGTTTACACAATTTCCTCCTTACCTTAACCACTATCAGCCAAGGCAAGTTTAGTTTCCAAAACCTAATGTGCTTAACAAGTAGTGCTCTCTATTTTTGTTTACTATAATTACAACATAATTCCAATTTCTAAAGATGCATACAGTGTCAGAAGCCAAATGATGGAATAAAACCTCTTACAGTGATGTAAATTTCTCTTAAACCCAGGAGATTTTTTCACAGCATTTTTCACGGTTCACATACACCTTACATCTTACTGTTTTTTTCCCAAATTTACCAACTTCAATAGAATGTTAGCATAATCAAATATGTCCATTTCCTTTATACTAATGACAACATTCACACAAATGACGTGTATTCTCTTATGTTACTGGGTAATGCCGTTTTAAGAGAGCATTTCCAAAATTGTTTTTCTCAGCTTTTTTGCACTTTCAGAACTTGAAATGTTAATTATTGATTCCTAACCATATTCTGAAGGATTTTAAAGAAGGATTTCCCAATACATTGCTCACAGCTTTTCTGCTGAAAAGACTAAATTTAAATAAAATTTCAATAATGTGTTCTGTAAAATCCTTTACTTTTTTAAATATATAACATTTCATTTGCATATCTAAATGTAATATGCTCAAACCTTTGACCCAAAATATTAGTACCAATGTCAGTAATCAATAGGCAGTATTTTCTTCTAAAAATGACCCAAATTTATCTATAGTCTCCCTTTGATGTGAAGAGCAAAATGGCAGAAATAGCTGTCTTTGACCCCGACATACAGGGGTTAGAGTAAATCTACTTTTTTTCACAAGACATTTGATTCAGTTCAAGAAAATGACATTTAAAACATACGCTCCAGTTCCCAAGATAGCAAAGCTCTTTCTTTAATTTAATTTGGTGATGTAACACTTTTGGCAGTTACTAGGGCAGTGGCGGGGCTGTAGAATAGAAGATTGTCCAACCGTTCTAAATGTGCAGCACGTTAAATATTACCACTAAAATTGGAAAGATTAAATTGTTTAATCTTACAAGAACATGTCCATGGGCATTCTTAGAAATGCTAACAGAGCAGTACACACCTCAAGCTTCTTCTAGCTCTTCTGTAACTGTTTCATTATCCGTACTCGCTCACACCTCTCCTCTGAAACGTAAAACATGAAAGCAAAGTCATTGGAGTGGAGAGATTAATCGCCTCTCCAGCATTTTCTGCACTGCACCTTTGTTAGCATTTCCAAGATTTGCACCTCTGTGCCTTTTGCAATTCCAGTTCAATGTGAGAGAGTCAGAATGACAGAAGAATCAAAAGTATGAATGAGAGAGAGAGAGAGAGACAGAGAGCAAAGAAAAGCAGGAGAGAGAGAGAGAGAGAGAGAGAGAGAGAGAAATAGGACAAGACAAGATGGGGTTTGAAAAAGGATTCTGCTAAAAGTGTTCAGTGACCCAGCACTGACGGCCAGTCTCCACTGCCACTCACCACAATAACCCTGCCTTGTCCTGCACTGCCCTGCATGTATTTCAGACACACACACACACACACACACACACACACAGACACACACACACACACATACCTTGCCTACAACACAACATGCAAGAGCCCAGAACATTCAGTACTGGGTGAAAAAACACATAGCACCATGCTTGTGCTTGTGTCTCTAGGCATAAAGGCAGGAAAGCCTCTCAGGAACGCAGTGTGTGTATATGTGTGCTAGATATGCTTGGTTAGACATAGACAACAAAGGGATGTGCCAATATGGAATGTCAGGGCTGATATGATAACGGATGATAATGATACCAAAAATCAACAGCTTTATACTGTACTTTTTAAGTTATAACCTTTTTTACACCATCTGAAAATAGCCACTGTTCTTTACACCGTGTAAATATTTTATTATAATTGGTCCAATAAAACATGGCTTGAAATCTTACGTACGTAAACACTCATAAAATGTTACAATTTCAGAGAGAGACATACTGTGACTCACCTTTCTTTGGGCAATATGCAGCAGAGTTTTTAGGTGACTAATTAGATTAATGACACTGAAAGTCTTTCATGCATTCTTCCACTCTGCGAAAATAGCAGAAACTGCAATACTGTTGTCCTTTACAGAAAATGTGAAAAACTTCCACACTGCTGACATTTTCACTCTGAAGCATCAGAGCGCAACTATACCTGTGTCAGTGCATCTGCAAGCAAAAGTGAGACACCAAGTGGTGATCATGAGCTATAAACCTAATATCTGACTAATAAAAAAGTCATTTTCCCATTTATTAATGAATGATGTAAAATTAAAAGAGCGTGCCACTGGCTTCTAAGCTTTAGATCTGTTGTCTTTGGTGGCCAGGAGTCAAAAAGAGCAGAGTTGGCTTGCCTCTTTTAGTTTTGAGTCTCCCCATTACTCAACATGACAGTAGCCAAGTCCGGCATCTGTTAGCCGATATAACTGAAGTAGCAGTTATTGGCTGTCAGTGTTCTCCTCCAAGCGTGTTAAGCTGGCCAGTGATGTTTTGATTGTGAATGTGGGCTTCACATATTTCAGAAGAAGATTGTCCTAGCTTTGTGGTAGCATTGTGCAATGGGGGATGTAGCTAGCAGGTGGGAACTGGAGAGCTGGGAAGTTGGGAGTTTGGATTAAAATGATAAAACAAAAGAACTGCAAGCACACATTGAGGCCTATCATGGCATATTTTGTGTTGTCTCTCAAAAATACAGCTGATCCTGTGAGTTTTATGTGGTCTGCATCTTGCCACTATGGCAACCACCAATGTTACAGGTATTTTCAGTTTTGTCCATAACACCAATTCAGTTTGGACCTTAAACCAGTGTAAAAGGTTTAAGGCATGAAACTGTGTTTGCATGGCGCACCCTTTGCCAGCTGTGCAGTGTCATTGCTCTGCATCAGAGTTTTTCAGCTGTGGCACTGGAGCGATGCCCAGTTCTAATGCCCTCTGTTACTCTAAACCAAAAGTCCCTGGTGCCTGTTTATCAGCCCCTGCACGGCACAGCAGAGCACCACAGCAGCGTGACACAAGTCGATTAATCCAGGCCCGGCTCCATCACTGCCAGCTCACAGCCATAACCCACAGCACACTAATATATATGATAATAATCATAGCGCCACATTGCAGCCAGACGCAGTAATATCATTTCCTCTCTCCTCTCCTACAATATTTCCTCCCTGGCTCGACCAACCAGTGCTTTCTAAGCACGTTCACTGTTCCACCGTCTCTGGAGCATTCAGCCTTGTTAATGCTATTTACACATTACACATGTACTACTAATATCACTCACAACACTGGGAGCCTACAGCTTCTCCTCCCTCTGTCCCGTCCCGGCATCGATGGTAACTGCTAACTGTAGTGTGTTTATTAGCAAGGGCTGTTTCGCTTTGCCTTGACGGCCTGCGTGCCTTTCTGTGTTACTGGCCAAGTGACCAGTCTCTCACTCCACACATTTCTGCTCTCTGTGTAATGATGTCCCTGCTGATCTCAAACAACCCTGTGCTGAAATATTAATGACTACCTACTCGGAGCTGGGGAGGGAGCCCGCTGCTAAAACCGACACGGGCTTTGTTTATGTGGAGAAAGAGTGAAAGTGAGAAGAAATACCTGACTGTCTTCACTTTAGTGCTATCCTGAGGGCTCTGCTTCAGTATGAGCTGGGGACCAGGAGAGAAACGTGGAGTGGAGAAAAAGAGAGAGAGAGAGCGAGAGAGATAAAGGCCTTCCATGGCACTTTCTTCTCTGTTTATTTGCAGATGGATGGTGACTGATGTTCACTGCTGGCATGGTTGAAAATCATCAGATTTATTATTATTACTCACAGGGCTGGACTAGGACAAAAAATCTTACCGGGCAAGTCCGGGGAGGGGGATGGGGGTGGTGCTAATGGGAATATGTGCCGGTGTTCCTCTCGAGATCATGCTTTCCGGGGGCGGGATGAGTGATGCAGACGTGATCCCCTGCCCACCGGGGCCCCTCTCGCTGTCGTTCTTTGAGGGGGGGGGTGTATGGGGCGCTGACGGGATTCCACGCTGGCCCAAATGCCCGGTATGCCCGATGGCCAATCCAGCACTGATACAGCACACTATTTGCATTGCCTGCTGACTATATTTTTAGAAACTAATGAAAAGTAATCTGTCAGGGCTTTCCTACATTCGAATAAGTCGATATATATATATATATATATATATACACAGTAATCCCCCACTTTTTGCGGGAATGTATAGTGAAAAACCGCATTGCCTATTGCCCAATTGCCTATTTTTATAGTATAAACCCTAAATATGCCCCCAAATATGCTCCCCAAACACTTAATTTCATTTTAAATTCACTTTAATACATTACCCTTAACGAAAATGTATACGGGGCGGACTGGCAATCTGTCGGTCCTGATGGCCGCACACTGGACGGGCGTTCTGGACTTTTCCAGAAGAGAGAGACAGAGAGAGAGAGAGAGAGTGCAAGAGAGAGAGATAAATTCAGCATGTCAGAACAGCCGTTCTGGACTTTCCCAGGGAGACAGAGAAAGAGAGACAGAGAGAGAGATTTAAATTCAGCACGGCAGAACGGATAGATTGCCAGTGAGCCCCTCTAAACATTTTCATTAAGGGTAATGTATTAAGCTGAACTTAAAATTAAATTAAAGTGTTTCGAATTCAGTCAGTTTTTCTTTAAATTCTTTAAGTCCAGAATGGCCGTTCTGCCGCGCTGAATTTAAATATCTCTCTCTCTCTCTCTCTCTCTCTTTCTGTCTCCCTCTCTTTTACTCGCTCTCTCTCTCTCTTCTGGAAAAGTCCAGAACGGCCGTCCGTTTGGGCGACATAGGGCTTTTAGAAGAATGAAACGAAAACAGGAGAACAGGAGGGCAGCAGCCAATAACTGGAAATTTAGCTGAATTTATATTTGGATTAATATATTTATGTTATTAGTAAATTATATATTTGTAATAATTTAGAACTAAAATGCGTAAAAAACATATTGCCACGAAAAAAGCAAAAAATAATTGCGAGAATATTTGCAGTTTCCGCATTATTGTGGAGAGTTCGGTTCTGAGAAAAAAAACGTGTGTGACTGAAAACTGGGGGATTACTGTGTATATATATATAATGAGTATGGTGTAAGTATATTATTTAATTGCTTCAGCCAGGTTTCACCATAGATATGAGGGAAAACAGGGGTGAACTGTATGTTTGTTGGCTGATGCTGACGCTGTCTGTGAGACAGACCTCGTGACAGAGCGCGTGACTCAAACATGTGAAACTGACAGTGGCTTAAGACGGCTCTGATGTTTCCAGTGTGCTTCTGACTCGACTCCTGGAACCTCAGAGAGAGAGAGACAGTGAGAAAAAGAGAGAAGGAGAAAACAAGAGTAAGAGAGAGAGGAGTGAAATACATAGAGAGAAACAAAGAAAGAGAGACAGGGAAAGGGGAGAGAAGAGAGAAAAAGACAGCCAGACAAGGAGACATACAACCACATACACTTTAATAAACAGGGAGTACGACTGTTCACAAAGGTGTTGAAATATATAGCCCTGGGACGCAGCAGCTCTAGAAAACAGACATGATGAGAAACGACAAGACACCCTCAAACACCATCTCCACAATGATCTGAAGAGTCAGCCAAAACAGCAGGTCAGCAAGAGACCTATGCTTCAGTAGCACAAAGAACAGAGGACCCAGCAGCCTCAGAACTGAACCAGATAAGACATCTGCTTAACATCATCTGTTCAAAATTAACACAGCATGGTATTTCTTTATTCTTCCAAGTAAAATTACGCATTTGCACAAAAATAATTATTTGTAATATAAACTATCCTTTAAGAATGCATTGGTCACAGAATTCATTTATTCATTTACAATTAGTTGTAGTAAGAACCTAAAAGATCCTGACATGTTTTGATGATCCTGTGGCTTGTTCTAGAAGATACCAGATTTTATATTCCTCTAATATAAAAGGCCAAAATCAAATGAGATGGTGACTCGGGTGGGATAATCCCCCCTGGTATAAAGAGAAGTGCAAACATTTAATTAGAACGCTCTAAAGGAAGCTCACCCATTTGCCTTGAAATTAAATCTCGCTTTGCACAAAAGTCACTTTATCTGTGCGCAATATACATCTTGCCCACATGACTCATGCTTCACAGTCAGAAATCACAGTATTGCAGTCCAATGGATATGTATAAATATGTAGAAATGTAAATGCTGGGATGTACAAGGATACAGGTAACAGTTTCATTAACAGAGATCCCATTTTAAATGTAACTCCAAACATTGCCCAAAGAAATGATATCAATAAACATATAAACAACAATAAAACAGGTTCTAGAGCTCTGCAATAGTCTGGGTTTTCATAAAGTCAGTGGCAGAACAAGAGGCGACTCCCTTGGAAGATTTCCATATTATTCTAAATTAGGCTGCAGTGGGCTAAATTACTGTATAATAGATATAGATCCTGATCTTACTTGTGCAATTACAGTCAGGCCGCAGCCCCCTCTGTCTGACCAGAAACATTACATGGATTAAAACCCTGACATTAAAGGAATAAATCAAAAATTGAAGAATTAAAAGTGAATATAAATATCTGTAAAACCATAAAATGCTAGTCATTTTTAATCCAATACCTAGACACTATCTCTCAAGCTGTTGAAGGTGCTACAATGAATGGCATGAATAACATTTTTAAAACATAAGCTAAAATCACCCCAGAAATCCTACAAAAATATTAGCACCAAAGTGATAATGACTGTAAAACCTCAAGGGGAAAAAGAGGAAAACTTTCCAAGAAACATAATTGAGAACCAAATAAATAGGATAATCATAAAATGTATTCCGTTGCTTTAAAAGAGTACAAAACACTACAACTCTTACTTTAAAAACATTTATAAGCAAAAAGACCACCCTGATTTCAACCAACCCAAAAAAAGGCTCAATGACTTAAATGAAAGATTATTAAAATCCCCCGGACTTTCTAAAACGATCCACTATCAAATCCAAAGACTCCATTAAAGTAAAGCATGAAATTTCCTGAGATCTGGAGCCAAAGCAGAGGGCTTACAGCAGAGCCTGTTGATGCTGAAGCAGAACTGCCAGAGCTGAACTCTGAGGGTCAACCTGAGCGAAACAAGGGTCATTATATTCCAGAAGAAACCCAGATCTTAGGAACGGACTCATGGAGGGCAAACTCTACAACATTAATTGTGTGTAAAAAAAAGCCAGAAGAGCTTTGTATGCTAATAGATCAAAATTTGGAAAAAAAATAATTATTTAATTCAACAATAGAAAATTCCACCATATGCTTGTGAAATACAGGGAACAAAATCATATCTAGATGTAAAACAAGCTGGGATTTAAAACCTAATTTAACAAAATCCAACTGGAATTTGCTAAATCCATTCTAAATCCTTTCAACCCTCCTTACCGCAAGTAGAGCTAAACTGGTCCTTAATCCTTTACATGCTGACAACCAAAAAGATCATTAAACTAATGAAAATGGCTTAAACAAGATGGTTCAAATTCAGTAAAATATATACGCTTTTCTGGACAGTCACTTGTCCTCATGACCCCACACCCTCAACCTGCTAAGCTTACGGGTCCACAAACTCTTATAGTCCTTCTCCTCCTACTCCACAAACAGTATCACACAATTCCACAAAACTCTTACTATCAAATACAACCAAAGTTGGACAAATGTGTTACCAACTGTTCCTATCACCACACTAGTATACCATTTAAGCATAAAAAAGTGAACTCAGCCTAGAGATGGAGAGAGACAGACACACAGTGCAGACCCAGACTACACAGGGACGAAAGGACATTCAAATAATGCAGCCTAATGGAAATAGAAGATTTTTTTCTCTTTATTGTCAAAAATATCGATTTAGATCAGTAAGAAAAATATTCATTAGTTTCCAGACCATGGGATGTGTACCTCTGGTGGAACCTGGTCTATTTATTGACTTTTATCTCAATTCAGACGCGACAATTTGAAATTGAAAACTGACAAAGAGTGAGACAGGGAAAGGCAGTGAGATGGGAGAGAAACCCAGAGAGAGAGAGAGAGAGAGAGAGAGAGAGAGACAGAGAGGGACAGAAGAAGAGTGCTTCCCTCATTAAGCTACTCAGCAGGAGGCAGGAGTATACACAAACAAACCAATCAAACACACTAAGGCAAACAAACAACATAGAGAGCTTTTAAACTACCATTAAAACGCCATTATCTAACTCAAATGAAACACCACTCGCACAGTCATCCCTTGCTCTGCTCTGCTGTCTTTTACAAAGTGTTTACTCTGTATGGCTGGTTTAAAAGGACCAAGATGTCTCGGGTTTTAAAGTCGTGTCCAGCCAAGAGGTCTAATTTTAGCTCTAAGAACAATGTTAAACACTTAAGTATCAGCAAAATGAAGCTTGAAAAGTCTCATGGAGCCAAAACCGTCCTTGTGACTTTACATGCTCACATGTTCTCGGCCAGGGGGGGTTCCAGACTGGTTGTCCTAGGGTTCATTCAAGACCAGTGGCTGGTTTCACTAAAGTAGTTTAGACTGGTCTATGGGGCAAGATCGGTTTTAAGTTTGTTTATAGACCAGTCTTATGCAAGTAAGACAGTTTCAAAAAAGTTAAGACCAACTAATTTTAGACTTAAAAAGTTAGCCACCTCACCCCCAGGCTAATGTAGTCACCATGGTAACAGCAGAAAAAGCAAATCAACAGGAGAGCTGGCTCATAATTTGTGGTTTGCTGATGAATTTATGGAGAGAGCTTTAAGACGGGAGAGTTTTCAGGTGTCATACTAACACGCAAAAAAACAAAATACTTTACACTGTAGTGACCCGCCAGTTAAACACACTGGACTGATTGAGCTCAAACATTTTCTTTTATTAAACTTCTCTGTAACATTCGAGTTGCTGCTTTGGCCACAACTCACGCCGCTAAAAACCTGAATCAGTAACTTCTCTGTCTCCCGCTCTCTCAGACCACAGCCGCACGCACGCACGCACGCACGCACGCACACACACCTCCCCTACTCCATCTTACCTCAATCTCAATACAAATAATACAAGTGCAAAAACAGAACAATTCACATTTTTAACAAATAAATAAAACGCAATAACTAACTTACCACAATACTTTAAATCTTTTTTTGTATCGCGACAACACCAAATTACGATTTACACTGTTAACGGAAGTGGTAATCTTTTTCCAGACGCCGTTTTTTTTTGCTGCTGCATTCTTCACTAAATTTCTCTAATAAAATGTCTTTATAAGTGTTGAATTCCTCCAGAATACACCCTAATGGGTGAAAGATGCTGCATGGTTAGATGTGTCCGCTCGGTCCGCCATTGTTTTTGTTTTGAAAAGAGTCTTAAAATACCCACAATTCTTTGCAGCATAGTACTACTTAAGATAGTCGGAGTCTCAACTGCTTTGTGGAACAGTATTATTTAGACGTCTATGTCAAGTCTGACTATACCCAACATCTAAGTCATAGTCACAGTCTTATCTTTGTGAAACCGGCCCCTGAATTTCCAGAATTAAATTCATCCACTACTTTTAACTTCCTTGCAACCAAATTTTGATTCTGTGAAGCTTTTATTTGGTTCTGCATGGACCTGAAAAACCCACTTTATTTATATTTAGACTGTACACAAAGAATTCTTTGAATTTTCTTAAAACATTTTTAGTTTGGAAGTTTTAATATTCACTGCAGATATATACAAAAAGAAAGTTATTTTACTATTTCATTTAATATGACCTAACTTCATACTTCTCATTGGCTGTAATATTACACTCAGTAGTTTTATATCATAAGTAGAGTTGTTGTACTCTGTTGGTGTGGAATAGGACATACTCTGGGGTGTACGCTAAATTATATGTCTTTGTTTGTCAGTCATATCCACAGAATAGCTGCATTAAGCACAGAAAGCTGCATCATTTTGACTGAAAACTCTCAACCAGGCTGACTTAAAGGCTCTATTTTATACTAAAGTGCTGATGTGGACATTAGGTAGGACACATTTTTGTTTCTCAGTCTTCTAGCTGTTCTGTTGATGATTCAGTTTGAAAAATGCAAGATAATTCATTTCAGACCAGTATGGCTGGCTGTGGTTTTGTTCTTCAGCTCACGCTAGTTAGATAACACACACTTGAATGTGTTAAAAAACAAAATTTGAACTGCACTATGCCTCTTTTATTCGAAACATAAGCATTAGCATTACTCCAGTGGTCTGTGGACCTCAATATCTGAGGGTTTTATGCACCAAATAGACAGACAGGTTTAAGAGAAGTCTAGGAGTCTATACACATAAATTATTCAAGCCGTATTGCAAGATACGTACATCAATGTATGGGGAAAGGCTTGGGGAGATGCTATGAAGTGTTGCAAAATGTCACACCTTTCAACAAAGGTCACTCAGTGGAAGCTGATGGCTACGCAACCTGATGCTCTAGTACTAATGTCACAATAACTCAGTGTCCTTCCATTAAACTTATTCTTTTCATACTATCCATGCTATGACATTGCCAGCAGAATCATATCCTTTTTAAAAACTGTGGCACCTGTGTGATTCAAGATTTCAAGACTCAAGATGTTTGTCACATATACATACGACCTGCAGTGGAATGTAACTCCTGAATCACTTCTGAGAGAATAAAGAATAGAGCAACAAAATAAATTACCACATATACACAAACAAACAATTATTAATATGAAAATGCAAACTGTCGACTTCAGACTAAAATCCGTAGATAATAGACTAACGTGTGATACACTCATTCACATCTGTGAAAACAGCCCTACAAGGAAATAGTAAACATGATACATTGTTTATGTTAACAAAGATGTTGACCAGAAGTTACTGAGAATAAACTAGACAGATCATATTATAAGAGAAAGCAGGATTTATTATAAATGTTTATTAAAGCTGTTAACATATTTTTCGCCCAGCTGTCAGAAAGAGTACATGCAGATTGTAAAGGAGTGCCTCTCCAATTTTAAAACTAGTCAAGCTTACGTACAAGTTACAGTAATTGCAAAATACAGGACAATGCAAAACGATCTGAGAGAAACACAGGGCCTTTGAGAATTACACAGAATAAGTAGACATAAGATCAGCAGCTTTCTAACAAAGGTCTCACAACATAGAATTGCGACGCCTTTGCCATATTATGCACATGGCATCTAAATAAAGAAATTAAAAAAGGTGCCCCTTGTTTCCTTAATAATCTTTCAATGCTTGGTTCTTCTAAATGCAATGTGTGCGTACAAAACAGTTTCAAAACACTTTTCACAAAAGGTAAAGACTCTGTACTACCGCCCACCCTTGCAACCCCCCACAAATCCCCATCAGATGCCCATTATGTTAGCATTCCCAACAGTTCAGCAGTGCTATTTCATGACATTACACAAATCTGTAAAGTGGGTGATGGATTGGCTGGTACGTGATTGGCTGGAACACACTTTTTTTTTTAAACTGACATTTAGACTATTGAAATTTAGAATATTTAGAATGACAGAACTTTTAAAATGTACATTACATTTGCTAAGGCTGTGCAGAGGGCCGCAAACTTGCGCTTAGGACCACCTACCACATGACTCATGATGTACAGGGTTTTAAAGGTACAGTGACATGTGAGGTATAATTAAATAAACAGAAGTTCAGTGACAAATAACAATTTTAAATAAGGTACATTTTCCCCCAATAAAACATTCTATAGGGGTGTAATTCAGCTCCAGATTAAAACATTTAAGACATAATAACAATACATTTAAGACACAATAGCAATAATACTGCATTTGCATGTGAGACCTGAAAGTGTTATTCTGATTTTTTTAAGTATGTTTTTTATCACTGCATCTGCTGCTATATTCTGTGACATCCATTTGTTTCCACTTGTTTTTAAAAGCTGGAGAACATCCATGCAAAATTGGCTCCCACTAGTTGCTCAGACTTTAGGAAACTGAGCAGAATGTGTCCATTTTTTTCTCCCTCAAATGCATGTGCATGAGCGAGAGCGGTGCATCCTGCATTTTTCCAAACTCAGGTGTACAACCTGCACGTTTAGGCTTGTGTGGCACTTTCATAAATAACACATGGGCATCCAATTCACACCTGAATCTGGCACAAATGGCTTAATACATAAAGCCCAACGTGGTCTGGAGCAGAAACTCATGCCTCATTGAATAAATGTGGCTCTCAGCAGGGACTATGCTCATCACTTTTGCCCTTTACTTCCTGTGAGCCACACACAAATGCAGCCGAAGCATAGTATACACAGTACCACCATAAAGCAAGGTGAACGGCACTAGCAGAGCTATGGAACTCAGACAAGTGTTAATATCGGTTTTCTCACATGAGCTTTGCAATGTGGTACCTTTTACCCTGGAGTCTGACCTTCACCTGACTGCCTGAATCTCCGCACACATCCCATTCACCCCCTAAGCCTAGGATATGTGTAAAATTTGCACCCCTTCACAATCACATCTTGTGATCATCCCCTCCTGAAGGTCAAAAGTCTTACGGAAGCACCTACTCAAATCCCCCAATCTCCCCCTGACATTCACAGATTCTCTTTCCTCATTCTGGGCTAAATTGAAAGTAAGACAGTTCATTACAGAGTTCATCTACACTTGTGTAAGTGATATTTGTGATGGAACTGTGACTAATGGATGTGGTGAACTTTAGCTGCTGGGGCGGAGGGCATCATCTTCTGTAATGACACAGGAATTAATGCAGTACTGAACAGAACTTGTTGCTGAGCTCAGAACCAGGGTTGCCTTTAGTCAAAGGTTCTAAATGTTTTGTGTTTTTACTTTTAGAATTTGCTCTGAACTGCAGTGATAATAAAAGTATGGCATCATTCCATGTTAGGGAGCACATGTAATGGACAATGACGTTTTTCTCTACTTACAAATGCAAGTATTGATTTAAAATGTAGAATCTGTACTTTTAGTAGAACTCCTCTGGTTGCTCTGATGCATTACAAATCAGAAATGAATTATTAATGAGTGCGACTAAGTGGTAACTTTACTACTGACTTTTTGGGTCTAAAATCTAAAACTGCTCAAGCATTTTCTTGCTGTAGATCTACAGAAGTTGGTGTCAATTAAAAATTCATGTATCACCACATTTTACAGCAGTGGAGGTTAACATCCCATCCAAACTGTCTCCATGTCACTCTTTCTCTCCTTCCCTCTCTTTTTCTCTTGTTCTCCGTTAGCTATTCGTTTCAGCAGCAGTCTTCACCAATCAGCCACAGCATTAAAACTACTGACAGGTGAAGGGAATAATATTGATTATTTTGTTAACACTTGTCAAAACGTAAGATATATCAGGCAGCAAATGAACAGTCAGTTCTTGCTGGAAGCAGGAAAAATGGGCATACATAAGGATCTGAGCGACTTTGACAAGGACCAAATTGTGACGGCTTGTGGACCGGGTCTGAGCATTAAAACAAAAGATCTTGTGGGATGTACCCAGTATGTAGTGGTTGGTCTCTACCAAAAGTGGTCCAAGAAGTAGTGTGATGCTCTTGTTCTGCTTGAAAACCTGGCATTCATGTGGATGTTACTTTAACACAGTGGTTTTCTAATTTTTTCTGCAGGGCCCCCTTTTTCTAGATAGGAACATTAATGAGCCCCACCCCCGACCACCCCCCCCCCATTCAAACTACACAGGTTCAGATTTAAATTTTATTTGAAATACAGATCCCTTTTCTTATTGAGGGAAACAAACAAATGTTGAAATAAAGAGCATACTGAAGTTATAAACAAGAATAAACAACTGTCTCCACAAAAACAGCTGGGAAAATTAAACAGTTCACCGTAAGAAAAAAAACCTAAAAGAGGATCATCTCGAGTCTCACACTTGAACTTGCAGCTGATGAAGAGGCAGCCTCTGCTGAAAGCTTGGTTGGGTGCACAAACTTGTCCATGTTTTTGCTAGCAGTGCTGGAGTGGAGCATAGGCTATCCCACTGGTGCGCCCCTCTGCAATACCTCTGCGCCCCACAGTTAGGGAAACACTGCTTTAACACATAGCACCAACCTAAACATAGTTGCAGAGCCAGTAAACCTCTTAATGGCAAAGGTATTATATAACAGTAGACTTCTGTTTCACCAGGATGATAAATCTGAGGTAATGGTTTTGAGGAACATGACAAAGAGCTCAAGGTATTGACTCCAAATTGCCCCCATCTCAATCTGATCAAGTATCTGTGGGATGTGCTGAACAAAATAGTCCAATCCATGGAGGTCCCCTCACAACGTACAGTAATTAAAGGATCTGCACTGAACATCTTGGTGCCTGATACCACCTCACACCCACAGAGGTCTTGCGGAGTTCATGCCTCATGAAGTGAGAGCGGTTCTTTCAGCATGAGGGGAACCTACCCAGTATTAGGCAGGTAGTTATGACTGATTAGTGTAAGCCAGAGTGCAGGGCTACAATCAAAGTGGTCATCATTCGAGGTCAGTTTGGTTTGGCCCTTTCTAAAAAGGCTGAATACATTTAAACTCATCTAAATTTCCATTTTTGTCTGTATGTAATAGATCTATTCTGTTCTACCAGACAGATTTCTGAGAGGACAGGACGCCATCTCTTTCAGCCAGTGGCTTGAAATTAAGCTTACAACACAGGGTCTTTCAGCTGGTGTGTGGGGAGAAACATGTGCACATGGTGAAGTGGCTTTTAGGTCAGGCTGAGTGGTCAGCGCCACAGAAGAAGAAGGTCTGAGGTGGAGGTTCTGGGGTGTGTGTGTTGATGGTAGCCTGCTTTGATTGTTGGGATGGTTGTCTGGCATCACACACTGTACAGAATCACTGTGCCTGACAAGCATGATCAGTCACAAGCAGCAGCATGACCATATGGCCATGTCGCACTTTTGCTAAAAATTGTCCTTAACGTTGTGTTCTGCTTGTTTGTCCTTCTTATGCATTAGACATGAATGACAAAGCATTAGTGAAAGTATCCTGGTAGGTAGTAACAAGTTCTGTTTACTCATTTACATAAACTCAATGTTTTGCATTGGGATATGTATTTTTTTCAAACCCTTTTACTTCAGTATATCTGTGAACAAAATAACCTACATTTTACACTGAAGTCATTTACACTGAGTACATATTTTATTTTTGTGTTACACTTGACCTAAAAGAACACCAAAATCAGAAACATAACTACTAACAAACTTCAGCTCCCATGCTGATGGATGCTACATGATACTTTAATTGTATTAGCCATTGAATAAACAAATGATTCATTTACAATTATGAGTAATCATATACATTCATATACACTGGTTTTGGTTTTCCTCTTTCAGTGATGCTCACAACTATCTTTCTGAGATAGTTCAGATGGAAAACAATTGCCAAAAACATGTGAAAACCCTGTCAATCAAATTACAAGCATTTGTGAAAAACATAATAATATGTAACATTTTAAGAGGAATAGTGTAAGAACAAAAAAGTAATTGACCTAAACAACTTGTATAGGTGGAAAAACACTGGAAAAAAGGAACCATTCACTGAATGGTTCTATAGGGAACCATTCTTTCTTGTAAGTGAAACTGAATAAGCTGAAAACCAACATTTACATATATCCACCTATAGGAATTTAGCCCCTCCCATCCACGCTTAAGTTCAAAGGGATGTTTCAGTCTAAACTGCTTTTGCAAATGAGGCATTATACAGGGCGGCCAATCAGAACGAAACTTATTTACATACTGTAGTTTTAAAGGCACAGTAACAAAATCAAGCTGCTTATTCCTAAGGCTAACAAGAGAATATGCAAATTGGTCACATAACAATAAACTAAATTAATACATTCAGTAGACTCCAGGGCAAAAATGTCGGCTATTAACACACATTGACACTGGTTCTGCTGCTGATACAGTTACTTTCACAGTCTACCGTTAATTCTACTGGAGCAATTTTTTCAATGAAATAGTACTTTTACTAAAGGATGGTTTAAGGCTATACTACACAGCTTGGATTCTGTCCAAGGCTGCTTGCAGTTCCACTACTGACTGGACAGTTGCCAGTTCACCCCATCTTTACCCCATCTATGTGTCTCACCCTCTCTCTTTTGCTCTCTTCGGTGGTTCGCTGGCATCCATAATACAACACAACAAACGCAGACTGTTCACCATGGTGATTCTCCATTTATATTTATAATTAGAACTGCGTTTGATCTGCATCTTGTAAACTCTCCAATTCTCTGTATTTCTGCAGAGCTGCATCTCTAGGAGAGAAACAGATTCTTTAACGCATGAGAGGCTGGCACTGGTTACACGGTGTAAACCTAAGCCTAGACTCAATGGATTAAAAGAGTAAATTCAAACGGCAGTTGCCAGTGGCAGTGCAATTTGGTCCAAGGCTAGGTCTAACCTGTCCACCCCTAGAAGTCCTGCACTAATGCAACATCACGGACCCGATCCGGCATTATGGATGGCGGTGAGGTTGGATATGTGAGGCAAGCAAGGCTCCAGGCTGCTCACCCACTCAAATACAAAGCAGTGTTTTAACAGGATTACTCCTCCTCTCTGTGGCGGGGTGGGGGAAGGGGGGCTGAGAGAGAGAATCTAAACGGCATAAACACTAGAACACATTACAGCCCTGAGTCACCTCTCTGTGGGATCATGCAGCCTCAACGGCTTTAACGGAGATGACAGCCACATCACTCGCTCATCCATCTCCTGCTCCATTTAACATCACACGCTGCATCAATCTGGAACATCATTCTATGCAAACCTAATTAACAGAAGATTACCTGGAATTAATTTTTACAGTCATTAATTAAATGCAGTAAACCCTGGATCAGAAAGCCTGGAGAACACTACAAACAGTGCTCCGGTTGTCATCTCCTCCAGTGCTGAGTGTGACTCTTCCCACGGTGCAACCAGAAGCAAGACTAAACCTTATGCCAGTGCTTATGCTGGTTCTGTTCTATGGAGAGAGACAAAGTGTGACGGGCTTTGAAGTCTGTCCATCAGCAGAGGTACCCATCACTCTCGCCGATGCAGATGGCACATTCCCCAGAGCTGTAAACAGTCTGACAAGTTTATAAAATGCAGTCTCCCAGTCTGTGCTGCATATTCCACGCTAAACCAAGATATCAAAAGTCAACGCTTCTCAGTTACAATTGCTTAAATTAAGACAAGGGCAGAAAAAAGAGCAGCCTAAATCCAAAATGCTTCAGCTTTCCTCCTGGGCTCCACACTTGAGAGGTGAACTCTACCATCACCATCTCACTGAACTGCCAGTTTTCAGTTTCTGTGCCAACCGGGATGCTGGGAATTATGCAAATGAGCCAATGTGCAAATCTAAAGTATTTAGTGTATCGTATGTATAATTGATGTCGACAGAAAAGGAGTAGAGCAGCTCTGGGGACTGAAAGATAATTGGAGATGTGGTTCATGATGGGCTAAAAGCCCGCCTGTTCAGCTTCAGAAGAAGAAGAAAAGATTTCCGCTGCTGACTTGTATTCCCTCGGCCTTTCAGCAGATTTAGTTGTCATCAAAAACCTGAGAGTTCGTTTGTTGGTGGCAACGCGGTATACTTTCAAATGTAAATTTTTCCCTGATTTACACTGGTACACTTTCCAGAAACATTTTGTTCAGCATTCATAAATGTCTTATGGAATATCTGTTAGGGGTGCAACAATGCATCAAAAAATCGTGATATGGCAGTACTAAAATAATATAATGTCATGATGTGATAATGAGAATGTGATAATCATGGAGAATGAGCATTCTATTAGAAGTCTGTAACAATAAACACCAATCAGCAACCCAGTCCAGTTCCTTTAAATGGGTTGAGTGTATCGTTACACCCTTATTTCCTATATAGTACATTATAATATACATTTTATAATGACTTGCACTTCATTATCTTTTTATGATAAAGTTAGTCAAGCATAAATATTGATGTTTTGATGGAGTTTAAGGGAATTAAGATATGTTCATGAAACACTGCATTACATGAATATAAGATAATACATTTGTGATTCAAAATAATTCTAATGGTATATCACAGGACAGTGGCATAAATACAAACCTGTTGTTCAGCATAAAAAAGAGAAAAACAAGTTTAGCTCGTAATCAATCAAATAAATATTCTGCGTACCAATACATCCAGTACAAAGACATCTGCATGTTTTTAATAAGAGTAACCCGACAATTGCTCTTGGACTGAAACTCAGGCATCCTATTTGGATAGTTATGACCTGAAGAAAGAGTCTGGTCTAATATAAAAGTAATTCTGCGTGCGTGTTCACAGATGATTGGGAATAAGGTGGATAAATGGGTTCTGTCATGTGTCAGCTGACAGTATGACAGGTGGTATCAGAGAGAGCTCAGTGCCGAGATGGCTGCAGGTTATGCATACGCTACTGTGATCTGAGCTGAATTCCCTGGATTAACTTTCATCAGTTTGGCTCCTTCCAGTGCTTTCATAGCAGATCTGGGAAAGCTGCAGGTCACAGTTGGGCATTCATCTTGTCTGTCACACCTGTAATAAGGACAGCTGCTAAATGGTGTGCAAAAGGGGTGAACAGCTCTGTGGAAATCATTTATTTATCTGATCTTATTAATGAGTGCTATGAGCTAGGCCGCATAGGGCAAGTTTTACCACATAGCCAACACACTAGCTTTTATCAGCATTCAGTGCTGGAACCCTGTTACTTTTCTTGAGATTTTCCTTCGCCTTCTTCATTGCATCATCCACTAAAACATAGGAAGACACACTGCACATTAAAATTCATCAGATTCTTCATGTTCTTACTATTCACTAAAGTAAGACACATTTCAAATCTGTTGTAGACTCAAAATTCGTTCCTCTTCATTCATCATGTTGGACATGCACGTCTGTCTAATTTGCATAATATGCAAAATTGCAAAACCTTCTTTTGCAAACTAGTCCCTGGCTGTTTGCCTGACCGACATTAAAGTGGGGTCTACAGTTTAATAAAGTTGGTTCTACAACTTAAGACAGACCATTTGATACTTGTAAACAACATGGTCATGACAGGATGATCAAACGCTGCATGATGAATCTTATTTGCTCTAAGTAGTAGTGACTCATGCAGCCTTATCACCAAAATTAACATGGTCATGCTGCAGGGCTTGCTGAAAATTAGCACAGTGCATGCTGGGATATTGGTCAGTATAAAAACAGAAACATAGCTCCTATTAGCCTCTATTACTTTTCTAATAAAGCATCTATTTGGGTGATTGATTTTGCTTGCATCTGGAAGGCCACAAGACTCATCCAGTTATAGAGGTTGAGTTGAACTGTCCTACCATGGGGTGGTGGTGGCTCAGTGGGGTGGATATTTGCCTTCAGACCAAGAGGTGATGAGTTCGAATTCTACCAGCATACCATCACTGGGTCCCTGAGCAGGACCTATAACCCCAAGTTGCTCCAGGGAGACTGCCCCCTGTAGTTAGGGAATGGAAGTCGCTTTGGATAAAAGCATCTGCTTAGTGCCGTAAATGTAAATGTACCAGTAGTAAGTATTCAATACACCATCATGGAAAATGAAGGAGAAAACACACAAGCTATCAGGTGACACCACTGAATTAGTAGTTTAAGCACTGAAGTAAAAAAGTTAACATTGGTAAGATCTTTACCTGTCTCAGCTCTCTTAAAGCACATCCAACTCTCCATTAAGGTGGTACAGAATTATCAACATATAGCTGAAAACTAAAACAGAACTGCCTCAGAACTGCCATCTAGAATCTTTTTCATGGCAGTGACTGTCATACATATGAAATATCTGATTCATGATGGCTGTCTGTAGTAACAAAGTTTTGTTCAGCTTTATAGCTCATAGGAGGACTTAACTGTGTCCTAAACACAACTTTTAACTGGTATGCAAAGTGTGACTGCATTAAGTAAGTGATGACGTTTGTTATATTTTTGCTACTATAAAATGCAAGTGCCTTGAAGTGAGCATGTTCACAAGGATGAATTGTTAAGGACATGACTGAAAAATCAGAGCTGTGTGACTGGATGTCTCTGCTCTTATTGCTACCACAACAAGCTAACACTCTGGCACATCATCCTTTGTTTAGATGCACATGTGTCATCATTTACTTAGCTCTAGTGCTAGTGTTTGCCTGAAGAGGCAACTTCATTATTACAAAAGTCTTATTTGACACAAAAGCATACCAGTTTAACCCACAGTGACCAAAAAATTCCGTTGCATATATTTGAATAACGTATTTTCAAATGTGTTTTATTATTAAGGACTACATGACGAACACATCCCACTAAAACTTAATATCAAAATAAGTCAGAATGCATAACTAGTGTTCAAACCCAGTGTATCTGTGGTGAACACAAGAATCATATACACATGAAATCATGAAAAGAATCATGAAAACTTAGCGACAGATGCGTGAGCATGCATTTGTTGGGTTGTATTTGTGCATCTACTCACTACACTAGACAGCACCAGAAACGGGTTCTCTTATGACGTTTGAGCTTGTTTTTGTGTGTAGGTGTGAAAACGTGCACTAATTTCACAATTCGCAAAAGGATTAATTCAAAAATCTCTTCACTGTTGACAAGATGTCTGAAATCTGAGGTGCTGACAAATTAAGTAATAAAACAAATATAGGTTGTCTTACATCAGCACACCAGTAGTTTCTTTTGCAGGATACTGTTGATTTTAGTCTGAGTATTTTCCTAAATGAGGAATTATTCCCTTCATTTTGTTCTAAACTGAATTCAGAGTGCCTGATTATGCCAACTATTATCCAGACAAGGGATGCACATTCCAGCATTTCTCCAGTGGGCTGGTTTCCAGCACAGTTCAGTAACTGCCCTGCTCAAACACACCTCCCGATTAATGGATTGGTTGAATCAGGTGTATTTGTGTAGGGAAATTTTCAAGTCCAGCCTTCTAGGACTATTGTCCCCCAAAAAATCTAGACTTCACATGTTAATGCCTAATTCATTTTAATACCCAAAAAAGAGTTGAAATGACATCAAAGACAAGTCCAGTTTTCCTTCATGTATCTATAAGGTACACCATTGAAACTGATTTTGATTTGTTCACCAGTCCACAATAAGTTTGGATTAGGATTTGATTGAGGAGCGTTATGTCTCTCCAAAGTAATGACTTCCATCAATATAGCATCGTTACACCTCCAAAAACAAGACAAGCACTTAGTAACAACATTAAATCGTCTGGTTGAGAGCAACAATTGCGCTTAAAAGTGAACTGCGAGTGAAAGAAAAGTTGAAAACAATGAGGTGGAACAACTCCAAAAGGCAAATGCTTTATCTCTTTCCTGCTCTTGTCCTTCCTGCACTCTCTTTCTCCCCATTTTCTCTATCACTCCCAATCTTAATGAGTACCCCAGCCCTCCATCTAACTGCAGCGCTGCGGCGATACATCACCAGCAAAACGGGGAGAGGGGTTAGCAGAGGGGTGACAACGACGTGAGCAGTACACAGCTCAGCGCGCGCACACACACACAAACACACACACACACACACACACACACACACAGCTATCTTGCTGCTCCCCTACAAGGGCATGGGAAAGCAGCTCCACACCTCCCTCATCTCCCCTGTTTTAGTTCCTCTCGTCTGTCTTTGCCTTGCTGTACCGCAGAGAAATACAGGCTGATTATACAAACTACAGCATCATACTATAAAGTAAGCAAGGAACTGCAATGGAAATTTGACAATAAACTTAAAATCCAGAGACAAAAAGCAGCATATTTTTAGCCCATTAATCTACTCTTCTCCTTTCATAACATTATTTCTCGATGCTGTTGACGTATTTATTTTGAACAAAATGTGGCCCATGGAAACTGACTATTTATGTTTTAGTTTGTGTCATACGTAAGAAGCAGATCAACAGGAGTATATTTCACATTTTGTTTTGTTTCTCTAATAAAACAAAGGTCTAAATTAACCTTTGCTGATCCGAATTCTGCTCCAAACATGTGCTCATAATCACAAAAACCTTTGTCTAATCTTAAAGGCAAGTGTGGTGCATCTTTTATACAGTGATGGATAGTAGCACATAAAAAAATCAACACTCCAAATTCCACATGCTGAAACATTTTACTATGGTGCTACACACTGATCTGCAGCAAAGAAATGGCAGAAATAGGGGAGGCGAGGGTACTCCAGTTGACCAGGGAGCTACCACAGCAGTTAATTTGGCTACATTGTCTACCACAGACAGCAAATCCATAAAAGCAAGGCAACTAATACAGTCTCCTGAGTCCCTTTTGAGTGTTTATTCATAACCAGTAGGCATAAATGTTAGAAGGTTTACGCTCGGACTGCCCGCTCAGGCTGCCCTTCAGTGGTCAATGCATACAAAGCAGTATTGATGTTGGTTAAAGAAGCAAAGTCAAATGCCAAAATTCACCTAAATTGAAATCAATGCAATTTTCTTATGTTAAATTCATTGGCCTTAGAAGTTCATGCCATTGAATTTGTGACAGCAACAAAACATTAGGTAAAATAGACTTAGAGAAATATACAGGTCAGTTCAGGTTGTGAGTGCTTATCAGTACAGGCAAAACTGAATGGCTTAACTCAAGGGTAATTATAAGGTACTTATGTCACATCGTTGCCATCTATAAATAATGGGCTACTCTTACAGTTCACAGCTACCACTGAGGATAAAAGCTGGTGAGAAATACATTATAATTGCGTTTTTTGATTTAAAATGTTTTAGGTAACATTGTAGGAGATGAAGGCAAAGTGAACAGAAGACAGTACGGTAACTAATTGCTTAGTATCATACAGTTGCTCAAACCAGGATGTCGCCTAAGCCTGGACTAGGAGAGGATTTTCAGTGGTGATTCATCATTGGCCTGGTTGTAGACAAGTTCTGTGATTGAAGATGCTGCAGATTTCAGGATAAAATCAGTCGGTCTAGTCCAGAGAGCTCTATGGAGTGCTGTCTGAGAGTTGTATTAGGTCAAGCAGAGCTGTGTCTGCGTGTTCCAGGGCTTTTGATGAGACACTTAAAGCTGTATGCGTTAAGGCTGTGGATCCCAGGGGTGGAGCTGTAGCACAGTGACACCTGCTGAGAATGTCTAGGGCAGAACAACAGCAATCATAAACAGCTCCTCAAAGCGCCTCTCAGTGAGGACTGAGACTGACAAGCTTTGTGTAATACAAAGACTAAACAGTAAGATGACATTCCTCTCGCAGCCTGACCTTTTCAAACACAATGACACACGCCTTATTGGTGAAGTGGAATATTCATGTAAGTTTGCTTCCAGAATAACATGCAAATAAGCACAACGTTTCTGGAAGGCCCAAATCCATGAGCATGTCACTAAATTTCTACATCACATTTCCATAAAGGTCTGAAGTTGAGGCATCACTTTGCTGCAATTTTAGAAAACGCTTTAGAAAACAAAGCAACGATATTTTAAAGGCTGTGCAACGTGTGACAAAGGAAGTCCAGACACATATTCACATATTCAAAACCCCAGACAGGGAAGTGCTCTACAGCACATTTTTCCATTTCTAACATCTAACAGTATCTCTCACTGGGTGTCCACAAAGGAGGACATGGAAATCAGCACACAAGCAAGCGCAAGCACACACACACGCTCACACACACACACACACGCACACCACACACAAACACACACACATGCCCGAGAAAGAAGGTTAATGCCTGTCTCTCATTGCCTTCCATTATATTGATGGCCAGTCACAGCAGGATAGTTTCATACAAAACAGGGCATAGATTATGTCATAATAGTCAGTGCCATGGAGGTGCTCGTGCAAGCACACACAAACATGCGCACACACACACACACACACACACACATACACACACACACACACACTTCATTCTACTCCACCTGGACACCTACGGTAACAACACCCACAATCAAAACCGTTATGAGGTTTGCAACAATCTAGTAAGAAGATAAATAAAATCAGCGTCCTAATAGAACAATTAAAAATTGGGCTGACTTGAATCATTTGAATATACACATATTTGTTCGTCCTATATTTGGTATTTAAAACGTTCACATTTTTTTCCATGCCACTAAATTTATGACTTGAATTACAATGTATTTTGTTTGAAAAATGCTCAAAATAAACAAATAAATTAAACATATCTGGTGTAGTCCAGGCATGTATGTCACCTTGCCTCAGAGGGCAAGAGTAAATGCACCTCTTTTCTTATGGTTATTAAAACTAACAGAGTAGAAAGGCTGGAAATCACATGAACATGTAATCACACGTAAATGATCAGACAACAAGAAAAACACAGTATACGATGAGAAGTTGGTCGGAACTTCTGTCTGATAAAGTGCCGGGAAGATGTCACAGACTAGTGCATTTCGCCCAACATGCCCAGGTTACCAGCTGGCACTAATGCATGTATGCATGCATGTGTGTGTGCGTGTGCGCTTGTGTGTAATGGGCTGTTCCAGGGGTGCTGCCACTGTCCTTGGTGCCCCACTGAGCACAGAGCGCCTCCATCTATCAGCCCTCACACCTGGGACTCGACTCAGCTGCACCACAGGAGAGAGATTAGAGAACAGTGCAGTTCAGCACAGCTCTAAGTGACTGCTCCCGCCACTGAGGGAAATCCTTATAACACTTACAGAAAGGAGCAAGCAAAAGCAAAATCAGTTACAGATATGCTTAGCATAAGGCTGCTGAGTAAGGGAGTGTGTGTATGTTGTTTGTATACTTGTGAGGACTGAAGTGTGTGTGTGTGTGTGTGTGTGTGTGTGTGTGTGTGTGTGCGTGTGTGTATGAGTGTATTTGACTTTTCCACAGATGTGGTACCTGACATGAGTGGAATATCAATGTGCAAAAACTCTCCATAACAGCTGCTGTGATCTTATCAGCTATACAGAGAAACTGCAGTTTATAAACATCTGTGTTGCTATGAAAAGGCTTGCATTTCAAAGGCCCATTTCTATCAACACTATACTAATATTAACTATACTGTTTTCTTTTCAAAACATCTAAGAAAAAGTTTACACTCCAGCTATGCAGCCCCATTAACAGCGAGCCGTGATGCGCTGTGTTCTGGTACCTTTCTATCATAGATAGAATCAACTTTTTAAACAATTTGTGCTACAGCAGCTCTTTTGTGGGATCGGACCAGACAGGCTAGCTTTCACTCCCCACATGCATCAGTGAGCCCTGAGCACTCATGACACTGTCCCGGTTCACTGGTTGCCCTACCTTGGACCACTTTTGGTAGGCATTGACAACTGCATACCAGGAACACCTTACATAACCTGCTGTTTCAGAGATGCTCAGACCCAGTCATCTAGCCATCACAATTTGACACTTATCAAAGTTGCTCAGATCCTTATGCTTGCCCATTTTTCCTGCTTCCAACACACGAATTTCAAGAAGTGACTGTTCACTTGCTGCTCAATATATCCTACCCCATGACAGGTGCCACTGTAACAAGATAATCAATGTTATTCAATTCACCTGCCAGTGGTTTTAATGGTATGACTGATCGGTGGATATACAGAGACTCACTTTTTTCAATTTGTGGCAGTAAAGTGAAAAAACTTCCCTTGGATTTAGATATTTATTTAACCTGGTGAATAGTGCAGTTCCTTGTGTCATTTAACACTGAACTGGTCTGACACAGACTGTATCATCCCTACTATGTCCATTTGTGTGAGGCTGTGTCTGTGTGTGTGTGAGAGTGTGTGTGTGTGTTTGTGTGTGTGTGTGTGTGTGTGTGTGTGTGTGTGTGTGTGTGTTGTCGTACCCTCACACTGGAGACTGACAGTAGCAGCTGGGAAGATGTCAAATTCTACTGCTACCCGTCACAAAGAATCAGACTGCTCCAGCAGGACTTGCTCACACACACACACACACACACATACACACACTCACACACACACACACACACACACACATGCACATATCCTTCATCCTCATGCCAACATATGAGACACACAGCTTCCTGACTCCATGCAAGCTTATTTCCAGCCGTTTAAGGTCTTCTCATGATCCTCTCATTAACCTTTTGACATAGCACACCTGTTCTGAAACCAGTCTATAAACATGCACACACACACACACACACATAAATATTCCTGTCACCAACACAGTTGTACACTAGATTTAGCCCAAAGACTTCACTATCCTATAAAGCGGAGGAGAAATTAATGCATTGCGATTCTAGTTTACATACAAGTCATCCCTGAACTGCTGACAGTGCAATACTGGCATCAGTCAACAGTCAGTACAGTGAATAACAAGGCCAATTATAAAGGTTCCGCATGCCATTTCCATCCAATCAGATCAATGTATGTGGCTGGCAATTAAACTACTAGAAAATAAAGTCTGGCTCTAGCCCTGCTGTTACAGCCACACACACTGATACAACTGCAAAATACCGTATTGTGTCCTTACCAAAAACAAAACAGTGCAGAATAATCCTGATTAAAAAAAATCCTCATGCAAAAAGACAGACAGCTTTTTACTCAAAAACAGTTCTGTAAGCTTCAGATTTCATTCATTAAATGATATAATAAAATATATATTTTTTTGAACTGTTTGTACTTGGTGGTTTCAGGGTTTTCAAACGGTATCAACTGTTTAATTAAGCACAACTGGGTGTGTGCTAAAAGCAAAGGCAAGAAAGTTATATGCTTTTAAAAAGGATTTGTTTTGTTTTAAGACAGGCTATTTCTAGGTACAGAATGGGCCTTTGGGTTTTATAGAGTAAGACAGTAGTAATGAGTGTCACATTATTTTCAAGGAAGTAATCAGCAAAGTAATCCCACTTGTAGCTTCTGCTACAAGTCAGACTAGCATGAGCTCTATACTGTTTTACTGTTTGATGTTTCTCCTTACTTACTGACTCTTTGAAAATAAAACTGGCATGCAGCAATTCATTTCACTCAGCTGTCCGTGCAACTTCCAAACCGTCTGTAGTCTGTATGGATAAAAATACTTGCCAGACAGAACTGTGAAACATATAAATCCATGGTACCTTCTAATGAATACCTTCAGTGGTACTTTCAGTGCACCATTGAATACGGGTCTGGGCATATATATATATATATATATCTATATATATAGAGAGAGAGAGAGAGAGAGAGAGCGAGAGAGAGAGAGAGAGA
>JBBPCY010000130.1:20376770-20391666 GCA_037974405.1 Brachyalestes nurse | reverse complement strand
AGAGAGAGAGAGAGAGAGAGAAAGAGAGCATGAGGGAGAGAGGGAGGGAGAGTGCAACTGTGCAACTCTGAGAACACACACTCAGTCGGACATATGAGAGGTGATATTTACCAACACCCCAATCCAGCAGACAGGCAGAGCGAATCAGAAATGAGGACGTCCTGCTTCAATTATTCTCGCCATTTTATAACCATACAAATCACTTCATACCCACAGACCAGACCAGGTGCTCTTATTCCAGCTACTCTCCTGCTCCTCCACTGCCTCGAGTGCATATGAATTTACTTTCTAATACGAGAAACATATATGACGTGTATATAGACTCCCCAGCACTGCACTTTCAATTCCTGATTGAAATTCTTGATTGAGGTTCTTTCTTATCACTCCTGAGTCCCATCTTACAAAGTGGACTGCACTTTGATCAAAGACACTGTGTGCAGTGAGTGCTTATAGGGTAGAGGTAAGTTATTTCAGTCATGCTCCATTCTAAAATATTCGCCTTGTGTGTGCATAAACCGTAAGAAGACTAAATGTATGGCCGTGCTTCGCACATTTGGAGCATGTGCATAAAAGTCAAGTGTCATGACTAAACATTTCCAACTCAAACTTATCAAACCACTGTGGCACTGAAATAAACACAAAACAGTCTAGACATCAGAGTGTCTGGGTTAGGACCGTTTTGATATCACAAGTACAATGCCGATTCAGTGTGCTGCAATTATAAACCCTGAACTATCAAAGTTCTGCTTTAAAAGGGAATGCCACCTGCTTTTTTAATTTTTCTGGGTGGTTTCATAATTAAAATTCTAACAGTCACCCACAATAGTTTGAACACACTTGCGTTTAAAGTGTTTGACAGCAGGGCTGTTACAGTGGCAACTTTTCAACACCCAGATGGTGCAAGGACAGTGAGTATGCAAAACCTTTGAGTAACTGTCTAATACGTCTGATATATAAAAGCACTGGTCTGTATTTTGGCTTAGGCCAACTTTTTTTAGTCTATTGCACACTCAATCTCTAAATATACAACGTCACAATATAGGTGTTGGTGAAGCTAGCTTTTTTTCTATCAGACATCAAGTGGCACAGCAGCAAAGTGAGTGAAAAATGCAGCTCACTGTAAACCTAAAACTTTAACCCTGAGACTTCGCAAAATGATCCAAAAACACTGAATCTACGGAATCCTAAGGAAACAACCAAACAAAAAGTACATGTCCACACACTGGCTTGTTTGCAAGGTCTCATATCGGCGCATCATTTTGAACTTAATGGTCTTCATGTTGCTCCAATAAGCAATACAAGAGCTTGGAAAATTAAAATTTATGCTGTGTTTGTTTTCACCAACTTGCACACCACATTTGCCACTGTGAATCAAACAGAGAGCAATCCTAAAGTAAATTAGTAATCAGCACGGACTCTGCTGCCACAGAGCAACAGATACCGAACTTTCATGAGTTCGAAGTACAGAAACACGCTATAACAACCAGAACTGCTGTGTTCATGCAGGGAATAAAAAAAAGAATGAATATGTGCGTGTGTGTAAGTGTGTGTGTGTGTGTGTGTGTGTGTGTGTAAGAGAGAGAGAATAGGCCATGGGCACATCCCGGAGGGCAAAGGCAATTTTCAGCTCTAGTGAGCCAGCTCCAGAAACAGTTAAAGTCCAAAAGGCCAACAAAACTTGCTCATACCACCAGCCTCACAACTCAAACTCATCCATCCTGTCATTCGCCATCAAGCTTAAATGGCAGCTACAATTTGCGCCAGAAACCCATTAACAAGCGGAAGAGACATTAACACAACACAAGGCTGCAGAATTTAAGTGTGGCGTTTAAGTGTGGATCATTTTGGACCGAACGCTTGCATGTGAGCATTTGGAGCTATAATGTGGGCCTTGTGGGAGACTGCAAGTGTGAGAGCGCCACTGTAACTAATGTTATGTTATGCCTTTTCTGCCTGGGGGTTTCACAAGCTGTGTACTCACAAACACACACAGACAGCCGGCAGAGTGCACAGCTGGGGGCCTGCATGGTAAACCTACAAACAGCGTCTGCTTCAGATGTCGTCTTGCACTACACAAGTCATCAGGGGGCAGGGGGACGGATAGAGAAAGAGAAGAAGAGGAGGGGCGTCAGAACAGTATGTGATTGAAAAATATAAGTTTCCTCACTGAAATCCATTCTGACTAGATTGTTGGCACATTCTGCAATTTAAAATATTTAAAAGGCTGAGCAGTATATTGTCTATTTTACTATACACTGACTGATTGATTTCTGACATTATTTCCAGTGTTATTGATATAATATTTATTTTTTTTTTAGAATAGGGGCACCCCTGTTCCCACAGGAGTGCAAATATGTCACAAGATTATCTATGTATCATTTTTAGAGAAGAGAAAACAGTCCAATCAAAACTGTGTCGGGTGGTAATGCTGTTGCGTTTTTTTCATAGCAAGTGGTGCAAAAATGGTACTGACAATAAGTTAACATTTAGCTTGATAAACATATTTGTTTTCCAACGCATGTCTAATGATGAGTCAGTTATTCGAATGATTTTCCGTTTCTGATTGATTTCATTATCCAGTTTATCAAATTTGCAGAAGAAAGTGTGAAGAAATGCTTATTTCATTTTCTTTGTCAGTCAGCACAACATACACTGTAAAAACATCTACAGGACTACAACAGGACTACTTTTATATTATCAGATCAATTAACTTTAAGCAATAAGTCATAAATAATAATATACTATTAGAGGTTCTACTCAAAATCTAAGGGAACCTGATTACCAACATTTTAATTCCCATAAAACTGATTTATAGAAATGAGGTTGGTGAAAGTCAGCACATCTGCACATATCCGCCAATGTAACCAACAGCAGTTTAGCCTCTCTCCTGTCCAGACTGTTTTTGAATAAGACACAATACAGGGCACCCAATATATATATATATATATATAGCCTATTTATTTATAAGGAATATATAGAGGTTGATAAATGGAAAAGGCTCTTTGGTACGTAAAACCACACGATATGAGTGGACATGAGCAGACTGGAAAAATAAAAAAAAGCATATGGACTCTATAGTGTAGAATGTATAGGTGAGCCTCACCCTTCCAGGTTAAACTACTTGGTAACACAATTGTTTGACATACTGCTGACTGCCTGAAATGCATTTACTTTTCTTGACAGACTCTTCATCTCAGCCCACTACACAGTAATACAGTAATAAGCTTTTAGGGATTCTTGTAGACAGTTAGTTTCTGTTAAACAATTTTCTTCATGACTTGTGTAAGTCCCTGAATGTAAATAATGTGCAACAAAGTTATTTGCAAAAAAAATACGTCACCTTGATAACAGCTGTTCATTACTGTTCTCACAATGTGTGCTTACAGCATCAGTCTACATGATATTGCCCTGCTCCAACTCTCTTCTGTATTATACTGGAGAGGATAAACCAGAACCTCTAAAGTAAAACCACCTTTCTGGGAACTTTACAGCATTAGTGGAACTTTAGTTAGTGGAAATGTGTTCAGCGTTAGTAAAATTCTGAACACACATCCAAAACATCCAATACAGATCATTTTGTTTCATACATCTATGCATGTTAGAATAAAAGTCTGATCTTCTGAGCATATGGACATGGCCCAGCTTCATGAACTGTTAAAGTATGCAGAACAGTATGTCACTCAATTTTCAATAACTTTTGATATTATTTGATCTGTTTTAATTTATTAAATGTTCAAAAAATGATTGTAACACACTGTATATTGATAAAATCAAATATCCTGATTTCATAATTTTGCCATATTACCGATGCTTAGGTTGATAGTAAACATAATGTCTGTGCATTAATGAAAGAAAACAAGGCTGTGCAAAATCGTCTATCTGAACCTTAGTCTTTACCCACAATATGAAATGCCTTTTTGGACCCTATTGACTTTGTCAGTTGATTAATGACAACAGCTGAGAAACAGCCATCATCATCCAAGCCAAAGTTTATAGTGTATGAATATGCATTCATTTTTACAGGCAGATTTATGATCACTATTTGACACTTTTTGATCTCAGTTTACAGTGAGTCCCCCATAATATGTGTAATGCTTGCATTTGTGTGTGTGTGTGTGTGTGCCTTTGTTTTACAGGAGTAGCAGTTATTTAGCAGTGGTAGCCCATTACTGTTAATGAATGAATGCAATTGAAACCTATGTCACAGGCATAGAAGCTCTGGCTTTGGAAAATTATCTGTCTCATCTATTTGTGACATTAATGCTGTCCTAACCTATTGATGTACAAGAGAAGAGAGAGAGAGAGAGGGAGAGAGAGAGAGAGAGAGAGAGAGAGAGAGAGAGAGAGAATTCAATGGCCCTTGAGGCACAAGCCATATCCCTTTGGGGAATATTAGCTAATATACTGAGCTGGTTGCTGAAATGAGCTGAGGGAAAACAGCTGCATGTCCAGCAGCTACATCATCACTAAATGACTCCTGCTGTCCCTCCGAGAGTAACACATGCGTACACCACTCAAGACGAAGAGAGAGAAAGAGTAGTGTGGGAAAGTCTAGATGGCCTGTTCAAGTGGACCTGCAAAACAGAGCAGAGAGTGAAAAAAGCCTCTGACCAGTGTTGAGTGTGTGTGTATCAGAGTTTGTATGGAGGGATATTAGAGATCTTGCATTAGGGATCTAACTCTCCTACCTTAACAATCCAGTTTTACTTAATTATGGCTGTCACAGTTACACCATTAAATATGAATCAATCAAAAATTAATCTTCTTGATGAATTGTCCGTGATTACTTTGCAATTCGAATGGCAAACATGGTCTCCACAAGAGGGAGCTATTAAAAGTGCTTTAGTGAACAGAAATTAAAGGTTACTCATGCCATGAGTATCTTACCAATGTGCATATGCTAAAATGTACACTTTTTTGATATTAATATTAAAATTAAATGTTTACTTTTATAAACTGTGTATGTGCTCACATGATTATTCATCAACTTAGTATAACTGGCCGTGTTTAATTTGAAAATTTAAAGTTTTTTTTATTACACTCTAAAAAGGATTCTTTCAGCAATGCCAAAGAAAACAATTATTTTCGCTCCATGAGAAACCCATATGAGAACAGAATTTGTGAGTGTGAAGAACTTTTCATTCAAGGGTTATTCCTAGGACATTTCTATTATTCTACATATTTACAGATCCTACAAATGGGTCACAAAAGAACCTTCTATTTAAAGGTCTGAAATCTACTCCAAATTAAGTTTGGATTTTTGCAGGTGCATTTGTCTGCACATTTGTGTTTATGTAATTCTGTGCAGTAGTTTGTATCAGATGGGAGTCTTTTGGAGTCAGACATAATAAGTTGAAAAAAAAACCAAAAAAAAACACTATTCGAAGTAACTTTCCATTACATTGATAGCTTTGTCTTTATTTTCAAGCCACAAAATGTGTGTCCTTAACTACAACGCATTGCACAAGCAAAGGGTTAGAGTTTGTTCTGGCCATGGATGAGGAGAATGCCAATTGCTGGCATCATTTGTCATTAAGAAAAATCCTGTTGGTGATAAACAAAATCATTAAAATTTGTTTAAGCTGCACTTTTACCATCTACACAGCTCACAAATGCTGTATTTGAAAGGGAGGCTACACTCACTGCTTCTATAGCAACATATGGCACACAAGCATAGACTATCAAGATTATGTTGCTACCTACTGCATATATTTTTAACTGCAGTAATGCTGCAGCTCTTAAAATTCTTTTGAAGGGGTGAGTTTGAGAATGTTTACTTTTGAACTTTTATTGTTAGAAAATAGAGAGTTTTGCATACTTTACTGAATAGTATCAATTTCAACTAATGGTCAGTGTCAATGAATTTGAACCCTCATCTTCAGATCCATTTTTACAGCTTTAGTATGTATGTCTGGTGCCGGCAGCTGTACACTGCATTGATTAGACTTTCTGCCTGAAGTGGGTGCTGCTGGCATTGTTGCACTACTTTCCTTTTTTTAATGCACAGACTGCTGGACTTTAGTGTTTGTTATTGGGATTAGTTCTGCTCAGCCGCATACGTAATGCTATGATTAGGGATTTCTGGCACTAGAGATAAGTCAATTTTCGACAGTTATTCAGAGTTAGGGGGCAGAGCAGTAAATAAGGCCAAGTTTTTAATGGGTAAAAATAAGAGTTTGTGCTTGTAGCTCTGCCCAGGCTGATAACCTCATCTTTAATCATTACTTCATCCCAGGAACACTCAAGAGGTCACATCCACCATAATGTGGGTATGTGTGTGGGTGTGAGGGAGAGAGAGAGAGAGAGAGAGAGAGAGAGAGAGACAGAAAGAGAGATCCAAACAAGGTCAAACTTGCCCCTAAACCCCTTTCTGAAAACAACTTTGCAACTTTGTTCATGCTAATCCTGATCTTTAAATTCCCCATCAGTAATTGTTGAAACAGCAGCAGCCTTTTGTCGCTGCAGTAGCAAACAATTGGCTGCCATTTGCAGGGTTTTCTAATAGTCAGCTTTAACATTACGAGCAAAGGAGCAGAACTGAGCCAGGGAAAGGGCTTAAGGACAACGAAACAAAACAGCCTAGAGCGAAAGTGACAGGCGTTTAAACTGACAGTCAAAAATTAAGCTCCAGTTCACAGTTCCAAACTCTGCACCAGTCAGTTTTTACACACCAGGGTCAGACAAGAACTGGGGATGAATCAGTACACACATGCACAGCAGCTAGGAGAACAGACGGAGCCCTAGTAGACCATCATGACCCTTGCCCTCAGCGTCATGAGCCTCCACAAAAACACGTTCACGCCATGTGTTATGAGGCATAGCGAAAGCACACACTCTCAGCACCATGAACCATTAGCAATCATAGGCCATCTGTAGAGTACATCAGTGGCATTGCTCTGCAGGTGTGACTTCACACATGAAAGGTGGCAATCAACAAGATCGCTTCTACTGTAGTATGTGAGAGTATTCTTAAACTCACATCTGTGACCCCAAAACCCTCAGACAAATGACAACCACATGTATAGATTAAAGGAAAAACCAACATAGTCTTAGTAGCATCTTAGTGTATACTGTGTACAGTGCTTGGTATAGATTCTAAGTTTCAAATTGTGCTAGAGGGATATAACACCATTCCTTCAAAAGATCTCTCCGATGTTGGTGTTTTGACAGAGAGAGTGCTAACCAACACATTGCTCTAAAATCTAAAAACCATAAAAATCTAAAAACCACTAAAAACCATAGGGTTTTAAGTAGGTTGATGTCTGGTAACAGTATCACTGAGTTATATCCGTTTCATGCTCATCAAGCTATTCCATCACCCCAGTTCGTTCCCAGCAGGAGGCTGCCAATCACTGTGTTTGACAGTGTGACCAATCTCAGCTCCAAGTGAGTTACTGGGTATTCTGATTAATCGAGGTCTTCATAACAAAAAAAGTTATTTCAGCTGATCTTTAAGCATTAAAGGTGTTGGCAAATCACAGCGTGAATGTGTGTGGGGCTAAACTGTTGTAGCCAGAATACAGAGATATTTTAAAAAATGTTGATTCCAGAAAAGTGATGATATGGGGCCTGTAATATCTTGAAAGTCACCATTATCACAATATGTAGCAAGATTTATCACAATTGATCACACTGTTATCACAATAACTTTGTGTCCATCTTGTGCACCTCTAACCCCAAAAATCATTGGATGTCCTTTTAACACCAGGAAGGCACCAAAGATTCTCTTATCTCTACATGAAAAGTCCATTCTTACTGAGCACCTGATCATGTACTGTGCCGATATTTTCAGAGACCTTCAGAAACAGTTGCTTTCTTGTTTTTTTCATACCTATCAACCTAACGCACACACATCGTGTGCCTTTGAACACAATTCCCTGCCCTGTTTACTGTTGTCTTTCCCACAGTAACTTTAGTTGAGGAATCTTTTGTGATCCAAAATTAAGGTCAACTGGGGATGCTCAGCATTTACACACAATACCAGAGCATGGAGAGGCTGCTTATACAGTACACCTTTCTGGAAGCAGCTACACTCGTTATGTCTCTCCAATCATTTTGTGATATATGTTTGTATATGATTTATTAACTAATTGTCACGTTTCTCCCTCAGTTCTCCCAGGCACTCAAGGCAGGTGCTTACGCAAACTTCCATTTTACTTTTTTATATCAAATATATATATCAAACAAAAGGAGACTGGATAAAACTCAAACAAAAGGAGACTGGATAAAACTTAAACAAAAGGAGACTGGATAAAACTTAAACAAAAGGAGACTGGATAAACACACAAAACGAAAGCAAGGATAACGGTGGATCGACAACTAAGGTCCACCTCAAAACTAACTAAATACAAAACCCCCATCTCAGACAACCAGTAAACAGAAACATCTCATACTCTGAGTACACCAGTCAACTGAAACACATTATGTAAACAAATCTAAGACCAATGTGCTCAGCCTTCATAATAAAAGTCCCCAAAACAAAACAAAGAACTGAAAAAGGATGGCCTGTAGAGGCCTCCAACCGTCACACTAATATGTAGTAGTAGTAGTAATAATAATAAAATATTAATAATAATAATTGTAATCATTGTAATAAAAATAATAATAGTATTAATGAGTGGGGCTAAACAATTGTAGCCAGAATAAGGAGATATACTTAAATTATACTTAAATGTTTTGAGTTTGTGAAGTCACAAAAAAACTATGATGTGGAAACAGGCTGTTTTTGTAGCTTATTTTCCATATATGTACTGTAGGGATGGGGGGAGTAAACATACCATTTGAAACCATTTCACTATAAGCCATACCTGGAAATACATGGAAAGTCCAGTTACCACAATATGTAGCAATATAACTGCAGTACTGATATTTTGTCCATATTGTTCAACCCAGAAATTTCTGGAAGCAACACATGGTCTTACTTTCCTACAAAGTAAGACCATTTATTTCTTATCATACAAAATCAAGGGCACCCATATACACACATACACGCCCTCCCACTAAAATTAAGTGCAAAGGAATTTGAAAAGCATTGTGGAGCAAAGTCTGACCAGGGTGCCAACTTTAAATCAAATGTTGAAAGGTAAAAATCCTTCCAAGTTTAAACACTGCTTAAAGTTTCTGTTTCAATTAATTTCTGTTTTCAGTCCAGTTAAATCTGTCAAATAAAATATTAAAGAGAAAATACTCATTTTAGTTATGTGTAAAACAGAACTAGGATGCTTTCAAGGATGGGCGGGGGCGGTTACTGTTATTGCATGAATACTTAAAGAACCCATTTGGCATCAGAGTGGATCTATTAAGGTCCAATCACTTCTGATTAAAATTAATACTATTCATAGAGGGGAAAGTGCGGAAGAGGAATTGTGTAATGTTGCTGTTAGAACAAAAACATGAATTTCCATTTTCTTTGTTCTTTTATTTATTTATTTATTTGTTTGTTTGTTTAGGAAAACATGGTTTTGCAGAAGGTTACAATTAATATACATTAAAATAGTAAACTAACTTACCAAACTGAAGATACAATTATTGTTCCAACAGCAACAGTAAGTTCTAAGATGTCAGATTCATCATTAATCACTATTTAGAGACCAGTGTAATCCTTACCTGACAGGGTGGATGCTCTCTGGACTCTGCAAGGTGATGCATAAACAACTATTAGAAAACATTTTTAAAAAGTCATTTTATGTTAGATAAGCTTCTATTTATGACTAAAATAAAATCAGTGCTGTAAGCCTTCTGCTCATGGATATGGGAAGTGCTACAAGGCAGAGTAAAATGATAAGTGAGAGCTTTAGCTAAATTTAGCCAATAATTTGACTGATGTGTGATGAACTAACTTACAGGCATGGACTGCACTTTTTTATTTAGGCTAGAAAACTGATTAATGGTAACTGATTAATGCATTTGGAGAGACAATTGTAAGCTACCTAGCTAAGTACTGTTGCTAGTCACTACATTACTTAGATTCTGCTTTTTATAATATCTTAATGGAATCTTTTTCATAGCACTTTCTGTCTGCACAACAAGGAGGCCCTGCTTTGTAGAATGAACCACCTGCAACTCACAAAGAAGCAGATGACTTGGCAAGTAGGTCCAATTGCTGTTTCTTGAGGCACCTTCTCTGAAGCACAGGCATATTACCTTTTTAAGGAAACCCCAACACATATAATGTTGCGGAAAAACAAGGTGGGATTCAAATGAAGATTAATGCACCTTGGTTCCCCCAAAATTCAGGGGACTGGGTCCAATTCGACAATTTTCTGAACCTAAAATTGACCGAAACTCCAGTCCTGAAGGCCCAGATATACGGTTCTCTCTTTACTTTGCTTTAATACACCTGATTCCACTCAAGGACTGAGGCTCTGTTCATACTTGGTTTTTAAAAAAAATCCTGGACAAAGTGGACAGCACTAAATAAAAGTGTAAATGACTACCAAGACATCACACAAAACACTTGCTGAGGTGGTCTGAGACGAACATGTCCACTCATCTTGTGTAGTGTAATGTGACCTGATGTAGATGCAGGAAAACAATCTGTGCACTGTAAGACCTCCAGGACTCATTTGTAAACACTGCTGTAGCCCTTCTGAAAAGAGCTGAACCTAATGAAAAGCAACAGTACTATTTAACTTTTCATTTGAAAATGGGCACTTTTGGCCAAACGGAATGGTACTTTAATGAATGTTAATTGTATCTAACTGCAGTAAAAATGTTCAAGAACCACAAGAGGACACAAGAGGATTTTTTAAGAGCAGTCTGCTGTTAATGCAGTATTGGGGCATTTTTTAATTGTGCCACTGCAGCTATAACCCTGTCAATATGCCTGATCATCAGCATATTCATTCATTACTAAGATTCTGACTGAAGTCATTAAGTTGATTTCCTGCTCAAAGTGGCAACACAAGATGTGCTGGGTTACTCTGTTTGCTGTCTTTGAGGTATTGAGTAAACCACTAAGCACACTATTCATCAATTTATTTATTTCTATCTATCTCTGTTTTTAACTATATAATAATACATCTGTTCTGTGCAGGTTAAGTTGTCAAAACATATGTTTAAGTAGCCATTAACTTGCCTGATGCCTGGAAGTAATGCAAGTTAATGGAGGATGGGCCGCATCTCTGCCGCCTGTCCTTTAATAACTTTTAGGTCTTAAAGTAAACAGCACTGTGTGAAATTAGGCAGCGTCAAGAGAGGAAGAAAATGAATCATGCAGCAACCTACAACAAGAAAATAGCAGGTTACCTGAAGAATAAACTGACAGAATCAGCAGCTTTTAGCGCTTTTAGCATAGGCTGGCTAGTGACAGAAATGACAACTTCAAACTCACGCTTGTTTGTTGTGATGGCTAAAGTAGCAGACCACAAAACTACCAGCCTTGTATAAAGTGGATCTAAATATCAACAGTCCAATAAAACAGCTTCTGTTTGATTTATTAGTCTATTGTTCTGGCGAAATCCATCATTTTTAAATGATGTTATTCAGCATGATCACATGCTGCTTTATCGGCATATTGATTAGCTGCTTTATGAATTTTCTCATAATGTTGAGACAGTTGAGCTTTTTCTTTGCTGGTAAATTTAGAGGCTTTTAAGCTGATGGTTTAGGGAGTTGCCCCTGTGATCAGAAGCTCATGGGTTTGAGGTACCCTTGAGCAAGGTACCATCCCCACACACTGCTCACTGGCCGCTGCATTGCTGGATGCCTACAGCTTCACTTGGTCAATGAGTTACTAAAAGAAGAGAGTTACTAAAATTGCCTCTCTCTGCATCTGCTCAGTTCAAAGAGTGGCAGAGAGACAGATGAATAAATTGACAAAGTCCCAAACTGATTACAGCCAAACTAAATAATATGCAAAAATAGTACACCATTAGCAGTGCATTCAGGAGTGTAGCGTCTAAAGCATGAAAGTGTGTCATTTGGAATGCAGCCTACGTGTCTATTCACCCACATGAATGGTTGATAAATGAAAGTCTCCCTCAGATCTAAAGATGCATGAAAGTTTCATAGTGTAAAGCAGGCTTATAAGACTGAGATGGACAGCATCAACTAGCTCTCCTTAATGCACAGTAGTCCGCACCATATGTAGACTCATAGCACACAAACGCAAAGGTTGTGATGACTTGTTTCATAACTACCACTTATACTTAGAGCTCCTTTAATTAGTTCTTAACCAACTTTTGATTGACACATCATGCACCACGGTCACCCACAAGCATCTCATTCACAGGTAAAACAAACAGCCCTGTTGGCCTTCCATTTTAATAACCACACAACCTAACTGGGCTGAATTTATTCATCGAAGAGTATTTTCTGGAGGAATGTGGTGGTGTGCCCTATTGCATAATATGTTCTCACATTATGCAGAAAGTAAATGCATTAAAGTATTTCCTTCTCTCTCTCCATCTTTCATGTGTAGGTGTGAGGGCTTGTGAGCACTGCTCCTTGTGAACTGCGGAGCTACACCTGAGGCAGGGACAGATGGATGGAATAAACTTAATATTCTGGAACGCCTCTGAGGGCAATGAGACGGAACCGGTGGAAGAGACGAGCCCGTACAAGACGGTGGAGGTGGTGTTCATTGTACTGGTAGCAGGCTCACTTAGTCTGGTCACTGTGATCGGGAACATCTTGGTCATGCTCTCCATTAAGGTCAACAGGAGCCTGCAGACTGTGAACAACTACTTCCTGTTCAGCTTAGCATGTGCTGACCTCATAATTGGTCTCTGCTCCATGAACCTCTATACTGTTTATATTGTGATCGGCTACTGGCCGCTCGGCCCTGTGGTGTGCGACCTGTGGCTGGCTCTAGACTACGTAGTTAGCAATGCGTCAGTCATGAACTTGTTAATTATCAGTTTCGACCGCTACTTCTGCGTCACTAAGCCACTGAGCTACCCAGTTAAGAGGACGACAAAGATGGCAGGGATGATGATCGCTGCTGCCTGGGTGCTGTCCTTCATCCTGTGGGCTCCTGCCATCCTCTTTTGGCAGTTCATCGTGGGCGGCCGCACGGTGCCAGAGAGAGAGTGCTATATTCAGTTCTTTTCCAATGCTGCTGTCACATTCGGCACAGCCATTGCTGCCTTTTACTTGCCTGTCATCATTATGATGGTGCTGTATTGGCAGATCTCCCGAGCCAGCAAGAGCCGCGTCAAGAAAGACAACCGCAAGCCTTCGGGGGCCAACCTCGGAGCCGCTTCACCCAGCCAGACCCGCAGCAATGTGGCCACCAAGCCTGAAAACAACAATGTGACGGTGGAGGACCCTGATAGGGGTCAGACCCAGACCACAGATGATGTGACCAACCAGCATGACAGCAAGCTGCAGAATGGCAAAGGGCCATCCACAGCTAGCAGGGAGGGGGAGAACGGAGCCAGGGATAACTGTGTCCCAGTCGAGGAAAAAGAAAGCTCCAACGACTCCACTTCTGGCAGTGGGGCTGCGGCCAATCAGAAGGAAGAGGATGCGGTGCCTTCCAGAGCCAATGATGGTCAGGCGCCTCCACGGCATCGCACCAAGGCCGGCAGCTCCAAACTTACTTGCATTAAAATTGTCACCAAGTCACCCAAGGGAGACTGCTATGCCCCTTCCAACACCACAGTAGAGATTGTGCCGGCGGCAGAGAAGCAGAACCATGTCACACGGAAGATTGTGAAGATGACCAAGCAGCCACCCAAGAAGAAGAAAGCAGGTCCTTCCAGGGAGAAGAAGGTGACCCGCACCATCATGGCCATCCTGGTGGCCTTCGTCGCCACATGGACACCCTATAATGTTATGGTTCTCATCAACACGTTCTGCTCTAGCTGCATCCCTAACACAGTGTGGACCATCGGATACTGGCTCTGCTACATCAACAGCACCATCAACCCTGCATGCTACGCTCTCTGCAATGCCACCTTCAAAAAGACCTTCAAACAGCTTCTGCTCTGTCAGTATAAGAATATACGCTCAACCAGATGAGCTCTGATGTTAGCATGCGTGTGTTTGAGTACCTATGTGTGACAAGTACCTGTGCAAATGAATGGAAGTGCGCGTGTCTATTGTTGTTTTGTGTTTCTGCGTAGTGTATTTCTGTTATCAATAACCTGTTGTAGCACTTTGCACAGAACTGACAGCAACTCAGAGAGCTGAATATTGCTGCAGGTTTTGCAAAACAGACCAGAAGAGGCATTGCCGAACTTTAAAAATAAGGAAATAAACATGTAATTATATAAAAAAGTAGTGCTTTATAAACCAATAGTATATAAAGGTAATACGATTAGTATGAAGTATGTCAGTGAGGCATACCTTGGAGCAGAAATTCAATGTTTAACCTACTCATATAGAGTACAGTAGCTGAATACAGATTTAATTTGAGAGTACAGGATTGAGGTTAGAATCTGTACTCCAAATCTACACTGATTAAAGGGACAATAGGGCTGACTGAACACTCAAACCTAGTGTTTGGACTTCAGTATAAAATAATATTGTACATATTTGTATATAACCATGTACAGCATATGCTGTTTGGCAATGTGTTTGGGGCAATGTTAGGTAGCAGAGTGAAATACATCAGAGTGTGTGTGTGTGTGTGTGTGTGTGTGTGTGTGTGTGTGTGTTTGGGTAGACATTTGGAAAGCATGTTGTGAGCTTTTGTGTTTGTGTGTGTGTGTGTGTGTGTATGTTTGTGTGTGTGCGCTTTACAAGGACAATGTATGTAAGAGTGTGAGCGAAAGTAAACTGATGCTAATCTGCCACATGTTTTAGGTGTTCTGTGGTAACAGTTGCAGGATGATGTATGACTGGCCATAAACTGTATTTCTGTGTGTGTGTGTGTGTGTGTGCGCGCGCGCATGTGAGTGAGTGTGAGTGTGAGTGAGTGTGAGTGAGTGAGTGAGTGTGAGTGTGTGTG
>JBBPCY010000130.1:20359868-20371594 GCA_037974405.1 Brachyalestes nurse | reverse complement strand
GGTGTTGGGTATAATGAAGGATTGAACTGCAGTGGTGTTGGGTATAATGAAGGATTGAACTGCAGTGGTGTTGGGTAAAGTGAAAGGGTTTGACTGCTGTACTTTTAGGTACTTTTCCAGAGGATCTAACTGCACCAGTCTGGGCATCAGGGTTTGGGGCTCCAGCACCAAATCATCATGATACTAATGATCCACATTTTACATGCTTCTGTAACTTTCACTTTTCACCTTGCAGCAGTGCTTGCCATGAGCTCCCAGTTTAAAAGGCTACATCGATTAACGCAGGAGAGTCTGCATCCATCACTCTGTACTGGCTGCATTATAGGAAGGCGCTGTACGCTGTGGGAAGATAAATCAGCAGACAGATTTCTTAAATGAGTTGACTTGGTAATTTTCTGTGAATGTGACTCTCCTGATAGTTCTCTCTTGATTGTGCAGCTCATTTGGACAGATCTAGCATATATTTCTGTCCCTCATTTTCATTCAACTTTCAGAATACAAGGTCCTAAATGGTTCTTTTTTGCTATAAATATTTTGAGTCACAGGGGAACATCATTTTGTACCATCTTCCAATGCAATACTTTTTTTTTACTTCAGTGGTGTGAAAGATTTTCTGCAGTTGTGTTGGGTATAGTGGATGATTTGACTGTGTTGGGTTGTGTGTAGGGTTTTACTGCACCGGTGTTGGGCTGAGTTGTTAATACCATGTGTTAAGAACCTATTTAAAGCTGAAAGTGCCTCCACATAGTGTTCTCTACCAAATAAAGGTTATTCTTATAAACACTCATCCAAGCCAAGGATAATTTAGGAACTTTTATCTTTGAGAGGGTAGTGCTGGGTAGAGTGCAGGATTTCGGCTGCAGGGTTTGGAAGAGGAGGGGCCATTCCTGTAAGCAATGCGATACAGAGCAATGTGGTTTGGGGTAATAACGGAATCTTACGATAAGATGGATCTGATTAGCTGATGATGCTGAACACTGTGCGAGATTGAAGATTACACATTACATGCTTAGCAGGCTCAGTGGTTGCCTGCTCCACTTACTGTCCCACATGCTTTAATCTCCTCAGCCAGCAATCCACGTAAAGCGAGACATTGTTTAAGCAAGCAAGGAACGCTTACAGACGCTTTCTGCTTTTTATATTAGCATTTCCTTTTGTATCTCCCAAATACATATTGTATCTCCCACTCACACTCATTACACTCTCACAACTTTCCTTTTCTCTCTCCATCCCCTGGGTTCTTTCTTTCTGTCTTTTACCTGTACAATTATTTGACAAATAGCTTTTTTTTTTCATATCTTTCCTAGCTTCACTGCCACATGGTGATTCAATTCTTTGTAGAGTGTTTGTGGTCTCCTGCAGATGCACAGACCCAATCACTACAGGTCCAAAATGATCCAGGTTCCTCTTATCCAGCTTTTTTTGATTAATTTAAGGGCATTGGTTGTGAGCTAGCCACCGTGCAATAACAGCCTCTTCCCTCCTGGGAACACTTTCCACAAGTTGTTGGAATATTACTGTCAGGATTTGATTCCATTCAGCCCCAGAAGCATTAGTAAGGTCAGCTCTGATGATGCCCAATTAAGTCTGGCCTGCAATGGTCCTACACATCATCCCGGAGGTATTTAATATGTTCCAGAGAACACTGCTTCTCAATCCAGCGGCCTCTCTAGATGAATAGCCTCTAGATGGCATTGTACATGAAGATGGTAGATATTTAAATAAAATCACAATACATGAAAAAAAAGCTTTTCTGAGCATACAGTGGGTGTAGCTATAAGTAATCCATTGAATTTACTTGATTCAAATGTGGGTAACGTGATTTGGAGAGCACACTTTCCTAAAACGCCCTAGTGGTAACCCTGGTTCAAATACTAACCCTAACACTTTCGAGAAAATATTTCATCAAATAGTTTGTTGAAAGTTTAAACACTCTAGGTAATCCATAGATAAAATGGTCTACTATCCAAAGTTGACCTTAATGATAATTTCCACATTATTACGTGTTTTTTTTTTTACTATATTATCCACTCAATGCACTCTTAAAGTCCAAGGTGCTAGAAATGATTCTTTATGTGATCACATTTAAGAATCCCTTTTGGCTCCCTAAATTGAGTGTAAAAATATTTTCTCCAGCTGACATGAAAAGTGCTTAGAAGAACCCTTAAAACATTTAAATTTCGCAGCGGTTTATTTAACAGTAAAAACTTTAAACGAAACATTTACTCTAAAATGTACGCATTTACAAAAATGGTTCTTCAGGGAGTTAAAGTGGTTCTTCTATGCCATCACTCAAAGGACCTTTTTTGGTGTGTAGGGTCCACATCCCTGGTCTGATCACTAATGGAAAGAAAGTCCCTTACAGGCACCATTCCAGCTTCCATGGCTTCACCGCTCTGACAGCATGATGGAAGAGGTTTGAGGGCTTGCCTCAGTGGACTGGTCCCTGTAATGTGTGTGTGAGAGAGACAGAGAGAAAGAGAGAGAGGCAGACAGGCCAGTCCCAGCTGCATGCCAGGTCCAGAGCTTTCCCATCTGTCAGGCTGATAAGTAGATATGTGTCTGCATGTCACCTGCCACACCCCCACTCCCAACAACCCTCTCCTCCCTCCAACCACCGCACCCTCTTGCTCCTGATGGTGGCAGTACAGCAGTCCTCCTGCTGGGTGAAGGATTCATCTCTAAGCCGCCAGAGCAGCCGTGTCACTGACGCTGTGTGAAGGATCGGCACGAAATCTGCTAATCTGGAGTGTAGCGATAGCAGGAGTGTTGCAGTGAGTGTTCAGCATGGCAGACGGGTCCGTTTTCCACTCAGCTTCACTCTTCGGTCCCTCTCTAAGCTTGCATCATGACCTGCATGGCCCTCAACATGTGAAGGCATCCTTAAATGGCACAACATTCACGTATCATATTCATGCTGACCTTTTTGACTGAGATAAACTGGAGTGCAGTACGTGATAGCATGGAGTAGCGTATTATAGCAAGAAGCGGAGTGTCATGGTACATGAGTGTGAGTGATAAGAAGTGCTTGGCTACGTGGGCTGAGCCGTGCGGCAGCTGGCAGTCATCTGTGGGACCTCGCCAGCTCTTAGCTTTGAGCTACAGTAGGTGTACTGCTCTTGTCTGATAACCCGCCACTCTGTTCTCAGAGAGGGAGAGCTAGAGAAAGAAAGTGTGTGTCATTCAGCCTCTCTAGGTGACCTGTTTAAAAGCAAAAGAGGCCAGGGCAGCTTTCCCGTCTCTGACACGCTGCTGCACGTCGGCTGCAGAGATACATAGGAAGTGTGCAGGTGTGTGTCGGTGGTGAACCGCTAGGGTCGAGTGAGCTGAGAGAAGGATTCATCACTCACCCTGTCACCATTTGTCTGCCATTCCTTACCCAACACTAAGACTCTGACTCAGAGTCTTTCTTAAAGCACAACAGAAATATCAAAGGGCTAAGATCTAGTTTAAGATCTACAAATGTATACTCTCTATTTTTGTTCATAGATTTAGTTTTTCTATATTATATTATCCAAAACTACCAGTCAAACATTTGGACACAGCTACATTAAGTATTTTTTATAATAATGAAGACATTAAGATCCACAGGCCTCTGCTGAAATGCAAATGAACTTTATTTCTGAGACAAATATAAATAGTAAAGTCAATAGTAAAAAAAAAAAGCTTTTAATAAAAATCTGCTATTTTTCCATCATTTGGAAATATCAGGAAACATTATCTACAAAAATAAAGTGTAGTTTATAGAGTAGTCAAGTGTGTAGTATGCTTTATGTAGTGCTTTTTTAATATTTATGTTTAAATGTTATGTGTTATTTAATGTCTTCACTATCTTTCTAAAAGATGGAAATGTACAAATCGGACATAAAAATACATAAAAATGTGTCCAAACCTTTTACTGGTAGTGTAACTTTCTTCTTAAATAAAGGTGCCGAAGTGTTCTTTGCAGAAATATCACAGAGACACTCTAAAGACAGTTTCACTTGATGGTTCTTAAGATTTTTTTAACCTTACCGTACAATAGTGTAGACACGTTTCCCGGGACCTCGTTTTAGAACAGAATACCCATTGTCTCAAAACACACAACAGAAGCCAGTGGGCGATGTGTTTCAGTCAAAGTATTTTTTAGTTCTTTTACTAAATACAGGGCAAATTATTGTTCAAGATAAAAGATTTGGCATGTAAGCGTTAGCCTGAAAAACACTGATTCCTTTAAAGAACTATCCACTGCAAAATTCTTAAGGGAACCATACATGCTTGTTCTATGGCGTGGCTCCAAACATTTTTGGCATCTTTATTTCTAGGAGAATGTGAAGGGTTTTGTTCCAGAATGTATTGTAGGCCAGTTTGTTTCTTCTTTGTGTAGAGAGTGACACATATGAGAAATATCAATGGTGCATTATGCTTATTATCACCTTTATTAGAGAAATCAAATGTGTATTATACAGCAGATGTTATTATTTTCAAACAAAGTCAAATGGTTACAAATAGATATACAACATTTTGGAATGAAACTCTTGATTCATGATATTATTCTGTAATAATGAGTACATGTTAAAGAGAAGATGGATAGCTCTGTATTCTGTATGATTTTATTCTTTATGCACTGTTAGATGAAAAAAATGTAAGATCTGTTATTTTGTGTGTGGGCAGGGTGGCACTGGCAGCTCCAGCAGCAGAGTGTATGAAAGCTGAGGCTGGAGTGATGAGGCCAATAATTACATAGTCAGCCTCCCTCTGTGCTGCCTGAACAATTTCACAAACTTTCAGTTCTAGAATGACATCAAGTGCCTTGTAGAATTCAAAGATGAACCGTTTCAACTTTGATTGTTTATTAATGCATTTTTATGGACTTGTTCGCTCTTCTTCTTCAAATTTTGCTGTGGACTACTTTTCCAAGATGGCATGGTTTGCAGGTGGGTGGGGGAGTGTGACAGTTATTGTGTGTTTGAGAACTGATGGAAAAGCACAGGATCCTTTAAACTAAATAGTTCCTTCGCACAGGATGTCAACTGTCTGTTCAGTGTAGTTACAGTAGCCACAAAGTGTAATGAGTGGTCTTGATGGGTCTGTCAAAACACTGCTGTCTCTGTGAACACACTCTGTTCCTCTGGAGTGAAAGTGAAGTAGTGTGTGTAAAAGTAGGCCCGGGAGTTGTGTGGATGGGCCATCTCTGGAGACCTGAGGCTGAGGATGTGATATAAATGAGATGTGCTGTGTGTATGCATTGGAGTGAGTGGGTATTGTTGCTGTGAGTTTGGGTGGTGAGGTTTGGGTTAAATTATTTCCATGTGTGTGAAAAAAAATCAAAACCTTAAAATAAACCTTGGCACGTGACAATGAGTGTTACACAATGTGAAATACTCTGCTATTGGGCAGCACAGTGAAAACATATCACAGACATACACCGGCAATTTCAGAGAAAAAAAAATGGCTGCCAAAGACACACTCTTAACTGCCAGGGACAAGCCAACCTGTAAACTCACAAAAAACATGATGAGAGTCTGGCTTTGCAGGGCCAGATGTGCTTTTGTACAACTTGTAAATGTTATGTGTACACTCCCTCTCAAACACAACACCAGATTACTCTAGTGCTTCATGCTCCTTTCATCAGGAGTAATTGATAACACAAGAGAAACAGTGAGACTGTTGTTTAATGGAACTGCTTTGTTTTTCTCTTACAACTGTTTTACCACATGTAATATGTTCTCAGCACAGGTGTCTGCATGTTTCAAGGACACTTTTCAGATATACCAACTTTCTTTATAGCCATTTCTTTACAACAACAGACTAGTTGCCAGTCATACCATGTCTCCAGGTGTACAATTATCTCTAAGAGCTTCAACTTCATGAACCTTACAGAGACCCCACAGTCTGCATATTTCTGTGTTTTCCTTGCTCCCAACACACCCAGGGGAAACGTTTACAGAGAAAGATTTCTCAGTTTAGCAGATAACACAAACCTAAAGTTTAGGAATATCCAATAGGAATATCCCTCAGTTCTTTTTGAAGAGGCTTCACTTTGGACTTATCTGGCTACACTGAAAAATCTTGCTTTGTGAAACTCCAGTAGCATATTGAAGAAATACTGGTTTAGATTTTGTTGTTGTTTTCTTATACTCAGTTTAAACCCACCCACATTTAGCCTAATATGTCCCATGGTTGTCCTGAAATATTCATCTAACAAAATCACATCTGGCACCAAACACATAAAGTCACACACTGCATTGTAGGTATAATTTTTTTTTTTTTTAATGTTGTATGAGGTTTTATAAATGTCCACTCAACGCTGTATAGATGTATTGTACATAGAGTGTGAGTTAGTTGTTGGACTGAGGAGATGACTCTGGAATATTGATTCCAGAACCGGAGCATCTGTCAGTGGAAACAAGGGATAATTGGATGTTAAATCAAAAGTCCACCACAGAAAGCTGAGCTTTCAATTACTGAGAAAGAGAGAGAAAGAGAGAGAGACATGAAGGATGAAAGAAGGTAAAGTTGGTGAAAGTTTCTAATTGTTCTGAAGCTCAGTAGTGCTAATATAACTTGTCTGGGCATGCTAACATAAAAAACAGACACCAGTTGATTTTTTTCGTCTTTCTTTTTCTTTTGACGGAGTGTGTCCCTGGACATGTTTCCGTCTGGTGCCTGGGAGAGTGCAGTTGCTCAGTTAAAAATGTGCTCATAAGCCTGTGCTGGACCCAAATGAAACCCGGTAAAATGTTTGGAGTGTTTCTACAAAGTAATGGCAGCTTAGCCTGCAAGCGAGACACAATATAGAGAAGCATGACTCCAAGAAGAGAGCAGGCACACAAACTCTTCTCAACCCGAGAGGGGTCTGGTATAAACCAAAAATACAAAAAAAACACACTTGTTTGCTCTAGACCATACGACTGAGGGGCTTAGCGGAATGAGCTTCGACTAGAAAAGTCAGAGCAGACAGTAACAGACACAGCATTTTCTGAGTCTGATGTACATATTAAACTCTTTATCTTCTGTTGCTGAAACATGTAGATCTTCATCGTGCTTTCCCTCTACTGTGGATTGTGACTTAACATCTAGTAGAAAAGTCATTTGTTCATCACTCATAGTATCCACTGTATATATCATGAACATTCTATGTGATTTGGCACCGTTGCTGTGTAAATACATGTGTTTATTACTCATCTGAATGTTGCCTTTCCCACCCCTTCCTCCCTCCTTCTCCTCTGCCCTTCCTCGGTGACCTCCTGTTTGTACACTTTGAAAGATATCAGTTTCTTGGCAGAAATGACTGGAGGTGAAATCTGGATGTTCACAAATCACTAATGAAACCATAATATGAAATACATTCACAATATATATTGTGCCATATTCTTTTGAAGAAGAATTCTGTCAAATAAAGATATAAGACTGAGTCCAAATAGTGTTCTTTCATTCTTTCTAGGTAAAATTGTATTGAATGGTTGTATGCTCTCACTTCCTTTGTAGCTTCGCAATTAGAGGCTGTAGTCCATCTGCTAATGTGTGAAGTTTAGCCCGTCATCAACAGTGAAGATCTTAGAGCTGCTTTTGGATGGAGATTTTGGAAGATGGACCATTCTCAACCCAACAGTGACAATGATCTAGCATCAAAGTAATATCTGTTTAGCAGTGGTCCTGAGCTCAAAGACCAGTGTTGTAGGTAACGTATATGTAGTTTCTGGGCAAACTAGAAAAGTTTTGTCCAACCAGTAGGGGTCATTGACTAAGTTGTCTATCAGTGGCCAATTTGCAATCCTCTGCAGGTGCATCCCTTGGCAGCCTCGGTCCCCTTTACCTAGAAACCTAGATAACATGCTAGAAACTATCAAAAACTATCAAATCCTTTTATGTAATTTGCATACAGCTGTGTTACCTGCAGCAGCTGACTGTGCAACTTCGACTGTGATTGTGACCAGCGTAGCGCAAAATCCCTGTGCTAATCTCACCGTAACAAACTAGATATTCATAAACAGGTCTGTAAGCTTTATTTGTTGCAGATATGAGGGGCGTTTGATAATGTATCTTATCTACCTCAGTAAGAAAGAAGAGTGTTTTCAAACATTTTTTGTTTTATTTTTAAACACAGTCCAAGGATAACTCCATACACATCATCCACTTTTCTTGTAATGACTTTAACCCTTTTTAAAAAGGGCTTCTGTTTGACCTTCAAACCAGAACGTCACAGCTGCCTTGACATCTTCATCCCTCGAACGTCACTCGAAAACCACTGTCCACGAAGGGATTTCTTTCAAACTCGGAACATGAAATAATCTGAGGGAGCCAGGTCAGGATGGTTCAGCTGTTGGAACCCACATTTTGGATGGCAGATCATTTATTGAACACCCCTCATATCAAAGATTTCTGTGGCAGCTGTTTCTGAGCTGTTTGTGCTCTCTGGTTCTCAAACGGCTCTGCATTCTAAGATTGCTTTACTGCTTGTGTTTTGTTAAAAAGCAGGAAATGCCTTTTAAACAATATTTACTGTAATTGGCTAAAACAAAGTATGGAATGGAGTATTGGGGTTTCCTTTGGGTGATGACTGTCCACTACTCTACATTTACTAAGTGTGACTACAAAATGGTAAGTAATTTTATGGTATTATACTGGCAACAAACAAAACAGACAAATGAATCATTCTACACTTAAGACAGTACAAGAAACAGAACAAAGAATAAATGAATTAATAGTGGATTACAAAGCCGTCTTTATTTCTTGTGAAACTGAATAACAGGGAGCAGTAATATCACTAACTTCAATAAAGTGTGTCCACATATAATATACAGCATGTCTATTTTCCCTTCTACTCAACTAGATATAGATTGTTTAATTACACATTGGTGCTTTTTTTTTAAAGAACTGCTCAGTCACCAACAACTTCAACATTAACAAGACACCTTAACAAATCTGTAGGTCACTTCTGTTCAAATGTTAAAGGGCAGTTCAGTTACTTTTGTATTTATCTGAACATGCTCTGAACAAACTATGTATCTGAGTACAGCATTTAGTATGTTTTTGTTTTTTTATTATTCAAAGACATAAACATGAAAACTACAATAAAGCTACAGGTCGCCTACTAGACATAAATGAGGAGAAGATCTATTTCCTCTTCTTTACTCTTCCTCCATTCAGCTGTTGCCACCTCTGTCTTCTCCGTCTCAGAGAGCTGAGAGATATCAGCGGTTGAGGGGATGAGGGGTTGAGGGGGTTAAGGGGGAGTGTGCGCTCTCTTCTCTGAACCTCTACTCCGACGGGACTTGCTCTTTCTTCTTCCCGTCTCGCTTCGGCTTCCTCGAGTCTGCAGGGCACACACAGCACCACATCAGCCACCAACAAACACACGGACACAATGAGATGCTGGCACGGCGCCAGCGGCAGGTCAGAAAGGATGAAGCTGCCATGCGTTCCCCAGTGCTCAGCCCCTGGCCAGGGAGCTGGATCACTTTAAAGAATGTAATCTCTCTACGGCTCGGCTCAGTGGATTGCAGCGAGAGCCCTGGCTCTGCTTCTTTACAATGATGCTTGGTTTAGGTCCACTTGTGTGCAGTGGTGAAGGGGTACAGTGTTTAATTAAAAAAGGATTTACCACCTGTTGCACCTTCAATATATTGTGTGGTAAATGTCAGTTTTAATCAACACCTGTCCTTCTTCTGTTTTCAGTACCTGATCTTCTGTAAGCTACCACTTGCTGCTAATTTAAAGTCTTATTTAGCTGGAGAACCTCATTTTTTTTTTCAAAATGAACAATGTATTGTAAAACATCATTCTTTCTGTGGAAACTTGAACAGATTGCAAGAACCCAGCAACACCATTCATTATATCAAAACATCATTAAATAGCATTCTTTAAAATAATGGTTAGTAAATTCTCAGCTTCTCAGCTTGCACATATGGTTTTATTACAAAAATAAGTCTTTAAAGAACCATTTCCTTAGGAAACCAAAAAGTGGTTCCTTCTGCAGCAGAGGTGCCTAACCCTGGTCTTAGTATCTAAAACCCAGCAGAGCTCAATTCTAATATAATAATCTAATATCCAGATGCTCCTAAAGATCTTCATTAGTTGGGCTGGGAGTATTAGGGTTGGAACTGTAATAAATGTCCATGATTAGGATTTCCCAACCCCAATCCTGGAGGCTTCAACACGCTAGATCCAACTAATCAGCTCATTATCAACTCCTTACCCACTTAAAGTGAGTGCACTAGAGTCAGTATCTTAAAGCAGAGAAGACACTAAACTGGTACAAGTCTATAAACAAGACTACTGTAAACCACGCATGCAAATAATATTGAAAATAGTATAGAAAGCCTATTCTGAAATCAGCTCTAACTAAAATGATTATGATCATTTTCTTTGCTTAGACACAAAGTGTGCATTGTCACTGAGTCAGTCCAACAATTGCACTTTTTTGAATGCAAGATGTCTTTTCCATTCTATTCTGCATAACAGTGCTTGGATAGAATGGAAGTAGTTTAATATTTCTAAGCAGAGCTTGGCTGTCTGGGCCAGTAGATGTCTTGCTCATGAGGACACCATCACACTGATCATGTGTAGGAACCTAAACAGCTCTTCAGTCACACCCACCATGAGTGGTTACACACTGAGTCAACAATAACTGCACACATTGGTTTCTGTCAAGATTCTTGATACAAATCAAACAGGAATGCAAACATAAGAGTGTTTAGTATTTTATAGCTTTGTCAAACTTTTGTAACATCTCATACAGGATCTAAAGGATGGCTGTCTCAAGTCAAATGCATGGATTTTTCTTCACACATTTTCCAAAGTAATCTGAGAGGTTTTCAATGGGTTTAAAGCTCAGGATTGTACTGGCTGTGTTATGGCCTAAACTTTCTCATCTCATCACACCACTCTCTCACGTGATGTGTGGTCTGGCATTGTGCATGTTTTTGTGAGAATATCCACTCGTTTTTTCTCCTTTAACACATAAAATCAATCTAACCATCCGTGTATGACAAAAGTACATCTAAGCAACTGATTTTGATTGTTGGTTTATTTCATGGAAGAGCGTAAAAATGTTTCTCCAGTAAACAAACCGACAGTCAAAATCAGTTGGGACCCCATTATACATCGGGTAATTATTAAACCAACACAAATTTTTGGCTCAGCTTTTTCCCAAAGCTAGAAAGTTCACTTGTAATTCAAACAACTGTATTTCAAACAAGTTACATTAGAAAAAAAAGAATGTTCTGCAACCTCCAAGCCCAACTCCACCTTCTCCACCTCTTCCCAAATCCCTTCTTAACATACACACAAACACACATCCTCTCACAAAGAAATACACAGAGACAACACATCAGCCGCACAGCATCAACAGAGAACGGCTGCTCTCCCCAACTCCACTTCTTAACCATGCACAAACACACTCTGTAAGCTCATCATCACACACTCAAACGAAGACATAAGCAAATACGCCTTCAAATATTCAATAAGTAAACATAAAGGTTCACCTAACTGACCCCAATTTCCTATTGCTATCCTGTACATATATGCATAAGAGACACCTTTTCCCTTTATTCTGTTTGTACAATTTGCGGCAGTGTGTGTGTGTGCGCGTGTGTAAAATGCACAGGTTGCTATTCTTTTATGAACTATTGCAGTGTGAGCTGTGTAAAAAATAAGAAAGGCCTCCATATGTGTTGTGAGTGCAGTAGTGTTTGTAGAGCAGCTTTTCTATGTGTTGTATTCCAGCAGCTTCACTCCTGATT
>JBBPCY010000130.1:20308548-20325801 GCA_037974405.1 Brachyalestes nurse | reverse complement strand
TATGTGTATGTGTATGTGTGTGTGTGTGTGTGTGTGTGTGTGTGTGTGTGTATTTGCTATTTGCCCATCCAACCTGTTGCAATTTAGCCTTGATTCAGTCCAGTCTGCTTTTTGAATAAGCCACAATAAAAGGATGCCAATCAGAAAATCAGAAGGCAATAGCATACACCTCCTGGCCAAAAAAATGATCACACACTAATATTTCGTTGGACCGTCTTTAGCATTGATTACAGCACGCATTCACTGAGGCATTGTTTCGATAAGCTTCTGCAATATCACAACATTTATTTCCGTCCAGAGTTTCATTAATTTGTTGCCAAGATCTTGTAGTGATGATGGGAGAGTCGGACCGCTACGCAAAGACTACTCCAGCACATCCCAAAGATTCTAAATTGGGTTAAGGAGTCTGTGGGGCCACTCCATGTATGAAAATGACACCTCATGCTCCCTGAACCACGCTTTCACAGTTTGAGCCTGATGAATTCTGGCACTGACATCTTGGAATATGCCCGTGCCATCGGGAAAGAAAAAATCCACTGATGGAAGAACCTGGTCATTCAGTTGATTCAGGTCAGCTGACCTCATTCTCTGGGCACTGAACGCTGCTGAACCGAGACCTGACCAAGCGCAGGAACCGCAGATCAGAGCACTGCCCCCTCAGGCTTGTACTGTCAGCACTAGACATGATGGGTGCTTCACTTCATCCACCTCTCTTACCCTGATGCGCCCATCACTCTGGAACAGGGTAAATCTGGACTCATCAGACCACATGACCTCCTTCCATTGATCCAGAGTCCAATCTTTATGCTCCCTAGCAAATTGAAGCCTTTTTTTCGACTAGCCTCATTGATGTGTTTTTTTAAGGCTGTTTGTGCATGTGGAAATGCTCTTTCACTGTAAAACAGCGCTGTGAGTTTTACTGTTGTTTTTCTATGATTTGATTTCACCAAACGTTTGTGTTCGCTGATCTCGATCATTCAGGATTTTTTTCCGACCACATTTCTTCCGCAGATGATGGTTCCCCACTATCCTTCCAGTTTCTAATAATGTGCTGGATAGTTCTTAACCCAGTTTTTGTAGTTTCAGCAATCTCCTTTTGTTTTCTTTCCTTGATGCATGCAAATAATTTGACCCTTCTGAAACAGATTAACATCTTCTCCACAACCACAGGATGTGTCTTCCGACATGGTTGTTTAAGAAATGAGAAGCTACTCACTGCATCAGTCAGGGTAAAATAACTTGTTGCCAGCTGAAACAAATTCATCCATGCAGTAATTATCTAATGGGAGGCTCTTACCTATTTGCTTAGTTAAATCCAGGTGGTGATTTTTTTTTTTTGTTTGGCCGGGCAGCGTATATCAATATTAAAGGCACAGTAACAAAAAATAAGATAAAGACATTTTAAACTGTTATGTAAAAATGAATAACTACATAAATATAACCACAAACATCCTCAGGGAAAAAATATTTTTGGTACTAAAAATCAGACAAATGGAAAGTTAATGTCTTGCTGAAATAAAGCCGATACCTGCTGTGAGCCTTAAAGTGTTTTTCTGGCGTAACTCCAAGACAATGAGAAAAGCATCAATGAATGGTGATCAAGATTTGACATTTTATTTACATTATCTTTACACTTTGTAAGAGTTTGTAAAAGCTCATTGTCGGCGTACACGTTCTGAAAATCAGATTAAAACTGAGTAAAAGCTGTCAATCCTAAAAAAAAATATTTTTGCAAGTATTTCTTCACTCCAGGTAAATTTAAAATGGAAAAATAGGCTTTCCTTTTATTTCCAGTAAACTGTTGGCTGATTAATTACATACAGTACGTAATGTAAACGCTCACACAAGCCAGGACTGCAGGAGTTCACTAACTGGAACGGGAGAAATGTGCTTTCGTTCCCCATGATGTGAACCAAGTCTGCAGCCATGTGCTCTTTACACACTACATTAACATATTAAGGCAATTTTAAAACTCTACTCACCAGCCAAGTTTTACCAAAATAGTTTTCTCATTTGTTTCTGTTTCACAAGGGAAGCATCATTGCACTGTATTTTAACCAATACAAAATAATACTAACGCCACACAAACATTTAAAGGATGAATCACAATTTCACTGCAATACAAGGGGCCATCACTGTTTAACTTAAGTGAGGAAGTGAAATAAATATATTCAGAATAGTCTGGGGAAAAAACTGAACAGGCTATGTTGAACGGAAGGCCAAGGGATGGACCACATGATGCTGAGTTCCTCTGAAGGTGATGGTCCTTTGTGGTGTCTAGTTAAAGCTTCGCTAGTAACTTCATTCACTTCAACATGTGATTAAAACCTTTACAGACAGCAAAACTCAGGCTGAAACAGTTGTGAGTCATCTTGGGTTGAAAAGAAATGAGGGGGCTCCAGCACTGTTACACATTTTAAAACAGACAATAAGTAACATGCAAAACCAGTCTGACAGTGATGTAAAAATATCAACACAAAAAACAGTTTTAGAGAAGTACATTTAAAAACAAATGTAACTATACAACACCAATCAAAATGTAATAAAAAAGGCAAAATCCCCCCCCCCCCCTTTTACTGTGCCTTTGCCACAAGTGTAATCTCTCCCTTTATCATTGGTCAACTGGAATGTCTTCACCTGATCTCCATCCCAAAGGAAAGTCTTTAGTAGAGGTCACCACACACAACACAAAGAAATTATGTCACATTTTTATCTATTTCACAACAGCAAGTAGAAGAAAGACGATTTGATGGGTTTCCCTTATAAGACATTCTCTTCATTTTCACAAGGAGAAATAAATCTCTTCCTCTTCCTCAGGGCACAGCTGTCACAGCGAAACCTACTATTTCCATTTGTCCTATGACCCTTATGCCTTTTAAGGATCTGGGGCTAAAAAGATGTAATCTTTCAATATCTGAATGAAAATTAGGTCTTATTTTTCTACATTCCTGAACCGTTGCTGTGGAGGAGATTTTTCCTGCAACAGCAGATGCTCTTTGTCTCTTGTGCTACTTTGGGCTTCTTTTCTGTAACCGGATGAGCAATGATTAGATATGAAGGAGCCGGGTGGGAGGAGTTCCAGAGAAGGGAAAGGGGTGAACTCAACTGCACGAAATACGGGACACAGCCAAGAGAACATATTGGTGTTTAAGAGTGATAGGGGATGCATGCGTGAGTGTAAGGGGGTGTTGAAATCACTCGCAAGCGAGTTTGCTGTCAAAGCTGGACAGCCCGATGGCGAAGGCTTGAAGTGCACACATGGGGTAATTATAGTCCAACGTGAATACATCCTCAGCCACGCGGCCAAACTGCATCACAATGTAGTCCGCTGGAGAGACACAGGCAGAAACAAGAGTCTTCAAAACCCACACCAACATGAGAATGAGAGACTAAGACAGAAACAGAGGTAAGAATTCATCTAAAGACATTCTGCGAATGAATAAGCAGTGAACTCACGGTCATTGTCATGGACGATCTGGAAGTTTTTGACAGACGCCTGTGTAACCCGTCCATGGAAGTTGAGCACATATGACTGAGTGTCATCATTCCACACTGGTGCTTTGTTATGTAACTCAATCAGATTGTCCAAAGCACGATTCTGCCATTTACTCAATAAAGACTCCTGATCCTGTTAACAGTAAATAAACACAAATATTTTAGAAAGTAATTTGACGTACTTTGTCGTACTGCACTAAAGAACAAAATCTGCAAAAGCATTTGTAGGATTTGTAGAATTTGTACAGGGTTTTTTGATGCGCTCAAAAAATGGAACCCAATCTTCCCACTAAAATTTCTTTCATAAATGCCTTTTTACTTACTTTATTGCTGTTATCGCTATTACGTTCTTCTGTAATTATTTCCCCTTGTTGCTGCTGATTCTCTATTCCCTTTTTACCTTTAAATGCTGTCCACTGTTTATTGTTTTATGTTTCTTATTTTTATAGTATTGTACCGTATTCTTCCTGCTTTCATGTTCTTCCATTATTTTATTTTTATCTCAATTTTATTCCCCTCTTTTTGTTTTTTTTGACCTGCTGTGAGGCACTTTGAGCTGCATTACATCAATGTATGGAATTATACATGCATAAAAGGTGCTGTTATGAATAAGAGCTGAATTAATGAATAACATAATTAAAGCCTCACTGTTCATCTAACTCACATTAGTGGGGCGAACAGGAACGCGCTCAAAGTTCATATTCATCCCAGGGATGATGACAGTCATTTTGCGTGGCCCTTTAAACCCCAGCACATTGGTCTCCTACAGAGAGAGAACACATAAAACACACATTCACTCAGCTGTGGCACTGCAGTACTAAATAAGAATGAGTGAGTGTGTGAATATACTCACATAGCAGATAGCTGCTAGCTCCTGTCGTGTGTTGCTCTCTTCTAGTAAAGCTCCGGGGTTTTTGCTGGGGTTTGTGCCGTTATCATACACCGTGAACTTAGTGCCCATCAGATTTGACCTAGAGAAGATGAACACAAAACTACATGATTAGGACATATTCAGTGGTCCCTAATGCAGCCAAGTCAACCAAAGCAAATTTACTCCTGATCCACTTGTTAACTAGTAGATAATATGAATCTACTCTGCTAGTGAAAACACTACAATATGCATAATATGGGGTCTCCATTGGGTGGGCAACATGACAACATCTAACTATCATGATACATTATTTCAGAATACATAAAGTGTATAATGACTGTACAGAACATGCACTATCATCTACTGACAAATAAACAGGGTTGTACAGACACAGAGACTCAATCAACATTTATCAGCTTTGGCAAAACCCTGTATGTACCTCAGTTTCCCCACAAAACTCTCGCCCTCACGAGACAGGTCAGTAGCATCCACCGAGATCAGATAATTTGAGGTCTTGCTCTTTTTTCTCTTCCTTCCAGCCAACAGGAACAGCTGTAAAGAAAGGCAGACAGAGTAAGAATAAAAGACCGGCAGAAAGAAGAAACTGAGTTAATCAGGTTAAATACGTCGTGTATCGTCCTGACCATGACTTTATCTGACCTTTTTGCCATCCTCTCTCTCCAGGTGCATGAAGTATGTTGGGTAGAGGCCACGGTCCATGCCTTTCTTATCACGTGTGATCCGACACTTAACTGTAACGCCCCGCGGAGCCGGCCGCAGCACAAACTCCTCAGGGTTATCCACCTCAATGGAAGACCCCTCTGCCATTGGGGAGCCCACCGTTACACACTCCTGATGAGGACAGAGACATTTTCCTGAAAATACCCATCACTGAACCAGCACTAACAGAGAGTTGAGCGTTATCTCAAGGAATGTGAGCTCATGGAAGACTGTTGAGGTTACTGTGTGTGTTTATATGTGTTTGGAGTCATGGGTCTTACTGTGCTGGACTTGGTGCTGGAGGCAGAGGCTGGACGCGTGGACTCTGTGTTGGGAGACAGTGAGCAGACTCTCTCTTCTGCTTCTTCATCATCGTCATCACTAACTTCATCATAGTTCATGCTGCCTGAGAGTCCTGAGAAAGATCAAGTATAGGCATGACACTGGTATCTTATTTATATAAGCAGAGGTTTGTTTAAAAAAAAGATCTGCATCTGACAGATATTTGGATTCGACCAATATTTCAGCTATATATGATGAGGTACTTATTGTACAACACAAGGGCAGAATGTTTAGATGACGCTGGTCTACTCTGCTAAAATGTTTTTTTTTTATTCATGTTGCAACATTTGTAACCCTACAGAAATAAATTGTACATTTCTCTGCAGTGATAATCAAGAATTAGACCTAATTTTTACATTGTATAAATTTTCATGTACTAGCATGGGCAGATATCTCCATGAAAATTTTCAGCATCTACCTACATCTCCCATATTATTCCCTAATGATTTTTCCCCAAAGCTGCAGTCTATAACTGGTAGTATGCAAGTAATTCAGAGTTCATAATGATGCCTTTGAGCTGGTTAACTGAAACTCAAGAAAAGCTTATTGTGCATTTAGACCTTGGGGATCTGTTTTGTTTTAAATTACATTTATTAAGTTCCAGTGGATGTGTAAAATTTAATCTAAGAATTGTTTTTAAAAACACATAATCCCTTGAGCACTCCTGGAACTGAAAGATACTGCAGGCTCATGCTCTTCAGAGTTCAGTGACAGAGAAAGGTTTGGGAAGGGAAGCAAGTTTAGCTCAAAATAACTACCTACTGGATTTACAAATAGTGTTCTACATATACACTGGAACATAATATTATGCCCTGTACAGTGCAGTGTTATCTGAGGTATTTTAAGATTCAGCTGTTCACCCTGAGTGTGCTCAAGAGAGGGCTGAGTAAATGACAGAGAGCAGAGCTCACTGACTCACTCAGGTCACCCTGAAGCAAATACTGGAGTGCAAGCAGTGCAGGGCCCAGTGGGTTCCTATGTAAACTACTGTGAGTCTGCAGGAATGTTTCTGTCTGTCTGTTCTGGCTCAGTTGTTTAAATCTAAGTGTGTGTTTGTGTGTGTATGTGTGTTTCTGTCCTCACCACGTCTCTGTAGCAGTGTGTGTATGTCTGTTTTGGGCTCCAGCAGTGTGTCCGTGTCTCCATCTCTCTCAGGCTCTTCAGCTGCAGGGGGAGATGGCTTCTGTGGCTGACTGACTGATAGCACCTGGATCTTCGTACCCAGATCAGGAGTCTCTGAGGCCAGGAAGGCTGCCGGTCCATCAATACCTGCTGAAAGACCAGACACTTCTAACTCCACTTTGTGTTGCTGAGTGAAAAATATATTCATAACTATATTCATATATAATAAATATATTCATACTGGTCTGGTCAACCCCTTAAAGAACACTTGAGCAGTTTTCAACTTGATTACTACCTGACACATCTGTAGATTATCCGTATGGTTAACTACCACAAACAACAATCCTGTGTTTCCCTCTCCTCAGAAAACAGAAAACAATTCACAACATATTTAGAATCAGTTCACATAAAAAGTATTTGTTATTTGAGCTCCTGTTCTTTCCAATACTTTGCCAGTTCCTTCCACTACTTTATCAACAAAGAGGTTATAAACTAGATAACAATGATAGCCTGGCATTTGAGTAAGTAGAAGTCTGCACAAGTGTCCATTTGTCACACTACAGCACACCACACAGTGAGAAAAGTGTGACATTTTCTCTGTGTTTAACCCGTTCATCTAGGGAAGCAGGGGGCAACTAGGAACACAGCGCCCGGGGAGCAGTGTGTGGGGACGGTACCTTGCACAAGGGTACCTCAGTGGTACCACTGACAGTCCTGGGATTCAAACCAACTCCCTAGCTACCAGACCACCAGCTGCCTACAAATCCTTTCTAATTTGCAGGGTTTTTTTAAAGCACGTCAACAGCCAACGGATTATGGCCTTGTGCATTTAAGTATTTGGCCTTTCAAGACAAATTACAATGGCTGAAAATAGTTTTTCAAAACATTTTAAATATTTACAGATGGAATTCTGCTACTGCTCAAGTGACTTTGGAGATGAAGTTTTCTGTTCTTTTCTACGCGCAGGGAAACATGTCAAAATTGCTGTCTTTGCTGAAGAAATACTGCTAGAGATCAGGTTGAAAAATGCATTTAAAGATTTTAAACCGGTTAGAAGGTCCAGACTGCCTTATAATAAAATGTGCATACTAGTTTAATAGTAAACTAAATACAGTTATTTTTCATAAAAAGGCCACATTATATGCCTTAACATTAATTAATAAGTCTATAGTTTGAGGAGTTAACAGTGGTGGACTGCTAATCGTTTAGCAGCGTCATTTGCATGCATAGCCTGAGTTGCATAGGCCTTATTTGTTAAAGGGATAAGCTGTGAACCCTTTTTTGTCTATTCTAAACACTCCCTACCTCCCCAAAAAGCCTCTTTGGGGCGAGTTTGCCTGCTGAAGGGTTTCCTCCACTACAGCAAACCTGTGCTCACACAGTGCAAACAAAAACATACAAGTGCTGTAAGAAGACAACCCCATGGTTACTGCAATTTGTGGGAGCTGGTGGTAGTGCAGCGGCTCTAATGTTACTAAAGCATCTACTCAGATTTACTCTAAAGCTTATGCTAAAACCACTCCTACGAGGCAAAGCAGCCTCAAAGCACCCTATTCATCTTCAACACTTCTCAGCATCTTTTTCACTTTGTATCCAGCCCAAAACCTGTTTGTTCTTTCTCCTATCCCTCCGTCTCTACCGTCTGAACTGAGTGGGATGTGGTGATCCAGGCTTATTTTGACTGAAAGTCCTCTGCTGCTGCCTGTGGACCCAGGAGAGGTCCAGGTATCATCATCATCCTCCCACCACAAATCACTGCTGCAGCTCTGCTCCTCAGCAAGCCCCATTTAAGTCTACAGCAGTTTCTGCCACAGCCCCTGAACCTGAAAAACTCTCAGAACCATTCCCTACGCCTCCACTACTGTCATCTTTTTTTCCCTGACTTTGACTGATGGTTCCAACGTGTTCCAGTAATTTCTAATCAAGTGAAGATATGAATATCATGGCACAAATTCACACTTACCAAGAAAAGTCCCATTTTTAAGTGTTGCGTCTAGCTCATAAAAATGACTGCACATTTCCTTGTGTTCATGAGTTGGACTACTGTGAACCATGTAATCAACCATGGTCTTACAACAAGAGAGGCCGGCACCAGTATCCAAACAGTAAACAGTACATATGCATATACAGTTAAAACTAAGAAATCTATTTTCAGTAAACATTTTACATTATAGTTCTACTGTATACTGCCAACATAACTGAGAATACAAAAGAAAATACTAAGATTGCTTTTTTTGAATTAAATACATGGCTTTTAATTAAACTTTTTTGTGCAGTTATACTAAAGCCACTGCATGACTACGGAGAAATGTCTTCTAATCAAGATAAATAAATATCCACTGAAAACTAGTATGTCGCTGTACTTTTTGAAATCTTGGCTTAAGCACTAAGAACAGAGCACTCCATTTTGCTGGCTTTGGTTAATTTACGTACATCTGAAGTACATTTTTTAACTTCACTTTCAAATGAAGTGCGTGTTGACTTCTTACAAGCCAAATAATGTTGTGCTTCTTGGTCTAACTGATGTGGTGGGGCACATCTTTAGAAAGGTTTCCAGCAATGTGGTAATGCAACTGAGGAAAGCTGTAACATGATGCAGATTTACATTCTTCTTCAGAGATGTCCGGATGTAGAGGTCAGCTGGTGTGGGATATGGGGCAGCGGGTGGCTTAGTGGTTAGGGCGTTCACCCTGCGATCAGAAAGTGGGATCGATTCCCAAGTCTGTTAGTGGCACCACTGAGGTACCCTTGAACAACATACCGTCCCCACACTCTGCTCCCCGGGTGCTGTGTTCCTGGCTGCCCACTGCTTCATTTGGTGAATGGGTTAAATACAGAGGAGGAATTTCATGTTGTTCACACTGTGTGCTGTGATGTGTTCACTTACGACAGAATGGTCACATTCACTTTCAGTCGATGTCTCACTCAATATATCAAGGTCTTTTTAAGAAATCAGTCACAGAGGAAATACTGTAAAGGACATTTCTCTGATGAGGTGCTCCACAGAGGTGTTTTTATCACCCCTGCCTGTTTCAATTTATACAAATGAAATAAAAATGAAGGACAAATCGATCACATTATTCAAATATACAGATTAGGACTGTTACACAGGGACAGTAGCAATTCTAATTATCATGTACTGAAACAGTGGTGCCGTTCTCATGCACTGGTGATTCATGTGGATACAACTAAGGAGTTTGTTCTCAACAGTGATGAAGTCTCTGCAAACAGTCAACACTGCAAACTCTTTCAAGTATCTGAAAATGCAAAAGGCTGAAAGTCTTAGTACGGATACTTTACATAATTCTCAATCAGTCTAGCAGAGATCATTCTTGTATACAACTGTATTATAGGGCTGAAATGAGAAATACTGTAGTTGTACTGAGTGATGACAGCCATTCATGTTTAAATAGCTTGAGCCTCTCCCGTCTGGCTGGTGTTTCAGAGACACAAATGAATCCCTATAAGAAATCCTTCAGTGAGCCAAAAGAACAAACAAACTGTATTAATATTGAACACCTCAGGGTCATTGCTGAGTTTAGAACGTCAAAACGATCTATCCAAGAGCAATCCTGTGGTCAGAAATCGACTACTGATAACAGGATAAAGAATGACTGTGAATGGGAAAAGAAGAGCTTTTGCCTCTAACTCCATACCTACAAATAAGTGAGTACATGAGCACCAACAATGCTGTGCCTACTGTTACAGTGCAATAATAATATAATAATACCATAATAATACACTGCCATACACCACCACCACCCCTTTCCTTACCATCAAGGATGACATCACTGGTGATGCTGAGACGGGACTCAACAAGAGGTGCTTGCTCCTCGCTGCGGCGGGGCCGAGAGCGCCGGGGCCGTGCCTCTGGATTCGGCTGCACCATCAGAGGTTCCTGACGCTTCCGCCGCTGCTTCTGCTCCAACAGTGCTCGCTAAAGACAAAAGGAAAGGAACATAACATGCTGTGGCAATGTTCAAGACGCTGCTGTTTTATGAGTGAATAAAGTGGCAGCTTTTTCTACATGTTTGAATAAATAGTGTAGATATTGAATAAGTAGTGTATAGTATCTGTGTAGACATTATGGTTAGATTAAGGTGCGTTTTGGTTACAGGGTTTAGCCTTTTCATTAAATGTCTTTAATTACAGGACCCAAGTCTATCAGTGGTAAAAAGTCACACAAAACAGAACTGCCAGTCAATCATACAGTCCCCAATACCTGGCATCACACACACATACACTCTCAAAGTAGAAAGCAGGGCTGTGCAAAAACAATTTAGGGAACGTACGACTAGTTAAAAGAGCTGTTGCTAGCTAACATTACCTTCAAGTTACCTTCATTGTTAAGACCTGAGAGTTACCTAATTTTTAATGGATGTAACTGGTAAAATGGTGTTCTGCACTACTGCAAACCCAAACGGATACAAAGCATGTGATTGCTGATTACATTTAGCACTGGACCATCTCAGTCATCATATTGGTTCTTCCTTGTTGCTCTGCAAAATGAATGATTGTGTATATTTAAGCATGCACCTAACTTGTTCATCAAATTCTGAGGTCTTTGAATTTTTGCCATGTTCCTTAAACCATACCTAAAAACTGTTTTCAGCGCAGCAGGCCACATTATTCTGCTGAAAGAGGCCACTGCCATTAGGGAATATCACTGCCATGAATGGGTGTACTTGGACTGGTCTTAAAAGAAAACGTGATTCATCAGACCAAACAACCTTCTTCCATTGCTCTATGGACCAGTCCTAAAACTAACATGCCTATTTTAAACACGTGCAGTAGGGGACAGGGGTCAGCAGGGGTACTCTGACCAGTCTTCCCATCCATAGCAAACTGTGGTGCACTGTGTGTTCTGAACTTTTTCTGCTACAGTAGTTTTTCTGTGGGATCAGAACAGACAGGCTGGCCTTCATTCCCCACGCGCATCAGTGAGCCTTCAGCACCTGTGACCCTGCTGCCGGTTCACTGGATGTCCTTCATTGGACCACTTTTGGTTCACAGAAAGTGCCGTTTGAAAGGTGCTCCAACGCAGCTGTCCAGCCATCTTAATTAGGTCCTTGTCAAAGTCCCTCAGATCTTTACGCTTGTCTAATTTCCTTGATTTCAATACATTAACTGACTGTGCACTTGAGAGAGAGAGAAACTGAGAGAGAGAAATTGAAAAAGAGAAAAAAAAGAAAGAGAGAAACTGAGAGAGAGAGCGAGAGAGAGAAAAAGTGAGAATTTCTTGTCCATTTAAGATTATGTTTCAGTGTGAATCAATTCCTTTTATGACATTTTGACATACAAATCTAATAACAACCAGAGGTACTCACCACTCTGCATTTTAAGTGAGCATACACAATTTCTAATAGTTCTAAGTGGGTATATGGCCTAAACCTGTTTATCATAAAGATTATCACCCTAAATACACACTTTCCATTATAATATGCTCTCTTTCCATGTGATAATTCACACATTAGTTCACGCTTTGTGAACAGTTTTCTTAATTTCTTAGATTAAATTAAAATATTTATCACAATAACCTATGACATCTTCTTTCCAATATCGTTCAGCCAGAAGGTCAACCTGAAAACAATAATTACTCTTAAACTAATAAACCACAGTACCTCTTGTTATGAGTAAACATCCTGAACTCAGTAGAGTGTCCTAAAAACCTTGCTCTGACTCCTCATGTTGAATTGTGCAAGTGTTTGTTGGCTGAAGATGAAAGAAAAGAAAAGAGAGAAAACACACACGCAGTTTGCACACTACCCTTCATGGCCGTATAAAATAAAGGACATGTTCTTACGGAACTGGAGCGTGGGAAACCGAAAACTGTGCTCTATCCTTGAAATACTTTTTTCTCTTCTTAAGAAAAAAAAAACAAACCTTATTGCACACAACCTTGACCTTTTGCACACAACCTTACTTGGCTGGATGAAATAAAGCACATGATCTTATGGAAACAGAACACGGGGAACTGAAAACTCCCATCCTTGGAACCTTGAATTTTTTTTTCTCTCTTCTTAAGAATCTCTATATCATCTGGTGAGGACCAATTTAGCTGCAGGGATGAACAAAAATAAAAATAAAATCTCTTATGGTCTGTGCTGGGCCATCTGACAATGTTTATTATTATCATGATAAATTACATTATATCACAGTATGAATTTCTGAGGAAATGAAAAGAAGATATCAAAACCACACAGAAGACGACATTAAAACAAACAATATGATGCCATGTTTGCATGGTTGAGTATGTCTTTCTACTAATACAGAAGATGTAATTTGATCCTTTAATATTGGCCAGGACATACATACTGCTAAAGAAAGTGGGCATGTTCGAATATGGTCTGAGTGATTGGATCTCAATGTGTCCTCAATGCGTATGAGTGAGTTCACACTAGTACTTGTGATCAGATTAAGACACATGTTAAAGCTAGATGTGAACACCATCAAAGCAATGCCTAATCTGAAGCTGAATCAAGACAATGAGTTAAGACAGTCTGGCCACAGACAAATAACACAACAACTTTTAGAACTCCAAACTAAGTTGGCTGCTGCCTGAGAGTCCCTGAATCCTGCCTGAGCTCTGAGTTGATGCAGCTTTGAAGTATCCCTACAGGTTTTCAGTTAGAAAGAGAAAGTAACAGATACACAGACTTTTACACCATTAGTCTGCATGAACTAAACCGGGCACAGGCAGTTTTATTAGTTTGCCCTATCGGGGCATTCAAAGGGTGCTGCCATGGTTACCAACGACCAACAGGGATCACTTGACAGTTCCTCATTAATGAGCTGGACCGATTAAATATGCAAATGAAGACAGAAGGACGGAATTAACAATTTGGAAGTAGCTTAATTATAGAATGCCTAATATGGTCTCACTGATAGGTACTTTGTAAATGTATCTCATCCCAATTGTTAAATAATGACTGGAATAAGGAAAAACATCGAATTCAACATTACATCTTTTCATGTTTGGTCCCACTAGAGGAAAGTGTAAAAAAGTACTCACGCAGATCCTGTCCTGGAGACAAGTCACAGGATCTGTGCTATTTTAAACAAAGCTACAAGAATAATCAACTGGAAATGCCAGGTGACTGACAGAGCCGTAAGCTGATCTGCATATACCACAAAGAGAGGCACTTAAAAGAGAGCGGAGGACAATAGTACTGCCACAACGTATTGAGACACACACACACCAAGTTGCTCACTCACTGTGACTCACATCTACACAGACTTAACTCCTCTTACACACATATAAACATCCTGATCCACAGTACAAGACACATACACAACCATAATGCAAACCAAACATAGATAATGTGTCTTCTCCCATCTTTTCCTTCCTAAACCTGTGCAAAAGCACATGAACTGAAACAGAAATATTCAGACTTAGAGAAGTTGACAGACCATCTCAGTGGACATCCTGTTGAAACCAGACAGGCTGGTGGCAGTGCAGGGGTCCGGAGAGTTACAGCCGTTGCTCTTTATGTCCGCTCACTTCACTGGAGCCATATCCGGCCATGCCTCTGTGCCTCAAATCAGTCTCTCTACTCCAAAACATCATTTCCAACAACAGCTAGAACTCCACTCCCTCGCTCAGAGAGCCACAGAGAAAAAGTGTGTACTGGAGTGTGCACACAAGCGTCTGTGAGTAATGAAGGTTGGCTAGCAGAGTCATGCAGGCAGTAAAAGAGAACTGAAGGAGAAAAGGACATGAGCAGAGGTCAGATAAAGATGGACAGATAGAGTGAAGATTAGAGACAGTAAAAGAAAGACACAGTGAAAAATGTGAGAAAATGAGTGTAAGAGAGATGTAACCTCAGATGGACTGTACCATTTAACACATGAAGGGGAGAACTACTATAATTTCATATATTGAAAAAAGATCGCATGATTTCTACAGCTTGTGATCAGTGGAATAGAGCTGGAATACTGAATTCACATTAACTTCACTCACTTTCCAGCACCTGTGTGTGTGAGTGTGTGTGAATGTATGTGTGTGTGTGATTTGGCAGAGAGCCAGGAATCCCTTTGAAAGGATCAAATCATGCAAACCACCAAAAACATTAGGGTCCACGCAGAGAAAGTGTCTATTTCCGTCAAGAGGTCTATTCTGGGTTGTCATGATTACTCAATTAAAATAAATTACAATTTAATTTATCAGGGAATTGGTCAGTGATTAGTCTGCAATTTCAATTATAAACAGGGTATTCAAAGGTTACATTACATAAATACACTCTTCAGAAGAGGGAGTGATTAGCACACTTCTGTGAACACCAGTGAAAAAGAGGAAACCTACAATAAGCAAATGTTTAAAAATGATTTAAAATCCAAGTTCCAAAAATGCTTATATCTAAACAAATCCTGATAACACACACTATATCATTCAACAGATCACTTAGAAACACATTTTAAAGCAAAAGTAAAGTGGCCCCTTATAGTCACACGTGAACACACCACAGCACAGCACACAGTATGAACAGTGTGAAATTCTTTCTCTGCATTTAACCCATTCACCCAGTGAAGCAGTGTGCTGCCACCAATGAGGGGCGCCTGGGGAGCTCAAGGGTACCTCAGTGGTGACACCAGCCGTCCAGGGATTCAAACCCACGACCTTCTGATCTCAGGGCGAACTCTCTAACCACTAGGCCACCAGCTGCATTAGAGCTACATACAAATACAACAAATTATGGACTTTTGTTGTACTCCAAGGTTGAGCAAGCAGGAATACTGCAATGCTAATCAACAATGTTGATGATTTCCTGTATATGAGGAACTGTAGTCATCATTGCCTGCTCTGACATTAACCTAAAGAGGGACAATCTCCCCCCCACACACAGATTCAAAACACACACACATACGCACACACATGCACAAACACAATGCCTGTCATTTGAATGTAATCAGCATAGTCTAAAACACTCAAGCGCTCCGTCTCATTCGAGGGTCTCTCATTTGCTGTATTTCAAGGAAACCATTGTCAATAATCAAAACCAGGCATCTGGGTGCATTCTACCGGTAAAGTACGGGTAAGGGGGCTTACCCTTTGCATGTACTCGGCCTTAAATGGCTGATCCACTAATCCTTTTTCTTATAAATTCTATGGGTTTTTAGACTTTTCAGGCTTATTATCAAAAACCAAATTAAATCTGTAACCTCAGAATCAAAAATGGCTCTGAACCTGAAAACATAATTTTCACTATACCGAGTCAAATTTACAACCATTGCCCATATTCCTCAACATAACAATGAAATGAAAATAAAAGGATTTAAGAATATAAAGTACATGGCCAGAGCTCTTTATATACTTACAGAAAAAAGAAGGAACAACATACAGGTAACATTTCAGTATATGTATGAATAGACCCAATCTAGCACACGATACTAAAACTGTACACTTCTACCATTTACTCAATATAAATTAGCATTCACATGGACAGACTGCTGAATCAGGACACTGTCCGCTTTATTGTCTACCAAACTGATAACACTGGAGAACCAATGTAGAACCTCAGTCAAGTGTCAACTAAACCAAACCAAATACAACAGCCAAATCACTAGCATTCCTAAAGGACTTCAGTATACTGTTTATGAACATGTGGCTGGGACAAGTTACAAAGCAAACTGCAGATAACTGGCAATCTACCAAGAGGAAGCTTTCCCACTAAGTGCAGTCCCACTGTCCAAAAGATGGAATAAGGAGGTTCCAAGAATTCCAGAAGCGATTGCAGCCAAGTGATTAAAGGTATAATCTGCAATCCAGTCCAAGTTAGAGTCCTGCATTAACTTTAGCACAAACTACAAACTAATGCTTTTACTTACTTTAAAGGACAGCAATGAAAGAAGTATGCTATGGAGATGCTTTGGAGATGCTTCATCTCAAGGGTGCCTTTAAGCTAACTATAAAATCTGCTTAAGCTGAATATGAGTCCTGAGCCTAAAATGCCTCTTACTAGAACAGAACTCCAACACAGATGATTAAAACAGAAGCTTCAAATTCAAGACAAAGTCTAATTCTATGAACAAAGCCACCAATAAGAACATGAGAAATTACTCATTTTTACTTCATCAAAAATTTAGTCCATTATTAGGGAGCAGGAAATAGTAATGTGCACTATTTCAGTCTGAATAATAGAATCAGTAGCAAACCCTTTCCAAATCTTTTTAGTTTTCTTTCAAAACTCATGGTCAAAACTAAGTGTCTCTTAGAACATGTGGCATAATGTTTAGAGTATTGTGCAAAAGTCTTAGGAAGTCATTCAAACAGTTTAAACTTGCAATCTTAGCAGAGTGTTTTTGCAGTAAAATGGTATAGAACATAAACTATATGCTACAGAATAATACAAATAAAATACAAAAAAATGAGATGTTGGTAAGAAGAATACAGTTGGTAAAACAGTCTGGTTTGTGACTTTTCGCTTTGCTCCAGTATAGTTTAATGCAATGTTTTAAACTACATCAGTAGCTCCTGATTTAATTTAATGAGGGATAAATTAGATGAAGCATGTACTGGATGATAACTCTAAATACTGTGATTCCTTAAGAAGAGGTCTAAAAACGAACACACATCAAATCTCAATGCAAACATTATTTGTATTTATTCTAATACTGCTTTTAACAAATAAAAATTCATTCTTTAAATACACATCTTTGTCATTTTCTCAGATGGCCTTTTGTACACTATATTTAAAATAGCCCCC
>JBBPCY010000130.1:20292904-20308538 GCA_037974405.1 Brachyalestes nurse | reverse complement strand
CTGCAACAGAGGGACTTGCATGTGTTCGTGCATTAAAAAGTGACTGGGTTGCTAGGGTTTGAATCTGTGACTGTGTTAAATGGGGTAAAAGACCCCCCCCCCCCCCAAAAAAAAAAAAAAACATCTGTACACTAATATTTAAACACCTTGTGAAAACTTTTCTCATTTTCTAGATATTTGCTAGATGCTAAACTAGATTAATATTATTGTGGGAGGGGTCTGCAACTAACCTTCAGTCAAACTATTTTAGGCTATATACTCCATTTGCATTGTTTATGATTAGAAAATGATTCACATTTGTTTGCAAATGAATAAAAAACACTGAAGAGGCTTTACAAAAGTACACTGTCCTGTACATCCCAGCTAAATTAAAATGGACAGTTCTAGCAAAAATCATTGCTCTAAACCATGTGTGCTACAAGACAGAGGCCCAGAGTCCACATAAAGCTTAATGAGCTTGTTTCGAGCACTACAGCATGGCTACAATCATGAAAGTGAGGCTCATAAATGTCTTTGTCTTGAATGTCCAGTTCTGTGAAAAACATTCAATAGGTATATAACTTTTACATCATGTGTAGGTTCTTGAAATGTAAAAACATCTTATAACACTCACACATCTCATTTACAGAAGTAATTTAATCCGGAACCATGCCCTGAAAGGTTCTTCACGTAACCAAAAGTTCTTCTTTGGCATTGTTTTGTTTGGAAACATTTACTTTTAATAATGTGCCAGAACCAGACTTTATTCTCTTGATCAGTTAAAATAGCCAATTAAAATAGTATGATCAAATGATCCCAAATAACACACAGCTACTTAAGAAGCTACAAGATATATCATCATAAAATTAATTTGGGAATACTTTGTGTCAATGTTACTTGAAAAAGTGATGCTACAACTTTTCCTGACTACTCTCACTGTCTGCACTGCTCACTTCCCAAATTAACAATCTGTGATAAAATGACATTTTTCTACACAAGACAATTAGGTGAATATATTCCACTGCTGTCAGACTGGCACCAATACAGTTCTATTAATAGTTACCATTAATACTGTTCTAAAATATGGTCAAAAGGAAATTTTACTTGGCAAACATTCAAGTTAATGTTCAGTATATGTTTTTTCTACAAAAAAATGAACCGATCATAGTTAAGCAGAGAATATCAGGCCAAAGAAGGTTGTGACTCACTCACCTGTTTCTCCAGCTTTTGCTGTCTGAGGCTATTGCTGTCATCATCCAGGGAACTGCAAACAAAAAAACACCATTAAACAATCAACGAAATGTACAAATGCACAACTTATGCTGCTGCCAATGGAAGACCAAAATAGCTCAAATTATGCCTTATCCAAACCTTTTGCACAGGTTATAATCACTGACAAAGAGCTGTATAAAACAGCAGCAAAACAAATACCATACACTGATCAGTCACAGCATGAAAAACACAGACAGGTGAAGTGAATAACATTAACTATCCCGTTACAGTGGCACCTGTCAAGGGGTGGGACATATTAGGCAGCAAGTAAACAGTCAATGATGAAGTTGACTTGAACTTCATGTGTTGGAAGCAGGACAAAGGGTATGCGCAAAGATCTAAGCAACTTTAACAAAAGCCAAATTGTGATGGCTAGTCAGAGCATCTCCAGCATAGCTGGTCATGTGAGGTGTTCCTGGTACACAGTGGTTTGTACCCACCAAAACTAGTCCAAAGAAAAACAACCAAATGAACAGGTGACAGGGTCATGGCACTCAAGGTTCACTGATGCATGCTGGGAGCAAAAGTTAGCCCAAGGCTAGTCCAATCTCAGGGAAGAGTTAAATGTTGTGTGGGCTCTTTCAGTAGGATAATGTGTCCACACTGAAAAAAATGTCCAAGAATGGTTTGAGGTACATGACAAATAGTGTTAAGACTCTCCAGATCTCTGTACAACTGAGCCTCTGTATGATGGACAAACTAGTTTGATCCAAGGAGGCCCGACCTTACAACTAAATTAAAGTGGCCCCTTACAGTCACGCGTGAACACACCTCAGCACACAGTGTGAACAATGTGAAACTCCTTCTCTGCATTGAATCAGTAGGAAGTGAAGCAGTAGGCCGCCACAAAGAGGGGCGCCCAGGGAGCAGTGTGTGGGGACGATACCTTGCTCAAGGGTACCTCAGTGGTGACACTAGCATTTGGGATTCGAAACCACAACCTTCTGATTGCAGGGCCAACGCCCTAACCACTAGGCCACTAACAGAACCACTAGGCCACTAACAGAACCACTAGGCCACTAACAGAACCACTAGGCCACTAACAGAACTTGCTGCTAACGTCTCAGTGCCAGACACCACAGCATACAGTCAGAGGTCTTGTCTCGAAGGGTCAGAGCTGTTTTGCTAGCAAAAGAATCTACAATATATTAGGCAGGTGGTTTTAATTTTAAGGCTGATCGGTTTATTACAGATTGTGGTGTGAAGGAGTGGTTACACGTTGAAGGGAATTTAGAGTCATTTTGTGCTTATGTGTTTTAACACAAAATGATAAATGACATGCTTTAATAACTGCATCAATTTAATGACAGAAGTAGAGCTGGACTTCCTTTGTTACATAATCAATTAGAATTACATGATTAACTTTACTCTGCATTACAGCTAAGCATCCAGGCATCCCTTTTTGTATTACCTTCTAACTCTCTTTTTTGCCTGTGATTTCAATCTCAATGTAAATCTCCCTGTTTACTACATAAGTAGCTCCAGGAAACATGTTGCAAGAGATGGCATGCAAGTTTTGATGGATATCAGTTATCAGTTTATGCTTTGGACCTCCGATGTCGAGTCCTCCTTCTGTCACGCTCATTTCAGGAACTCTAGGACCAAGCATATCCACATAGAAAAAAGAGAACTGCTATTCTGCACTCAGCAATGCTCTGAACCAGTTCTCCATCCAAAAATCACTGGAATGTCTAAGTTGAAGTAGAACAACATAATTCAAGAAAAAATATTTTTTGCACATCAAAATAATTACACACATACACATTTGGAGATTACACAAGTACTTAAATGAGTACATGAATCAAAATCAGTCAGGAGAGAAGGAATAAATGTAATATAAAGAAAACAGACAATTTATCTATTAGTGTTTGTGACATCGCTGCCAGCTCGGTCACGCCCTTCAAGAAGTTCCTCGCCCAAGTATTAGGATACTTACGGTCCCGAACTGTCAAATTACGTAAGGTATGAGGCATGCATGGTCGTGGGCAGCTTGTCAGCCCAGGTGTAGGCATTCTTGCCTAATGTCAACCACTGGGCTGATGAGTGTCATGCGACAAGTCCACCTGTTGTGTATAATTGTGTACGTCGTGTGATTGGTGTGAGCGTGAGTGAGAGTTTATAAGCCGGTCGACCCCGAGAGTCTTTGAGTGTTCAACCATTCATTCATGGCAAGGAAGGTGGAGAGCTTGACACCTACGGCTGTGTGTTAAACAGAAAAGGAAAATTCGCCTAGAAGATCAGTGGGGTCTTGGCTTGTAACTGTATGTACTCTGTTTTCAGATCTAGTCACATTTCCTGGGCAGCCAAGTTTGTGGCAAGACTGGGAAGACCTGTCCTGCTGTGAAAAGACGGAAAACCACGAAGTGGGGGATCTCCTGTCGAGAAACCCATAGGACAGAACTTTGAGTTGAAATTGTGACACTTGTAAATAAAGAAACCTTATCATTCCACAGAGTCTCCTTGCTGTGTGAACCAGCCGTGACAGTGTTGTAACTGCTCCTAGCTGAAACAAAATTTCTTTCAGCCTCAAAAAGATCACACTGCCATGCAAGCCACAAAGACGCACTCAAATATTTTTAAATCACAAGATTCCAATTGAACTATTTGCCATGCTATAAAATTCCATGCAGACTTTTAATACATGTGAAGAAGAAATAAAAGCAAAATTTGCTAAGGTGGGTAATTTTGCAATTACGACAGACAGCTGGACAACAGAGAAGTCTGTAATAGTAACAGAACACTACATGACTGAAACATAAGAAGTTGGTTCTGACACAACCAGTGTGTAACGTGTCCATTTATCACAAATGAACATAGCACAGCACACAGTGTGAACAGTGTAAAATATTTCTCTGCATTTAGCAGTCCTGGGATTCAAACCTACAACCTTCTGATCACAGGAGCAACTCCCTAACCACTAAGCGCATCACCCACCTCACACATGAGAGAGCAAATGACTCGTATGCTGAAGGTGACTGCAACCGAGAGGACGTCACTACCCTGCTGCAACTTATGCAAGAAACATTGTTAATGAACAGCTTTTTGGCTTTTTTTTCCTTTCATTTTTTTAAATACTTCATGTTCAAGTTGCACATATTTTATTACTAGTAAAAAAAAGTAATAATAATTATAACAATACATATGTTGCATTTTAATTAAAAAATCTCAAATTTAAAGTTCTGAAGTGAACTGTGATACCAACCGAACTATGCCTCCATGGCACCTCGAACTGAACTGAGCCGTGAAAAGTGTGAACCGTTACATATCTGACCTACTTTACCACTAACTGCTCCTTTAAAATGGAGCAGAGAACCTATTTGAGGGAATTCATTCTGAATGTCAATTACTGCTCCGGGGTAGAATTCACAGTAACCAAGCAGGTATGTACAGGTGAGGTGAGTGTAGTGGAGAAATGTGTGTCTCACCTGGCAGTGGCAGTTGAGGAGAAGCTGGCCGAGCTGGAGGGTCTTTGTTCCCATGGTGATGGCAGACAGGACACAAAAAGGAGAAGAAGAAAATAGCAGGGGGTTAGTTAGTCATTTGGAAGCTGTGGTAAGTTTCTGATGCCACTAATGCAGCAGAACTGAGATCCTCCGTTACCTCTCCGACTGAAAAGAATACAACATGCTGCTCTTCGAGACTGAATTCATTCTGCTCTAAAACTGCACAGCAAGCAAGCCCTGACTTACGATGCCCCTGTATGAATTTTTCATGCAGTGTCAGACACAGGCAAGGTTGCAGGACACACAGCCTTGCTGCTTTGACACCTACTCCGTAACCATGGATACCTACGTCAACAAAGTGAAGCGCTGTATAGCCTCTATCATCTAGTTCTGACAGACACACATACACCTCAAACACCACACCGGTACTACATTCACTCGCCCACGAACCACCCGAACTTCACTTACTGGAGGATGTGCTCAAAAAAGGACAGTTGTATTTACAGAGAGGAATTTCTGTCATTTGTGTCCCAGCATTCTCTACTTTAATATGCCACAGTCACTTCCGTGCGCACACTCAGAATAAATTGTGTTCCATCTTGACAAAACCACTTCTGTTCCTCTCAAAGGCAGTGATAAGCATAATAAAAGCTAACTGATCCAGAGACAGTTTCTGTCCAAAGAACCATGCATTTTTAGTACTAATAATAATAGAGAGGAGGGGAGACAAGCTTCTGTAGTATGTGATACTGGGATAAGAAAATGGAGGCATTGCAAATAGCACTGAAAAAGCTTCTCTAGTAAAAGAGAGGTAAAACACATGCCTCGCACTGCCTGTGACCACAAATTGCTAAATGGAAAGAGCAATAATAAGGTGAAGCACACAACGGTTTTAGTAATTCTGCTTTTTTGGTACAACTGCCCCTTTAATGTATAACAACATATTTTGCCTGGTCTTTTCTCTGACCTGCAAGAGTCAACACATGCTAGTCATTAGCACCCAATGTTTGATAAAGTTGGTATATGATATACTGAAAGCACTGCACTCCATTGTAAATTGCAGCAAGAAATCGGACATTTCTGCATACATGTGGTGCTATGCCAAACTATGACACTTACATAATGGTAATTTCACACTCCAGCTACATCAGCACAACATATCAGAAGTTCAGATTTTGTCAATACTACAATTTGATAGATGTACATATTTATTACTAGACTCTTATTCAGAGAGTATTACAATATCATCATGTCACACGTAAAGGTCGACCGATTATCGGCCTGGTGATTAATAGGGCCGATATTTGGCTATTTTTACATAATTGGCATCGGCTGATATCTGCTCATGGGAGTCGTGGCCAAGGACACTTCTCAGTATAGCAGGGTGTGTTTGCCTTGGGGTCAAAGCCCAGTTTGTTGCATGGAAAGCAGCAGAGTAACCCACTATGCTACCGCACAGCATAACACGGTCACAACACAGCCATTAATAAATTGTGCCTACAGCATACAGAGGAATCACATCACTTCCACATGACTCAGGTGGATAGAGGTTCATTAGTGTGTTCATTAAACCATATCGTGAACATAAGGCCTCAGAACATCAAGCAGCAGGTGGTCCTCGCCAAACTGTGAAGGAGGTGCTGAACGGATAGCTCCCACCTGCTACAGCACTGTTGTGGACCTAGCACTCGCACGTGGCAGAGGGGCGGCTGTCTGATGGAGAGTATAAAAGGGGCCTGTCACAGTGCCATGGTGAGCGGTAGTCTCCACAAATGTACAAATGTTTTTTTTCCTCTAATGATGATGAATTCCAGTCCAGAGGAACTCCTCCACTCCCGATGATGAAGTTATCTATTCCTGCATCTCTCTTGCTCTTCACAGTCAACCACTCCTCCGCCTGCTTCACGCTCTCACGCCGAATACACTGCTCCCCTTCTTCAGACACCCCTCAATCTCATCTGCCCCACTGAACTGAATTCTCACTTAATTAGCACCTAACCTCTGTTCACGTGTCTATGTCCGAGCCCGAGCACAAGGGGGTGCTACAATGCATACAGATGTAACATAACTCACAAAAACAGCTGCATGTGCTGTTTCTTTTCTAATATGAGTCTACGCGTTTCCTTGCCTCTGTTACACTAGTAATAGTGCCAAACAGTTAAGGATTACACCAGTCTCTAGATATAGCTCCTATTCATTTTAGCCCAGTCTCTAACAAGCTGGGTGCAGGCGGCCTGTGTGCTTGTTTAGGCATTTCATCAGCCACTCTACACTGCGATTTGGGATTGAGGTCTGGTCTACCTAGTCAGTGTCTCTGTGTTTCATCATGTCTGCTGACCCACACAAAGCCACCCTACAGCTGTCATCATGGAATGTGGGGGTGTCAGTGTTTATTCTGCTTGGACATAAAGCATAAAGTTAGTGGAAGAGTGGGCCAAAATCAACAGGAAGACACTGATCTCAAGACACTGAGGTAATCCTTACCTGGCAACACTGATGGCGGGGAGATTAAGGGACCTTCTAGAATAATCAACACAAGCTATAATCCATTTTGTTTGTGAATTTGAGGCTACATTATATGCCGTCATCATACCTTCAGAGCTTGAGAAATGCTAGTGTTTTAATAAAGCTGTTTATTCACCATTTGAAAAGTTTAGACATCTTTTCAACCCTATAAATCCAATAAAAACACTGGTGTCAGATTTCACAGACCCAGATTAAGCTTAATCCTAAACTATAACGCCTTTTCTGATGTTACATTTTAGCACTACAATGGGCTTAAACTTTGGCCAGGGACTCCCACACAATGACAAATATTCTTACATTTTTTAACACAGCATCATTTTGGCTAGCATCATGTTCTTTCTCACATCTTACCACACATACACAATACTATGCAACAGACTGAGCGCTAAACTATAGCAACTAAATCACCAAACTCAAACAAAGCAGTTAAGAGCCCAGACAATAGAAGACATCTGACACCTAGTTACAGCAAACAAGGCCCAAACAGCTGACACTTTATGTCATCCATAGTGCAAGTTCACCAGCCTGAACCAAACGACTGACTGTACCTGTAGGACCAGCGGCTGTAGACGGGCTGTGAGGGTGTCTTCACAGACTCCATGGTGAGTGTGGGAGACAGTATGTGTATGTGGCTGGGTGAGGCAACTCCACCTGTGCTCAGGTCTCTCTCCTCCTCCTCCTCCTCCTCCTCCTCCTCCTCTCTTCCCTGCGGCTGCTGGCTGCAGGTAAGCCCTGAGCGCTGGTAGTTGCTATGACAACACCACCTCTCAAACATCCTTTGAACACCCAGACCACTGCTGAGCGAAAAGCCTTTGGTCTGGGTCAGTGTGTGTAAAAACCCAAAGTAAAACACATGAGTAAGTCAACATGAGTAAGGCGTATAGGTACAAGAACAAACATACACATAGCAGTTTTAACAAACAAAAAATGTGGTTGTTGATAACACTGACTGCAATAACTAAACATGATCCAAAGCGAAGACTCATAGTACAAGGATCACTTTCTCAAATGCATAGAGAGCACTAGAAATTTCTTCTGCTCCTGGGTCCTTCTAGTTTTTTGTTACAACCTGTTATCCTCATGCTAAAGGTTAGGTTTGGATGCATTTAATATTTTGTTAATCATGATGCTGTTTTGTTATCAGATTGCTTTGCTGTATTACTGTAATAAAAGATGCAGGATATTGCAGTTCATTGCAGTTCAAATGTTCATTGACAAACAAACAAAAATCCATAAGACGTCAAATACCCGCCGATATATCGAACAGGCCTTACCATAAGACTGTGTGCATGAGTGTGTGTGTGTGAATTAAACTATTCCTCATTTACTCCCAGCTATGCAACCAGTACAGCATCAACAACATACCTCTCTACAGAAACTGTAATCCAATAAAAACAATAAAAATAGCAATGAAAATAAATAAATAAAGGTGTGGGTGGGTTTTTGCAAAAGCTGTTTTTTCGTTAATGAGATATTTTGAAAGTTAAAATAACCTCCATGTTATTTAAGGTAATATGAAGAACCCATAAACAGGTCTAGAACCTTTTCATGCTGTGGATGTTCTTCAGACATTTAAAAGGTTAATCACACTCACATCTCATTAACAAACACAAATGTGTTTTTCTGTGTCTTTGCTCAGAAAAACCTTTACAGCACATTTATTTTTTAGGTGTATAGAACCAGTACACCTTCAAAAACACTTATTTAAGCACTTAGACAACCTCACACCAGCTGCTTGCTGGCCCAGTAGGAGACAGCTGGGGTTGGGCAATATGGCAAAAATATATTATCACAATATTAAAGACTAAGTCTGTCACAATTACTACATTTAATGTGATTGCGAATGTTTTCCAATTTTATTATTTCACTATTGTCACTGGATTATGGCAAATGTGTGTGCACCATAAAAATCAGGAAACATCGTTGTCATGTGTCTGATGAACTCAAAAACACAAAAACCTTCTGACTGATACCAAAATACATTTAGAAAGCAGCAGTCTATGTTTATTTTATATGATGCCTGTCAAAAAATAAATAGGTTAAATAGGTGAGTAATGTTTGTTTATATGAGCTCCAGCTGTTTATGTCTTCATACGGGAACAACTAAGGTTTGACAACAATGAAGCACGGCGGCTAATAAGCTGGCCATTTTATGGCAACACTTTATTTAATGAAACAAAGAAAGACAACTACATCACTACTGTTCATGACAGGTCTCTTCAAGACATTACATGATTAGAAATTATGAATTCTGTTTAGTATTTCACACTCTGTGCTGCACTAATAAAACAGCACTAATTAAAGTCTGTTTCTAATGAAAGGTGCATTTAGTCTGTGTTCTTTAAGTACTAATGGTATTTACTATTGGCTCAGAATAGCATCGTGTTATGTGATGAATTTATCTCAATAGATACTGCCATTCTGTTTGTCCCTAAAAGACAAAGTAAGATTATCAGTTAAGGTCCAGTGTGGTTTTGCTGTTGTACTGCTCTTGAGCTAGTTAGTGTCATCATTAGTCAAATGTTTAATAACATTCATTCCTTTCACGTTCTCTCACAAAGTGCCTGGACTTACACCCTGATGAGAGAAGGTTTCCATACAAGGAAACCACCAGAGGGAGCCTCGCAATGTTGCTGGGAGACCCAGACCTTTGGGTATACCTCTCTACGTACAAGGGTCACTTTTCAGTTTCAGCTACAGACAGGGCCCTTTGGGAGTAATTAGCAAATGTTGTCAAAGCAAAACAAGAGCAAAATATAACAAATCCAACAGCAGTGCCGAGCATGTTCAAGCCTATGCTCGTCTCACTGCACTCACAGCATCAGTTCTTCATATGGGACTAGAAGGAAACCATGCAGGATGGCAGAAACCAAGATGAAGAGAAGTTCCTCTTAGCACTCACTCAAATTTCACAAAGGCTTTTTTTGTTTGTTAACCACAGAGACACATGTGCACTTGCTGTGAGGCTCTAAGCGACTACACTGCATTCAGTTTACTGTACTTGCTTTATTCCTTCACAATAAACAATGTCCTAAAGCATTTAGCGACCTGAAACTGTGTTCAGTGTGTTTCTGTTTGAACCCATGGCAATTCACTCATTGCCACAGATGGCTGTTACTCTTTTTTTATCTACCAGTGGCTTAATCAGACCTGATGGCCAAAGGTAACCACTTAGCTACAAAGCAGTCAGCTATTACAGCTTAATTACAACTTATTAGATGCCGACATTCTCTATATATAGTCTTTCTAACTAAACACTGAAGCCTGGAGATTCAGGCCACTCTGCTGCTGTTTCTAACCAAAGGCCAAATATGTGGTGTGACCTGTGGGACACACAAAATGATATTTGCAAACAATATCACAGTACACAACACATATCTTGATAGTCATTTTTCTGAAGGTTAAAAGTCCCATATCATGGAAAGTAGTGGCCTTCGTTTTCTTTTTTTGTAGTAGTTTTTTTTTTCAATTAAAGAGCTTGGTATAGGATTCAAACACTGTTAACGAAGCCTTTGGGTGCAAAAGGTGCCTCAGATCATGATCTGAAGGATGCAGTTTGTATGCAGTGTGAAAACTTTTTTGGATGGTTCTGGACCAAATACAAGAAGATGAGGCAGGCTACTGAAGAAAAAGAATCTGAAGTATAAATGAGCTGCAGCTGCACACACAGAGACGTGGAGACTGACTATTTCATGGAATGCCTAACAATTCCAAAACATTTAACTCATTTTCTGAACGGATGGGAGAGCAATACCACCTGAAGATACAGAAACTGTGGCAGTAGTACATAAAGGTGCACAATGCCATCAGAAAAAAACACTGTGTTGATAAATGAGGAAGACAGGTTTCCTTTTTTTGGCAGCCTATGTGTCACACACCAACCACACGGCCATCTACAAACCATTAGTGTCCAGCGCAGGCAGACGTAGCCCATGTGAAGCCAGGGCCAAGGTATGTTCTTCAGTGTGCTAGCAAACTTGCAATGTGGAAAGAAAACTAACCGGACCAAACATATACGATGTAACACAAACATTAAACTTGGTTGGTACCTTGGTCTGGATTTTCAGATGTGAGAACATCCTAAATGTATCAGTCACTCTCCAGTTCAAACAACTGACTTCGCTGCAAAATCGACCCACTTAGAATATTTTATGCCATCAGGAAAATCAGCCCCTTTACGGTGCATAATCAAAATAAGAACTGATCTAAACAGGGACCAATGGAGTCACCAATCTTAAGCGCCTAATCTGGCTAATGAGCCATCTCGTTTGTTAGCTAAACATTTTGGCTGATATGAGATAAAAAGCTTTACAGTTTTGTGCTCACACACTAACACAAATGTCGCCATGTAGGCAGTACAATCTAATAAAGCTTAATTTTTTTTTCCTCTTGAGAATGAAGCGAAGCATTATCTGTTATTTCACTTACTATAGTAAAAGTGTTACTTTTGTGCATTACTGCAAAATCAGTGTCTTACCATTAATTTAGCAAGCATGAAAACAGCTCTGCTCACCACAAAACGTGTTCAAATCTAACTAAAGAACCGACATATGTTTTGAGTATAATGATTCAAATATAAGGTAGTGAAGACGGGTGGCTGGTGTTTGAGGAACAGAAAGAATAAATTAATCACATTCCGCGGTGCTGGGATCTGTAGCCTGCATGCTAAACTAAGATTACTCCAGTACTGGAGTAACAAGAGAGCCAAAATCAAACCTCTGTAATTGTCTTGGTTAAGCTAGCAACAGCTTATTTAGCAGGCCAAAAGCACCACGCAGGCTCAGTACAGACTCAGTTTCAGCTAACTGATGCTAAAACTGCATTTATTTAGAGGATAAATCCTCTAAATCCTCTGAGACTGCAAGTCTGTCATAGTCTTGGAGTGACAGTCAAAAACAAGCTTGTTCTGGGGTGCATGTAGCTCTTAGTGTTGTAGGTTTCCCTGACTTCGATTTTTACACCATCAATCAGTGAGAGAGCCAAAGATATAAAGCAGAACTTGTTTATTTAACATTTACTAGACAAGTGCAGAAAAACCTCCAAGCATCAGCAGGATTCAAACTTGCAATGTCCCCACAAAAGGATGATGATTACACCTTCTTTTATAAACCTAAGTTTTAATCAAACTTTCAGTGTCATGGAAGGACTGACTATGCCTACGTATGCTCAGGAAAGCAAACTATGATGTTACAGATTCCTCTCTGCTCTTACTTGATTACCACCACGTCATCTCTTAACAAATTTAAAGGGGCTATTGCAATGTCAGGTACCTGTTTGAAAGAATACAGTAGGGGAAGAAAGGAGCCTCTTTTCATCAAAGGATGAGAGTGGTGCATTAAGGTACTGCATACTCTTTGACATGGGAGTAGATAAGATGGGGATATCATAATTGTTATATTGTAACTACATGCATTTTGTAGGGCATTTTGCGCACAATGTGCATTTTTCACCCTTAGAACCCAGAGCGTCACAAATAAAAACAGTGTAAAACAGTCTGAAACCAGTTTTTCCTCTCCTTCATGCTCTGTGATTGCTTTCTCGATGCGCAGTCGCTTGGCTGCTCTCCGGACCCCCCTCCTTCTGCAGGTTATCCCCACCCCCTCAGGGGCTTAGACTATCCTGAAAGTTCTCCTGGGTTCAAAGAACTTGTGGGTTTTTTCATTTGTTTCTAAACATAAATAAATTAAATTTGGGCATTTTTATTCTTTATGGGCATTTGCATGCGACACCATTTTTAAAACCTCAGTAGTAGTTATTATTATTCCATGTTTTTTTAATTACAATACAGGAATGGCATAGGAACACCAAACAACGCTCAGCATGACATCTGACACCTTCAGCATCAACATAAACTGGGGGAACTTCTATATAAGGAGTTGTTCTGCCGTATGATGACAATTAACCATTCGTTGCGCTTGCAGCACGAATCCATACCATTAAAATGTGTGAAAAAAAAGAACTGGGATAGATTTTTGACATATTTCCTACCACTACTTTCACATGTATTCCATAATAGAGATTGACTGTCCATAAATTGATGTACATACACAGAGCAATGTCGTTGTGTTACTTATATTGTTACATGATTATATGGTTATTAAACACCTCTCTGCCAACCTCCTGCTTTTCCAAAACTCTGAGCAGAAATCCCCGCACTCAGAGCTCCAAGACATAAACACACAGTGCTGTTTTAGACCTAAAATTCGACCGTAACCGGACCATTAAGAGGAATGCAATGCCACTATTCATCTCTAAACAATCACAGCTGTGGAGAGTCCTGCTTGAGCTGAAATCCAAATTCTCACCTCCTTCTCTGACACAGACTCTCACAGTGTTTAAATGAAAGACAGACACCCAAATGAGAAACCACTGACACACACTTTATATCACCCTCTGAACTGGACAGAAACTATGTCAAACATCCTCCGAAGTCTAAAACTGTGTACTACACAATAACAGGAGCATCAGGCGACTCCAAACCACAGCCTGCAATTTACATCACTTTTTGACCATCTAGCATTCCATCTCCCAGCCTCAAGGAATGTGCCTCATTTCACTTACAGCCATGTTGGAGGTGATACGAACAGCAACAGGAAGCAACAACCAGATAAGCAAAATGACCTCAGAGCACAGCATAATGTACAAAGAGACGTGCCCTTGTAAATGATTGGTTCCTCATCGCAAACAATAATGACCGAGTTCTGCTAAAGACCAAGCTGGGTCAGCTTGCCCAGCCATATAGTCTCAGACACAACAGCAGTTACATTAACCATAAAATCAAACAGAATCATACCTTTTCTGTACACTCTCAAAAAATAGATGCTAAAATGTATTAAACTGTACACATATGTAGCTTGAGAGTGACTGTGGTGCACCTTTAAAACTCAACACTGAAGCTTAGTCGCTTTAAGGACACACACATTAATTATGGCTTGAGAAAGCAAGAATGTTGTCTTTTAAATAATATGGAATGATGAACTGCAGTTAATACAACCAGTGAAATGAACTAACAGGGTTAAAACAGTGAGCTGTTTTGATGTTAGACTGACTAGAGACATTATTCATCATACCTACAAGGTGCTACAGAAATTCATCTTGCCAGGCTTAATCTATGATGGTACGATCACGTCAGAAAACAAACACGACGTGACTGTCAACACATATGATGTCACATACCCATACCGCACCATAACATAAACAGAAGCAGGTTAAAGAGAGAAAGGTGTTTTTCTTTGAGCTGTCATTTATAAGCACGAATTAACATAACGCTTCTTCTATCCTTGGCAAGGGCATGTTAATTATCTATATTTAATAAGGACAGTTCGTGAGCTTGAAAATAACACTAAAGCTTCTACATCTACGTTTCATGCCGTTTTCAGACGAATTTGTTACGGTGTAGTTTGATGCTCTTCAGCTGGAGCTGCTAACCGCTACTCGTGGAAAAACACACACTACAGGACCAGTTGCGTTACTGTGTCGTGTCCTGCGTCGTTTCCTAGTCATTCAAGCCCATCTAATTCTGTAAAGTCCCAAGTATCTTCACCTCTAGGCTGGCTTGTTTCATGCATTATCAGGTATAAAACCTCTGTATTTAGCAGTGGAGCTAGCTGGGCTCGCTGCTGTATATCATTAGCTCGTCTAACATGCAACAGGACTCGAGGCTACAAAAAAGAAGAAAAGTTAAGAAATTCACAGCAGTATGTATCTGGAAAAAAACTCAGGACAGCCCCTCCTCAGTGTGTTTTCTGACGATGCTTAGGAGGTATTCTGTTGTGAGTGTTTGCGAGTCTTTACCTGATATAATAACTCATGTTTATGGGTGGTTGCTATGGCTCCCGGCTGCTGCCTCTTCCCTCCCAGCGAGACTCTCGGAGCTCTCTCTGCGGAGCTCGGGCAGGGCTGCGGCGGCACGTCCCTACAACACCCGCTCCTATTGGCCCGGGAGCCGGGGAACACAGAGACCAGCCTCTGTGGGAACAGGTTGCCAGTTCAACGAAAACCCCGCAATTGATCCACACAATGTGGACAAAAGTATTGGGACACCTGACTATCAGATAAAGAAAAGTAGCCCCTTACAGGCATGCACAAACACACAACAGCACAGCACGCAGTGTGAACAGCACTAAATTGTTCTCTGCATTTAAGCCATCCACCAAGTGAAGCAGTGGGTTCCCAGGAACACAGCGCCCAGGGAGTAGTGAGTGGGGTCGGTACCTTGTATTGGGACATCATACCATCAAATACATTTACCTTTTTTCAAAGCAAGTGATTTTTGAATGCTGTGGCTCAACATTAAAATGTTTTCTAAGATATGTTGGTGTCTTTTTAGTCACATAGTTGAATAGTAGACATGCTGTTAGTAACAGGGCTAAAATGGTCAGCACTGAGCAACAGAACTGACAGTTCTTAATTAC
>JBBPCY010000130.1:20275844-20292667 GCA_037974405.1 Brachyalestes nurse | reverse complement strand
GTGCACACCCAAATACTTCTTGTGCAACTCACAGGGTAGGAAACATGGTCTGTGTTTGTGGTGCGTGCGTGTGTGTGTGTGTGTGTGTGTGTGTGTGTGTGTGTGTGTGTGTGTGTGCTTAAGATGTTATTTGACTTGGTTAGAGATGTGTGGATAGTTTATTTGGTATATTTACTAAAGGTGTCTACTGCAGCACAGTCCTGAAATGTCACACAGCAGAACTGTAGACATATCATATGTGTAATTCTATGTATTCCTCCTTCACATTCCTTTTCCTTCAGACTGCGTACACTATCCCTATTCTGGCCTTTGCTTTTGTGTGTCATCCAGAAGTTCTCCCCATCTACAGTGAGCTGAAAGAGTGAGTGAAATGAACCTTTGCACATCTAGCCACAGCAAAAAGCTTTAAGTAAAAAAAAGATCTCGAGAATGAATGTTTGCGTTCCGTTTTGCAGCCGCTCTCGGAGGAAGATGCAGAGAGTGTCGAATCTGTCGATCCTGGCCATGCTTGTGATGTACACGCTGTCAGCACTGTTTGGCTACCTCACATTCTATGGTATGTTTTTAACCCATAAACTCATGAACACAAACATGCTGATCATACAAAGAGGCCATAACCCAGTCAAATGTCTTTATGTCTGTTATAGTCAAATGAAGTGATGAACTGTGTGTTCTCATAATGCTGAATTGCCTTCACCTCCAGTGTATTCCTCTACCACACACTCTGACACACAGATAACGTGGAGGCCGAGTTGCTCCACACCTTCACTAAGGTGTATAAGTTCGACACGCTGCTGCTCATGGTGCGTCTGGCCGTGCTGACCGCTGTGACGCTAACCGTTCCCATCGTGCTCTTCCCTGTGAGTACTTTAGCCTTGTACACACACACAATGTTGTGGACCACTGCGTACAATCAGTGTTTGAAATAACATGAAACCAATTTTATTGACTGTTTAAATAACAATACCTATTTATTATTTATCATTAATTAATCATCATCCCAACTAATAGGGTTAATTAATTGTGGTTAATCACATTAGTTTTGTACTTTTGTCATATGTCTTCTTTGCTCAAATTCCACCCTGAAGTCTTGAGTATGTTACATGAGTAGACAGTGCATGAGTGGACAAAATAAGCTTAATAACAATGTGTTTATTATTACTGTCAAAAACAATGACATTGTTGAACACGTGAACACGAAAATCATGGGTAAACACAAGAATACGGTGAACACCGTTCCAGTTCCATATTCCAGCTCCCCTGTAGTTGTATCGTCTCGCTCTTGTACATAGAGCTCATAGATCCTTTATAAAAAGGAGGAAATCAAGCTCTTCACTTTTTCTGTTTTTTGTCGCTTTTGTTAGTTTGCTACTTGTTGATTTATCCATAGGTCTCCATCCAGCACAGTAGTCTGAATTACTGATACTGATGCTGCGTTAGTTTAGTGTATGTAGTGTTTCACTGCCTTCTGTCAAAATTGTCCTTTTTTAAGCAATTATTTTGTAATGTCATTTAATTAATTCAGTGACAAGTATCCCTTGACTAAAAATTAGTTTGATCTTTAAAAATTTGTATCTATTAATTAGTCTTGAATAACGCACTGAAGAAATTGGTTTTGAATTTGCGTGATTCAAATGTGTGTTGGTACATGAGCTGCTATACTAGTGTAGGTCAAGACAGTTCTTGCCAAAATAGGCAAACTTAAAAATAGCAGTATGTGCTCATGTGATAACTTTGATTTGTGTGCAGCAACTTAATTATAATCATGAGCTGTTTTTTTACATTTACGTTTTACAGCCAGCTCTGTATATATTTTATAACATCTTATTGTAAGCGTATTTTTGGAAAAAACTGACAGCACTATTTTTACACCGTGTGCACAAACACACAACCGCCAGGGCATTTTCCACACTGAACTGTCGGTGTTTGGCAATTAAACATATACGTCAAACAGCACAATTATTTAATTCTCGGTTGTCAGCGTGATGTTTAATAGTGCGTTTAGAGCGCTGGGTGTGCTGCTGTTTTCTCCGTCACCACAACCAGCCTGTCAAGCGGCGACCAAAAGCACACACTGTTCCCCATGAGGTCAGTGAATGGCTGTGCGTCAGCTTGCTCTCAACAGGCACTTTTTAACTGCTCCAGTACCCCAGGGCTCCCAGTGCCCTACGCCTTTGCTCCATTGTAATGCCAAGCCACAGACTCACACAGACGCACTGTTCTGGGGCCGATAAACACAACAGGGCTGTCACAATTCATCAACTGAATTTGATTGTTCAATTTAAACAATCATTGATTAAAATATGTCTTCTCAATGAATCAGCAGTGACTGCTTGTCCACTTGAAGGACAATAAAACATCCTTTAATTCCTGCTACGGGTTTGTCAGTGAAAATTATCTTATTAAAGGTTTGTCATTTGTATGATTTGTATTTCAGAGCCTTTGAAAGGCTGTTGTTTTTTTATTTGTCTTTATTTACGTCATTGATGGTGACAGCCCTAGAATACACCTCTCATTGCCTTGGTTTAACCCAGTGCTTTGTGTGTCCAGCAGCTCCGGGTGGGCTTTTTGTCTCACTGAGGTGAGTGAGGTTAAGGTGTGATATCTGTCACTGGAGCTGCGGACCCTACATGGCTACGGCTATATTAGGGTCCTGCTTCCCCTGACGCCGCCCAGAAGAGTTATGTAGTTAAGGTCCTTCTGGTCATAGTTACGCTAATACACACTCTCACTCGTACTTCTTTTTTTACACTTTCTGTCTAAGAGGTTTTTATGTGATTTTGCTTAAATGCATCTCTGTGTGTATTGAATGAGGTCATGTTTATGGAGTGTTTTTCAGTGTGCGCCTGCGTTTTGCTTGGAGTAGGGTATGAGCATTTTAGAGTGATGAAATCTGAGGCATTTTTCCCCCTGTGGAGTTGTGAATTTGAATTTGTTGAATTATAGGTATATATATTTCTGTGCTTTCTAATAACCAGTCTGTCTGTCAAAGAAAGCTTTTTTTTTTTAAGCAGACAGACCTGTAATACATCAGTTGTCCAGTAGAGAGTGCAAATGGACTTGTCACTCTTGAAGTAAAATTAGATTTAATGAGATGTATTAATTAGAATCACTGGTGTTCAAATAAAAAAATTGCATTTGTGCTTTTTAGATTTCTACAGCAGCCCTTCAGCCTTTTTTCTAATGCGTCTTGTACCGTGTTGCCATAAAGACCAGCAACACATAAAGTGTCCAGCAGATGGGGCTATTGTAAAATTATATTCATTTCAGATATGAATTATGGGAATTATAATTCAATATATAATGTTGGTCTGTTTCTCTGTCTCCCAGGAAGTCCAGCCCTTTTCCAACAGCTTGTCCACAGTCGCTCAAACTAATGCAGCCTTTCAGAGCTTTTTTAGAGGCATAGTGTGTCTGCTGTGGGATGTGAAAGTGGCAGATCAGTGCGGTTTGATCCAGCACTTGTGAATGTCATTTTTGTGGACAGTAGATTTTGTCAGGGGTCACGCAGAATGGTGTAAATAATAGATGTATCACTAATGCATCCATGTCTGTAAAATGACATTTACCTTAAACCACTTGGCCTAACAGAACAGCTACGATTGCAGATACACATGGAGATCCACGAGAGGAGGGGTGAAGGAGAGGGACACGAGGGGTGGTGGGGTTGGGCGGGGGGGGGCGTATGGAATATTCCACTGTACTGAGTCGGCATATGTGTGTGAGTGTGCAGACAACTCGACCTTGCAGGGAATCAGTGCAGTGACACTATCTTACCACTAGGAGAGCTACAGGTTTGCATCAGGCTCACTTCTTGTCTGCTACCTTCACCGTGGTGTATTTGTAGCTTTAATTTGAGTAAATCCATTAGACGAAGTCACAAAGGCTCTTAAATATAGGAGGTTATTTTACTAAAGTCACAAATCTGATGTTAAAGGGCATTTTAGGAGCACTTTGTTTTTTTTCTTCCTGTTCTTATTAAAAGAACAGAAAACCGGTGTACTGAAAACACACTCAGAACAGAGGTCAGCATGCTGCTGCTTCATCAGGTCAGCATGACTGTGCTCAAAGGTGGCAGGTTTTATGCTCCTTTACTAAGTTCAAGGAAACACATTTCGTCTGCAAGCTGTAGTCATTTAAACTGACATCATGTTTTTAAAGGGTCCCACAGAAATCTGGAGCTTGCCTCGGATGGCAGTAGCATGTAGTAGCTGGCAGAAGGGCCTGTGGATATATGAGAGAACGAGACATTTTGTGGTCTCTGGCGATCCTTACCCTTCACATTTCTGAAAGGTCACAGCTCTTCACAGAAACAAAGAGAGATTACATTTGCTTTGTCTCTGGGCTGCAGAAACCTTGGCTTAGCAACGGTGATACAGCTCAGTAAACTATGTCTCCTACTGATGGGCACGCGTTCATTACTGGGCTTTTTCCACTGTGATACGCGTGTGACTTATGGAGTAAGTTTATCTCATGACCGAGGTCTTACGGTTTCTGACTGTTTTAAAAACACAGAGCTCGTTTGACATCATATGTGTTGTAGTCATAATCTGATTATACACGTCACAAATGAATAGATAATCTCATAACTGTAGAATGTGTCTATCGCCAGACATTTATGTAACTATGCTCAAAAGTGCACATTTCTACATATGTACTATACTGAGTGTGACGTTACATGATTTGCTCATATAGTAAAAGAAAGTTTACCATTGTGTCATACTTTCTTGAAATGGTTTACACAGATATGAGGTTTGTATGAGCATGTAATCCAAGATTACATTCTTACTATGGACATTATGTTTCGCAAGAAATTTAGTCGTGAGTATTTAGTCAAGTTAACGTGAATATATTCATAGTCTCCTTTGTTTATTCTGAAATTTGGACACAACATAAAAGATCATTTCAAATTATGTAACAAAAAGACTCAAGCATCTAAGTTTGTTTTGTTTTTATGATAGTAGTGATATTTGGATATTTTAAAGTGGATAGTAGTGATATTTTAAAGTGTTACGTTGCTTGTCAATCCCAGCCTACTATTATGAAACTGCATTCCCTGTCCAAAGAATTGTTGATGATATTAAATCATAAAAGACACATTTTTTTAAAATAAACATTATGTGTGGCCACAACTCAGAAAGGCAGGGGAAGTGATGTCACCTGTGGGACTTCTTACATCATCCCTTAATCATGGTCAAACCACTCTAAAATACAATAGTTTGTCATCAGACTTCGTTCTTATTAATATATCTACTCATCTACTTACAAGCATAAATATGGTGCAGGTTTAAAGAGTAGAATCAACACTTTTGACAAAATTTCTCCACTTGTTTCATTGAGCTTCAGTAGTAAATGGGTAATGGGTAAAAAAAATAGCAACACACTTTTATATCGCCAGAAATAGCTGAGTGTTAATGGTTTAAAAGTCTGTTCATTAACTTTCATTAGAGCGTCTGTGCCTGTAAGAGGAGCTCAGAATGAACATTGCTGTCTTTGAGTTGAAAGACACAAGGGCTCATCTTAAAGGTCACAGGGGGGTCATTGTCCACTGAGCTGTCGTTCTGTTTAGGTTATGATGCAGCACAGTGCCGTCAGACGAGAACAGCATACGACAATCTTTTGGCATTTGAAACACCAAGAGCAGATGGATTTAGCTAATGAGTGCTAAAGCAATAAGACAGGTTTCAAATAAAAAAGTCCAGCAATGCGGTAATGTGCGCAGCTGTAAACTGAAGAATAATCGTGGAACTGTAGCTTCAGACTTGTCCCAGCATGCGAAAGCTTTGGTTTGAGAGGGTTTGTTGTGGACGGGGTTGTTTGTGACTCCAGACACTGGCATTATCTAGAAATGAACAGTTGCGGAAATTGTATCTTTTCGGTCGTGGGATAATAAATGCAAGCTGTAGGACTCGCACACAGGTGTAGTTCTGTTATTTTTGCCCCATAATAACCTGCCTCAGTTCTACTGTTTGATTACTGTGGCTGCATGGGTTTTAACGTGCGCCCAGCACTGCCCCATGATTCACTGCAGTGGCCTGCAGCCACATGCTTCACCTCCATGGAGACTGGCAGACAGAGGAGGCCGCTGGGTGAATATCACACATGCACCTTCCAAAGGCTCCCCACCGCTCACCGGTGGGCGCCGAATTCTTTCAGCCGAAAGTACTGGGGGAACCGAAATGTCACACCCAGGTGCCAACCAGTAACAGCTCCATTATGTAAGAACCTGCGCAAAAGAGTGGGACACTGGCATCATCCTGCTAAAAATACTATCCAGACACCTATCTGAGAGAGCGAGGATGAGAAGGAGAAAGAAAAAAGAGAGAAAACGAGTGGTAAAAAAAGACTTTACGAGCTGTGGAGGGAGGTAATAAGCATCTGGTCTGAACGATTTGACGGAATTAAATAATTGCAAATCTTCTGATATTGTAACTGCGATTTGAAGTGCAGTTATTCCCTATTTATTCAAATTGTTGTGTGTTGTTTTGGCCCTTAAGACCAAAATATTCACCTTTGTCTGGCTTGATATTTAAATGCTGAATGTAGATCATATAAGATATAAAAGTGAAACTTCGCTGCCACATATTATAAATAATTGCAGCTCTTGATATTTGAAAACTGCACTCTTTCAAACTGAAATGTAAAAATAATATTTAATCTTTTTAATATTTAATATTTAGTCTTTTTTCTTAAAGCTTTTATTACTAGAGTTTGGAATGAAATAGCTGTGGTTTTATTATTAATTTTCAATGTTTAATCATATCAGTCTGTTGTAAGTTGGATCGGTGTGTGATTATTGGCCCTTGTTATATAGAGCACATTGAACTGCATTAAAAATATACTTTGAAAAATTATGCCTAGGCTTTTTTACAGCTACTTGTTTTTGTTTTTTGTGATGTTTTACACATTTTGGTGATATGCTCACTGTTACTTGGTGAACTTCTCAAACTTTGCCAGTTTAGGCTCGTTCGCTCATGTAAGTGTACGGATCTGCTTGCGTACTTTCTTCTCTGTGGCTTATGTGTTAGTAAAATAGTGCACAGAAAATTATTTAACAATTGTCTTTTAAGTTGTCATTTGAAAATGCTGCTCTGCCTTTTTAGGTCAGCAGGTCTTCACTCAGAGAAGTTTTGCCTCCTAAAATGAAGTAGAATAAAGTTTTGTTGTGTGTAATATAAACACTGCAGATGTAAAGACAGTGTGAGGGCAGGCGTACAGCGATCTGGCTGATGCAACTCTCTCAGGTCGTTTCACAAGCTTCACACACAGAAAGTTAATCCAGCGGCCTAGGCCCCGCCCTGTACTCGTTCCCCTGCGTGTGTGTGTGTGTGTGTGTGTGGCCTCGTGGTGCCTTCACTTCACCTCTTTAGGCGATGAACTTTCCCCCAGTGCGCTGGCGTTCCCAGGCCTTCACTCTGAGCGGATCAGGGCTGGTCCTGTGACCTGCTTCAGCTCATTAACTGATCTCTCACACACCTGCTTCTACTGTATTCTTACACAAAACCCCTCCATTCAGGTCTTGTGTGTATCTTCATGTATGTCCACAAGTGTGTGTGTGTGTGTGTGTGTGTGCACGCGCGCATGTGTGCACACACCACATACAGACCGCAAATCATATTTTTGATAGGTGGGACCAGACATCAGTACCTTATAATTTGAACAAGTTCATAATTGTTTTACAGAGCTTTCATTCTTTTGTTCCCAGCAGTCACTCCTTCCTTGCTCTGTAAAAACAAAATCAGGGCAGAATTTGACTTGTCGAAAAAGTATTATGTGATGTTTCAAGCAAAGTACTGATTTAATAACTTGTTACCACATGAAACAAAATCATCAGTTGGCTTGCAAGAAAATACAGGTACCAGAAAGGATTCTTTGTTTAATCCCCCAAGGAAATGTCAGTGTACAGTGTAAGTTTGAAGAGCACCCGTGTATCGTGAAAAACTGAATTTGTGATGTGAGGGGGAAAAAAATCCTAAAAATGCCTTTTTTAAAATGTGTACAGAAAATATGCTCCCAAAAATGCTTTCAAAACACTTTAATTTCCTTTTAAACTCAGCTTAATACATCACCCTTAAAAAATGTAAAGGTAATCCCATACCCGTACTGTACAGTGTACACTGAACTCCCGCAGCGCTAGAATGTAAAATGCCCTTTTTGTCTTTTCTTTGAAATAAGCAGGGTAAGTACAGTAATAAATTAATTTAAATTACAGTTATAAAAATTACAAAATTAGTAAATTATATTTTTCTTAATAATTGAGCACTAAAATGCATTAAGAATTTTATATTCCCACGAAAAAAGCTGTGGCTTCCGGGCCTTGTCCACCACACCCCCTTGTCCTCGCGCTGGTTGTTTATGTTTGGGCGCAGTGGTTAGCAGCGGAGACTCATTCTGTTCAGGTGTCTGATTGTCTTGCTAATCGCCGCGCCCAAACATAAACAACCAGCACGAGGATGAGGGGGCGTGGCAGACGAGGCCCAGGCATCACAAAAGCAAAAAAAATGTGAAGGATATCTGCAGTTTCTGCAAATGTGTGGGGGTTTCCACTAACAATTATTAGTTCGGTTCTCAGGAAAAATCCACAAGAGACTGAGGCCGCGACTCCTGAACCGTGAATAAGCGTGGGTTTACTGTATAGTGCTTAAAATAAGTATTTTTGTATTGAGTTCACATCCACTACAGAGAACTCACTTCTGTACATTTTAATATACAGTTGCTGTTTATATACTGATTTAACCATAATGGGGAAATAAAAACATAGAACACAATAGTTTTGGCACATTTATATGTTTTTTCCAAATATGTTAAATTCCAATAAATAGAATAAATAGAAACAAATAAATAGAAAATGTGTGTTCTCTTTGTGTTGCACATGCCTTGTTGCAGCTCTAACCCATGGTTTACCACTGCTGCTTCTGAAGAAAGGAATGATTACTCTCTTCTCAGAACAAAGCAGCTTCGCTACAGTGAAAAGAAAAAAAAAACACTGTACATATTACTTTCATATCCTCTTACATTATCCATCCAGAACGCTTTATTGGGCTGAAAATCCACGTTCGGTTTTCATTAATGAAACTGTTTATTTTTCATTTTCTTTCAGTTAGCCACAGAAAGCACAATATCCTGTCTTCTTAGTGAGCTAAAAGATTTAGCCCACATTCTTCTTACTTAAAATAAGGGATAAACAGTGGTGTAAAGATAAAATCTTTAGAAGCCAGTATTAAGTGCATGAACCCTCATTTTGTATTTACACAGTCAATCTGTGATACTGTCTGTGTATCTATCAATGTTTTTGTCCTAAGGATTCTTTGTGTTTGTGTCCATGTTTTGTAGATTCGCTCGTCTATTGTCACACTGCTGTTTGCTGGTCAAGATTTCAGCTGGATCAGACACATTCTCATCGCTCTCGGCATCCTGATCTTCAATAATTTACTCGTCATCTTTGTCCCTACGATCAGAGACATCTTTGGCTTTATAGGTGAGTGATGATGTTCACCTGTGTGCTGCCGCAGTTAGAGCACTTAGAAATCATGAGTCACAGAATGTAGAACGTCTACAGGGCAAACATCTCCAGCCACACTGTGAAAGTGAATACTCATTCTTTTGTGCTGATTGAATATCATGAACATGCCTCGACTGGTATTTTCCACCATTTCCAAATAATGAAGGACAAGTAAGTTCTAGATGTATTCTTGGTTGGACTACATTTTCTTATATCATTCTTTCTCTTTTAGGTTCCTCTGCTGCCACCATGCTGATATTCATTTTGCCCGCTGCCTTCTATCTGCGGCTGGTGAAGAGCCTACCATTCAGATCACCTCAGAAGATATCAGTAAGTTACCCGCATCGTTTAAGTAAGACCAACACAAACTCAGCCGGCCATACTATCATTACAGGTCTGAAGCTTTGATCGAAATTGTGTTAGAAGTTAAGCCTGAAATAAGGGATGTGAAAATCAGCTTGTCTTCATGTGTATGGCTTGATTCACCTGTATTCCATTTTGAAAACACCAAGATTTTTCAATATGATCCATCTATCTATCTATGCGGTTTTTCTTAAATATATAATATATACATTGCTTGAATCAAATTATATTAAATTAACTTCAGCATATACTGGTTTTGAGATGAGCAAAATCTTGAAGCTGGAACAGTTCAAACAGTTTTGGACTATCATAAGGTGATGGGCACTCATGTTGAATCTTCTTCTCCTTCTTCTGCAGGCATTCGTTTTCCTGGTGGTGGGCATCATCTTCATGATCGGCAGCCTGTCGCTCATCATCCTTGACTGGATCCACAACCCCCCCGGCGGTGGAGGTGGTCACTAAACGACCTCCAGCCCATCCCAACCTCCCCAAAGACACACGGACTGAGTGTTACTCTGAGCCATGTGACCGTCACATTGCACACTACACCCCTTCACTCACAGTATTACAAGCGGACGTTCAGCCATCATGATCTCTCTTTCTCCCTCTGTCCTCCCTCTGTCATCATCGCACATCAGCAGATTGTGTTTTCCTAAGTTCTTCTTAATTTTTTTAGGTAAGTACTGATAAAGCTGTAGTGAATAGTGAATGTAGTTGTGAAACTCCGGCGGTGACACAGAGGAGCAGAACTGCGTGTGCTGGTGTTGCTCAATCAGCCGCCTCGGTGTTGACAGCTGGGCTTTAGCTGGTGTCACTAAGAGCTCTCTATGTGGAAGAGAGAGAGAAAGGGAGATGGGTAGATGATGCGTCTGACCTAAACTGCCTCAGACAGAGATTGCGCCCAGGGGAAAAGGCTTCAGGAGGTTGTGGGGATCACCAAGAGCACTTCTAGACTGTGTTTGAAGAGTCTGTTGTATGTTTGTGCTCCGGCACATCCTGACAAACATGCATACTGACTTTTTTTTCTTTTTTTCCAGTGGAAACAGTTGTTTAAGAGCATTTCTTAACCCTAACTCTAAAACTGTACAATCACATTTCCTTATCGAACTGTAACCAGAGTAAGCGGCTGAAGATCAAATTGCATCGGTTTCATTTTTAAGGTTTTCATGTCATACGAGCTATGTGCTTTGTAAGGGGAAATGGTCCAATGTTCTTCTATTCGAAGAAAAAAAAAACTTTTGACATATAACATAAAAAAAACACAGATCCACTGCGATCTTCATGCAGCGGACACCACCAGCATGTGCTGGCATTGTTTACTGTAGAGCTGGGACTCATTGTGTATTGTCATTTTCTTGTATTGTATTTACTCTGCAAGTCACAGGCAGACTAACTCCATACAAGATAGTGTGAAGATACGTCGATTGGCTTGGCTCAAACGAAGGGCTTAAAGAAAATCTCATCTGAATGCTTAGGATCACCCAGAGCTGACTGAATTTTTTCAATGTGATTTAAAGTTTTTAAATCTCAAGAGCCACAAATGTAATGTTCGGCATTATTCTAGGTTGTCTCCTCAAAGTTTTTAGTGGTAAAGGTTATAATGCAGAGCCCATGAACTGTCAGTTTAACACACTGTGTTCAGGGTTCATGTCCAAAGTAAAGGAAATGGTGTTTTTAAGGGAAAAAGGCCTGGTGCTTAAGTTATAGGAAATAATCGTGTATTTAAAAACATGTCAGAACAAATCACAATTGGACATTTCTCCCAAATCGTTCAGCCCTAGTGTGACTCCTAAATGTCCAGCTCCATTCTGACTGGTGCCTTTTTCTGAGGCCAGGAGGGAGAGGAAGATGAAAAAGAGACAGCTGGTGCTGACCGTTTTGGTTTTGGGTGAAATCTGAGCGCTCAATACCAGAAGGCTTCACAGCATTAGTCATCCGCAACTGAAGTAGAGTTGACTTTTGCTTAAACCCCATTTCTTCACCGAGGAGGGTGTTGCTCTATTGAGGAACTCCCACGAAGGGAGCAGAGGTCAGAAAAGAACTCCCGGTTTCACCAGCAGCTTAATGGACGAGGACCGCTGTAGTGCTGTTCTTTCAGTCAGACTGGCTTCCCGCCTCTGAACACCCAAATCAGGCTTAAACTGTTTTTGAAGAACTTGTGTTTGATTTTTAAGAGTTTCCTCTAGAAATGGTGTTGTTTGCCCATTTTTTTGCATGGCATGATGAAAATAGTTAGAAGTTTTGTCCTTTTTCTTTGGCCATGCCTTGCAATGTCGCTCTGTCTTTGATTCCGTATTTTCTTTCTATCAGAAAGTCTTTTCTACACGTTTGGGTGCTGAGACCATCGTGCCATAAGCAGAGGCATTAACACCAAACACTGCGGATTTCACTCTGAGTGTATTTCGTTCCGAATCCAGCCAAAGTGGATAATATTTATAGATCCTTTGTTGATCTATTGAGACATCAGCAAATGATATTTCAAATGAAATGCTATATTTTGTGCATGTCTTGGATCACAAACATGGTCTTTTTTGACAGTTGTATATTGTTTGTAAATAATCTGCTATAAGGTGAACTATTTGTTGGGGGGGATTGAATCTCTAAAGTTTACCAGTACAGTTTTAGCATTTTGTGTTTTAGATATTGATGTATGTTACTGTCATGTAACTTTTCTTTCTCTCTTCCCTTCTTTCTTTCTTTCTTTCTTCCTTTCTTTTCTTTGAGCTTGCTTTGTAAATTTGTGATAAAGATATTGTATTTCTATTGTTACGTGACCTCCTTGGCTGTTTTTATGAATGAATGAAAAAACTGAAGTGTTTTTTTTTTTGTTACTTGATTACTCATCGGCTGATGATGGTACACACCAGTCACAGAAGCATAGAAGTCTGTATGGCACATTGCTGTAAACAAAAACACCCTCGCTCTTCCTGTTTTATTGTTATTATTATTTTTTTCTTTCAAAAATCCTTAACCACCCCCATCAAGAATTTTGTTTTAAATAATTTTGTGTATTTTTTTGTGTGTTTTTCATGCTCGTAAACGTAATAAGGCACGAAATGACTGCCTATAGGCTTCCATTGGGCATGAAATTACATCTGGAAAGAACACAAGTATCAAAACAGTTAATCAGCTTATTTTTAAATATTTTTAGTTTTTTGCTTTTACCACAAGATGGAAATTATAGCTCAACATTTGGAGAATATCCAGGTTTATCCGGTTATATTTGGGCCTCCATTGGAAAAAAGGAACAAAATCATTTTTTAAAAAGTTTCTTTTTAAAGAAAAAGAATCTTCTGTCTACTTTAGACTAGAGGCTGGTCCAGTCCGCCTGCACGAGGGCTTGTGTTCTGACTCAATGTTGGCCAGGCAGTGGTCACTCAGATGTTCTACCCACCAGTGTCTCAGATCAGTGTTGTGCTGGATGGGCTTCAGCTCTGTGCCTTGACTTTCCCTCAGGTATTTTACAAAGGGAGTCCAGCTGAGTTTGTGGAGGGTTCCTATAGTGACGTCCCCCATTACCTCAGTAGTGTTTTCACAATTATTTATTACTGTATGATACACTTTACTTCAGTTTGATTTCAAGAATCGAATGACGACGCAGAAAGCTCAAAGCCGACAGGCCCTCCACAGATGAAGCTCAACTCCACAGCTGTCTCTCTGAATGTTCTACCTGAGTGCCATGAAACCCACAAGAAGCGTTGACGTACTGTTAGCCAAGCAGTGTGTGCGTCCTGTGGACCGACTAAGCATGATCTTTATATTAGCCATGTCAAATAAGGTTTTTTTTGTATCAGTGAATATTATGTAACGTAAAAATAAAAATAAGGAGAAAGAAACTTCCTTCTTGTCGTCCTGTTCTGTTTATAGAGCCATATGCAGAATTGGCATCACAGGATACTGCCATGAATTCAATGACAGGGTTTTTGTTTTAATTATTAAGTGAATGAAATCACATACAAAGCAGATTTTATTTGGGTTTTTTTTGCTTTTAACTTTGTCCATTTGATACAGATGTCCGTGTGTCATACTGACAAGAAACCTCTTAAACAGCCTCTATGAAATTACTAAACCATTCATGGTTTGCTAAAATGTGGAATCAATTAGACATGCAGTAGCCTCAAACCTTCAGACTAAAACTAGTGAAGCAAATTTTGGACAGTGGGCATCTATAGAGAACACAGTTTTGCGCATTTTAATGCACAATTACTGTTAATTTGTTGAATTGAACACATTGGGGGGGAAATGTCTACATAAAATGTGGCCTGTGCAGATGTTATGGCACATTACATCATCCTGAACTTCCTATCAGAGCATCCTGTGGACCCCAAACTTGTGTTCCTGCATTCAATAAGAACACCATCATCGTTTGAAGACAACAGTGATAGGTCTGATCTGCAGATCCTGTTGCCTGTCCCTCAACACAGCAAAGATCAAGGAGCTAATCATCTTTAGAGGGTCACGGGATGATGAGTGTTCTCCGATCTTCATTAACGGTGACGGTGGAGATTCTGTCCAGTTTCAGGTTTCTGGACATACACATCTCAGAGGACGTCACATGGTCTTCTTACACTGCAAGGGTCATCTGAGACAGCTGGGGAAGTTTCGGGTCTCTCCAATGATCCCAAGAGCCTAAGAAATAAAAACATTGTAGAAAGTGTCCTGACTCAGAACTTTAGCTCCTGGTTTGGGAAGAGCTCTGTACAGGACATTAAGAGACTCTACCCTCTCTGCAGGATATTTGTACAAGGAGATGCAGGAGATCACCCAGTAACTCTCTGTCTGACCTGCTGAAATCAGGCAAAAACTTCAGGAGTCTTAAGACCAAAACAGAGAGGCGAAAGAGGAGCTTCTATCCTCAGAGTATAAGACTCCCCTTAACCAGGACACAACACTCCAACTTTAACTGTTCATTACAACACAAACTGAAAGATTCATTTCACTGTATTTGCCATTTAAGTTTAGACATCAAACAGCAAACTAGCACACTATATTCTATCACACTTGCATAGTTGTTTATGCTTATAATGTTTATTTTAATATATTTTTCCACAGATTTTCTCCTTATTACTCCGGGGTCTCCGGTTTCTCCCACAATGTGCATCAGGCGAATTGGGGATCCTAAATTGACCATAGGTGTGTGTGTGTGTGTGTGTGTGTGTGTGTGGGCCCTGCAGTGGCCTGGCCCCAGGATAGCCCCCGGGTACCCGCAGTCCTAATAAGGATTAAGCGGTTACAGAAAATGAATGACTGAATGAATGTTCCCCTTTATTTATTGTAACCATACAGCATGGCCTCAAATATGTTCCAGGGGCACATTTCACTACATATAACTGTGCATTTGATAAATAAAGAATTTTAAATCTGTTGAATCTTGCCCTGATTATTCCTGAGGATGCTGAAGAAAGCTGCCTCAGAAAAGGCTGGTGACTTTCTACCGATGCACCACAGACAGCATTCCTACACGCTGCATCTCTGTGTGGTGTCCCAGCTGCACAGCAGCTAACAGGAAAGCCCTACATCCGGTCATTTCCAGCACGCAGAAGAACATCGGAATCCAGCTCCCAACCCTGGAGAACATCTACAGCTCCTGCTGCCTCAGGAAAACCATCAGCATCTGTAAGGACTCATCCATGCCATCGCCTGTCTGAACTCTTTCCATCTGGTAGACGGTGCAAGGCCTTCTACGCCTGCACCTTTAGACAGAGAATTAGCTTTTTCCGCAGAGCCCCCTCTGCCTGACTGCCTCCATAATACTGCACATTACCACCAAATAAGCTGTATAATACACATGGGTACACTCTCATCCATTCTGTGCTACTTTGTGAATGTTGTGCAACTACAATGCAGTGACAGCTGCTGTATTAACAACTCACTGTACACTGTACACTTCTGCATTTCCACACTGTTTTGGCTTTGTACTTTTGGCTGAGCTGTTTGCTCTGTTTACTTCTACCAGTTCTGCTTTGTTAGGGGTTTAATTGTCATTTCTACCATATACATACAGTACACAGTGAAACGAAACAACGTGCCTCCAGGACCATGGTGCAACACAAGAGCAGAACAGAACAGAAAACAATACCACAAGAGCAGAGAGCTAGAAAAAAGGAACACAAGAGCAACAATAACAACTAGACGAGTCAAGACTAGACAACGTTCAGTGCAACTGACAACAGATACAGTGAGGATGAATACAGTGTTTGTCCTGTCATGCAGTGTCATAATGTTTACACTGTGCATTCTGTTTACACTGTTATTTAATTGCTGCTTTCCTATACTGGATGGGTTCTGCTGCTGCATCACATATCTGAGCTGTGGCACTACTCACTACTGCCAACATTCTTTATATTCACCACTTTATTGCTATTATAACTTGTTATTGTTATATTTATTTATTGTCTATTATAGTATCAAATGCAGAAGGTGCAAAAGTAATTTTGCTTAACTTGTGCAGAGAAAACTGTACTTGAACAAAAGCAATAAAGATCCATCCATGCATACATTTTCTTCATTTTCTTGGTCGCTTATCCTTAACCAGGATCGTCCGGGGTGCTGGAACCAGTCCTGGCATTAAGGCAGAGAAACACCCCTGACAGGTCACCAGCCCTTCACAGAACAAACACTTTCACTCACACAGTGTCTTCACTCACACGCCCATCTGACTGAGGGTGCCCAAACTTTTGCATAGTCAACATTTGGGATACTGTGTAACTGTGTAATTTGAAAGAGGCAGTGGTTCAGGAAGCTCAGTAAATGACCCTCTATGCTACATATGTTGTAGGTTTTTTGTTTTCTTTTATCTTAGGCCAGATCTCAAAGTTCAAATGAGGATTGAGGCTGCCAGTAAGTGTGTGTGTTTGTGTGTCTGTGTATGTGTGTGTGTATGTGTGTGTGTGTGTGTGTGTGTGTGTATGTGTGTGTGTGTGTGTGTATGTGTGTGTGTGTGTGTGTGTGTGTGTGT
>JBBPCY010000130.1:20244853-20275744 GCA_037974405.1 Brachyalestes nurse | reverse complement strand
GTGTGTATGTGTGTGTGTGTATGTGTGTGTGTGTGTGTGTGTCTCTGTCTGTGTGTGTATGTGTGTGTGTGTGTGTGTGTGTGTGTGTGTGTGTGTGTGTGTGATGTAAGGCGTCAGGCTGGTGTTTAGATGCAGGTAATGAATGGTGGTAGAAGTAAAACACTCTTGACTCTTTGGGCGGAGGAGCAGACGAGGGCAGCAGTGAAAGCTACTCACACACAAAGTGGTGGAAGCTTCACACACGTTTACCCAGCAGCAGAAAATCTCACCAGCCTGCCATGCTGCCCGATCTCCTCACACACTAGTGATCTGCTCTCCCTGACCTCAAGTCCACACACATTGCACTGCCAACCACTCTACTCACACACACATACACACACACACATGCAGACTATGTATGACACTGCCCTATCTGCCTCCAGCACATACACAACCTACTCCTGATGTGGGGTGTAACACTGAAATGCTGCAAGGTGAGATTTTTGTAGCTGCCATAGAACAGAGCTGTATTTGTGTGCATTCTAGTGAGTGTATGTGGCCTCAGTCACACTCCCCAGCGTGGCTGTGGATGAACAGTCGGTTACATAAGGCCTGCATGCATCCCAGAATGATCCTCTTCCCCTGGCTCTCCTTCCATGTACATCTACAGCACATAATAATCTCTTACTCTCACTGTTATTAGACCTAAATATACACTTCATCGCTGTCATAACAAAACCTCTTTTTTAGAGAAGGAAACACATTCTATCCATTCCAGTCATTTTGGAGCATTCCTATTGGTCCAGTCATGCACATTTATGCGTTTTCCAGACACTCCTATCCAGAATATCTTACAGTTTAATCATGAAACAGATGTAGGTATATGTAGAGTTGGGAGTCTTGCCCAGGCCCTCCGGGGATAGAAATCCACTGTGATGACATTGGTATTACAACCACACCAACCACCAGATATGCCAGTGTTGACATACTCAATCAAAATAAAAGGCTGCTGGCATTTTCAAACTATGTAAAAAAAAAAAGGAAAATTCTAGTTATTTTAGTCAGGATCTTCCATCTGTATTCAGTTTTCAGTGGAATAGATATTGCTATTGACTCAACACACTCCATAGAGAAGACATTTAAAGCATTTAAAACACATAACACTAATCATGCAATTAAGTGACTGTTTGAAACATAATTATTTATTGAACCAGTCATCATGCTTTACAAAACCTTTTTTTATTTTGTAATAGAAAAAATGCTTCTATAGAGGCACATAATGAAGGGAAACTGAACGTTGTGCTGCAAAAGCTTGCATAGGAGGGTCTTCATCCATCACTTTGTAGTGGCTGCAGGTAGACTCTTGGGGATTTGCTGTTAATGGTAGCGAGTGTGACTCAACTGTTAATTCTCTCATGAATATCTGGCTCCTTTGTACAGATCTACTATACACACACATAGATCACATAGATCACATAGATCAACTGCACCTCCCAGGCTCATCCATAGATTCAGGATATTCCATTTATGCTCCGTTTTTTATTTTATTTTTGCTTTCAGGTTGTCTCACTCATGCTTTGTCTTGGGGCTACGCTTGATTGTGTAGCAACAAAGAAGCAGGGGGTGTTTTATTTGAACAGAATTGTGAATAAGACGAAGGAAACGTCTGTATGGTTAGTGAAACCCGGATGTTGCCTGAAAGTAAAAGCTTATTATGGGTATAGCAGTAGAAATAGGTGGAGTAGAACGTTCCAGCATTCTTGTCACTGTCAGTGTTTTGTGATGCATAAATGCCATTTCAGGTATTTCAGGTTATAATTGCCCACAAAAAAGGTGTGAAATCATGACTAGGAACTGAAAAGAAAAGTAAAACAAGATACAAGATTATTTGTTTTGACAGCAGTTCTTATCTAAAATGTTAATAGCTGTCTAATTTATTCTAGTTTTGAACTTAAATTGCACCAGTCCACTGCTGCTCTCTTTTTACCCCAGACACATTCCACCCATCTTAATGGTATCAATGTGTTTATTCCACAGCTCTAATAAAGCAGGCAGTTGGATGCACTTGCACAGAAAAGATTAGCTTTTTACAGCTATCCAGGAACGGCCATCCCCTTTTGTCCTCACTTCGTTTCAGTTCACCTTTTGACTGGCTTGTGGTGTGTGAGTATCGGACTTCCTCGTGGAAGAGTGTCTCGTTAAGAACACATATCCACATGCTGGAGCGTCAATGAAAGGTTACAACTGCTGACGTCAAAACAAACGAGAAGGAGATAGAGAGGAAGCATTCTTACTCTTTGGTATGAGGAAATGAGGACATGATGATATGTCTGCAAGAACAATGTGTGCAAGTGTGTGAGAGTGAGAGAGAAGGAGAAAGAGAGAACTACGTCTTATCAGACTTTGTCCTGTAAATTTCTATCAAAGTTTGGTGACTTTTTTCCACTTCTGAAGCATTCTCTGATTTTTGATTGATCATCGTGTTAACTAAAATATTATGTTCCACCCAACTCCCTGCCACCCGTACCTATCATTCAAGAGAACACTCAGCTAGCTCCTCCTTGATACTGCCTTTTAAAAACATCCAAGTTAAGAGCCCTTAGTTTTGCAGCACATTCCCTTCACATGCTGCACAAAGCCCAAGTGTAAATATAACTGTTATTTTGAATTGTATGAATAGATGAAGTCCTACTTTATTTAACTTATGCTAATGGCAGGGAATTATCACCCAAACAGGTTGTAGTACTATATTACTAGGAACACATACGCTGCTTATTCTGTTACAGCAAAGGACAAGGAAGAGCCTGTTGATGTTACATGAAACTGATGGCGAAATATGTTGGTCAGGGATTGCGGATCAGACTAGTTTACAGTGTATTTTCGCACACATCAGGGTCACATAGTCAGGTGTGTGCTCTCTGTCCTCTTTCTGGGGGAAGACGTGCGGCCCTGACGGAGCCGGGGCCCAGCTGTACGCCAACACATGGCCTCCACCTCTCTTGCTTTCTCCGTTCCCCTTTCTACACGCTCTCCACGACGCTCACACCAACCTCACAGTTAGCAACAACGTGTCAGAAGCCTCAGTCCAGCGTTAGAGCGGACAGGCCGAGCGCTGAGGCCTCCTGCTGCCCTCCTGCTGTGTCCTGTAATACACTGACCTAGTCTCTCGCTGCCCCACAGCTCGCTGCCTGCCGAGAGCCTCCAGGGGCCCGTCTCAGAGAAAGCCTCACAAAATTCTTGCTCTTCCATAAACAAGCAGTGTGCGAAAACACAATCCCTCGGAACACCAGATCAGCTGATACTGTACTGACCCCGACCTGAGCTGGTTCTCAGCCGGTTTTAGCCATCACTTTCTCTTACATGTCCTCTCCCCCCTGCTCTGCTCACAGATCTCCTCTCTGTGGAAGCGGCTCCTATTTTAAATGTCCACTGCTTGCTTATCTTCTGAGTAATCTGCAAATCACTAGCCATCTTACTTCAAAACCAGTCTGGCTTGTCTGATTGGTCATTCCAGTCTTACCCATACAGTGACTATTACTAAACTTCTCAGTCTCCTCCCCTGTAATACCAGCTACCTACACCTACCTTGTTCCTTCTCTTGCAGGTCACGTAGTTCATTTTCCTTATTTTGTGTGTGCACTTTGTATGTCAGTAGGCAGTAAGGAACCACCAGGGTCTTCTATGTCTTTGGGAAATGTCAACTGATTTCTGTGAAATGCAAAAATGTCATTTATAGTATTTATGATACTTGTTGTATTGTAGTGAGTATTGTAGTAATACTGTGTTTTCATTGTCATGCTTTGATTTCAAGTAACATGGATTGCATTTTGAAACGATCAATGGAATATTGTCCAATTGGGACCAGTTTTGTCCAGTTTTGTCTAATTTTGTTTCTGTGCAGTCTAGGTAGATATTCGAGGTAGCCAAGTTAGCATTCCCTTTAGGTAGGCCCTCAAGAGTTAGACAGAACCGAAAAGCCCAACTCTGCCTTCAAGTCCTCTTTGCAAGTTCTTAATTACAGCTTTGGAAGTCGTAAGTACAAGGTGACGTATATTCAAGTAGCTCTGCGTGGAAGATGAAAACACTTTTCTGTGTCAAAAAGAGTATTTCGATTTTTTCAAGATGAAGAGTGAGTGTCTTATTCAGTTGGAAGCATTGCGCAAACATAAAAAAAACACTGTTACATTTATTTTTATTTTCCTATATCATTGAAACTCAACAGCTGCCCACAATGTGTGAAACTTTTTGGATAAATGAATGAAAATTACATGCAATATAAATGCTTTACATGAACTTATATTAGTAAAGAACATTTTTGAGTTTTCCAGTTAACTTACCATTCTACATACTTCAGTGACTGTTCAAGAGTTCAAGCTGCAGTCTCACCAGGTTTCAGTCAGATGTTATAAATAGAAAACAGGGCTGGCAGTTCTGCACCAGGGCTCTATACTGAAAGAGTAACGCTAATACTGACCAAGTCAAATATACTGCTCAAAAACATTAAGGGAACACTTTGTAATCAGAGTATAGCATCAAGTCAATTAAACTACTCAAATACTGATCTGGTCAATGCAGAAGCAAAGGGGGTTACTAATCAGTTTCAGCTGCTTTGGTGGACCAGAGGGGAAATAATGAGACGGAATGGTTCTACAGATGGAGGCCCCTGACATATGATGTGTTTACAAAGTGTTCCTTTAATTTTTTTGAGTATTATATACTTATTGTATTATATACTTGTTAAAAACCTCTTCTACAAACTTCTACAGCTACAGTGTGGGCTAGAGCCAGCAGCTGTAAATATACAGTTTAACATGTAAAGCAGGTATAGTACCTGACTATTCATAGTAATATTCAAAGCACACCTACATGACAGTGTAAACTATGTGAGTGTGTGCATGAGTATCTGCTGTGTGTAAGATGGAAAGTTCATTAAGCACAGTAAGGCATGTGAGAATGCAAAAAATGCATAAGTTGTGGCTCTTGTATTAGCTTGTATTAGCTTGTATTAGCTCCCCATATTGGAGGAGCATTTGGCACTGGACTATGACCACCAGCCACATGAACAGGTTGTGCCTGGGCTCCTTGGGACATTGGCCTTCGCTCAGTGTGCTGAGGGTCTGAAACTGGGCCATGTTGTGATTGTGACTCAAATTTACAAAAGTGTTGCAACATTCCTCTGCTGGTCTTGGAAAACAGAAGCAATGTCTTAATGGTCCATCCTTAAATAAACAGGGATTAGAAACTTTTTCATTTACCCTAAAGTAGCCCTTATGTAAGTCTAGTATAATGTCATAACTGTAGGCTGCAGACTAATAAGGCTTTAATAATGCTCCTGTTCAGGAGAATTTCTGAACCCGATGCCCGTCTTCCACTGTGAATTTGAAATGGAAATTCCCTCCAGTTTTCACTCCTTAATCACTTCAGAAATGCCATCATGTGACGGCTTTATATCCTCCCTCCCCAGTGCACAGCATTGTTCTGTATTTCTTCCCTGGGCCTTCCCAAGTACTTGATTAAACCTCTTCTACTCTAGTTTTAAAAATCTGCAAAAATGTGCCCTCTCTGCAATGGTTAGATGATGATTTTAATAACAATGAAGCATATTATACCACAATAATTGGTTTGGCATCATAAAAATCAACATCTAATCATTGCACATTCATAGCAGTGATTAGAGGCATACTACGAATACCGCCCACTCTCTCCTAAAGAAAGGATCAGTTCCTGATTACCAGATAACCATTTCGATTAAGGGTCAACAATCTTATCCATAAAGGGTGGGTGTGGCTGCACAATTCCATTCCATTTAAGCAGGAGGCCTTGGGAGGTAAGACTAGTAACCCCTGATTTCGATCCATTCCATCTTTTTCCACTTAAGTGTTTCTGAATTTTTGAAAGGCTACTCATTGATTGTTGTTGAACATCTAGGTGCATTTTTATTGTCACTAATACAATTGAGAGGCTGTCTCTGTTTCTTGAGGGTGGATTTTGTGTGTTTCTAACATTTCTAAGGATATGAAACCAACAGCTGGGCCAAGTTTGAGCAAAACAAATCAAAAGGAGCAAAACACCATCTCAGGGCAAACCAAATCTGTGTGTGTCAGACACCAAATACAGCTCCACTCTGGATCAGGCCCAATCATTCTCCAATAGTTCTCTGCCATGTATGAGTTTTAATACAGAGAAAGGATTTGCTTTAATTTTACAAACCCGCCCTAGTGAAAGTTACATCAGCTCCTAGAGCAGTGGGGTAAACTGCTGCTGGAAACACTCTGCCCCATGCAAATGCAAATCAATAAAAGTCGCTCTACCAAACAGCGCCACATAGACCTTATTCTGCACAGCAAACATTCCACCATGTGTGATGGAGGTAACTTTCTGTTTGTTTTTAGTGCCTATAATTACTCTATTTATTTTGAAAATGTGCCCATTTCATCAGCATTAGTCCATGTGTTCTAAAACTATCGACATTGATATGTGATCAAGGTAGGATGACAATTTCCCTGATTGCACCACCGAGGGGGCAGTGGCCGACACCATGGAGTCATGTGGGTGTTCACTAAAGCCGACATTCGGGAGAACAGGAGGCCTTCTAGATTGGATTGTTTTTCAGCTGCGTCAGGGTCATGGACATATTAGGACACACTACATTACCAAATCAACATTTACCCAGCGCTGCATCAAGGCCAGAACGTTGTCACCGGCACCCTTCAGGCCATCAGTCACTGTGACACAAAGAAACAAGACATATCTGGACTGCAATAACTAGATTTTATAATAAGACACATTAGGTTTTGGATTCCTCGTTGCTTTCTTAATTAAACTAGTAACTCCTAGACAAAGCTTTCCTGTGGTAACATAAGTTCTTTGCACTCTCATCACCTTGCCTTGTTCAGGGCTGCACAATGACAGAAATTAAGTCAGACTCTTAAGTTAAATACTAATATTGCTGTCAGCAAGAAAAACCTTTCTTTAAATCATTTAAATAATTGCATCCATAATTTAACCCCCAGAAGACGAGCAGCATGGATCCATGCCTCTGGGTAACAAATGGTAGATCGTCGTCATACAGCCAAAGCTTATATGGAAAATCCTTCTATGGAAGTGTGTCGATGCTGAAGGTGTCAGACGTCATGCTGAACTTTGTTTGGTGTTCCTATGTCATGCAGGACCAAAGTTATTGTAATAATAATAAACGTAATGTAATAATAATAAAAACGGCTACCGGGCTTTCAAAAATGATGTCACATGTCAAATATCCAAATTTCTTTCCTTTTTTTATCTGTTAGGAATAACGAAAAAAACACAAGATCTTTGATCTCGGGAGAGTTTTCAGTATAGTTTCTGCCTACAAGTGGGTAGGGAAGACCTGCAGAGGGAGGGGGTCCCAGAGAGCAGCCGGGCGACAGTGCACTGAGCAAAAAAGGAGGAAATTGCGAGCATGTAGGAGAGAAAACACCAGTTCTGTAGGAGAGAAAGCACCAGACTGTTTAAGACCATTTTTGTTTGTTGAACTCGGATTTGACTAATATTTCCAAATTTTCTTATATGAACAATCCAAGCAGCCGATCCTACTTTCCCTACTTGTCTCATCTGGTATGCTCCATCTGAATACAGAAACTTTCATGCATTTATGTCAGTCAGCGTAACGGCACACTAAACTCCTGCACTGTAAAAAAGATGTGCTCCCATCACAACTGATCCAACTAATTAACTGGGCTAGAGAGGGTGTATAAGGTAGGGCAAGCATTGTGTGAGTGTGATGAACCTGAGCTCTAAGTGAGATTGTGCTGTCTGTTTTCATCGCTGAGGTTCTGCAGGTTGTGGTTGTGCTGGTTGGCTGGTCTTAAATGCCTCATGCTAACACGGCCTACGACAGCAATGATAACCGTCTGACAGCATGACAGCATGATTACTAACATTAGCTTCCATCGGGCCTACTTGTTAAAAATGCGGTGTTTTGTTTTGTTTCCTTGAGAACCATAATACCAGTAAAGCGTAGATTTATTCCACAGATGACTGATGACTCACAGTTTTGCAGAGATTTTCAATTAGTTTTCCAAAAGAAGTGGAAAGTAGTGGTTACCCCTATAAACTTTATATGGTGACAATGCACTGGTTCCACACCAGCAGGTTTATAAGTCCAGGAACAGCACCAAGAACCAGTTTATAGTGGTGGAAATGTACAAGCACCTGCACCTTTTGATGCATGTGTTTACACTACGTATGGCCCACAGGGGACAGTACAATGGCTTTGTTTACTAGTGTACTGATAGTAAGGCTGAAACCTGACTCTCCTCACTCCTCCCTGCTCAAACATCAGCACACTTCCCCGCTCTGTAACGGTCACATGATCTCTACGTAGATGTGCCACATCAGGATGACTCAGGAAGTCACTCACCAGCGGCTGAACAATTGAACGCTGACTCACCCTGAGTGACTCCGCTCTAAGCAACTCCTGCGAGGAGAAACAACAGAGTATACATTTACATTAGGCTCAGGCACCACATCCACCAGGTAGAAGCTGTTTGAAGCTGTTTGGGTGCTGAGAACAACTAAACACGCAGGGGTGACTGAGGCGAATGAAATAAGACCAAACCAAACTAAAAAGGGCACTGTGGCCTAAGGGGCAGGCGCTTCACCATCAGTGAAAAAGCAAATTGATGTTACAGGCTACAACATTTTTTTAGCCTTTTGTAGCCTTTTACTGGAAACAAAGAATCACTGAAATTTTACATAATCCTGATTTCAAACTTAACAGCCAGAATGTGTTTTTTATATATACAGTATTAATCAGGAATGGTCACTTCCTGGGCACAATCATTTAAGGAAAAGGTGCAACGCACCATATCATTATGAATGACTGAAATTATACCAATATATATATTAGTCATTGTTTATGTTCATTCTGGCTACTAACCAAGTTGCGTAATTTAATACGCCCTTCCGTTACTGATACCCACAACGAGTTCCCTCTTATCAAACTGGTTGAAACTAGTTTTAGTGACTAGTTTAATGACTTATAAAATGATAGTTTATTTAACATACACTGTTAAAACCAGCCTGACTGTTCTGCTGTGTTAATTAAAAGCTGAAACCAGCCGAGCTTGCTCATATTTCTTAAAGTCACTGTCAGTGCCAACCGGAAAAGCACCTCAGTCCAAGATAAGAGGGGAAGAATAGTGATGGTGTGATAAATGCACAAAGACTGTTGCTATTTGTAGAGGTGTAAAAAGAAATTGCCTTTATAAAATTTTTTTAGGCTGCCTTAAATTGGCACGGATTGCACTGAACTTGAAATACTAAGTTAACAGAACGCAACACACAGACCTTAGTTATATAATATTACAATCAGAAATAAGGTCAGTTAACATTTGGACAGCCTGGATCTTTTTTTCAGTTAAAAATACAATATTTTACAGCACATTTTCTTTTCTCATACCAATACTACTAACGATACTGAACGTGAATATGAAGTGATACTGATGCCAATTTATTTTTAAAAGAAAACGTGACAAAATGGCTACTTGGCTATTATTTAAAGAAATTCTTCACTTAAGATGTTCTTTTAAAATTAATATGTTTACACTGCTTTTAAATTGTCATATAAACATTCAATATGACTGGTTTGAAACCAGTACATTAAAAAAACTGTGTCAAATGTGTCCCTTTATAATAAAAAATAAGTCTACAAAAGGCTTAGCTGTTCTAATATACTGCTCTTATGTTAAAATTAGGCCACATGTGAACACTGTTGTTGTCTTCAGCAATTCCCTTTGACAGTGGCTTTAAAAATGAGTAACATGAATTGTTTTACCACATATTCAGCTGTACTGGGTGAATTTGATTAAGTTAATTTAAATTTGAGCATTTTAATGTTATTCACAGATTATTTGACCCCGTTGTATTAATCCTGTTTATTTAAGATGACTGGTTAAACCCGGTATCTTTTTGGAGCATGGGTTATTGGCACTTAGGCTCCAAGAAATGTCTGGAATGAAGATAAAAAGTAAACTACCCACTTATTTGTCTGTATGAGGGTATAACTGGATGTATGCGTTGTGTGTGTGTGAGAGAGAGAGAGAGAGACAGAGAGTGGGTTAACTGATTTTGAGGTATGAGACTGGGGTTTGTTCCAGGTTTTAAGTATCATTGTCAGATTCCAGCAATGGCATAAATCATTACATAACTGCCCAGTTGAAACCTTGACACCCGGTCTGCGGGCCTGGACAAGCGTCATGCCAGCCCCATGCTAGCGCCATGCCAACAGTCACCAGCAATCATTTACCCTCTGATCATTTGAGACAAGTTTCTATTTGCCCGGCTGGCTGCACACTACTTTTCTAACAATTACACATATCAGGCAACACAACATACTATTTGTTAATTGAAATGTATAATCCTGATTTTACAGAAGGCTGCAATTTACAAATGAGATGCTAAACAATTATACTTTTTGTGTGTTGACTAACTCAGTTGGATGGTCTGGTGTCCCACAGATACAAATATGCAATCTGCTTTTATGTTTCATGTAAATAAAGCTGATAAAATCCCAGGCCATACAGTTTACCTTGAAAAAAATACAGTTTACCTTGAAATACACTGATGAGTCATAACTTTAAAACCACCTGCCTAATTTCATTTAGGTCCTCCTTGTTCAGCCTAAACAGCTCTGCCTCAACTCTCCACAGTTGCCAGATGTGGCCTTAATGAAGTGGATTAGTGCTGCAGATTTAAAGATGTTCAATCTGATTTAAATCTGGGAAATTTGGAGGAACTCTTTTTTTATGTTCCTGAAACCATTCCTGAACAGAGTTTGCAGTTTGCTGAAAGACGCATTATCCTGCTAAAGAGACCTTTAGGCAACAGCGTTGCCAGGAAGGGGCTGGTCTGCTTCTAAGGCCCTGTTTACACTTGGTTGTAAAATGTGTCTTGCATGATTGGATCACAAGTGGTCAGCCGAGACACATCGTCATTTACACTTAAGTCTATCAGGCGTCTGCAAGGTGTCCAGCTGACCACTTGTGTACCACCTGTGTTACTTCACCTAGAATCTCACGCCCACCATGTAAATATCTTATATTAACTGGAGAAACCGCTGTTAGAATCTCTGTCCGAAAGGTAAAAACTATAAAAACCTAACTAGTGAAATGGACGTCACCCTGTCCCTTCCAAACTTGCTAGAATTGTCTGTCTTTCCAGCATGCTAGCTTCAAATGTTTTATTTCACACTACTCCTCTCGATTTTATCAGGTCACAGAAGCATTTACAGAAACAAAATGTGGTCATATGCTTCCCAGACCATCTTGGTGACTTGTTGGAGTGATTGGATCACTGTTAGTCTTGGTGGTTGTTTAAACTTGTATTCAGCACTGAACACTTGTGATCTGATTACACAGGAGCCAATTCCAAACCAAGAGTATCCAGGACCAGTGTTTAGGTGGAAAGTACAGAATAACACCAGAGTAAATGCCATGACCCAAGATTTCCCAGCAGAACACTGCACAGAGCATTCATGTGTAAATCTGTTTATTTTAATTAGAATTTGCTGAAGATAATAGGAGAAGAAAATGTGTTTTAAATTATTTTTTAGTGATATAGTGAGGTTGACTGATGAACAAAACTGTTTAGCGTTTTTTTCCTCAAATATTTAAAAGCATAAGCTACTGTAATGTGATGTAATGCTTTTCCCCAGTATTGCTCATTTCTCATATGATTGTGTTGCTGTATTCTACAGTCACACAAAACTTCTTTAAACCTCCCAAAAAAATGAAGCAAACTGAGACGGAGATGATCTGACGTACATGGTTATCACCAGGTTCACATTTCTGAGCCATTTCACACCTCTGAGTAAGCCACTGAGTACAGCGTGTGTGTTGTGTTGTCTGACTTTTAATAAGTCACCTGTAGGCCAAAGGGTCAGCGACCTCATTCATCACAAAGACTTGAAACAAATCTATTAAACTTCTCACATTCAAGTGCAAAATTAGCACACCTCCCTTCAGACCTCCCTTCAGTGACTGACAGCTTCTTCTTGTTTCTTCTTCTTCTTCTTTTTAATACATCCACACCAACATATGGCTTATAGTGCCGTCGATATAACCTGTAGAAGCCTGCAGCTCAGATTTACACAGTGCAGGAAGCCCACATGGGTCGCAGGAGCAGTTCAGAGAACCACAGCTTTGAACAAAGACACAGTAACGGTGAATGGTATGTTACAAGGAAGAGCTTTGTGGAACTTTTGCCTCTCTCTCGAATTCTGAAGCGAAATGACCAGTATGAGCCTTAATTAGAGGGAATAGGGCCTGCAGTGTTGCTCCTGTGAGAATCAGTGTCTGTGTGAATTCATATATGACCAAACATGTCCACAAAAACCAGCCCAGATGAAGACTGAGTCTGCTCATCACTGCTACACCGGGTCGTTTGCTGCTTTAGTGCTCTGGTTCCCTTTGCGCTCTGCTTTCATCTGCTGGTGTTTTCACCTGAAGATAAGGCATCTGGACGTGCGTTTAAGTGGATCCAGGTTTGTGTCAGATCAGTGCAGCACAATCACTATCAGCAAAAAACCTCTTATCTGGCCTTTCATGTCTTTAGCCAGAATTATTGGACAGACACCTAATTCCTATTCCTATCCTGTATAATAGGCTTAGAGACAAAGAGTGCATCACAAAGAGTAATATGCTTGACGAATCTGCCCTCCAGAACTGTTGGCACGCTTGTTAAATGAGCAAAGAGTCTTGATCTTACACAATATGAGGTAAATCTCATCTGTTAGTGAAGTAAATGTACTCAGAGGAGTCGAAAAAAAGCACACACTGAAAGGCCACTATCAAGGCAGCACTGACTTTATACTGACTTTGTGTAATAAAAGGTTGTGTCTCTATAGAGGGAAACAAAAAGACATTGCAAAATCTTATTTTCATTTATATAACAAGATTTTATTCCAGCTAACTTGCTTTATTTCTGATGGTGCATTGATTATGCAAAGTTCGCGAAATGTAAAACGTGGCTACAAGACAATAGCAATAGGAGAACTTTCTGTTCTCACAGCAAGTTTTTCACATCTCGAAAAAATCATGAACTTTTTAAATAACTTTTTCTCTCTAAAAGATTGAGCCGATAAACAATGAAACCTTTTATTTCACAGCTGTTTGTGTGAACCTCTTTACAAAAGGTACAAGCAATTCAGGAGGTGTTGTGTAGGTAGTGCTGAAAAGTTACTTTTCCACTCTGGAGAGAGAGAGGTCTGCAGGCTGTGACGTTCAGAGAGCTTCAGGACTGTCCTAATGTAAACCCAAACTTGGCAGGTTTTAAAAGGGAGAGAGAGAGAGAGAGAGAGAGAGAGAGAGAGAGAGAGAGAGAGAGAGACAATGGGAAAAGAAAGTGCTGAAAGATACACTCTCTGTCACACTGCGAAAGTGACCTTGAAAAAAAGCATGACGGAGCATGGAAAATTTTACTGCTCTTTTAAAGAGACCAAGAACAAGTCAGTAGAGTGTGTTCCTGTGTTTTAGGCTATAGTAGACCGAACTATAAAGTATAACATTTAGCGCTGCATTAAAACGTTTATTTAACATGTTTTTTTTTGCCATTGTGTCCAATAATCTGTCTTCTCCCAAGCAGGTGAAAGTCTGGACAGAGACATTTGGATCTGAGTGAAATATAAGTTAAGCTGTGGCTAGTTACAAGTATTCGGTTACTGTACACGTATTTAAGTAACATTATGATGGAATTATACTTTTCAAACAGTATTCAGTATTCATTTTTTATTCAGTGCCATTAGCTCCTTATTCTTTTTTCATGTTTAATTTGTGTTGGTTCAGCACCTGGTTTGCTTTTCTTTTAGTCACATCTCCCCCTTTTAAAGTCTAGTTTAGCCTAAAAGAGTCCAAAAAGAGAGGCAACTTCAGGTCTTGCTGAAAGGTGCTTAAGCAGTTTTTAGACATGATACAGCGGTTTATGGCAAATTTTACATCTATTCATGGCATTATTTCACTGAAGTTGCAGTATTTTTACTTGAGCGTGTGTTCGGGCTACTCTGGTAACCCTCCAGAATGAACAGAGGACACAGCGTTCCTTCTGTTTGCAGTCATTCAGCTCCGATGTGGATTTAACCAACTAAGAGAGTTTTATTTTCATCTTTCAGGCACGTTCCTGATGACAACTTACAGAGTTTTTTTATGAGTTTGTTTGTTTGATGCAGAAATCATCTCTATGAACAAATGAACAGAATTCCCATCATTCTGACGTAATAGCATTCCAGAGAGCCAGAGAGCTGGAATTCTAAAGGAATGTGTTATTTTTCCTGTCTGAGCTCTTGGGGTTGGCAGTGTCTGTACGAGAGCGACATCACTTCCCCTCGACCCTTGCCGTTGATGGTAAACGACTTTGCACAGGAAATAGCTGCTGCTTTTTTAAGTGGCTTCCTCATCAGACCTAGATTCCGCCTGAATTAAAGCCAGTGGAAGAATCAAAACTTGCTTTGTATTGTTTCTGTCATGCAGCTTTCGAATGTGCTGTGGTATTGCTTTTAATTCATGAGACAGGTCTACTTACCCCTGGTCCTCTCTGGGCCACTACCACAGACCAGAAAGGGCATATTTGCACCGAAAAAAAGTGCTGTGTTGAATTTACTTGATTTAAATTTGAATCATTTCCACATTACTTAGGCCTTAATGTTGTAGACGTACTACATTTTACTCCATGTCCAAATAATACATTTGAATGAAGTCCTTTTAATGTGCCACCTTTTTCAGCACTGGATAATTAAAAATGAAATACAATTCATGGAAATAAATGTATCTTTTTTTCTTTCTTCTTTACAGTTTTCTGTCAGAGTGCACCAGCTGTGCTTGGGTGGGAGCTTGACCAGGCTGGAGTACAGTATTCCTGGGGTCCTCCTGTTGAGGCTCCTGTCTGGGGGGCCTGATTACAGTGTATTAGTCTGTCTCTATCTCATCCCCATTAATCCTGCCGCTCTCCACCGGTTCAGCCCCCCTCGACTGTCCGCAATGAACCCCTCTCACACACACAGAGTCAGTGGGTTCATATGCTCCGCATGTACGAAAGTCTTTAATGGAAAGTTTTGGAGAAGATCTGAGGGTGTGGCCTCCTCTCCCTGGCCCTGATCTCCTCATGTGTCCGTGGCTCCTGGAATGTGGCACTAAAACCACTTTCCCACCAGTAAGCGGATTACAACCCTAAAGCTTCATATCAAAAGATGCCCGTGCCCATCTCTGTTCCCACCAGCTAATTTCAGCCCCTCAGGTGGAAAATGTGTGAGATCCAAGTCATCCAACGCTGACAAGAGAAAAATACATTTCAAATTTGTGCGTCATTTCCACATGAATTAAAGACATGCTTTCATCTTTCAGTTTCATTTACTTTGGCTATAATGTAGATCTAGGATATTTCACACACAATATACACATGTGAGTCAAGTAAACCCAATGGATGCAATTCAATGTGCAGGTTAATAAATGCACAACTTATTTTTCATTGTACTTACAGTTACAGATCCACACAGTGACATAGTCACTACGGTACACTGCATTTTTTTTTTCATTTTGGGGGGAAAAATCATTTAATTTGTTCCATCACCGATTTTAAACCTGACCTAGCTTGCAGTGAAGCTGACATTCCAAGCCTCAGTTTGAAATAATGAAGTAAAAGACTTATTTTAGAAAATAATCAAATAAATGAGCTCATCAGATAAATGCAAGGATAGACCTGTTTAATGAGCTGGGGTAAAATAGTTTAAAACTTTATATTACCTTTATATGTCGAGTTCCTAAATATACTATGATAATCTGTTATAAAATTTCAGTGCTAACCTCAACACAACGAACAGCTGCGTTCATCATTCTGGACACACCTACAATTTCTTTGTTTCTGTTTACTGCCTCCTACGAATTATTTGAAAATGTGAAGCTGCACAGGACTACAAGATCTTCAAGACGTTTTTAGTAAAGGCAATGGTTATATGTAGAACCATAACAGGGCTTATAAACATTTCTTTGTCTGATTAAATGGTACTTCTCTATAATGGATAATAATGGAAATGTATTTAAAGAACCTCTTTAAAAAACATTTCAAAATGTCGGACCAAAGGGGTTCTGCGATTGTCAATTAAGTGCTATATAGAACCTATTCTGTTGTGTTCTTCTTATTAGAATTTACTCGCAACCAGTTTGGTTAATGTGTTACAACACTTCTGAACGCTGGCATATTTTATTTATAATCACATTTGCATCAAGCCAGTTTGGTGTATCTATACTGTCCTGAACCCTGTACTCCTCTGACTCCCTTATTAATCCTTCACACAGTTGAACACCCAGCACAATGTCTACACACAACATATAGACCCCCGTACGAACCGTGTTTGTGTGTTTGGGAGCTGAACTTTCTTCATGTATGGCACCCAGTCACTGACAGAGATCAGTGTGTGACTGGGTGTCACTTCCTGTCCTTGTGCGACGTGTTTGTCTTTCAGTCTGATGGCAATTCTCCTCAGAGCAGTCAAAGCTCAGCAGTAGCCTCATATGTAGGATGGGCTTTCTCAAAAGCGCCTATAGACCGAGGCCATGACTTTCAGTGTCATTGCAATTCACCTTCTAAGTCCTGTATTGTTATCCACCACTCTAACAAGTGACCAAAAGGCCCAAAGAGAAGTTATCTCGAAGCTTTTGCAGTGGGCTACACTGAAAAAAGGTGTTGCATTGAATTTGCTTGACACAAAAGTGTATATCATTTACCTGTCGATAAAAAATTGGTAAAATCAATGTATCAGCTTCTATATAGTATATATGGAAGCAAGCAAGTTCAGTGCATGACTCTACCAACTTTTGCTCTATTGAATGCAGGTAGTACAGTTACTTGAAAAGGGCACCTATTTATAGTTCCAGAGAGGCTATCTGCTATGGTCCCTTGCAGTCAATCTGTAATCAGTTTCTTCATTTTGACTCACAATGTGTCTCTGAAAAGGTTGAGAGTGCCATTGATCAGAACTGAAGTTTCTACCACATGGGCAGCATTGTCCCAAAGACGCAAGTCCATGTTAAGAGAAACCATCCGTGAGACATAGCTCAAGTCGATTGGCCATAATCCGCTCCCACGACTTTAAGACCGGGCGTATTTCTTTTTCCTCGTATTTAACACATGGTGGAAGATTGAGTTAAAGCACACCGGTAAATACTCAGAAAGACGGCGGGTGCATGTTTAATTTACTGTTATTAGAGTGTAATAATGTACAGGATCTGGGGCTGCGCTGGCTTCCCATGGCTCAGGTCAGAGCTGCAGTTTGCAGGGCTCCAGGCCGCTGTTTGCTTAATACAAGGCAGGGGAGATAGAAAAAAGGTTATATAATGTCAGGCATGGGTCCAGGGGAAGATGAGATGCCCTGGGCCTGGCACAGCAGGAGACTGGGTGGAGATTCACACTCTCACAGACCTTTGAACTGGGAGAATTATTAGATACACACAGTTTCATCCTTTTTATTTTCTTTTTCATGTTCAATACGATCTAATCAGATTTCACTCTATTGCGTCTTTGAAATTCTAAACCTATCAAGGCAAAAAAAAAAGAGAAAAAAGAACATTAAATATTGTTTTAACGGCTATTTGGGCCACAAGCAATAAAGAAAATCGAACTAGTGTCACTTCAGTGGGTTACAATGTGTCTCACCCTGTGTGCATGGCCCAGGCAAAGCTGTTTGAACTCTGGCAACAAGGCAAACATAGCAGTGGTGTCAATATTTAAAGCTGTAGCACCAATATTCATGGTAGGAACCACAAAACTGTACTAAATTCAGAATAAAGAACAGATGAACATTTACAGAACTGAAGCTTAGGACCTAAAACCACTTCCTCTGTCTTCAGTCTGGTTAAGCTGTACTCAGTACACAGCGTGGCAAGTGCGGTTTTTAGCAGCGTAGTTTAACACACACACACATCCACACACAGGGTAACCCCAAACACAATCCCTGACTATACACTGTTCTTTTGATTTTTAGTACATGGAATATCTGTTAATTCCACACCACCTGCATATTTGATTCAGTTTGGGTGAATGGACGCTTGCTTTCTATTGTGGTTTTTCTATTTGTATTGTGGTGGAAATGCTAATGTATGTTTCTTCAAGCCACCAAACACAGGTTCTAATTCTCTGAACATTTTCATGTAGCACAATCCTCCACCCGCTCTGAGGTATTTTTTGTAGTTGCATTTCGACAGGATTCAAAGCAGTGTGAGTTCAGTTATTTTAGAGGGCACAATGTTCTGGATCAGCACTGCAGAGACACTTCATTTACTTACACTATATTCCGCAACCACACAACCAACAGCTCATCTATCCTAGATTTTGTGATGGTTATATCCTTTATTCTCTGAAAGTGTACCTTGGCTTTGGGGAAATACACCAAACATACCTAATCCAAACCACCAGACGTCCCATTCAAGATATTAAAATTACAAAGAAAACGTTTAACCTAAGCCTTTACTCCAAGCTTATCATTCATTTCTTATTTACAGTCCTTATTATTCAGAATGGACCATCAATTACTCAGTAGAGTGAAACTGATATGGAATTTATGTAGAGAAAAGGTTGTGTGGAACCACCGAAAATTAGAAATCAGAGTCATGAAAGGCTCGATAATTCGCTGATGAGTTGAATGTTGAGTGTGGAGCTCTCTCCATGTTTAAAACCTCTTCTATAGGAACCCTATCAGATGTGCTTTGAAAGGCCTGCAGTACTCCATTCCAAGTCTTTCAAATGCTTTGTAAATGCTCTTTCTTGAACATGGCAGCAGCTCATCCTCCATTCGGCAGCTGTAGTGTTTATCACTACAGAAGCTGCAGCATAATACTCACTTTCTTCTGCACTCAGTTTCGTGTTACATACAGTTTTTTAAGGAAATAGTGAATGCAAAACTATTTAAATGATGGCTCTCTTTCAGAGATAGCGTTGTGTTGCTTGACTCTTCAGTCAAGTGATACCAAAACTGCTTTAAATGACTTCCATGTGCCAGGCTTTCAGGGTTCATGTGTGCAATGCATGGCCAGAATTTGTAGGTGCTTGAAGTGATCTCATCTGAAGTGTGTTTACACTTGAGTTTACCAACATGTTTAGGCATTTCAGATGTATAACTTCATAAGGGAACTACATCCATATGTGTTCTAGAAAACCTTTCATTTTGATTGTGTGTGAGCATTTCACCAAGTGTGGGATTTGCTGTTCCTGGGTTTACAGAGCTTATAAAATGACCTCTCCAGCAGGCCTGGTTCCAGGACAAAATCGCTTGAGGGGCCATCCGAAATTAATGGGGTAAACACCAGGAGAGTGCCTGCTTTAGTTGTTTATTTGAAGATATTACCACTATGCTGTGGAGGAGTGGTGCCTCTTCTTTGGGACATTCTAATACTATTTGTTAAAGAATCAGTGCATGTTCGTGACAGCAGGCCTACTTCTGAACATTGACAGAGGATCATAACTGCAGCAAAATACAGCCTTTGCATTGATAATATGCATTTCAGGCTTAAGCAGACGTATAAGCACCATGACGAGTGAAAAGTCTTCATATTATGTAGTTCTACACACCAAGAAAATGCCTAACTGAGTGTGAAAAAATTAAAAGTGTGGGTACAGAGCTCCACTGCAAACCGGTTTCCTGTCTCTAGTGAACGTAATAGAAGTCGTGAATGGTTCTGGAGTATAGCGGCATTTATTTTTCCAGTGGAACTTTGTGGCATTATGGCACACTTCGTTTCACAAAACCTCACATTTAGCTGCTTTAATCACAGTGCAAGTCATCTCTAATGTCAGTGTGAAGGCATAGATGGACAATTTGAACTGTCCCATATGCTGCAATATTTATACCAGGATCCCAGAACAAAGCTACAAGTACGCTGGTGTTTATTTGATACTGAAGCCGAGCTTTTCCCTATTTGTTCTCAAATAGGAGAACAGCTCAAACACTGTGACGTGTTTAAAAAAGGGCTACAGAAAAGTGCTTCACAAACATCTGTGGGTGTGCCTTGTTAAAATATTAAACACCGGATCATCTGAACAGCTTTTGTCACTGAAAACATTAATAGCATGTCCTCATGTGCGTCACGTCTCCATCAGGCCCAATTTATGAGATCAGCAGGCTTAATGTTTCCGTGGAGGACTTGGAGGTTCGTTCTGTTTCTTTCACACACTGTTGAGGCAGAAAAAAAAATGTGTTTGTTGATCCTGGTGTACGTATGGAGTCCGTGTGCAGCTCGGGGCCCCCGGCCTAGTTCAATAGGTCAGACATTCTCTCCCGGCTCCTCTATTGTCCCCTGAGCCATGCTGCCCTGCCTGGCCTGTGAACTGAGGCAGGGCATGAAAGGCCGCAGTAGCCCTTAAGCCTTAGGTAATGCGGGCCCGGGCGGAGTCCCCCTCTGTGCGCCACCACTTCCAGCGGGTGGATTTGGGCTTATGCAGCGAGTGAGGATGGCCCTCTGTCTGGAGGTGCTCACGCGAATGATACGTTTAAAGGGAACGAAAAACAGGTCAAATGCAACCCCGCTGACTCCAAGCGGTCCCCTTCTCCCAGCACCTCAGCATCATGACGGGCCTCGCTCTTACACATACAACCTCACTTAAACACACACGCCAGAATCGGTTCACACACTGTTTTCACTGGAACTCCAGTGCTCTGCCTCTGTGCTGCGCAGTTTTGTGTTTTCTTCCTCTTAACACCTGTGATTTGGCTCCAGAAGGACTTGATATCTGATGATATGACTGGAAAAGCAGGTGTAGGGAAAGGACGGAACTGTGCTGTGAAAGCAGACTGCGTTACAGAGCCAGGACAAACCAGTCTGCAGCGTTTAAATACCTGAGCAAATGGCATCAGCACTGAGGGGTTGGCAGCATTTAGGGACTTTGGTTGGTTTTACAGCCAGGAAAATGTGAGGCGTGTTTGCGCAGCTTACACAGGTTCCAAATACAGAAAGTATTTAGCAGTTTTTTTAAACAGGATATCTTTTGCTAAACTCATCTGGGTGATTCAGGAGTTTTTGGCAGTACTGGCCATATCACTTATTATTCACTTACTAATGACATGATGACATGGTTTGGTCTGGATGTCTGTCAGTTCATTCCATCGGCTGAGCTGTAAATTCTACAGTTCATTACATCGGCTGAGATCATGTGTGAAGTCGGGTGCACGTGTCCCTCCTGAGTGGATAGTTAATTATATCCAGTTGTAACAGAGCTTTATTAACGTTTGCAAAAAACATTTTTGCAAAAAAGGATGTAAGGTAAAGGGGCATTTGGCAGACGCCCTTATCCAGAGCGACTTACAATCAATAGTTGCAGGGACAGTCAAGTGTTTTGCTCAGGGACACAATAGTAGAAAGTGGGGGTCTGAACGTGCAACTTTGTGTCTACCCACTAGGTTACTATGTGACGACTGTCTCACTTTAAGCGAGCGTGGAATTAACACACTGGATTTCTGTTCCGGTGTGTAAAATATTCTGTAATTTTATATAAAAAAAACTCCCCAGTCTACGGCACTGTTTGTATACAAATCACGGCATCATGTGGGAGTGGGTGGAGCCTGAATCCACGCCCAGCGTTCCGGCAGCTGATGCAACAGCTACTCTGAATATAAGCCGGGAGAGGAACCGGTCTTCACACCACCGACTGCAGAACCATCAAACCTTCGCATCTCCATTCATTTTACAGTACTGACATATTTATCTGCTATTTCGAGTTTTTATTTATCTCTTTTATATCACAAGACTGTGCGTATTCGAGCCGTACGTGTGGAGGATAAAGCCGGTTGAATTTTTTCATTGATTTCTGGAACTTTGAATAAAAGAGGAAGCGTCTGAAGCCACGCCACCACTAGGATCTTTTTTTGGTTTTAAAAAGCCATTTTCAAAGGTAAGCATTCTTTCTGGGTTCATTCATCTATCTCATGCTGTACGAAAATTCGACAACTAGAAAAAAATAACTAAAACTGTTTTTGTCCTGTTCTGTTGTCATACTGTGATAGAGGAGCTAACGGATAACAGGCTAATTGGTTTTAAAGGGACTGGCTCATCACTCACATTCCAGACATTTTTAGCCCACATGGACACTCAGACTATTAAAATGGAGAAAAGTTTGAGCATAAGGGACAGAAAATGGGCCACTTTATTGAATGTGTGGGCGATTTTACTCCGTTCTCCTCGACGTCCTGTCCTTCAAGCCAAACCGCCTCATCACAGCTGCAGCTCAGGGAAATAAATAAATTATTAAATCCGAGTGTTGTGCCGCAGTCTCGTGACTCCCATTTTCTCTACAGTTTTAAAAACATTAGATATGAAGATCCTCAGGAGGAGACTTCATGGTTTAAGCGCGATGTTGGAACGGCTGTGGTTTTCCTCTGGGCGGGGAAAGTCTTGATGCTGTTGAGAAAAAATGAGACTCACACGTGATGATTTCCTGTAACGTCCACATACCAAATCATATAAAATGTTTCTTATTAGTGTCACTATTATTTACATTTTGTATAACGTTACCATGTTTTTTTTTCATCTGGCCATTATCTGACTTCTCAATTCGTGATTTTAGATGTCTAAACTCATCACAGCCCCTGATTAAATGTTTCGGTGCACATTTGTTGTTATATGTAATGATGCGTGTGTATGTATAAATGTGATTTCTCTGATGTCCTGAGCTGTGTGTGTGTGTGATGGGTCAGATTTGTCTGTTGCCGGCTCGGAATTTTCCACTGCCCTGCTTGCGTATACCCCCTCCCCCCTCCCGAACAGGCGCGGCAGGTCACGTGGTTTGATTCTTGAGCAGAGCTGTATCGATCCCTCAGTTCCCCCCTCCCCAACCCATGGAGGATAGAAATTACTGATTGTGTATGATGATAATAAAAGGAGGGGTTGTTGTTAATGTGTGTTTTTAATGATTTTACAGCATGAGCAAAACCCCTGGCAAACCAGAGATGAGTCGTTTCAACATTTCACCAGATGAAGACAGTAGCTGCAGTTCCAATAGCAATGACTACCAGGTTTACCAAGATTGCACCAAGAAAGTCCCCATTAACAGGTACGCAAAGCAAAGAAAGGAGTGTGAGGTGGAGACGCTGCTGCTTTTGCAATCCAGTCATTACAATACACGCAGTAGCATGCAATAAAGAGTGATGTGGTGTTTTTATGATTGCAGTCAGTATACCGATGTGGATGCGGAGAGTCAGAACTTCCTACCTAATTATCTGGGAAAGAAGAAATATGAAGCAGAATATGTGAGTTTTTCATCTCATAAGCCTGACTGCAAGTTCCTCATGCCTCAGAGTCGAATTTTAATCTTTTTTCCCCCTTTCTGTCAGCACCCTGGCTCTGCCTCATTTGGGATGTCTGTCTTTAACCTGGGCAATGCCATCATGGGCAGTGGAATCCTTGGCCTGTCGTATGCCATGGCCAACACTGGCATCGCCCTGTTTGTGTAAGTATGCTTTTTATGATTGATAGGGCTGTGTGTGCTGGCTGACATTAGGCAATGTTCTTTCATAGCCGGACTCCCGTGTCTGGAATAAGATAGAGGTTCACATTAGAACAGCTTGTTTCAATACCGAATTTGGGGCACAGAGCCCACCAATAACTGAAGGCTATAAAGCTTTACTTATGAGATCAGCCTGTCCGTGGCATCATGTTTGTAGGCTTTGGATATTTGCCCTTTTCTTTTTTTGGCATTTGTTGTATCACATTTGAAATTTCTCCTTACGCTACATTAATTACCGTTGGATGTTAATTAGGGCTAGTAATGAATGCTGCAGCTTGTCCCAGTTTCTCAGCTGAGTTTAGCTGGTATGTGAACAGCTTATCTGCGTTAGTTGGAAGTGTGGGGCACTCCTGGAGCATAGCCACACTTAATGTGTGTTTACAAACAGTCGTAGTTGTGTGCGGATGCGTGTGTGTAGTGAGGCAGGGAGAGTGTGTTTAGGCCTCACACGCAGAATCACTCGCAGTGAGGCCAAGCCTCTTAGCGACCGCGCTAATACCCCTGCAGACAGGCCAAGGCTTCCATCGGTTATATAAAGGGCGTGGGCGTGCTATGGGCCATTTGACTGCGTGTGAACTAAACATGGCACGTTGAATGGGGAAGTCTGAAATGCACTGTCGGTAGATGGACATATTTTATAGGAATACAGGCTAAATAATTAGACTAGAGGTTTTATGATGTGAAATATATAGATTGTACACACTTATTTTCCCACTAAATTGAATATAGAATAAGTCTCTATCTGTTGTAAATTTGATATATTCGCAATACAAACCAGTCAGTGGTCTGTTGTGAAGGTCATGAAGGTACTTGGGTCAGACATGAGCTGGAGACTGAGTAGAACAGATTAGACTGTGAAGCTTATTCCACATATAATCTCTAGTCAAATATCAAACGCCTAAGAGAGTGAGTGTGTGCGCCTGTAAGTGTATTTAAAAAATGACAGCAGTGAGAGAATAGAAAATAATCCAGTTGTAATAGAGCTTTATTAACGTCTGACTGCCTCAGACGTTTTTGCTGGTGCAGAGAAGGATTGGGACGATTGAGCTCTCACCTCTTCGCCTCTCGTCTACTGCGAGTGTCGCATAACCACACTGCATCACACACACACACACACGCACCAAACACACTCACTCTCACAACAGCATGTGCCTACTCATCAAGCTTACCGGAAATGGTGCATTGTCTGAATTTTAGCCCATTCAGAGTATTCTGTTGCTGCTTTTGGCAATAGAGAATGACTGTCCTTGGCAAGGAGTGACTGCCGTAATATGAGTGATACAGCAAGGCGAGCTTAATAATTTAAACTGCGATTCTCTGCTCTCTCCACTAGCATTCTGTTGGTAGCTGTGTCCATATTCTCCCTCTACTCTGTGCATCTGCTCCTCAAGACTGCAAATGAAGGAGGTCAGCAACAAATTCACTACTTAATTTAATTTTTCTTTGATTTTATGTATTGTAACCCACAAGACTGTAATAGGTTTTAACGGTTTATCACCCTCCGATCACAGGCTCTTTGGTCTACGAGCAGTTGGGCTACAAAGCTTTCGGCATGCCAGGCAAGCTGGCAGCATCCTGCTCCATCACTATGCAGAATATTGGAGGTAAGACATTATTTCCACTCTGTGTGCTATGAGTAGGGACATTGTTTTTTGTCTAATAGAGTTTAATATTAATTATGTCATAGTGAATTAACATAAATGTTCATGTTTTGTCTGTTTTTAAGCATGGTTTCTAGTAATGGTAGCTCTCTTGGATTTTTGGTAAATCTGTAAACTTATAGTTATATTTCTGTTCTGTTCTTTTTTTCTACTCCAGCTATGTCCAGCTACCTCTACATTGTGAAGTACGAGTTACCAATTGTCATCAAAGCATTCGTAGAAAACAGTGAAGGGTAAGATGCTCAGTTTTATTATTTTATTTTTCATCAATTCCTGATTGCAAGAGAACGTCTCTTTAAAAAACATTCTGCAGGTCTTACTTCAATAATACATGCCATTGGCACAGTCCAGTGAGGAATTTAACACACACTTTTGTAATCAACGTTTTCCAGAGTGAAGTGTTCTATTGTAGTGCGTGCATGCAGGGAGAAGACGTATTTAAAGTGGCCAATCAAAGAGGTCTTTTTTAGAAAGCTTCGTGCCGCACAGCGCTGCAGCTTGCGATGACCTAATGCATGAAAGCAATCTCATGAAACATTCAGAACTCAGGATTCTCAGTTAATTCAGTTCTGCCTGCCATTGCATCCCTCTTTCAGATAAACAGATTCAGCTTCAGGATTAGATGTAGTTTGGCCTTAAAAGGGGTTATATTAATGAACTCTTGTCATTGTGATAAGTTTTACATTTTAGTACCGTGCTACTACTGTTGAATGACCGTTAAATCCTTTGAAAACTCATAATATTTTCCTGTTTTCTTTCAGGCAATGGTACACTAATGGAGACTACCTCGTGATGATTGTGTCTCTCGCCATTATTTTACCACTCTCGCTGCTAAAAAATCTGGGTAAGGGTCATTTTAGCACAGCAAGGAAATTTCAAGGGAAGCACGGTGCTGATTTAAACATGAAATAAAATAAAAACTAATGGTTTATCTCAATCCACAGGCTACCTCGGCTACACCAGTGGATTGTCGTTATTGTGCATGGTTTTCTTCCTGATAGTGGTAAGCAGATGTTTGTTCTTAACTCCTGAACTTTTTATATTCTCAGTCATTCAGAAAATCTTGAAGGGCGTTAAGTAGATACGGAGGACAAAAGAACTATTGAAGCCTTACTGCTCCTTTAAATAAAGATAGAGAGTAGTCAGACAGCTCATTTACATCTGTTTCAGCTGAGACTAAGAATATTAATGTGTTCCGAGCTTTCAAAGATGAAAGTGGGATAGTCCTAGTCTCTACGATGGAGCTATTGTTCACTAAACAAAGAGCCTTCAGACCTTGAACAACTTGTTTTTGTTCTTCAGGTGATCTACAAGACATTTCAGATCCCGTGCCCTCTGTCCATGGCCATCATCAACATGACCGTGAACAGTACATTAGAACAAGTCAATAGCTCAGTCTGCACACCCAAGTACTTCGTCTTCAATTCACAGGTACAGATCAATGGAATACTACAGTATGAAAGTTGTTTATAAGTTTTCCCTGCATGAATAAATCTGCTCTTATATGAATTTGTTGTTAACTATGTTTTTTTGTACTCTTCCTCCACAGACTGTATATGCTGTTCCCATTCTCACCTTTGCGTTTGTGTGCCACCCGGCCATTCTGCCCATGTATGATGAGCTCAAAGAGTAAGTCCACTTAGACGCTCTCGAATAAAAAAGCATTCGTATGCAGAGATGTGAATAAATAGTCATGGTGTTATCCATTACAGCACATTTACATTAGCATTACTAAGTCTCTGCTCTCTTTCTCCACAGTCGTTCTCGGAAGAAGATGCAGAATGTGGCCAACGTGTCATTTTTTGCCATGTTCGTCATGTATCTGCTGGCTGCTCTGTTTGGCTACCTGACCTTTAATGGTGAGCTTGTGGTGACACTTCACAAAACCTTCTTTCACTTGCGAAGAAAACACATTCAAAGAAACCCTCCTGCAGTAGACTGTTAGAAAGACTGTAAAATCTGTCAGATTCCACCACTTCAGCAGATAAAAAGGTGGCGTGTGAGGTAGTGAAACATCCCTCTGCTGGGCTCAGCTCCAACAAGCTTGTCTTATGTAAGGCTTGAGAAAGAAAAAGGCCCTCACAGCTGTCCCCCTGTGCTGTTTGTCATGGCAGGAACATAACATCACATGTTTGCAGATGTTCTTCGCTTGCTTGGGAGAGTGGAAATATTGTGCAAGCCATTTTTTTTCTGCCCCCCTGTGCAGTAAAGAACAGTTTTACAAGACTAGAGTGGGAATGTAATTAACAATTAATTAATTTAATTTTAAATTCAATGAATTCAGGCCATCTCATGACAAAATGTGTTTGTGCTTTACAGATGCCGTTGAATCTGAGCTTCTGCACACATATTCCAAGGTGTATAAGTTTGATGTTGTGCTGCTGATTGTGCGCCTGGCTGTTCTGGCTGCTGTCACTCTTACTGTCCCCGTGGTCCTCTTCCCTGTGAGTATAACTGCCAGATAATGCACAAAACCCACTTTTAGACATAATTCATGCAGATAGATGCATTTTGCTTGTCAGCCTTAGCTGAAAGAGAAAACATAATTATCTCATAGTTATATAACAGTTAAAACTAAAGGCATTGACAGCTGTTAGCACTATGCAAATGTGTGTCTGGTATGACTCAGAAATGTAAAACTAAGAAATCTGTCCTTTGTTGTTTCAGATCCGTACCTCAGTGAACCAGCTGTTGTGTGCCTCCAAAGAGTTCAGCTGGATCCGCCATACCATTATCACTTTCGTCCTGCTGGCCAGTGTCAACGTTCTTGTCATCTTTGTCCCCTCCATCAAGGATATCTTTGGATTCATTGGTAGGTTTACTTCTTCAACACAACCACAGTGCAAAAAAATAGTGTTCGTTTAAAGTGAGTATTAATAATGAAAAGGAAAGTTAGTTGTAAAGAAGGTTAGTCTTTTAACGTACAATATATTCTATTGTACCTTTTAAAGCTTAAGGTATACAGCTGGACCTTAAGAACAACTGAGGGTGCATTGTTTTTACCTTAGAGGACAAAAATGTACCGTAACAGTTCTTTACAACAACATAGTCAACCGTATAGAACAACTGCTTGGTGAAGCTAATAGACTTGTTCTCTTTCTAGGCGCCTCTGCTGCTGCTATGTTGATCTTCATCTTGCCGTCTGCTTTCTACATCAAACTGGTGAAGAAGGAGTCCATGATGTCTATCCAGAAGATAGGGGTAAGAAGAATGTCTTTGACTTAATAACAAATGTAAAATATTTGTAATTACTTTGTTATAAGATCAAACTCAATATTTTAACTAAAAGATTAACTTCTAATCACAAAGCCAAAACAAATATGTAATGTTACATGTAACGTCTAACCGTGTCTTTCTTTCTTTTTTTCTTTTTTATCTGCTGCTGCAGGCGTCCCTGTTCCTCGCCAGTGGTTTCATTGTCATGTTTGGAAGCATGACTCTGATCATCCTGGACTGGATCCACAATGCTGGTGATTCAAAGGCCGTTGGCAACGGACACTAAGCATCGTTGTCCCGGCAAGAGTGACAGGCAGGTCGGGCACATCTTCAGTGCCCAGCCCATCCGCCCTGATCGCTAAAACTGCAAACGTAAATTAAATAACTGCTCTTCTTCCAGCTTAGAGCAAAGATCTACATACCATTCTGAGAGAATGTGCTGAACTTTGTACAGTATGCTGTTAGGCCACAAAGATGGTGATTTTTTCTTATTTTTGTTGCTGTGATCAGTTTTTTTTTTTCTCTTCTGCTCTTGTTTTTGTTTGTTTGTTTTAGTTTTTTTATGTAGTTCTGGTGCAGTCGAAACATATGGTGATTGTTTCACGAGAATTGCAAATGTCTTGCAGTTGAGCAAATAGCTTAGTGCAAGACTGCTTCACAGCATTCAGGTTTTGCTTTTCTGATCTGCACCCAAAACTCAACCAGCTCCAAGCCGCAACACACAAAGCAGTGACAACAGGAACTTACTTGAGGCTAACTGCCCAGCTTTCGACTTCTCTTTTTACCTTTGCCAAAAAATATTTCCTACTGGTTTGTATATTGAAAAGCACTTAATTATTCAGCACACATGTGAACGTTGTCAGCTCAGACCTTACTACACTGCTTAGAAAGTATTTGTTACATTGCCGTTTTGACTGTACTACTTGTAAAAACTTGCTTAGATGTACTAATGGAACAAAATGCTTATTCATAGTTGTTCACCCGAGTTCACGGTTAGTGAAACAGCAGAATGAATTTACTGTAACGCACACTGTAATCTTATATGAAAACTAGGCAACATCTTTTACAGCAATAACCTAATTGCTCAAAAAGCAAGAACGAGTGATCGCTGTCCTTCTATCGTTTAGGAGGCACCAAAGTTTTTCTTTAGGGAAGAATGCAATTTTATTTTAACCACGTACAGTGGTTGTTCAGTATTGATAAACCATACGACATCTTGCGTGCTTTTTAATGGCAGAGCCTCACATTGCTGAAAAGACGGTACATTAAGACTTCCTAGGAGCGGAAGAGGTTTTTCAGTGTTTGTATGACTTGACTTGCCATCTCAGTGTTAGCCATTGGCAGCTTAACGTTATTTTGCTTGTTCACCTGGAGAGGGAGATAATAGGAGATGGCAAAGAACCGAGAAAGTACAACGTACAAGAGAATTGAGAAGACAGTTGTCAACGTCCACTGGTCAGTCTGTCATGAGCCCGTTGAGTGAAATGGCTGCCTGTGTGCAGCCTGTAAACACACTCTAGTAAAATCTCACTGTGCTTCCAATCGCTAACCTCATATGTCATCTAAGATGTTATTGTCCAACACTTATTTATGGAAGAACATCAATGTAATTTAATCTATTTTACTATATTTATACATTGTAAATATGTGTATATACCAACCTGTTGAAGTGTATATATATGCGTTTTTTTTTTTTGTCCGTTTTGCTCAGTATGTTTCAACTATGAAATCATCCATTGAACTGAGTGGTCTTATTCATGTTTTGCCCACTGGTTTGGGGTGAGGACTTTCTGTTGTTAGATCGGTGATGGGCTTCCCTCCACCTCTGACTGGAAACAAAGAGACTGCATTCAGAGTGGATTTCTGAGGAGAGCACAAGAGTCCACCCTCCCCACCCCCCGCTCTAGCGACTTGTGGGTTGGCTGTGGCACACGTTTTCTTTTACACTACTAGACTGACAGAGTTAAACAAGAGAGGGCTAGGAGAGCGACCCTCGAGGCCAGTCCTGCAAGTGCTGCACTCTTGTTTCAATGAAACACTATGTATATCATGTAATTAATGTCCATTAAAGTATACTGATAACCCAACCTGTGTGTGGTTTGCATGTTTGTTTTATGGGAACTGGACTGAAATAACACCAATCCTGTCTTGAGTTAGCCTTTGTAAACCAGGCCTTTTAGGGAACTGACTTACTAAAGAAAGAGCATTCATCTCAGAGGTACAGGACCTTATGTCAGATCCATTTTCACTTCAACATTATTGTTAATGAGTTTACATGGCAGAACAAAACTAAACACAAATGCAGTAAGATTAATAACGTTGATATACATTGGGTTTTCAGTTTATTAAGTACATTCCTTCACCATTTTATCAGGCACGTCTACCCTATACAGCATTGCTAGGAAGCTTACGAACCCTTTAGAGTTCTCTGAATTTCTACAAAAATCTGTTCAAAATGTCATTGTCATTACATTTGTTCAGGGGGGACATGCCCCACACTTTACAGAGTCATTCA
>JBBPCY010000130.1:20186163-20244753 GCA_037974405.1 Brachyalestes nurse | reverse complement strand
CACACCCTGGATACAGACCCCTCACACCCTGACACAGACCCCTCACACCCTGGATACAGACCCCTCACACCCTGACACAGACCCCTCAGACCCTGGATACAGACCCCTCACACCCTGGACACAGACCCCTCAGACCCTGGATACAGACCCCTCACACCCTGGACACAGACCCCTCACACCCTGGATACAGACCCCTCACACCCTGGACACAGACGTTTTGACCTGCTTCCCTCTGGGAGACGATAAAGAGTGCAGACCAGGACCACCCGACACAGGAACAGTTTTTGTCTCCTCGCCATCTCCCTTCAAAACAGCTGAACACTGCTTCACACTACACTACTGCGATCACACTTAATGTATCCTGTATTTTCTGTATATAAGATTTACATTGTTGATTATATTGCATTATATGTTTGTGTATGTACGTATATATATATATTCACACCATCAACCGGCATATTTGAGCCATTTTTAAGCCACGTTCTCTGGCAGGTGTGAGTGTTTCATTCTGCAGACCCTCACGACGAGAAGATAAAATGGTGGCCACTCTCTGACTCTCAGGAGGGCTGGTGAGAGCTGCAGCAGACGTTAATGAAATGGCCACACCAAAGGCTACAATGTCACTTTCAATTAACAGTGTTTCACCACTGCTGGCCCAAGGCTTCTCTAATTAGGAAAACACTCATGAGCGTGTTTCTTAGAGGATGATTTCTATTGAACGAGGGCAAAACTGTCAACTTAAAATAAATGTCAGCCTGAGACATTGCTTTAATTGGATAAAGTGGATGCAAGCAATCCATGTGTCATTTTAACAGCTATTTTCTTACCAAATAGACAAATATTATTATATAAACTCATAGGTTGTGTGAGTAAAACCTGATTTTACCTTCATGATTACTTGATATCCAATCAGGGATCAAGCTAGAAACATCCCATTTAATGCTGATAACACAGGTCAGCAGGTCAAAATCATCAGAGATAAGTTCATGTGGGGTTTGTAGTGTTTTGCTGATTTCAAATCTGTGTTTAGTTTTCCCGGGACGTACAGTTTTTGTGATGAAGCTAGTTATATATTGCATGATAGATGGTGTAATTAGCGTATAATAATCATATGCTGAGTGTTTTTGAAGAAACAGTGGTAGCTGACTGACACTGATCATTATATCTATTATATCTATCTGACCACACTGAAAATATTGAAACAGTTACTTGATTGTCTATTGCAGATCTAATATTACTCATAATTCAAAAAGTTGCTGTGACTGAAAAAAACTGACAGCAGATCTGAAATCAGCATGAAAAACTGGTTTAGAAAAGTGTGTTGTGGTTTCTGATGATTACAAAAAAATTTGTTGACCCGTGTTATCAGCGCTCTAACTAGCAGCTAACAAAAAAGCTGCTAAGTTGTCAGAGGTCTCAGGCGGTGTAAACAAAAGGAAACCAGTGTATCAGAAATATAACGTTTTTATTCCCATATATTAATGAGCACATCATGTTGCCGCGTTATAAGCAGCGTTAGAAAAAAGTGGCTTTATCTTATTTGTAACTTAAATAGCTGCTAATTTTAGCAGCCATAACATTGATGCTTCAGTAAAGTAATATAAGCTTCAAAAAAGTAAATGAATAATGCCTGTTAGCCCAATCCTAAAGGAAATGAAGAGCTGAGGGTAAATTCAGTTCTGCGTTTTAGAATTGGGCTGCTAGTGTTTCTGGGCATGTTAACTGAACGCCTTGAAGCTTCACAGCACTGTGATGTTCACAGCACACCTACACACCTTACAAAATGCATATTGTTCCGTAGGTTGACTTTTCAGTTAAATCAAGTCAAATGCTCCACTCAGAAGAATTTTCTGTTATATGAGAACCGTTCACACACTAGTTTTGCTTCCCATCCATTAAGATACCTTGTTCAGTTATGGGTCTGTGTAAATATGCTGGTGTGTAATTTGAAGGCCGTTTGTACAGTAGATGAATTAAAAAATTTTTAACATGTCAAAACCTGTGGGACCTTTACAGTAAAGGCAAAAAAGGATGACTCATGGTTAAACCGCCTTACCCATGTTACTGATACTAAAGGATAGTTATAACCAAACAGGAAGGAATAAAGGAAAGACAATAACTGCTCTATTGATTTTAAACAGGCTGTTAAACTTGGCTAAACTTTAAAACACCTTTTAGAAACACAGGTAAGTTGAACGAATGTGATGAGTATGAGTGCTGTCACAGCCTCAGATAAAGCAATCTCTAGTTGGCCTAATTTTTAAAGATTTAAAAGATTGTACATTTTATGGTTTTATATTTTAAGGGACACCGAGCGAAAATGTTCTTTTTTCCCCCTTTAAAAAAAACTTCATTTACTCTAACACTTTAAATGTATGCACTGGTTTAGTGTCTCTCTTCCTTTAATGTTTGTGGGGAGATTTAACCTGTTGTGCATTTTGCGTTGTCAGGCGTGCAGGGTGTAGAAGATGGGTCGGAGGATGAGGAAAACCAACGCTGTCCTATCTGTCTGAACATCCCCAGGCCTTCAGAGCGTGCCGTGCCTGATAGCTGTAGTCACCTGTACTGTTTCAGCTGCATCCTGCGCTGGGCTCAGGTTTGCCTCACTCAAACAGCCTCTATTCTGTTACACTGTTGCAAAAACACAATCTGCCTCCACAAAAACCGCCTTGTCATGCCATGCTTGTCAGTACACCTTTACACCTTGCCATCGGAATTGAAAGTGCATGTAAATGGGTGTCGTGTCAGTATGTTATTTAGTTTACTGTGATGATGGTTACACACCTGCATGTAAACATTCTCAGCAAGGACCACCACAGCATTAAGTAGAGCCCCCCTTTACAAGATCTCTCCTGCCCCACTGTGATTTACAAAAGCAATTATGTTTGTTCTTAAAATTGGCGACAAACTTCAGTCAGCATATTCTGAAGAACAATCGACAGCTCAGTACAGTGCATAAATGATCAACAGCAAAAATACATAAAATTCCTCCTTCACGCACCTGTCTACATGTGACAAAGCTGTGCTTAGAGGAGACAGCAGAAAGTATTTTCTGTTTATTCTTGCTGTCCAAGGTAGCCCAGGTCTTAAATCTCTTTGGCAAAGAAAGCTTGCGGCGTTTAGTTATTTGTTGTTTCTGCAGTTTATTAACTCTTAGCTGAGTGCGTGCCGCTGTCGCTGCGTTGCAATGACAATTGTGCTATACATCAAAAATCAATATGTATGATTTAAATTACTGCTTTTCTTCATGGCGTTTTGAGAATATGGTAACGTGTGATAAGTTAAATACCAGCACATCCGTAATAAAGACACGCCAAGTCTGTTTCCCCCCATATTACTTGATATAGAAACTGCTGTTTGAGGTTTGTCTCTGTCCCTGCATTTTCTTTGATGGCACTTCACAAACCTGATTGGTCCTGCTGCTCTAACCTTGTCTGTTGTGGCATAGATGGTGCAAGCCTGCCCAGTAGACCGGAGGCCATTCAGTGCAATCTGCAGATATGATCCTGTGCTGGGATACATCAAGGTCAGATATTGTTTCTGCACATTTGTCTTTACCATTAGGGACTATACCTCTCTTACTGCATGTCATATCCAAACTGACCCATGTTGTTTCTACAGATTCCTGTAAAAACAGTACATGTATGCAACCGTAAAGATGATGAAACAGTGAAAGGCTCTTCAAGGTAAGTTTTTACTCTCTACATTCTTTCCCCCTTTAAAGTTGACTGGTACTCTATGTGCTGATTTCTATTGTTAAATATCTACCAGTGTACTTATACAGTACATGTTGTTAACTATAGGGAGGCGACTTCAAAAATAGGAGGAGAGGAGGGGAAAAGAGCCCATGGTGAGCTGAAATGTCAAATATGTAAGTACCAGTTCCCATGATATAAAACCAGTGATGGCTTTTTTCCTCTGGATGAAAAATGTCTGGAGTGGTTCTGACTGCTGTTCAAGTCTATAAATGATTATTTCATTCTGAAATAATTCGCAGTTCATTAAATAGACTATAGCTTTCAACAAAGCTATATTTTCTAACCTGCATTTTGTGTATGCTCTGGTTGCCAACAGGTGATAGGGATTCTTCAAAAAAGAGAAAAAAGGTTTGTTGCCCCACATGTGACGCTGTTGTCACAGTTAATAGATTAAAAATATTTCCAACTTCAAAAGCATATTGCAAAATAGTTCTTTCAATTCTTTGTACAGGTGAGAACAGAGAAATGCCACTCGCAGCTGCTTTCTCAAAATATTCAACCTGGGCTGCCAGCCCAGCAGGGGGAGTCACTCAGCATGCTAACCCAAATCGTGTAAGTAATTCACAAAAACTGGACAAAATAACTTAAATTCTAAAGTGACAAGCACTACGATGGACCAGTCACTGGGCCATATACCAAAATCAGTATGTTTTGGCTATAAAAGAAATGTATCAACACTTACACCAAAGTTTTCCCCCCAAAAAAACATGCAAACACTGACAAGCTACAGTAACACTGGAGCAGTGGTAGAAACCCAACAGGATTTGACAGATAAAGGGCGATTAAAATATAGTTTATTTCGGAAGAAGTGTTAAATGAGCATGGTTTACAGAATTATGGTACACTTTCTTAAAGTAGAAAGTCTGAGTTGCTCTAGCAAATTTTTTTTACAAAACCTGTAAGTCTAATCATTAATGATATTGCTGTGCAGCACAGAGTCTATTGCCTTGTCTGAAGAGGAGCCAGCAGATGAGGACTGGAGACCGTGTCGGAGAAATATGATAGAACATCAGTGGCTGCCTGTTCCTGTACCCACTTCCTCTCCGCATATGGCAAGGTGACTACGCACCCACACCCAAATTTTTACCTCCTATCCCAGTTACAGCCAACAGGGAGTATTAGACTTAGTAACGTGGTTGAAGTAAATTTGCGAGTAACGGTATTTAGAAAGTGACTTTCCTCTCTTATTTTTTTTAGTCGTTTCAGACACTGCCTCCGTGCTCATTCTCTTCATCAACCCCAATTCATACTGTCTACCTCTCCATGTCCACTGAGATCTGGATTCCCGGGTGAGCTTTACGAAACTTCATGTAACATTGTTTTTTCTTTTTTCCCCTCTCCTGGACCAACACATCATAGTAGAACAGGGCGTCCTCGAGTTACGACACAGATCCGTTCCTACTACAGTCATGTAACGTGAAATTTTAGTCAAAACGCCTTAGTAGAAACACAGTTGGCGTATTGGGGGTCGCTAACTCCCTCACTCATACGTCGCATTACATTACATTACGTCTTCTGCGTAAACTGTGTATTCTTTCGGGACTCTCAACCAAACTAGTTTGCCCACATAGTCCGTAAGTACAGCGCTAACGGCATAAGCCGAAACACTAACGTTTTTTTTTTTTTTTGGAGTGAGCAGCATAAACAGGAAATGTATGTTGAGGTTGTCGTAACCCAAGGACCTCCTGTATATGATTTTATGTATTGAATTGCTCAACATTCATTACATGTTTTGCATCTCTCAGTTCTTTATGGAAAGGCTTGTGCAGTCACATGTCCCAAAGGTGAGGGAAGAAAGGGTACGAGAGGATCTGGATCAAAAAACTCCACTGATCAAGAAGAGAACGTTACATCTCGGCGCTCAACCAGACAGAGAAAGAGTGTGAATGAGGAGCCTTTATCCACTCAGCCTCAGCAGTCAGACTCTGACTCATCGTCTCCTTCTGGCAGTGCATTAAGTGACACACATGCTTCCACAAGTAAAGAAAAGCAGGTTGGCAAACAGAAGCCTGGCATCAAAAGGAAAGGAGGCTCAAAAAAGAAGTCTACTCGACAGACAGTGGTTGAAAGTGAGGAGGAAGACACTGAGAAAGAACAGGAAGCTGGGCAGGGTAGTGAGGAGAAAACTGTTGTTGATGTGGAAGAGTCAGAGGGATTGGGGACCAATGAGGAGGCAAACACAGCTCAGAGTCCCCATCAAGGTGATGTGAGTGTAAATGCAGATGTAGGTTCAGATTCTGTAGATGATGGAGATGTAGATCAAGAAGATGCGTCAAAAATGGACACTGAGGATCTTGCGAGCCCAGTAGAGTGTGATCCTGTTTCACCTGTTCTCCAGCAACAGCATGATGAGGATTCTGAGATGGAGAGTGTGGTTGAGCCAAAGGACAATCAAGCATTTCCTCAAGAGAATCTAGATTGCTCTGAAGAAGAGGCAGTTGAAAAGGAACCAGCAGAACCTGAGAGAGAACTATCTGTTGAAAAGGAATTATCGTTCTCTACTCCATGTGATGAGCTCATAAAGGAAATGGGATCTGGTGACACTTTGGACAGTTTAACTGACCAACCTCAGGATGATTTGACTACTGCAGCAGTGAGCCCTGTGGACAAGAAATCAGAATCTGAAACTCCAGTAGAATCAAGTGAGTGTGAAAGTGTAACAAATGAGGTCTCCAAACTTCCTGTATCTGGCAGCTCCTCACCTCAGCTTACAGTTGAAAACTGTTCTCTAAAAGAACAAGACTCTCTAGTGACTCCAGAGGCAAAGGAAGAGGGATCTCCAGATGTCAGTGGTCATCAGGATAACACCGATTCCATTCCTATGGATTGTGACTCACCTGGCTCAGACAACACCTCCTTTCTTCCTGAGATGGTGTCCGAGAGTAGTACTGCTGCTCCTGCACCTCCAGTCTCTTCTACTGACCAAATCCCTAGTCAGGACAGAGAGCAGAAGAACCAAGAACAGGAGCTCAAGTCTGAGCCTTCAAAAGACCAAAGAGGCTCAGACAGGAGAGATGGGAGGTCGAGAAAGTCTCGTTTCCACTCGCCCACAACCACCTGGTCCCCAAAAAGGGAGTCTAGAGAGGAAGGATCACGGAGGTCGCGGTCAAGGGATCGTGATCGTAGTCGCAACACAAGTTCACCACCGCCTAGGAGTCGAGGCCGCGACCATGAAGAGGACAGAGGCAGCTCCAGAAGGAATCGCAGCAGGGAGCGGCGAAGCAGGAGGCGTTCCCGCAGTCGTTCTAGAAGTCGCTCAAGGTCCCGGTCGAGGTCAAGAAACCGGCCAAACCGGCGAAGTCTGTCTCCAGACCGCAGTGATCAAGGGGCACAGTCACCACGGAAGAGGGACTCTTGGGGAGGCGACGGATGGAGGGGTGCACGTAACTTCCGCAATTCCAATTGGAGGAACAATTCGGACAGGCAGAATCAGTTTTCAGCAAGAGAGTCCAACTCTTCAGGCAATGGCAACCTCCATGAGACCTCGCCAGATAGAGGTCAGTCTGAAAATCCGCCCTGGGTGAAGGAAAGGTCATGGGTGAATGCAGACAGCAGGGAGCGTGAGCAGCGCTTTGACGAGAATTCTGGTGATGCTCCTGCAGACTCTTGGTCTCGAGGAGGCTGGGGCTCTGATCGAGGGCGTGGTCGGGCTGGGCAGCGGCCCTCTGGATTCCAGGGGGAGTCAGCAGATCACTGGCGGCAGCAGCAGCAGCGGAACTCTTTCTCAGGGACTGCAAACAACGCAGGGAGTGACTCCTACAGTCGCTTTAATGAAAACAGACCTGGAGGGAAACGAAAAGAGCCTGAGACGTCTGATACACCATTGGACCGGTCAGGATGGTCTTCTGCTTCCAGTTGGGCAGTGCGCCGAACCCTGCCTGCTGATGTACAGAACTACTACTCGCGAAGAGAGCGAGGGCCTGGGCCAGGTGGCAGCATCTGGAACAGACAAGAAGAGGACCAGCCTGCAGCAGGTTTCACCAAACAAACGGGTGGGTATTTGCTAGAAATGAATTTTTCTTGAAGCATGGTCTGTGTTGTGTTATTCAAAAGTTCACTGGCATACATTTGTTGAATATGTAAATATTTTTTCAGTTTTGCTAATTATATAGTCACTTGATTAGTCTTTTTCATTCATAAATAAACTCTGTATATGGTGTGTGTTCAGTAAGATGTCTTTCTGATGACTAGGGAATGTTTTATTATGAAAATTATTTAATGAATATAATTTAAGAACCCACCCTTTAAGCACTTTCTTTGGAGGATTAATCAATTAGGAAAACCTGACCTCCTCATGCCTCCGCATTAATTTGCACCTTTCTCTGCCTTCTGATACCAAGGAAGCTCCTAATTTACTTTTCACTGCTGTGGAGCTAGCTAAACAACCTGGGTATTATTAGCAGAAATAGATTTGAAATGTTGCACTTTATAGTAGCTTTGGTGCATTTTAAGTGCTGTTTGTGTGAAAGACATTTGTTAGTTATTGGTGACATATTTTTTTTAAGCCTGTTACACTGCTTGTTTAATGTTCTCTGTTCACAAAAAGAAGTAAACAGGAATGTTTTCAGACTGCGTCTTGCTCTCAAACACTACAACATTTGTTGCTTTTATACTTGAAGTACACATGTGGTATTTATGTTCAGTACTAAAGGATAGTTTTGTTTTAAGAAAGAACTTAGAACTTATAATATCCTAATAATAATACCCTAACTAACTTCAACTCATTGGTATTCCATCAGTAACCTTATCAGAGAAGCTTCATTTGTTTTGTTGTCAATAATTGTGTGTAGCTATTGTGTGTTTTTCTCTTTAGATTTGCCACAGAGTGAGCCAAGCACCCATCTGCCTAATGAAGCAGTCCCAGCCCCACCTGCTGTAATACCCCACCAGCTCAATGTGCTGGGGGTCCTGCGCTACCCAATGGGGCCTATTGGGCCACGGGCCCCTACTGTCAGCCTCCAGCCTGCTCCATTCGCCATTCCCCCTCAAATACCTGTACACCTGCATCCGACAGGGCCACCTCTCTCAATACCCTCCATGGCTGTGCAGAGCCTGCCCCCACCCCCTCCACCACCTCCCCCTGTGCAGCAGGGCAGCCTCACTGTCTTACCAACTGACAGCCTCCCTCAGGTTTGTTGTCCAAACCATTATTCTTGATTATTTACTGATCTTCATTTGGAAATGTTTTTATTTAGGTGTCCTTTTTGTTATGAAGGTAAATATGTAGCATAACATTGTGGTCCTGCTGGATAACAGTAAAATGGCTGTTGGGCACTGTAAACGATTTTGAAAGTGTGCATGCCTTTCACCAGGTCATTACAAGTTTTCCTGTGCCAGCAAAAGCCCCTCTGAAAGTGACCCCAAACAAAGTAACACCTTCACAGGCTCACCCAACCAGCACACTGAGTGTAGCTCAGCCATCTTCTACTACCCAGCCCCCCTTTCACAGCAAAGCCCATGCAGACAGTTCCAAGAAGGAGAAGGTTAGTGGCTTCTCTAGGTCATTATAAACAAGAATCATACCATTTCTTTTCCAGTATATAAAATGGCATGTAAGTATAAAACTGCCACTTATGTTTGCCACAGAAATTACAGATTCAGGAAAGAGCCATCAGTGAGGTGAAAGCAGCTATCAAGCCATACTATCAGAAGAAAGATATCACCAAGGAGGAGTACAAGGAGATTGTACGCAAAGCTGTCGAAAAAGTAAGTGCTCTTTCCTCTGTCTACAGCAGGAGTGCCCATATACAGACCTTGAGGAGTGAATTTGGGTGCCCCTGCTCTACAGGTTAATTACAGTACATGACCAGTAATATGTGGAAATGCATTTTAATGCCTGGATTTGGTGCATAAAAGAACATATAGTTGAATAATCTCAATGTAGACCATGGTTAAAAAAAGTTGAGACTTGGAGCATGGAACTGTAATAGGAAAAGCATTTCCACTGGTGTTGCTTATACCTTATAAGTGCTTAGGAAAGCATTTGCACTGATGCTATACACCTGTGACTGTTTCTGTTGAGGGTTGGTCCTGACCCTACAGCTCCTGAAATTGGAGCACATGGAAGAAGCAGAACATTTTCCTGCAAATGCTATATTTACACAAGCGGAAACTCTACCGGAGCTAAAGAGGCTTCATGAGACTACTTCAGAACATAGTGCCAAAATTATACCTTGCAGTATTGCTTGATGGTATACAAATAGTGACAGCCATGAACATGTTATCAAGAGAATAATGACACATTCTCATATGGGGATTCTTAAAGGGCCAGAGTGGCTTTCGGCTTTCATTCCAGTTAAGCAGGAGCTCGCCTGATTCCACTTGTTTAATCAACTGGTCTCATTCTTCAAATAATTGACTAGATGTTCTCCTGATTTTGTTTATTTATTTATTTATTTATTTATTTACTTAGTTACTTACTAAAACCTGTAACCACACCAGCACGTTGCGGATAGGATTTGTGACTGGTGAATTACGGCTTCACAGCGTGTGTAGCATGACATCTTGTGCTTTTGATATTGACACTGTGAATAAAGTGCTAACCTCAGTGTTATGGAGAGTCACCACAAATAAATCAATGTATAGGAAGCCCTGGGTCTCTGCGTCATGTGGTACAAACAGGTGGGCAAGCGTTCCTACCGTTCCTACCAGTGGGCAAAGGGAAAAACTTTTATTGTAGCATGATAGTTGGCGCTAGGCTCACTTCTAAAAAAAATGACATGCAAAATCACAAGTCTTTTGTTTTTACAGCCCATCTATGTTGGGTTACAATCTTGTCAGTGAAAAGTGAGTCTGCGCTGGAGCATCTAATCTGGACAGTTGAAGTGGGAATGGGTTTGGAAATGTTCCCATTAGGACAGATTCATCTGTTTGAACCCTTTCTGATTAAAGAATCAAAGTTTGACATGAGCATTGAGGTCCCCCAAAAGAATTTATGGTCCCCACACATGCTGAATGTCCTGGATTTAATATAATGCACAGTCCCTGGATTTCATGAGGCGTCTTTGGGATGAGGTGGAAATGGCTCTTTTCAGCAAGACTGTGCAGCTGTCAGTTACACAATGTCCTTTTCACTGGGAACAACACATTCAAAACTTCAACAAAAAAAAATGTGGTGTACTGTGAGTTAGGCGAGAACTCCTTTCTCCTGTCTGCTAGGCTATACAGTGGCATACCGTTCAGTCTTCTGTTGAATTATGCCACAGTAAGACAGGGAGACATGCATGACCTGCGTAAAAAACAGTGGAATGCAATGGTGTCATTTCTTGGGCATTTAGAAAACCTTGCCTTTGTTTTTTGCTTCTGATTTCACGCTTTGGTTTTTTTGTTTCCCCAGGTGTGCCACAGCAAGAGTGGAGAGGTTAATGCCGATAAAGTGGCGAACCTCGTGAAGGCATACGTCGACAAATACAAGCACGTTCGCAAGAACAAAACGGATAAAAACTGAGGGAGACTGCTCTGGCGCCCGCACAAGTGCAATTTCTCCAAAAATGGCCTGTGCCACACAGGCTGATCTGACTGGAGCTTCTTTTCATATTTGCTGACAATAATGAAGATTTTTCTATAGATTGCATATTTTGTTTAATTTCATATAGTGCAACTGCCCTTTAAATTGCTTTTTCTTTTGAGGTGTGTGTGGGTGTTTTATGGGGGTCACTGCTGTAAACATGAACAAATGTGTACATGATGGGTAGGTCGCTCTTTACTTTTAAAATCTCTCGCAGTGTTTGATTTCATTACTGGCATTTTTCATTCTATGGAGTAGCTGTAAGTGGTGAACAGAGTGGTACTTCTGGATCTCTCTCTCTCTCTCTCTCTCTCACATCCTCTCTCCCTCCCCCTCGAACCTTAATGAAGTTCGTCTTCATTTTCCTTTTTTATGCATCAGAATCTCGAAGTCCTGAATAAATGTGCATTGGCTCCGTTATTGCTGTCCGTGTGGCTGGAGATTTTAATGAGCTGGATGTGTGCGTTTGTGACTCATGAACTTTAAGTTGTCGAGAGGATGGGCAGCTTGTCAGTGGGATCGGAACCGTCAGTGGAAATGCAGGTTGAGTCCCCGTACTGCTGTACTGCACAACCAATGTATTTATTTGCCTCCCAGAGCAAAACTAAACAAACGAGCTGTCAGTTACCCTTCCTATTTGTTTTTGACCAGCTATTTTAGGGTCGTAGGACAAAGTAATGTTTTAAAGTTATCATTATATGTAGAGCTGAATCCTGTGCAGGTTATAATGATAATGGTCCTCTTCTATGTCTGCCGAAATGTATAAACTGTACATTTATGAATACTTGTTAGTGTTTATCATGTACTGTTTAGCGCTGTCCCAGGGAAGTGTAGGGATTGACCTTTCCCTTCTTACTGATATGTGCAAGAATAAAATATATTTTGAACATGAAGTAGTCATTTTAAGTGACACTTTCCTTAATAATAAAAGGGTAAAAAAAAAAAACTGGTGGCATCTTTCAGTATGTACTTTCGAAGCATCAGATATGAGCTCTCAAAAAAATCGGAAGATTAGACGCTTCGGCTAATATTAATCCAGCATTGTATTGAGTGACAATTAGACACAGGACAAAGCTACAAGCTTTTGCATGTCCTCACATTCAGGCCTGAAATGAAGTGTATGTATTTGGATTATAAACTCCTGAGATGTAATAGAAGTAATAGCTCTTTTAAACAGCAGCAACTTTTGAATTGTCTGCCTGAAAAATACACTTCATAGATCCAGTCGATTTAATGTACTATTACCTATTCAGCAGATATTCTATGAACATAGTTCAGCAGTGCCTGTAAAGGGCCCGCTGTGCACTCATGTCATCTAGACCAGCGGTTTCATAAAAGCATCTTCCTGACAAGATCATCTCAGCTGGGGCAGCGAGGACACGGTGTGATGCTCTCGCTACCATTTCAGAATCATCTTTTATACTTATGGGGGAAAAAAACGCTCCTTCCTTAACACACCTGATTCAGCATAACAGGTTATCAAGCCCTCCTGATGTAAATCAGTTGTGTTTGTAAGGCCAGGAGACCTCCAGGGGACAGGGTTAGGAGCACAGCTTTATCATTTTTCTGCTCAAATCTTTCAGCAACAGAATTGAGTATCATTTCTCCCCCCAATCTTCAATGTAATACCTGCATTTCCTTGCTAATACTGTAATTATCAGGCAATATATTCAGTTATCTGCTTAAAATAATGAATTGATCCGGTACAAAGTTCACAAAAGCAGCTGGATTGATGAAGCACTCTAATGTGCATATCTACTTAACTCCAAATAGTTCAACCTAAACTGACTATTACAAGTGTTTTTTTTTTTTATTAGATTCTGCAACACGAACAGGCTAGAAATGAGAGGAAAAAAAAAATACAGAAAAGAGGGAGGAAATGGGGAAAGCACCTTTCGTGTTTGAAGATAAAAGCTGCACACACAAAATGCAAAACAAACATTACCAAAAAAAAAAAAACTCTTATCTCAAACAATGGCAAAAATGTTCAGTCTTTTATTTAAAAACTATAAACAGTCACCCAAGTAAATTAAGCCAACCTAGAACAGACTGTTAGGTATATGTATATATCGCACACCCTACAGACACTGCAGAAATGGTGAAGGGGAGAGCCCCAGCTCGGATGCTAACACAACAGGCAGTTATAAATGTTACACGACACACTGTAGGGAGGACAGCCTGGGAAGCAGGGAGCCGGAATGTGGCATGGTATTAAGAATGAAAAAATAGTATGATAAAATTCCACACTATATTAAGATAGAAAAAAGGTAGGGAGGAAAATATCATATGCACAGAAAGCAAATAACACAGGAGAAAACCTGTATAAAACTCCATGTATTTAAACCAATTTACAAATACAAAAAGAATTCGGTACGGGCGCAGGGCTCGCACAGTGACGCTTATAGTGGATACATGTTGGAGGGGGGAAATACCTTCAATATTTGTGTTTTTTTGTTTGTTTTTTTTTTTTTGTTTTGTTTTTGCTCTTCTACAAAATAACATGAGATATATTATTCCATACTCTTTCAGCCAGCAAAATGAGTTCTACAAGTTGTAATAGTACAAAAATGGAAAAGAAAAACAAAAAAAGGGAAAAAAAAATCACAGTTCCACAAAAAAATACCTGTTCCCCACCCCCCCTCCCCCGCCCTAAACTTTACAGCATCAGTACCTTTGTAGAATATTTACAAGTTTTTAAGTACATTCATCCACTGCTGAGTATAGAATCACATCTCATACAAGTAACCAGGGATCTAAAAAAGAAAAAAAAAAAAAAAAAAAGAAAGAAAAACAAATTGATACTACCAAGATAATGCTTCTGATACTCCACAGAGTGAACTCTCCAGTGGCTGCAGCGGCATGAAAGATGTTTTTTTTTTTTTGTTTGTTTTACTTTATATTTATTCACAAATATTTACAAGAATTTTTTTTTCTCATTTAATCATATTGGTATTTATTTCAGTAATAAATAAGTGAAAATATAATCGGCTCAAGTAAGAAAACCAAAGCTATCAAGTTCTAAAGAAAAACAAACAATCTAGCCACACCTCTGTTGCCCCTGCTCCACCCCCTCATCCACTGACCCCTCCCACACCTCCTCTCCCACCCTGTCCGAGACCCCCTGCCCCTTCCACCGCTCCTCCAGGACCAAAAAAAAATGTGCTCATTCGGTTGGGAGTGGAGAGGAAGCCTGTTTCAGGGGTGGGGCGGAGAGGTGGCTCGTTTCGAAAGAGTTGAGCGTGCGCTGGTTTCTGAGTGGCTGGTGGAAGACCCGTGGCAGTTTGTAAGTGAAGGGGGTGGTGAGGTGGTGCAGAAATCCCAACGCACAGAGAATGGAATGGAGGGAGTGGTGAGAAGGGGAGGAGAGGCATTGCCCACGGCCGCGATCGCCGGCACCTCACGTGCCAGCAAAAGGACGAAATTTCTTTTTTTCTGTTTGAATGTTTTTGGGTTCAGCTGGGCTCAAGCCTGCAGAGAGCGCGCGAGTTCGTAAAGGCATTTAGCAAGTGTGGTGGAAACCTCCATACTGCTGAGTGCCAGAACAGAGAGGTGGCTCTCATGCCGCTTCACCAACCTGCAAAACACACACACACACACACACACACACGATTACACATGCTGATTTGTGCTCCCAAGCCAGCAAACCGCTACCTAAACGCACCGACTGACAGACTGTCAGATAAGCTGTTTTACAGCTGCAGCATGTTTCTAAAAAGTCAATGGAAGAACGAAGTCATGAAAGGCAGTGCAGCAGAGGCTGTAGTCATTTTACCAAGGTTTAGGTGTGACGCACACAGCAGAGCAACTAAAAACTTCATAACTGTGGTACAATTACTGTTTTAAGTTTTTGCTTTAATTTAAAAAAACCCCAAAAAATTAAATAAATAAATAAATAAATAAATAAATAAATAAATAAATAAATAAAAGTACACACTGTATCCATGCAATTCAACGTTCAGTGTGGTTTGATCACAGCAGGCTTTGGTTGCTTAGCAACACAAGTCAGACATTATTAAAAATCCATTGTGCTCTACGAGGAATAATGTGGTGCATTAATTCGGAATTCCATAGCTGTGTGAGATGCGTCTTATCAAGTGAGTATTTGAAAGTATCTCAGCCCATTATATTTTTTCACACCCAGAACCATGCATTTTGTAAACTTATAAGTTTACCATTAATGAAGTTGATACTTAACCGTATTTAAGTACTTGACATTATAAATTACATTATATATGTTGCCATTTAAACCTAAGTTTGCATAGATATACCCCAACAGTTTTTCATTTCTCTGTCCAACAATAACATGAAACCTTTTTTAAACTCCTCAGATGATGATGTGACGTTTTATCATTCATATTTGAGTGACACTAAGAACTGTTTGGCTTACTAAAGAAGGAAAATGTACTTACTTTCGTCCACAGTCTGAATACTTGGCGATGTTCTTTAACGTTAAGGCAGCAGTTAATCTAATATGTTTGGTCATTGGTCCCTCTTTATCATCCTACGAGAAGGAAAAGAATGTGACAATCTTTTGTTAGCATAATGACTAAACAACAGATTCTTCAGCGAAACAGACAATAAAAAGAAAAGGCTTAAAACAAACAAATAAATATATACATGATATATACACAAAAAGAAATACTTACTGTGAAGTCCCTGAACACCAGGTTGCGTGAGCCGCGGCGCAGGGCCATTAGAGCCGCACTGGGGTGATTGACTATAGCTTTCTGCCGGGGAGGAGCTGGACTACTGCCTGCCAGTGGAGGAGACCTACACACAAGCACAAACACTCGAGTTAGAATCAATACAAAAGTAATGCGTTGTCAAAAATTTTCACTTATAAAATTTTCACTCATAAAAGCGTCTGACAAATGTAATGTAAATGGGTGTGTGGCGGTTTAAACATTTCCAGCTCTCTTTCGCAGGAAGTCCAGTATTTATCAGTCAGTGCCAGCTTCAACAAATCAGTCCCTCATGAAATTAAATCAGAAGCTGCTGATGGACTTTCAAGCACATCGATCAGTCATAACATTTCAACTACCTCACTAACATTGTGTAGGTCCCCCTCATGCCCATAAAACAACCCTGACTTGTTGAGGCATGGACTCCACAAGACTTCTGAAGGGTGCTGGGGTGTTTGGCACCGAGACGTTTAGAGCAGATTGTTCTTCTTTGGACCACTTTTGGTACTGAACACTGCGTACCAGGAACACCTCAAGACCGGCGGTTTTATAAAGTATTCTGACTCAGGGCTTCATCCGTCACAGTTTGACCTTGTAAAAGTAGCTCGGTACCTCTCACTTTTTACACAACCATTTTTCCTGCTTTCAGTGCATCAACTTCAATAACTGACTGTTCACTTGGTGCCTCATATATCTCACCACTGGACCGGGGGCATCATAAGGAGACAATCAGTGTTATTCACTTCATCCATCAGCGGTTTTAAGGTGGCTGATCTGTGCCATTTCTTTTAATTAATTAAATGTATTTCTTCAAATGTGTTTCCTTACTGTTTATCAACTTCTTGTACTATATTCGTGTTGGCATTTATTCCAGTGTTATAAACTTGCTTCTTTTTGTTTATACCCTTAAACACACACTGCTGAAATAAATAGTAATTTTGCACAGTAATACCCGCTTCCATATGTGTACTAAACACTGGTCATTAAAAATCAGACGGTATTAATGTTTGCTAATTTCACTAGGCCATAATGAACTGAAACCCACTCACACATTAGTTGGATCATATGGACTGGAGAAACTCCAGAAACATACGTCAGCTGATTCTTATAAAGCGGCACAAAACTAAATGAAAATGTCACAGATCAGTATTACAATGGAATAAATAAACGTAGCCAAGTGTAAAGTGCATGCAGTGCATTCTAAAAAAAAAAAAAAATACAATATTTGTCACCAGGAAATTTGATCAATTACTGCAATTCAGCAGCCAGTAAACGTGTTAAAGCCTGTGAAAGTAGCTGCATTGCAAATACACTTTACAATTTACTCCATTAATGAATGAATTTCTAATGGTAACGTACTAATTTGCATACTTATTTAGTGTCGTAGTTTGCAGCTTGGCACGCAGCCAATACAATTCTTACATCCATTGTGGGGTTTTTTTTGGTGTCTGTGTGTGCATGTATGTGTGTGGCCACCAAAATGCAGAGAGAGTGACAACAGAAATGAGTACACACTTGGAAGTATTGGGATTGCTGCCTTGTGTTTGTTCCTCCAGCTTGAGTCCAGCTATAAGGGCTTCCCTCGAGCAGTGCTTGTCCTGCAGAAACAAAACCCACACACTGAGGCAAGGGGCATCAATATGATTACTAAACTACTGCCAGAATGGTCAAAGTGCATTATACTAGTCCTGCACATTCTCAGATCATACTGTATTCAGATGTTGATGCCTAAAGCTGCTTCAGATATGGTATAGTCAAGAAGATTCTGATACACTGCTCAGTTATTAAACAAGGTCTTGCCTGTAGATGCGTGATAAAGGAAAGTCTCTGCCGTGGAAAGGGTTCACAGCCTTCCCACTGGCACTGTCCAGGATAGACCTCCTTGCTGCCATGCTGTGTAGCTGCATGGTAGAACACCTGGGAAGGAGTTTCAAACCACCTGGAAGATCACACACAAGACTGTGAGAACTCACGAGGACAGCGGCCCTTCAGGGAAATGTCTTCTCAGTAATATGGAAAGAGACAGTTTAAGAAAAATTTCATATTGAGAGATTTTAAGACAAATTTCCCACTTGTGGGACTAATAAAGATACATCTTATGACGAGACGAGCCACTAGAGGGTGTGTGTGAGCCAGGTCTCACTTCATCAGCATAAATGAAGGGGAAGAGCTAAAAATGTTTCCTTTGATTTTGGAGAACAGAAGTTTTATTCGCTGTATTACATTAATAAATCAATGCAAACTTACCAGTATCACACAAATACTGCTATGATGCACTGACTGGTTCTGAAGCTGATCAGTAAAGTTATTCACATGGACTAGGTGCATCTGATATAATGAAGTCCTGTTTCAATTTTGTAATTTATGTTTTTTTACATTTTTGTTACACATTAGATTCATTTCTCATTCCTCCTGGAGCATCTCACCACTTAAAAAAAAAAAAAAAAAGATTTTGCACTAGCATTTAGGATTGTGAGTACATGGAAATCTTAAAGAACGCATCAGTTGAACCCTTGAATTTCTCAAGAGTTGCACTTGAAAGCTTCTACAAACTGGAACCGCTCTCAGTAAAGTAACGGCCGAGAGATTTCTCAGTTTGAGACACGGCTACAGCGATCATACATGTAAAAAAAGGCACTGTTAAAAAGTCCCATCCCTAGAATAAAGGTTTAAAATACAAAAATATGTGTTTTATATTGTCCTATGTTCAGAATTACAATAATCAGAAACGGAGAACTTTATTAATCCCACAGGAAACTGCTTATGCTACGAGTGCACAGACACACAAAAACGAACAAAATAAAAGTCAAAACAAAGACTCTCCAGAAATTCAAAGAAAATGCTTAGTATTAAATTCCTCATGCTGTGTAAATACTGTAAATAAATAAAATAACTGCTGAAGTTTGCTAGTTAACACAAAGTGGTCTGGAGTTGCTCTCTATACCAAATCTGTTACTGCTCGTAATCGTGACCCAAGATGTGATATTGCATGTGATAAGACTATTGCATAAGTAGTGACAGAAGTTACACAAGTAGTAACAAATGTTCAGAAAGTTCATTTGTGCATATAAAATAGATTTTACAAATTACAAATGTGCAAATTACAAATGTACAAATTATAAATGTCCTACAGCTTCCCATTTGGCCCTTCTCTGGAGCGCCCTCTAGTGACCAAAGTGTTGGACTGAGTGGCAGTGTTCCTTACTACAAAAACCTCTGATGTGCAACCAAGTACAGAAATTTAAAAAAAACACAGTTCTTCTATACATTTGACAAACCTAATCCAGGAAGAGATCAAATAGTATTCACTGTTAAAATTGTTCATTTGGTTTTTAAACTGTGCAAAAACCTTCAAATGTTAAAAACTAGATCAAGTGCTATTTTTGAGCATCCATGGAATACTACTCTGAAGTCAGGTTTCGGTCTCTTTGGTCACACAGAAAATATTCTCAGTTTTTTACTGCAGAGGCTGTGTAGCTTCTACCTTAAATCATACAGTATAGTATGAGTAGCTCGAGACATACAATTGCCTGTGTTAGTTAAATAATGTGGAATAAATCAACATGCAATGAACAAATAAAGAATTAAATTATATTTAATTGTAACTGTATTTAACCCAGCATCACATTTATTTTTGTTGGCTGAAGGCAGTGATTGCCAGTCACCCCTGAACTGAAAGTGGGGCACCGGATCTTCCTTACCGTTTACAGGCCTGCCATAGACATTTGAAGTTCTGCCCGGGTTTGCGAGTGTGTTCTGGCGGGAGCGGTGTGGCCTGGGGGCCCTCAGCTGGAGGAGCTGAACTCTGATTGGCTCCCTGTGCAGACACAACCACCGGGGGCGGAGACTGTGTCAACATGGGCTGCTGCAGAGAGAAAACAGGAGCTCAATAATCAAGGAAAACTTTACACAAAACATAAAAATCCACCAAAACAGGTTAAAAAATGGAAATTGTTGTTAGCAATGTCTAGTTTTGTCATTCATTGAAAAAGAAAAAGAACAGACAAAAAAGCGTTAAATAAATGTGTTGCCTCTAATGAGGACATGGCTTGAACATCTGACCAGGGTAACACTCGCCAATGTAACCGTATCAATTTTGCTTCACTGCCTGTAGTCCAACATTGTATAATGTGACTGTTATGGGTATAACTTAAAACCAACGTCAAAGAAGGAAAAAATAGATTTGCAGTATCCACAATATGCCCAGATTTATCCACACTTTAATTAAGCAGCTGAGCTATGTTAGGCCCAGAGGTGTTAACTGGTGCTTACTGCTGACTGACTGCTTACAAAGGTGTTATATTGCACATATACAGCCATATAAATCTCCATAGAGAAGCACTAGCAGTAGAATACGAAACTTTAAAGAGGTACAAGTCTAAGATCACCGTGCACAATGCCAAGCGTCAGTTTTAGATAAGGTACATTTAATTCGTATTGCTCAATTTTTGCCTCATCAATCTGTTTTTTTGCCTTGATAGTTCACATTCATGTTTGCAAGTGACTCCTATCTTCAACATCTTCAGTGTTAAAAATGCACCCACCCTAAAAAAAGAGCATGAATCACAAGGATGATCCATCAACAACAAATGAATGAGAGCCATCAACAAGAAGAAATGACTGAAGTAGCAGCAAATCGCAGAACATTAGCTCTGAACAGTTCTCAGCTGTGCATGATCAGGGGAGGAGGTGAAAAAAGGCTACGTGTGTTAATGCGTCTGTCACCTTTACTGGCAGAAAACTTCAAGCTGTTGCTTCTACAACCAGGAACATGGGACAAAGACATATGTGCATGAGCAGTAAGTGGGAGGAGGAGTGGGGCAAACAAAAACATGAACTGACTGCTCATTTAGATCGCATGGGCATGAATACGAATCGGATCAAGGATCACACGTTATTGCGGTAGACTTTTGCATAGGTCTGCTGGTAATCTGCTGATTATAAGAGTGCCCTTTTACCAAATAAAGTCCTGTTAGACTAAAAAAGAAAATTTGCATTCAGAAATTAAGGACCACATCAAGATGCTTAAAACATTGTTAGCATAAAGTTTTCTTAGATCTGTATAAAATTATTAGTGTAATGCTTGGGAAGTTAAACTCTTTGCAGTAACTACCTATTATACATGGCATTTCAAATATTTTACTTTAAAACAATTACGCTGCTTTGACATTTTTTCAGCACAGTAAGGAGCTCTCATGAAAAGGGCTTGAAAAGCTATTCCTGATCGGTATTTCTCTTCCTGCACAATATCAGCAGAAAGGGATGTCGAATCCTCAGCTGTAACCCTGGGGCTTTTTGATACATGTATCATGATTCTTTAGCATGCCCTTAGAGAACATGTCAAATTTGTGAAAAAAAAAACCCATGCCCAAGCCTTTACAATTTTTTGTTACCATTTCCTGTATTATACATTTCTTCTGAAGTCCTGTGATGTTTCTTCTGATCTTGCCCTACACATCGGCAAACCAGATCCAGACTTGAATTTATCAGATCATTAAGAGTCTTTAAGAGTGGTGCCCTATAGTGGGTTTTCCCAGCCAAGGGTTGGAGAATCCCTTTTTGGTTTCAGTTTTGGGGTTCATGAGACAGTGGAATGGTCGCCGACAATTTATGATGATGACATAATAGTTTAAGAAATGGAAAAATCTGGATTTCGAAGGAGTCACAGCTCTTACTCAATCCCCTGTTGTGCAACTGATCAATTCATGAAGTGCTGGAATCTTACCGGAGTGGTAGTTTCAGGAAGTGTGGTGGGGATGCTGGGCTTCTGTTGCGCTGCATTTTCTATTGCTACTTTTGCTACTGTGCTTGGGTCTGCACCCGCCGGGACTGCCACCATTGTAGCACTGTTGCCAGCGTTGTTGGGGTCACTGATGGTCACTATCCGTACGCCCATCTTGCTGGGAATTCCTGAGGCTGCTGCACCTCGATCCCAGTCTTCTGCTGGTCTCTTCAGGGCTCTGCTTTCAGACATGCCGTTGGTGGGCAGCTCTGCTCCAGGGGTATTGGGCGTGCTGGGTGTGGCTGCAGGGGGTGGTGAGGAGTGGTTGTGAGGAGGGTGCTGCTGCCTCAGGCCCGGCATGTCTGAGTTCTGGGCTGAGGGACCGTTGGAAATCTCAGCACCATAACTGGAGCTTTTGGGACCGTTAGCCAGCCGTTCTGGCTGCTCTGCTTTGGCAGTGCCCTGCTGGGGTGGGAGAGAGTCAGTGAGGGGTAAAGCCCCATGTCCTTTTGGAGGCAGCAGCACCTCCCCATTGCCCATATGTTTGGAAGCTTTATGATTTGGAATGTTTTTGCTTGGATGGGCACCAGTTGCGGCATCACGATCAAAGTCACAGACACCATTTACCAAGAGCTTTCTGGATTCGGGGGGAGGTTTTGCCATGCCATCGCTGCCCTGTACAGTGGGGCCATTGAGTGCCTGTGCGCCCTGTGTAGCCTCCGGCTGGCTGTTCCCTGAGTTGTACGGAGGTAGACTTGAGTCAAACTTCCTCCCATTGACCAGCTTGGCCCCAGGTTCATCAACCTCCACAGACTGCCCATTGCTGGCTTTGGTGGAGCCTTCCGTTGCCAGGGAGTTCTCCATTACCTCAATCTTTCTCTCATGGATGTGGAGTCCCGTGGCATCTTTTGCCTCCTCCTCCTTTTGGCAGATAATTTTGTCACCTCTGAAAGGTGGCACAGCTGTTGTGCAGGTAGCTACTGCAGGTGGCAACGGCGGGGTTAGCTGCAGACCAAGCGTGGGGGGTGGTGTGTTGATGGTCAGACCAGTCTGAGAAACAAGAGAAGATGGTGCCCCCTGGCTGCCAGCAGTAGCATTGGGGAAGCTGGAGTTTGGCACTACTGTGAAGGTGACCTGGTTACTCTGAGTGGCCTGTAAGATTGTGGCAGGGTTTGAGGTGGAGAGGATTTGCCCAGGTAGGAGAGAGATGGGCACAGTCTGTACAGCACCTGCACCTGGTAAAGAACTTTGTACCAGCTGCACACTTAGTTGCGGTGTCTGTGGAGCTCCCTGGCCACTGTTGGTCACCTGGTACACCACCTGTGGGCTTGGAGCCCTGGTACTGGCAGGGGGAGGGACCTGGGGGGCAGGGAGAATAAGCTTCCCTCCAGGCGTGGTAGGGCCACGCTTTGGAAGCAGTAACTGTTTGATCAAACTGGACTCTGTGGAGGTAGTCTGGGAAGGGGCTGTGGGAGGGAGTGGTGGAGGGGGAGGGGGTGGCGGAGGAGGAGAAGGATGAATCTGAAATTGCTGTTGCTGACGTTTGACAGACAGCATCTGCCCAACAGTTGGAGGTGGGCCCTGACCCTGGACAGGATTTGAGGGTGGAGCCAACACTTGTGGACTGGGACATGAAGTGGACTGGCCAGGTGAAGAAGTGGGTTGAGGAGAGGGAGTGGGTTGCCCTGACAGCTGGATGGTCTGAGCATTTTGCACGCCTGAGGGGTTAGCAAGCACGATCTGGTGAATGGCTGGAGCAAAAGCAGGGTTGGGTTGTGGGTTAGGACTAACTATGACTAAGCTCTGTTGCTGCTGTTGGTGCGGCGGTTGATGCTGTGGATGCTGTGGAGGTGGCTGTGCCTGTGGCGCAGGTTTGGGAGCAATGTTCTGGAAGGTCACACGAGGCCCTTGGGCACTCTGTACACCTGCTACAGTGAACACTTGCCCTCCCGCCACCAACGACGTGCAAGAAGCACTCACGTACTGAGGAGGGCCCAACACCACAGTTTCCTGTGGTGTGGCACCCAGCTGGCCCTGTGGGGCAGGAAGGCGCTGCTGGCCCAAGGGAGAGCATGCTCCCTGTACCCTGCCTGCAAATATGTGTCCCTGCGGCATGCCTTGCTGGATCAGTGTGACTGGAGCATGGTGAAGGAGGGGCTGTTGAGGCGTAGGGGCTGTGGGGACAGTGCTATGCATGGCAGCAGGGGGAACAGTGGGAGCAGCCGGAGCAATGGAGGCAGTTGGGGCTGTAGGTATGGAGCTCTGGATCATGGCTGTCTTCAGGATGTCACTGGGCCGTGGAGGCATCGGTTGAGCAGCTGGACATGAGGGTGGTGTAGCTTCCGGGCATGGAGATGGCGCAGCTTGTACCGGTGGATTCGCTGGGAGCCGTGGACCAGCATGGGGGGACACAGAAGCGTTGAGAACGTGGTGAGAATGTGGGTGTGGTGCTCCATGCATGTTGAAGGCAATCGGTGGTGCTGCCTGGCCGGCAGTAAGGCTTGGTGCTGGTGCCCGGACAAACTGCCCACCCACACTAGAGGGCAAGCCTGGCAAACAGCAGCAGAGAGGAAAGTTAGAAAACCATGAACAGAACACTAACGCACTTTGTAGTGCAAAACACAGGACACGCATCAGTGGCTTACCTGAGTGGGCGTGTTGTGGAGGCTCTGTCGCAGCCTCGTGTTTGGGCCCTGGTACAGGACTGGCCTGTTGCTGCTGGTAATACAGCTGAACGGGGAGAGGAATCGCCCTTTTTCGTACACCAGCTACGTGGATCTGAGCCTGGCCACTCACTCTAGAGTCCTCCATGCGCTTTATCGTATGATTAGGGAACAAGGACCTATTTTTTTAAAAGGGAAGAATGAAAGAAGTCATCAACCTCTTATTTAAGAATACTTTGCGTGTTAAACTGATGGGGTTTTGGTATTCTCATCAAATGATAATACATAAGTCTCAACCTAGTACATACACTTAGAGCTTGCCATTAATGGGGTGTATGAAGACATACCGTAGGCATTTGTAAAAAGCGTTGGAGGTTAGTACACCACCACGTGCCATCTTGCTGCAGGTCGCCAAGTAGTCGGAGTACATTTCTGAGCGAGAAACAGAGCCTTCTGCATGCACCTCATAATGGGCATTTAACCTGGAGGAAGATGAGAGACTTAGCACACATGTAACATGAGCGGTAGTGGCTCATGAGAAATTTCATAACATGTTATCTAATTAAACTCCCTCTATAAACAACAAGCTCTGTACATCTACACCTGTAGACACAAAAAGGAGCTAGGTATAGTTGGCTAGTAGTGCAACACATATTGCATATGTGGAATAAACTACTAAGACAAGGGAGGCAAATGAGTTGATCTTACATGAGGAATTTCTAGATTTGCTCTTAAAATCCTCGGAACACAACAGCCTCCACAGGAGGCAAAGTAACTATCGGACTTTCAGCTTTAAAAAAATCTCTGGCTTCGTTTTTCATCTAATACAAATGGCCTTTTCACCCATGTTTTACACCGTGAGTCTTCACCCAAATCTTGAATAACTTTACAATTTATTGCAATATATTCTAAATGCTCATTTCTTGCAAGACTTCACTGAATTGAAAGCTGGATTCAGTCGTCTCATTTTCCTTCTCTATGACAAAGTTATTACCAGAAAGTAAAATTGGAAAAATGCTTAGATGACAGTTTGCCTACACACCTTGGTCTGTAACATTTTTTCAAGCTTGTAAAGGGAAAATCATGGGAAAGAAAAAAAAAAGATTTACCACTGAGTTGTAAACTTTTCTCCATCTATCTCCACAATACCCGGAGGAGTGGTAGACTGAACAGGAACTCTCGTCACTATGAAACAAAACAGCATTTAAAGTCAAATTCAGGTCCACATCAAAAGATTGTTCAACCTAACATGTACCATGACCATGGTTTGCATAGTTCAGGTGTTCTTATTCGAATGCAAAGTCTAAGGCACCTAAGCAAACTACTTGCTAAGGTCCTCTCTGAACTGTAGAGGGCAGTGCTGAGCTACAATATGTAAACAACCCAGTTATTATTGCCGCTAATTATTTCCTGTCTAATCAGACAGTAAGATGCACATGCTCCAAAATACAGACCAATAACAGGCAGGGTGCTGCCCGCATATGAAAAATAACATACTATGATGCACTTTAGACAATATAAAATGTCCAGTTATGTACAATGCTCCAAAAGTACAGATATGCAGAAGGTCTTACCTGGCACAGGTGTGCCTTGCATGGGAGGAGGTACGTGCTCTACAAGCTGGGGTCGTACCTCTGCAACTTGGTTACTTGCGCTCTGGTGCTCAATCAGCTTGATGGCTGTCAGAGCATCAGGTCCAAATGTGTGCAGGTCCACAGACACTAACCGCACCAGAAGATCTAGACACACAAAACACTTTAGAAGATCATAGCTTCTGAAACAATGTTTATGAAACATTAAGTGTGATTGATTTCTAAACACAAAATGCATATTGACTAGATTTAATTTAAAGCATCTGTCATGCTAGTCTGCAGTAAACTAGATTCTTCCATTGAAGACGTGATTAAACAAACTGAGACTTTAACAAGAGGGAGGTGTCCACTTCAGGGTGCATCATGGACATATTTTCCTGTACACTGAGGCCTGGGCTTCTCATGACATACCTATGCTCCTGTCCACAGACGCAATTTTGGAGCAGGTGATCTCGCCAAGTTCGGTCAGCTGGTAAAGCACCTCAAGGGAAGAGATAACCAGCATGACATCCGGCAGGGTCAGCAGGGCGATCACCTCCCGATACGACTCCTGGTCCACATACTCGCAGATCAGAACTCCGTTATCCTCTGCCTTGCTCAGGTTGCCCAGGATCTCCATGGCTGCAAGAGAGGAGACAGTGACATTACAACTTTTCAGACACAGTGGGAGGATGAAAAAAAAAACTACTGCAAATCACTCAACTTAAAAACATATAAAACATAAAAAAACATATATTAAATAAATAAACCATACTGCTGCAAACTAAACTGATACTTCTACTAAATTAGGTCTTACCTCTCATTTTCAGAAAGCGGTCCCTTGACATCAGGCATGTAGTAATTGTGTGGAACATTAGGTGAGTTGTCCGGAAATCCACCGGATCCAACTGAAGCTGTTACACAGGGGAACAAAACTTGAATTTCAGCTGAGAAAACTGACAGCTGGCATAATGCATCACGAAGCAGAGCATCAAAGTTTCACTTGTTTTGGGATCAACGATTTAATACGAAAATGGTGAAAGCTCAAATGCTCAAAAGGCCTCTAACATCAGTAAAAGACGTTAGGATAGTTTCATTCAAAGGCACTCATTCAAAGTACATGATGCAAAGCTACACAAATAAAGCAAAAAAGAACCAAATCAACATGATGGACATCCTAGCTGCAGCCGGTCACAGTAACTCTAATGTCAATTAGGGCTGGTTTTTGGCAAAGTTTAAGATACAATTTTCATTACGACAGAATAGGATACAACATAGCAGATGTACAAGTATTTTTAAATCAACACATCCTAAAGGTTCATTGTATATTTGAATGGATCAGGAATCGGTTACATTACGTGTGATCTAGCACTATCCTGCGTTTCTTGTCCAACCCATTTAATTTGAGATCGTTATCATTTTTCATTCATGTTACTTTAAACTTTAGTTTTTAAAAAAATACAATAACAAAAACAATGGTGGTTCACTCTGTGATCGCAAAGTCATCAGCACAGACAGTAGTCGATTTGTGGGGACTTATGAGTAAAGTGTAACGTGAACATTCTGTCATACATGAACACACCACAGCACAGTGTATACTTTCTTATACAACATACATATTTTTTATATGACAATTTTGCCAAACAGCTAAAGCCAAGCTGTTAAAAACTAAGAAAATTTATCCCAAACTAATAATAATAGCATGCTGCAGTAACAGCAACGCGTGAGCTAACGTAACACATTCAGCCATTTTCTTATTTTAACTGGAAGCAATTTATAGGCTGTAAAAACGCAATTTAACCAAACCATACCAGCATTAGAGCAAAGTCAGCAAGTTTCTGACAAGAAACAAGCATCAAAGTGACCGGCAAATTGGATGCGCAATCAACCAAGAAGCAGCTAAATGATGGCTGTAGAGCGCAAAACAAAAACACACTGTGTGCAGGGAAGCACTGACATAACTTTAGCCTAGTTGTCTAAAATAAGGACTGACTTTCGAGCCCAATTAGCAGCCCATCTAAAAGACAGTATACAGGAAGCTGATTTAGATGTCTAGCCTTGAATGTCGCTCTTCTGCGGCACATGTCTATTTACAAACATTTGTAAAAATAAGTGCAGTGTTTTATTTACAAATCTGTTTGTTGTATTGTGGGATTATTACATTCCAGTTGAGTCTAATCCTACGTTCAGAGGGTCAGTGTGGCTGTTTCTTACTCCAACAAAGAGAACACCTGTTAAGTTTCTACGAGACTGAAACCAATGGACTGAACAAGCAAAATCAGGTGCACTCCTGCTTGTTCTGGACCGAAAACCTGCAACCATGCCAGCCCTTTGCAGATATGATCAGACACCACAGTTTAATTCAAGTTTGTCCTGGACAGAATTTACTTTTTCACTAATTAGAAGTGAATTTCCTGTCATAGTGTTATTATATGTTTCTTCTTGTGGATTCCTGTACATATTTGTGCTTTACCTGAAACTTCCCGATTCACTTTTAGATCGGACTGATTTTAACCAACACAGCTTTAAATACATTCCTTAAAGCTGTACACACCTGATGCTTTACTGGCCAAATGAACCCAAAAGTTTGGCATTTTGATTTGCCATTGACATGGTTCCAAAAGAAAAAGAAAAAGTGCATGCAGAGGTGTGGTGTGTCATTAATCTTGCATTCACTGGCATTGCATACTCCCCTGCATCTACTCTGGTAGGTTTTTTCAGGAAACCATTTTAACAGGTTTCTCTGTGGCCGTAAGCCTTCTTTGCCGTGCTGAAATAGGTTTTGGTAAAAGGTGTCTCAAATCTCCACTGAGATGCTCCTCAGTCTGCAAGCCAACAGGAGCCTCTCAGACAACGTCGTGCCTTATTTTGTGGAAAGCAGCTGTAGCTTGCCTGCCACCCACAATACTGCTAATGGATAAACATTACAGTCTCAGACACAGTCTCAGTCTCCTTATCAGTTTCACTCACACACACATGCCTATGCAAAAGCAGATTATTAAATAATGATACAGCCATCAGTGTATCAATGTATGCACTGCAACAAAGTGGTCAATGACATATCGCTGAAACAAACTGCCCTAATCTTAACAGTACTGGCTGCTCCATTCATAAGATCAGAGGAAAGCTCCTGTCCTCACCTCTCCTGCTACGTTGCCCAGAGTGTCGAGGCCTAGTTGCCGTAGCGAGACAAATGTGCAGTGTGCGCAGAGAAGGAGGAAGCGCAGACAGGTGCGATTAGCTGCCAGCAGTTTGACGTTGGTCTCCTCAAAGGACAGGTTCCTCAGGATGATGGCCACCTGGAGCACGCGCTGGCCCTCCACGTCATCGATCCCCATGTTCCGCAGCGGGTGGAACAGGGACGCCTGCCCATCACTGTGCTCGGACCCATCTGAATGGAAAAAGACGAGAAAAGCACGTAACCATACTGAGAAAGTTTTCACCACAACAAAGAGACCGAAAGCGTAATGACTGAGTGAGTCCACCCACCTTGTGGTGTGCAGCTCTTGTCTGAGATGAGATCTTTTACTTCATTGTCTTCCACAACATCTTTCCAAAACTAGAAACACAAGGCAAAAACATTTATGATCATCAAATGAATAATGCAAAACAAACCTATTTTAAAATGATTAGTATAGGTACGCTCACTGCGACAAAACCGATCTAAAAAGGTGCCTTTACCTTCGCGAAATCTCGGGAAGTTTTTTCCCTCCAGTCCATGCCAAATACAGCAGAAAAGCTACCTAATGCTGCAACAAGAAGAGAGAAATGAGGAATTCCACATTTCTCTCATGTTACGCATAAACAAATGAAACTTTGAAACAAAGTCATAAATAATGGTTTGATGTGAAATGCTCTAGAATTGTTCACAATGGTGGTGATGGGTTATAAGGCAAAACCGTTCCCATAATAAGCAAAGACATTTTATTTTTCCATACTGACCACCATTAAAGACGTGTGGGTTAATGGATCGTTTTTGATATTACATTTTTCTCCTGGTTCCCCATCACTACCACTGACAGCTGGTTTCTCTACAATACACCATCTTGAAATATTCTAAATGTTTGTTTACAGAGGAAATGACTCAATCATGCAGAAATTTTGAAAAACTTGTTAGAATTCCCCTTTAAACTCAAGTCAATTGTCTCATAAGTAAAGAAACAACTGAATGAAATCACGTGTAATTGTTCATTACAAGAATTGCTACAGCATCACAAAAGTAAAAGTAAAAGCAACTGTGGCAGTAGTCTGCGGTGTACATACAGTCATCAAAGACCCCTGCGTGCGCCAGCAGCAGTGTGATGAGTTTGGGCTCTTTCTCCAGCTGCATGGTGTGCTTGCTCTCATTGGACAGCAGCGTACACACATTGATGGCAAAGTCCACCTCATTAGGAAGCCCTGACAGCAGGGACAGCACCAATTTGTTGTAGTCGCATGGAGGGACAAAATCTGTCGACAGGCCATAGCTTTGGCGGAGATAGTCTGTCAATCAAAATCAAGGAAGGAAGAGTTAGCGAAAGATCTTTTATGGCATAATACAAAAGGCCACATGAGCATCAGGATAAGCCGAGGATTTACTATTTACTAGTTCCTTATCTATATCACCACATGCCTACATACTACACACCACTCCATAAGTCTCTCATAACTGAACACATTGGTCTGTTTATTCGCTGTGAGCTTCTGCTTTCGTTATAATCAAGCATATGAACACTAACAGCAACGAGTAGCTTAGTGATTTATCAAAACAGCAGTTTACCGAGAATGTTTGGGCAATCCCCTGCACCGTACACCCCAGAAAGTGGTACAGCAGTGAGAGAAACATCTCATACTTGCTACAGTCACCATCACAGTACATTAATACTTAATAATTAATACAATTCTATATCACAATTTCCAGATATATTAGGAGTTTTAAAACTTTCATGCTTCCACAGCGTTAAAAACAATGTGCTACAAATACAATGGCACTGTCATCAACATCAATGGCAACTTGTATCGCACTGAAAACTTAAAATGAGAAAAAGATTTTATCCAATCCTGTAACAAATCTACCCTAAATTAGCGCGCACACACACACACACACACACACACACACACACAGCGTATGGTCATGTTGTTGGCTGCGGATTTGTTGTTGGATAGTACAGCGTCTGAGTAGTTTTGGCTTCTTTTAGATGCTCTTCTTTAGTCAAGTGCTTGAAATGAAAATGCTCTTTTTAATGCTTTAAAATTAGCAAATTATCAGCAAATACTTAGTTTCAATAACAAAAAAGCAGAAGTGGCACCTCACCACCTCTGCTTACAAAGCTGATGCACATGGCTTTGACTGTACTATTTTTCTTCATATTACACCAAAGCAATTACATTGTGTTAAATCAGACAGAAATTAAGACTTCCAGAAAAGAAATGTTACTATGTAATTAAATTACATGGCACTAAAGACAGGTACAGATAATATATTACATAGTACTACATTTAAGTACAACATACGGATTGCAACCCTCTCCATAAACATCCGAACAATAAGTTTGAAGAGAATGATTTGATTAAGAAAGAGAAAAGGTTTGTTTAGCCCACCCAGACCCAAGCTGAAGCACAGACAAAGGATTAGATCTCAGCCTCCCACAACACGAACAGCGAGCTTGCCAAGTGTTCACAAGGTATAAAAATCAACACCAATCTTTGTAGAGGCAATCAGTGCCTCGGAGGTTGAAATTTGGTATAACCAGAGGAACTCAAACTGGCAATCAAGAACGTTTACATATATTAAAGAGAAATCTCACCCACTGCTCAGTTATGTTAAATGTTACACATTTGAACTTTTAAAACCACACTATTGTTTTTCTTCACAATCATCTAAAATAAAAAGTGTGTTACAGTACGAGTACGAATGTTAAAAATCAGCCCAACTATAAGCGATCATACACAACAATATGACTGAGAATTACAGTTATTTATAACCACCTTCCTAATTTTACACCACATTTTTAATGTTTTACCAAGTACGCAACACGTTCTCAGTGGACTGACCAAATTCAAACATGTGGCCAACTCTCCGGGTGATAACCCCACAGCTTCAGTCATCTTTAATCATTAATGAATCAAGCTCATTTTAAGCATGCCAGTTTTAGTCAGGTACACAGAAAAATATCAAACCAAAAGAGGTTACGACCAGCAAAAATAATCCTTCTCAAAAAAAAGCAGCATCCTACAAAGACATTTGAGCAGTGTATCAAATTATAGAAAATCACACAACTAAAGCAAATGCACAAGTCAAAAATTTTTGGAAATGAATGACTACTACATTCCAGTAGTTTAGCATATCCCTTATAAACATTCATGCGGGCTGGAATGCTTTAGAAAATGAGCCTATTACTATCAGTCAAGCACAACCATGGAAACTGGAAACTTAATTAGTACACTGTAGTAATGAGTTCACTGAAGTACAGAAACATTTTACCGTTTACAGCCATTTCTCAGTTGAACTTCTAAACATTCTGCAGCTTCTTTCACGTACTAGATTTATTTTCATAAATCCAAAGCAGAACAGGAGTTATCGACATCACTTAATTGTCACTTGTGTTTAAGCTGGCACAGGTAACAACCAGCACAAGGGAGAAGATTTTAGCAAAATATGGAGGCCCACCTGTTCTGCACATTTCAGCATCTCCTCTGCACTTACACGCCCACTTCAATCAAGCAAGGCCTTGTCAAACGGTTGAGTAGTTTGATCAGGTGTGTTGAGAGCACAAAAACTAAAATGTGCAAAGCAGGGAGGGGTCTCCAGGACCACAGTTGGAAACCAGTTTTATAGCAAATCAAACATATGTTACCTGATACAATGTGTTGCTGGTAGTTGTACGAGCAGGGTATTGCACCAATTGGAAGCGATGGTTTGGGGTTCCCAGGCTGCACCTCCTCATCATCTTCTCCAAAGTGATAAACCTTCTCGTACTTCTCTAAATAGCTGGAAGAAGGCGCATAAAAAAACTGGATGAGCACAAATACTCCAAAGCACACTAAAACATCAATAATGTACTCGAAACACAGGAGCATTTTATTCACACTAAATAATGAAAGAGAGCAATAACTGAACCCTTCATTGGTGTATGCAGTTGAAAATTGTCATGACAACAGGTCTGTTTGTGTTATCAGATGCACAACGGTAGCGAAGGAGAGGCAGAGGGAGAGACAGAGAGAGCGAGAGAGAGAGTTGCTGCCAGCAGTCTGTCACTGGTAACAAGCCCTGCAAGAGCCTTATGCCAAAGGTTCGCAACATTCTACTACTACCAAGCCTGAGAAAGTTAAGCTTATGATATTCCTGCTTTATAAGGTATCAATATGTGAGTGGAAAGAGCAGCAGACTTCCTTTAGGCACTGAATGGGAGGCACTGCTCACACATTTGCATTGAGCACTTTCACATGATCAGCAGATGGTGTAAACGTGTGGTTAATTTGGAGTGCACTTCTCAGCAGCACCTGCCAGCACTGCAAGACTGTTTCGTGAGATGTTCCTCTAAAAGATCATTCCCTCTAAAAGTGCCTCCCCTTTCACATGCTATTTTTCCTGCAGCAAGTTTTCTCCACTGTTCTCTCTCCAAGTTAGAATGACCAGCTCTTTCCCTGAATAGGCTCAAGAACCTGTAAGCACTACATGTTCTGCAGACAGTGATGCAAACATGTCATGCCTTTGTGAGTAAGAGCTCAGCTATAACTGATAAGTAACGTCCCTAATAGACAGTCCTCACTTTGGGCTTAGATTATCCTGATTTAGAAATCCAGATTTTGTGAAACCTCCCTGGAGAGCAACTGGATTCCTTGTTTAACTTTTGCACAGTGCTCAGCGGGAGAAGTCTAGAGCGAGAACGCTGAGGGAGCTCAAGGAATTCCTGAGGAGTAACTGTAGGACTCGCATCGATTACATCATCAGGCTGAGTTCAAGTTCAGGTCACCACTCTAATAAAGAAACAACCAGGGGTGACTAAGAACTCTAGTTAGTGCTAAAACCTGAGCTTCAATGAAACATTCCTCGGATCACAACACGAGCCTGCATGCCTCACAGCAACAGTTACTCTGCTGACATAAAGCTGATGGTCTGTAACCATCACAGAAATAGTGGCAAACATCCCCTGCAGCTTCAGATGTGCACACTCATTGAAATCTATCCTAGAAATGACCATCAGTGGGCATTTAAATGAAGCTTATATTAAAAGCCAGGATGACAGCATGATCTTCACAGTGTTTGAGGAACACCCCCACCTTATACGCGCGTACGCAGCAGTAACTGTGTGAGTGTGTCCATCTGCTGAATGAGGTCCCCCTCATCTCTGCAGCAGAGGTAAATCCCACACACGTGCTAACACACACCTACTATAAATACTGTTCGTCAAACACTAAGGTCTCGCTATAAATACCCAGCTTCACAGCGCGCATACACTCACGCACAAACAATCTAGCACATAAGGGCTAAAGCTAGCCCCTGTGTTTTACACGTCAGCTGAGAATGAACACAGACACAAGTCCTCTGATCCAACCCCAGAATGCAATACTCTCAAACACAGGTGGAACAATTTCTAAAAATGTTATCATTCTCGTTATGTCGCTATGGTGATACACATTGTGCTTTTGTGAGCATACTGTGGTTTTGTGCAGATCAGGTGATGTGCGATAAAAAAAAAAGTAGTAAAAATGTTGACAGCACTACAAGCATATTGTGTCAAAATAAGATATTTTTTTCTATATTGCCCACCTCTGCATCTGCATCAGTAACCAATGCACTAAGAGTCAAAACATCAGTCTCAAACAAACAAAATGTCAAACTGAAGCTGCAGGAACAGACATGCGAGCGCACCATTCTTCCATAGCCTCGTGAAAGCAACGTATGCAAATCATATAACTCCAATCTTCTGGAACATTCAAAGTTTGCTTTGCTGAGCAACATATCTTGGGGACAGATTTGATCAAATGAATGACCAGAAATACAGGATCAGATTCTGCATACAAAAGTCGTTTTACCAAAACAAACAAACAAAAAAAAAAACAAACAGGAGCAGAAAAGAGACTGAGGCTGTGGCTTAACTGCTCCTCGAAGCAATTCCCTCTCGGAACAGCAGAATGCCGTTACCAGACACATCCCCTTTACAAATTAACTTACATGCTACTAAGGGAGTGAATAAAAGCACACATACTGCCCCCTTCTGGAGTCTGGCAGGCCCCGTCTTCACTGAACATGTGGATGACCCAATGACACTGAAAACACTCATAACGGCCGGCTGGAGAGGCCTGAAGTGCTTCAGGGTGAGTAGCCATGTGCGTTCAAAACAAACATTTACTGAATGTGATTACTGAATTTTAGTTAAGACGAAAATACAGATTATAGCCTTCCAGTTTTTCTAACGTAACATTAACCAAAACAAGCAAAAATGACCCTAATTCAACACCATAACTAAATAACAAAAAAATACAACCCTGTATGGAACCTGTATTTTTAATGTTGAACACAAACAGTTTATCAAATCAGTCATGTTGTCTGAAGGCCAAAGTGTCACGGCATTCAGATGTTTTCCAAATCCAACGACAGACATGTGGCAAAGCAATTAAAGCCCAGGTTACTTCACCCACACAGCAGGACAGTCTGAAGAATTTATCAGTAACCATCAACTGCACCAGTCCACATCGTCCATCTCATTTTATACTGGACATAAAACCTAATCACATGCTTCAAAGTTCTCCACAAACTTAGGACTGCATCTAAACCTGCAGCTCAAAATCCACTGAGGAGAGAAAAAAATGCACAAGCGGCACAACTTATGACCCTAAGAGTCTAACTATGATTATCAGTAACTCTTACCACACATTACAACGCTCCAATACTGAGAGCGTTTTAAGAGGGGAAGGAGGCACTGGCTGCACTGACATTGATTACACGAGGCACAACGTCTTTTAAGTCCAGTTATCATTTAGTCCATATTTAGCCATCACTTAAACCCTTAACAATAAAATTCACCAGCACATGCTGAATACAAATCAGGACTAAGTAAATTATTTTCAGAACAATTCTCTCTGTTGTCTGCCAAGAACACCAAAGTCTGCACGGAGAGTGATCATATAGGCTCAGGCTGGAGCAACTCCGGAGAAAAAGAGAAGTGCAAGTGTACAAATGTCCACAGCACAGTGCACACACACTCTGAGATAAACGCTCCTACTTTAGATGGTACCGCCACCGAAATCCCTCGAGCTCTCTTCAAACAAGTGACTTTTTTATAGTTAATGCACCTGTTTTAATAATCCACAATGCTTACCTGTTAAGGTTCTATTTAGCCCACACAAGCTGTTTGTGGTGTGGCCACCAACTAGCATGTGAACTTTATATAGCACAAACAGATCACTGCTTCTGTTCCATGACTCAAGCAGGCAGTTAACTTCAAGATGTCCAAATTACTGACCAATACTAAACATAATGAAACATCCCTCAATCTTAATTCAAGCCTTTCCATTTCTACTATTATGCTCAACATCACAGCAAAACTCCCATTTCCACAGCTGTTCTACAGAATCTCCTGCAGAATAACCGTTGGAACACATGCAGGATGAGAATAAATACAGCACTCAGAAGTAACATTAAGGCCATGTACACTCGTAAAAACCACAGCCTTTTTTTTTTTTACTAAGACTGCATGTAGTGACCCTTTCGCTTGTTGTAAACACATTGTTCGATCAGTGCTTTGTGAATGAAATGCAGCTCTAAAATTTTGGGCAACTATTGAAGTATTATTGCACTTTTTGCACCGTGTATGTGCACTTGTTTCATCATCGCTACTGCAGTCATGTAACGGCCCGCAGTTTGTCCATAAGTCTCCTTTTTTTCCCCCCATACATCAAAAAAACGACTGGGCACAGACACTGACATTTGATTTCCTCTGAGCTTCTCTGCCCACCTCCTCTAACAGCTTAGGGCCTGCGCTCAGAAGTCTCTCGGAGTTCCAATAACAACGCAGCCGAGTCGCAACATCCCACTGAATAAGCAGCACCTTGACACGCCACTACTAAAACAATGCAGAGTTTCTACGAAAACACTTCTTGATTTGGTGGAACCCAAAAAGGATAAATCCAGCTTAAAGTGATAAGTGTGCCGGGCTGCTATAATTGATTCTGGCTGGAGTTCTTGACATGACTGAATATAAATATTCTCTGACAAAGCACTGGAGTTCTTTTCCCAAACTGATGAGGATAATACAGACCACCTCGCTGCTGTAGGACGAGATCTTTATTTATGGGCAGAGTCATCTTCTCTTTAGCGACGCATCCCGCACTCCACTGCCATACCAACATGGCAAGCCGCTCTCTCTGATAAAGCTTTTCCGAATCATTTGGAGCACAAGTGCAGACGGAGGAACAGAGCGTGTTGTGTACTGAAAGGTAATTATACCATAACCAGACGCATGGCAGGTGTAGCACAGCCCTTGTGCTGCCGGCACACTTGCAGCCTTCCACTGCCAAGTCCCTCTCGCGCGTAACCCACTCAAACGGAGAGTGCTGCGAGGACGACCGCAAGCCTGATGGTGGTACACACTGAGGCAACCTCAGGTTAAACAGTTGCCAGCTGTTACACACTTCTGGGCTCTGGGGCTACTTCAGAACTGTTTACCTGCACATGCAAAACTGCACATGAAGGCAACAATGTACAATGTGATGGTACCAGAATAAATAAAACACAATCAGCAATAAAATTCAAGTTGAAACGGAAGATGAGAGGCACTTTTACAATTTTATTCACTAACAAGGACTATTTGTAGTTAAAATCCCTCACCTGGCCAGATGAAAACACCTGCACTGCATCCTCTCACTTACATTACTATCTGCTAGACAGCAAACTGCCTGTATTGACTGATCAGATCAGGTCAGGACAGCTGAGGATGCTCTGTTACTGTACACTAAAACCATATGCTGAAAGTTCACGCAGCACAAACACAGAGAGATAAAACCTGACTTGTAGTGTCTGAGTGTCTGAGACAGAGACCTGACCTAAACAAGCCTCATAAACACACAACAAAAGCCTCCCTGGCTGCCAAAAAGTGCGAGAGTCCTGTGGGAGATGAGTTGGAGGTGTGAGGAGAGTGTACACATGGTTGAGGAGGCAGAGAGCACACTCACCGAAGGTAGTACTGTTTTAAAACAAAAGCAGCGTTGGAGCAACTCCTCGGGAAATTAAACTCCTCTCCAAGTTCAGACCACTGGTTTTTGTCCGAAACCTAGAAGAGAGAGACAATAGGAAAGCACACACACACAGAGACACACACACACAAGCATCCAATGAGTCTGTGGACACCTGCAGGCTGAAATATTCGGAGAGAAAAGTGGGCATTTCTTCGATTTGAGAAGCACCTGCAGGGCGAGGAACCGGCCGGGCTCTCCCGCTCCGCATACACGGCGGTTTGAATCGGGCAGCCTGCTAACTACCGTTAGCAGTCCGGCTAACACCACTTTTCTATAGAAACGTGTTAAAAAAAAACCTCCAGCGGCGAGAGGGGGGCTCTGAGGGACCCCCCGAGAGCCCAGAACCCGACCCGCGGCGGAGAGGCGCGGCGGCTGGGGGATTTGGGCTCGACTGGGTGGTATTTACAGAGCCGAGTAAGACAGGCCTGCCGCGAGGCCTACGCTCCAGCCCTCAGCCACGAAGTCGAGGACGGGCTGCTGCACGGTGCGAGCCTTCTCCATGCGAGGCGGTGGGGGAGCCGAGCGGAGCCGGGGGGCTGGAGGTCCAGCCCGTCCCCGCTGGGTTCGAGCCGCTCCGACAGCAGCCGCGCTGCCCGAGCCCGGACTTTCAATTCATACTCACTCTCCCTCTGCCTCACTATCGCAGGCTCTACCACACAAGGCCATTTTATCGCCTCAAACTCGGGCTGGAATTCGGTGATTATTTTCCCCCCAGTACCGAACCGGGGCTCCGAGGGAGAGAGAGTTCTCTCCAGACTTTTTCTGCCCCCACTCACCTTAGCGAATCCTCCTAAAGAGACGACTCTGGAGTAGAGAGAGCTCAGGTCCAGCTCCTTCCCCCCCACCACCGGGACCTTCTTAAACGGGGATCTGAGGAGAGAGAGACATGGTCAGCTCAGCAGACCCGGCTGGGCGCTCCGTGGAGCGGGAGAGACACTTTGCAGTTGGAAGTTTTTTATTTGGCGAAATAAAAGGCATCCCCCCTCCTCCTTTCCTCTCTCTCACCCTCTGCTCTGGTGAAATTGCCGCAGCTCGTCCAGGAAAGCTAGTCCTCTCCTCCGCTGCTCAGGCAGGCTTTTTCCCGTCGAGTTCGCCATGGTGTCGGAGCCTCAAAAGCGGTGAAAATCCGGACTGCCTGTCTCCCTAGGACGCCGGGGACCCCATGCTCCGGCGGCGCCCGGTCACCCGCGAGGCTGAGTGTTTGAAAAGTTAAAGAAACGGCGGAGGGGAGCAGAGCGCCAGCTCGCTAAACAGCACCGCGGAGAGGAGCCGCTCGGAAAACAAACCCGATCAGAGCCCCCTAACTCCGGACACCGCATCGAAGCGGCGCCGCGCGGCCATGGCACCAGGCGGAGAACCGAAGACCGTGCTGGCGGCTGGACGGGGCGGTTTTTTTTTGGAGTGGTTTTGACAGTGTGCTACAGACGCGGCGGCACACACACTCTCACACACACACACACTGTGAAGCGGGATCCAGTTCTCAGACAAAAAGACCCGAGCGAGGCCGCGGGCCCTGGCCGCTCTGCAGCGCCCCCGCGCTGCCAGCAGCGGTACTGCACGCAGAGAGCGCCCTGGTCGAACAATAGACACTCGGGCTCTGTTCCTGCTCCTCTCTCTCTAGGGCTCATCTCAAACTTCCGAGACCCGTTAACACAGAACAAGGGGGAGGGGGAGAGCCACTCTCTCTCTCAACACAAACAAATACACACTCGACCCAGTGTTCATCTGCTACATATTCAAAACAATGACCTTTCTTATTGTTATTGGTACTACTGCTGTTATTACGACTACAACTAATAATAATAGTAGTAGTATAAAAACAGTCTACACGCCTGAGTTTAGTGCAGTCAATCATTTCTCTTAAAAAGTTTTGAACTAAGTGGTGAAATTATACTTTATGGTTCCTCTTTTTATTAGTGGTAGAAGTAGTAGCAGCTGTAATAGTAATAATAGTAGTAATAAAAGTAGTAGTAATAGTAGTAGCAGTAGTTATAGTAGTAGCAGTAGTAGCAGAAGTAATAGTAGTAGTAGTAGTAGTAGCATGTAGTAATAATAGTAGTAGTATTAGTAGTAGTAGTAGTAGCAGTAGTAATAGTAGTAGTAATAGTAATAGTAGTAGTTGTAGCAGTAGTAGTAGTAATAATAGTAGTAGCAGTAGTAATAGTAGTAGTAGTAGTATTAATGAAAGTTCAAGTGGCTCACAACTGAGTAAGGGCTGCTCAATGAACTGAATACATAAAAAACACTGTAAACAGAATATACCTCTAAAAGGATACATTTGTTGTTTCAGTCAGATGTAACCCAACTCTGAATTGCCTTTATTTTACTCTGTGGGGTTGTGTTTCTCTTTGGAGAGAAAATATGTCTGATGAAAACAGCACTGTATGAAATCCTGCAGCAATGAGGAAAGAGGGGCACTCAGAAAAGGCAGTTAAAGACTTTTTTATCCCCCCTCCCCTCTCTCTCTCTCTCTCTCTCTCCCTCCTCAGAGCTGTGTGTCTCTGCTGGTTTAAGTGTAACTTGCTGCTGATCCCTTCTCCCCCTCCTCCTCTCCTCTCCTCTCCTCCGTGTTTCTCTCTCCTCTTGACGGCTTTACTACGTTCAACCATTACACGCTCCCCTTTGAGCGGAGCGGGCTGTGTCACAAAATGGCGGAGCTCTACACTAAAGACCCCATTTTGTCACACCGACAAGGCGAAGGACTCGACCATAACTACCCTCGTCCTCGAAAAACGCGTTTCTTAGCGACTTTCGTGAGGCGCGGAGATCGTTTTGACGCCGAGGACCGGGAGAGGCGCCCGGACAGGCGGGCACTCCGCTCCGGTTCGGTCAGATCAGACCTCCTACAGCTCTGCTGTCTCTCTCTCCCTCACACGCACTCACACACACTAATGTGAGACACTTTGTGTTTGTATGTGTGCGAAAATGTTTAAATTAGCATCCAGTCCGTCTGCTTTTACTCAGTTTTGGTTTCGATTGAGTATAACCGCCTCCAAACAGTCCCCACATTAACAGCATAAGCAGTTCTGCCGTTTATCCGTTAGCCTCTCCTTCAACGGTCTCTTACGCACACACTTCACTCTTAACGTCCTTCAAAATTAGCTGTAACTTAAGTACAACGCAACGTTTTTGACATCCAGTTGTCTGTTGTTTCAAAAATGTGTTTTTTTTACATTAATTATCGTTTTAGTATCAGTAGTTTTTGATCTGGATGCTAATTCGGGGGCGATGAAAAAATGAACTCAGTGACCCACACCAGCAATCCAGTCACAGAGTATCTGTCAGTCTCTTTCTTAAATTTAATCATTAAAGGGTTTTAATGCATATTTTGGGGTTTAAAAGCATCTCAAACTTCTAATAATTCTAAAATAAAAAAAAGTTTTCAATTAATCTTCCCTAATTTCTGTGTGATATTGTCACGCCGACTGTTAAAGAAAATGGAAATCGCAGTGATTCAGTGCGAAGTAAAGATAAACAATACGGACAAAAGTGTTGGGACACACCTCTTATTTACTGACTCCAGGTGTTTCAATCATACCCATTGCCACAGGTGTATTTTCTATTCCAGCATGACTGTGCCAAGTGCATAAAGCAAGGTCCATAACGACATGGTTGGATAAGTTTGGTGTGGAAGAACTCATCCAACACCTTTGGGATGAACTGGAACGGAGATTGTGAGCCAGGCCTTTTGTCCAACATCAGCTCCTTGCCTCATGAATGCTCTACAGAAATAATGGGTACAAATTCCCACGGAAACACCAAAATCTTGTGGTAAGTCTTTCAAGAAGAGTGGAAGCTGTTATAGCTGAAAAGGGGGGCCAACTCCATATTAAAGTCTATGTATTTGAATGCAGTGTCACTGAAGTCCCTGAGGGTGTAATGGTCAGGCGTCCCAACACTTTTGTCTATATAGTGTAGTCCTCATAAGTCCTCTGGGGAGTCATTAAGCCGTGGTGAGCAGCGCCCCCAAGCGACCTCAGCGCGGGGGTGCACACTAACTCGGCTGCTCGCTCATGATAATCGGAGTAGTAGTAGTGGTGATGATTACACATGACCAACAGTCCACCTAAGAAACGAGTGGGCACAAAGCCTAACAGCAGCGTTTAATAAAAATAAACATCCTGTGCAGATCACGTGTGTAGTTATGATCAGAGAATTAGTAACTAAAACAGTTTAAATCAGTTGATCTACTCAGATTTGTTCTTTGTGACTCTTCTGAGTGACGAATGATCAGGGAATCAGTGTGTAAGAATTTGAGTAGTTTTTAAGGAGCAAGTGGGAAAGATGACTGCACAAATAAATTGAAAATAAGATAAGATGGCTCTTTATTAGTCTCTCATGTAGGAAATTTGTGTTATTACAGCAGCAGGTGGACAGAACAAGAGAAGAAAGTAGAATAACAAATAGTATAACAGCTATACAACAGTATAAAAAGGACACTATACAAATGATACAAATGTGTGTATATATAAATCTGTATATAAGTATGTATGTATATACACATTGGATATATGTTTGTATATAGGCACACACACACATACACACACACACACACACACACACATATATATATATAAATAAATATATACAGGTACACACTGGTACACACAGCAGACATTGACAGAAACAGTAAAATGCACCAGAAAAATTGCTCATTGTACACAGTATTACTTTACCTGCAAAATTGCACAGTACCAGAAATATTGCATATTGCACACAAGAAAAGCTATTGAACTTTTCAGTCTATGTGTGTGTGTGTTTGTTTGTATGCATGTGGTCGACTGCAAGCTGTTGGTTGTAAAGTCTGCCAGCAGCTGGAAGGAAAGACCTGCGGAATCTCTCCTTCTGACACCGTGGGTGCAGCAGCCTGTCACTGAAGGAGCTTCTCAGTGCTGCCACAGTATTCTGTATGGGGTGGGAGATGTTGTCCAACAACCTCCACTGGGTCTAAATGGCATCCTAGAACAGAGCCTTCTGTTTCTTTCTGTCCCCAGCAGAGATGCTGCCACACCAGCAGAGCACACAATAAAAGATGGCTAATGCCACTACTAAGCCATTAAAGGTCTCCATTGAGACTCCATGAGCTTCTGCAGCAGGTACAGCCTGCTCTGCCCTTTTTTATAGAGAGCATTCGTGTTATGAATCCGGTCCAGTTTATTGCTTAGATGAACACCAAGGTACCTGTAGCTCTCCACAACCTCAGTGCCCAGACCCTGGATGTCCAGTGGTTGCTGTGCAGGACGTTTGTGCTTGATCTGGAGGTAATGAGTATAATGCATGATAGTGATATTTCAGAAGATGACAACACTGAAACACTTTATTGGTTGTATTTTTATGTGCTTTGCAGGCATTTCCACCTGAGGTCATCACAGGATATCAGTGCCCTGTAGCCCATGATCAGTCATTCAGTAGAGCGATATGCAGCTAATCATCTGTCCTGTTTTAAGGGGTCTTTGTGGATATATTTGGTTAAATATTTCAAATGGGTGAGTTAGGAGAAAATGAAAAAGTTACTGAGAGGCAGTCTTGACAGACCACACCGAAAGTGTTTTAACTTGAAGTCACATACAGATAAGTCACCAGGGGGCAGTGCTACTCCAAAATCACCGGTCAGTAAAGACTACACTGATCAGCCACAACATTAAAACCACTGACAGGCAAAGTGAATAACATTGTCTCGTTAGAGTGGCACCTGTCACGGGGTGGGATATATTAGGCAGTGAGTGAACAGTCACTTCTTGAAGTTGATGTGAAGGGAAAAAGGACCACAATAAAGATTTGAGTAACCATGTGATGGTTAAATTGTGTTCCCAGTATTCAGCAGTCAGTACCAACCAAAAGTGGTCCACAGCTTGCCCGTCTCCTCTGATCCCACAGAAGATCTATAGTACCACAGCCCTGTGAAAAAGGTTGATGTTGTTTTAGATAAAAAGGTGTCAGAACTCACAGTGCATCACAGTTGGCTGCGTTTGGGGCTATGTAGCCCATGCTGACCCATGATGCTCCTACACTGGACATGTGAGCATCAGGACTGGACCATGGAGCAATGGAAGAAGCTCGCTGCATCTGATAACTTAAAATTTCTTTCAGCAGACAGCTGGAGTGTGCATCCTTTACCCGAGGCACCAGGATGCACTATGGGATTTGACAATGTTTTGATGAGAGATCTTCGGTCCTGGTATTCATGTAGATGTAATTTTGACACGTATCTCCTACCTAAACATTGTTACAGACAAACTATACCCCTTCATTGCAGCAGTATTCACTAATGGCAGTGGCAGGATAATGCTCACTGCCACATCACAAACATTGTTTAGGAGTGGTTTGAGGAACGTGATGAGTTTGTGTTGACTACAGTCATTCAAGCACTGGTTTGAACATTAATATACTTTAGATCTAAAGACGTGAATTCTGATCATACAGCTCAAAATTGCAGCTTCAGCCAAATAACAGGATAAAAACTGCGAGGATAAAAGTGACGTAAAACAACAGTAATCTGGGGGTTGGGGGTCTGCAGACCCCTGATACTGCAGGTCATAGAAGTCACGTAACCCAACCCAGAGACCGGATGTGGGTTCTTGGTTTTTTTTGTTGTTTAAACAGTTTTGCATGGTTACTGTTATCTCCACAGTACTTTGCCTGGACTTTTTTGGTCCTTTCCAATCATGTACTACACTATACAGACAGGAAAAACATTTTAAATGTGTCATTTAGGATACACTCTTACAAGAAGTGACACGCTGCTTGATCAGTGCTGATAAGTAAAAAGGTGCCGGTCCGTTCGTGGCCTTGAAGAAGGTTTTGAACGGGCTGGTTCTGAATCAGCTTGTTTCGTCACCTTCAGTGGGAGTCCAGCCGGTAGAAAGTGGTAGTCCAGTTTAGAAATTTAATCCATTACTATAACAAGGTTTTATAGAAGTGTTTGAATGAGTTCTTACCAGTGAGTAGTAGCATTAGCTTTTGTGTGTATTTCATGGCTTTTGGGAGTAGAATATATTGTTGTCATTTAGGTTCTTGGATCAAATTGGTGTGCAGCATTATTTTTTTAGTCATGTCCAAATTGTGCTTCATTTCAGGAATTGTGTGCTGAGAACAATTCCAAGAGCTGTTTACAATCATCCCACAAGCCCTCTTCTCTACGTATTGATTCATATGAACCCATACAGATCAGCTGTAGGTGCTATTTTTAACGGGGGACAGCCTAATGGTGGCACTCTCTGCTCTCACACTACCAACCAACACTGTGAGAGCAGATTAAAAAAAACAATGTAACTGGTGTAATATGCCAATGAGAGCATTAATGAGGTCAGGCACTGATGTTGGAACATTGCTGTGAGGATTTGATTGCATTTTGCCAGGAGAACATCAGTGAGATTCTGTTCTAATGGTGGATGACTGGTTCTCCAACTCACTGTATCTCATGAATAAACAAGAATGAGGTTAAAAAAATGACCTTGAACATTTTATCCAAAGAACAGAACACTTTATTTGACATAATACAAAGAAAGCAATTTACACATACACACATTAGAGAGACTACATTCAAACAAATCCTTATAAAGTGCTGTTAAAAAGAAACCAAACTAGTACTCACACCTTGATAGTCAAGAACACACACCACCATATAAAGTAAGGGCCAGTTTTTGATGTGGACATAAAACAAAGTTTGGCATGTGCTGCAAATTAATCAACGGACGCAATAATTGTAACCATGATATTGCTCAAAGCAGTTTAAATATATTAATATGGGCTTCAGTCAGTAGTAATGATTTGTGTGCACATCTAGAGGTAGTTCCTATCTTCATAGGTAGCTTGCTAGCTAGCCATGATACTTGCATAACTTTTAGATCACACCATATCAAAACTGTCAGTTCATGAAGAACATGGAATCACTATTTAAAAATAAATAAAAGGGAACGCTCACTCTAATCTTTTCTACGTTTAAGGCACAGAAACACTAATTATGCTAAATGTGCTCACTTAAGTTCATTAATACCCCCACTCCCCTCACTCCCATGATGCATGCATGCGTCTACAATGCTCCTTGCCTTTATCGTCCAGGCAAAACTGCCTTTGGTTACCATAGCAGCATAAGAGGAAGACAAAGATAGGTTCCTACATTAAAGGGGTTTGCCTGGAACAGTATTTACAATGTTTATATTGTACGTAGGATAATGCAGTTAATCAGTCAGCAGTCTGTATGCACTCGAAACAGATTAAAAACTGAACAAGACAGGTGTTACTCATTTTTCCTAAATCAGAAATACACGGATTACTGAGCATCACAGTGGAGCAGTTTTAAATATGCAAGTAGTGTCATGCAGAATCACTGCATGAATCAAATTCTGTTGTATCTATTATTGAGCTGAACAAATCAATACCATCATTACTGAATCAATGTAAACTAGCTGGATTACAACAAAACAGCCAAACAACAAGGCACAAGCCACGTTTTCTGCTGCTCATTAAAGGGCAGTGGAGGGATGTTTAGTGTTCGCTCTTAGAGCAGAGATCTGCTGACCCTTTTCATATGGCACAAATAAAAGTACAACAAATAAATTATAAAAATATACAACTTGGAAAACTGGAAAAAGAAAGAACATTTAAAAACCGTATTGCATTCATTGTGGGGCTAAAGCCTCAGGCCGGCAAAGTGCTACACCTAGGAAAGAGGAAAACCCAATCAAACCCAAAACTACCCATTAATAGGAAAAGGAACTGGAGAAAATAGCGGGGAAGAAACACCACCACTGTCTGCACACTTAGCTCCTCAGCTTCTTTTTCTTACTATTCATCTCAAAGTAGGGCTCCTCTGTGGTTTTGGCAACCGTGGTCTGGGATGCCTGTTTCTGGCGGACAGTTCTTGGGCTTGGTTTTGCCGTTCGGCTCTGAGCAGAGTTCGTTTTAAGTGGGATGTTATTGCTGGTTTGAGGTTTCCTGTCCGCGGTGGGTGTGGATTGAGTGGATTTTGTACTGTGGGCCTGTGTGGACGCTGTAGCGTGTGGAGTTCTTGTCCTCACTCCAACAGGCCCTGGTGAAGCTCTGGTGCTGGTGATCTGAGGAGCTCTGGAGGAGGGTGTAATGGTTCGGGGGGAGGGGGCTGAGCCTTGTGCTTTAGTGTTAACCTGTGCTTTAGAACTGACTGGTGTTTTGGTGTTAACTGGTGCTGGTGATGTCTTGGTCTCTGCCAGGCCTGCTGGTCGAGTTAAGACTGGTCGTGCCTTTCTACTATCTGTCTGGTGTCGTGTGGCAGGGGAAGGGGGGCGTCTTTGAGCGAGCCGCGAGCGTATAGGGGCATGAGGCGGGCGCCCCTCCCGTGGAGGAGGTTTCTGGGGGACAGCCAGGGACTGTGTAGCAGAAGATTTGGGCTGTTTGCAGGTGGGCTCTGGGCAGACAGGACTGCGAGGCTGAGAGGGACTTCCATGTGGACGCAGCTTCAGTCTGGAGGAGGGAAGAGGAGCTCTCTGGGACATCCCGCCTGAAACCGGTGTTGCAGATTGGGGTAAAGGGCTTCTCTTATGAGTGGGAGAGGAGAGAGGGGTGGTCTTGGGAGAGGCGGCTGGCATCTGAAGAGTCTTTTTAAGAGCTGCTGCTGCTTTTCTTGGCAGGGAAGGGGTGGAAACTGGAGACTGTGCACAGCCTCGTGGTGTGGCAGAGCCAGAGACAGGCATACCAGTTTTGGGAGTACTGACCGATGAAGAAGACGAGGAAGAGGAGGAAGAGGAAGCAGCAGAGGAGGAGGGAAGGTTAACAGCAGCAAGAGGGTCCATGGTGGGCAGCTGGGATGATTGAGTGCTTGAGGTGGGGATAGACGTGCCTTTCTGATAAGCGAGAATCTTTTGCTCCAGAGTGGTGAACTGCAGCACACGACCAGGGTCATACTTCAGCAAGAAACCCTTCAGAGTGTCCCAACCACCGCCCACGCGCACCATCACATGCTTTCCATGAAGCATCTGAGTATGAGAGAGAAAAGAAAAATAAAAAACATCTTATGGTGTAATAAATTTGTTTGTTATTGTTGCTAATTCAGGATTTTAAGCACAACACCACAAGTGCACAAGTCACCAAACTCTTCAAAAACATTGATCATAACTTCTTGAGGATAGGTAGATGTAGTTGATGTTATAAAGGAAAACTACAGAATTACTTTGGAATTTCAGTTTCAGATTGCAGGAGTGAATTGATTTGGTCAGTCATGGAGTAAGATGTTACTTCTGTCGGCAGAGGCAAGAGAAAGTCTAATAGTGAATTCAGTTTCTGAGATTTTCACTGAATATTATTGCTGCTTTTCAGCAGACTACTCTGGTGGTTTAGTCCTTGGAACAGCATACCAAGCACACATTCAACTATTTCCTGCTCCAACACACCTGATCAACCTCAGCAGGTAACCAAGCTCATCATGAGCTGGATCAGATGTTTTGGGGGCACATAATACCTGAAAATGTGCAGGGCATGGGGTCTCCTGGACTAGAGTTGAAAACCTTTTTTCTAAATAAATACTCTGTGTGTGCACGTAGGTAAAATCACAGCAGGCTCTGAGCTATGGAATGTTTTCCCACAGGCACTTTCCTGAAGGGTCTATTCACTAAAACACATTACAACCCAAAGTCATATGCAAGAAATTTGAATGGTTTGAACAGCTCATAAAAAGCTGTTGTTGCTGAAGGGTATGCCTTGAATTTTGCAGTTTATCAGACACTCCCATTGCCTGTTTCCTAGAGTATGTTTAACATTTTAATCTGTTTATATAAATATGCATTTGAAACTGGTATGTGATGTAATGTGACCATTGCTAAGGAGCTTGCATCTCTCTGTATTAACAGTTTACGGGAATAGAAGCTTTAAGCCTCTTTCCTATTCAATGAAAGCATGGCGATGGATAGCTTTAGCATTATTAGTTAGATCCCAAGTGTAAAGTTTAAAGCCTGTGCCTAAAACTACTACTTTTTTTTTTCCTGCTTAGACATTGAACTACATTCAGGCAAAACATAGCTGTCCAGAATCCCTCATTTTTAGTTGACAAAAGTAGGTTCATAAAACAGAGTATACTTGCTTAGTGAATACATGAACTATTACTTCCAAGTTGAACCCTCAGAATAAAAAAAAAAAATAAATTTTAAAAAAAAAGCCTGTTTAACCCACAGTTTATGAGCTACACTCAAAACACGTGTTCAGGAGTTAGTTAACCGTATGTGTCCGTACTTACAGATTTTCAGTCTAGCTGATCACATGCACTTAAACAGACTAGATTGGCTTTGCTGGATTAGTTTAATTGTTGTGAATGAGATCTCCAAGGCAACGTGCCAACCAACAGCACATTCATACACATGCTAAAAAAGGGCTCCAGGCTCCCTCTTAGTGTTTAACACCGTTAGGTTCAAAATAAAACCACACTGAGACACCAGTCATTCACTAGTCCTACACTGTGACCTGTAAATATGAAAAATATCTCAAGTATTACATGCACAAATGTGGATGAGGTGGTGATTATTTCCGTTAAAAGCCTAGACAGTCATTTTATTTCAGTTTTACAATAAATAATTCTGTCACTTCACTCTCTCATGAGCTTCAGACAGTTCCTTTTTCGTTAGATCTGTCTTAAATAGTACTCCACTCAGTTTTAATCTCAAATGAGTTCCTTCTACATAGTGGGTTATATTAGTTATGAAATGTTGGATTTATGCCTAAACAGTGCACTATATTTTCATTGGGTTATTGTTCACATGTGACTGAATGTTATGAAAATGTTATGCACTGTTTTGATGTAGGGGACATTTTTTATACCTTAGAGGTTCATTTTGTGTTGAAAACGGGATGTATTCAATTGTTAGTTCGATCCTAAAATTATACTGCCACTGCAAAAATCACAAGTCAGCATTATCAACATGGCAGCCATTTGGTGAACAAAAAGTAACGAGACATAAGTTCTTCAGCAGCCGTATTGTTGCTAGGTAATGACATACAATAAATGAAATATATTTTTTGTGATCACTATTAATAATTCATTGATTTATTGATGATGTGTATTGTGTTCTATTATTGCATTTTCTTGGCACTCTATAAAAGCAATTAGCCACTTGACACCTCAGATTCCTGCTTGTCAGGGTTAAGAGACCTGTGATAAAATCCCACTAACACTGCAGCTTCTCATGTCTTACTGTTTTATTTACACTGTGGTAATGGTCATGAAAGGGCCATCAGCTAATTTTCAAGACAGGTTTCCATGTGTGTTGGTAACAGTTTAATTCTAACACGACCTGGTGGTGTGGTCAAAAACACAAATATGCCAAGAGACGTTACATTAGTGATTTTACCACGGTTAAGGGCAAGGCGCTAAACAGCATTAAAACACTAACAGAAACTAATAAATACTTGGATGTATTGTAACAATATGGGGGACAAAGTGGTTACACTGCTGGGGCCCACAGATATGGGGTGAATCTAGTGATGGGTGTCAGAAGGAATAAGATGTCATTGAGGCAGACAGGTATGAGCTAGGGAGGATGTAATGAATGACAGGGATGGTTGGGGATGGAAATTTCATCTATGTACAGCTCTCTAAACAAATCATTTTAATACACTCAGAAAGTCTCACCCTAATGAAGAGGATCTTATCCCCCAGTCTGTAGCGTCCCTCTGCCAGATACTCGATAGAAAACTTCTGAGAGCAGTTACAGGGAGGGTCCTCAGAGTCAGAATGGTCCTGTATAAAAAGCACACAGATAAATAATCTGTCTTTTTCCACATACACAAAGCAAAAGCTTGCCTAATACAGCTCTCACTGAGAACTGAGTTACAAACCTGAAGCACAAAAAATCTAGAAAAGATGTTTTCAAAGCCCTGGTACTTTGTACTTTCTTGGCTTACAAGTGACAGATGATTTCTACAATTTAATATGACTTCTTTTTGAAAACTGGAAACACTAGATCTGCCCTTTTTAGCCCTTGAAATGGTCATGATTCACTTTGAACACCACTCTACTACAACTAAATTGAGGTAAAAATCAGATGACATGAGTTCAAGAGTGTGTATATATACACAGAGAAAGAGAAAGAAAATTCAAAGTAAACAATGTAAACTCAATTTCAGGAGCCTGAGAGAAAAACTGTGGGAAAGTAGTGATGTGATTATATATTTGAGCAATACGAGTGTTTGTTAAATGTGTTCGCGGTGAACACACAAAGTGTATCACTCGGTCACAAGACCACATTTCATCACATGGGGTTCCATCCTAAACAAGGAGGGCTGTTTATACAGCATATGAAAACAAACTGAATCAAATTAGCTATGCAAGAACGAGGTCGACTGTAATGCTGCACAGATGGTGAGATCAGTTTCAGGACAAAAAGTGATGAGCCTAAATATGCACAAACATTTACAATACAGCACAGTAATCTAGATCTTATATTTGTGATTCAACATGAAAAACGAAAACTGCATTCTGGAAGTTCATTGCACATGAGGCACAGGGAACCATGCTGAGATGTTTCCCAGTCTTGTGGTAGAGTGGCTGGTCCATCTCCATGGTGACAGCCGTACTCACTGCATGGTACAGGCCTCCATGCTGACAGCACACTGTGAAGGTCTTGACTGGAGGGTCAGGCTCTCTGGTCATTAGCAGAGACTCTTCCAGTTCAATCTCCTTCTCCAGTTTCACCAACACAGGGGGTTCAATGCCATACCTAAGATCACATCACACAAATATCATGAGAACAAACAAAAGATCTGTAACAAGAAGCTCTTGCTGATTAGCTTAAATTCATTCACAAAATAAGATTAGAACTGACCTACTTGAACATACAGGATTAACACAAACTTTGAACCAAGTACAGGCTGAAGATTTCAGTTTAGGCTGGAGTACTTCCTGAGCAGCAAATCAAACAGGACCACTAGTCTGATCTACTACCTCACCTTGTATAACAGTCAGAGAGAATTAGGACTCTGTAAATGGGTCTAGTTTGAGGCTAGAAAACTGACCTATAGTCTCAGCTTATTCACAGGCATTCCAAATCTCAGTGCAGTAAAAAACAGGTTCCTTGAGTCACGACACAGAACCGTTCCTACAACAGTGATGTAACCCGAATTTTGGTGTTAGTCACAACACACCCTAGCCTAAGTCACTTGCCATTCCTAACACAGGTGGAAAATCATAATCTAGAATAAAACACAGAAGACAAAAAAGGACAAAAATATACTGTAGTTGTACTTTGAACAGTCCAAAATGGCAGAGGTAAGCGTACAGGGGATGTCAACTCCCTCACTCATACTCTGCATTACTGCGTATTCTAGTTCGCCCATGTAGTCCGTAAGTACGACGCTAACAGCGTAAGCTGAAACACTCATGTCTCAATTTTGAAAAGTTTTTATGGGAATGACTGTCATAAACAGGAAATGTATGTCGAGACTGTTGTAACCCAAGGACGCCCTGTAGTTCTGAAATTACAGAACATGGCAGCTCTGAGGCTAAAATCTCTCACTTACTTAGAAACAATGCGTCCGAGCTCCAGCAAACACAGACACACCTGGCGAGGGTCCTTGTGTAGAACTTAAAGAACAAAAAGAACACATTTGTAAACAAAGTAATACAGTAAAACGTTTATTAAAAAAGCTATTTAGAGTAACGCTTTACTGCTCGGTAACTTATGTACGTGACCATTATTATTAGATTAGAAAAGATCAGATTCTGTAGGCATGGCCATTCTTCATTTTCTGCAGTAGATTTCGACCTGAGCTGATCAGCATAATAACCAACCAAGTCCTGTCTGGGACAAGATATACTAAAGTCAGTAATCTCTAATTACGCACAGCCTGACAAGAAGAGAAGCATGTTTAACATGAAGCGTCCTGCGGTTTGGGAGCACATGGATCACTCAGGCTAATTGGTCGAAGACTCCATCTCACAGAGTCATTAGGAGTTTAACCGTAGCTCAGGACATGTAAGGGCTTAGCCGACGACGGTCAATTACTGAAAGGAGTGAGGGTCTTAGTCTCAACAGCATGCCCATTTGAACTGATTACTGTCTCCATTCGAACACACAATTAGCTCAGAGGGTGACACACGACTACGGAAGATCTACTAGGACAAGCCAAGACTTTAGGGTACAGGTTTATGGTCAGTTTGACCTGTTGTTCAAGGCTCTCGTACACTAGAAAGAGCAAGCAGGTCACTTAAGCTTCATTAGAAAAAAAGTTTAGAATGAACTACCAAGGACTGAATCTACTCAAGTTAGATTTGTAGCCAAAAGTAGATTACAACATGCTTCATTAACATATTCAAATATAACTTCAGGACAAATGTGTTATGCAGGAAACTGAGTAAACTAACAGTATAAGAGAGATAGAGGTATTCTTCCAAACTGAACAGAATGGCTTTGAAATTCATGCAAATCTAGAATCTGACCAAATCTGTAGTTTGAGAGTTGATACACCAACAAAATTTGCATTAAAAAGGAAAAAAGTCTGCTTGTCACACATTTAACTGTTTAGCTCTCAATGTACTGTTCTAGTACAGCTTTGAGACAATACCTCAGTAATCTGTATTATTGTGGGTGGGGTCTTTAGGAACTGTTAGGACAGAGTTATTAAACTTGCAGGACCAGTGTCCAGCACAGTATAATAAATACCTGACTAAAATACACCAGCTAAAATGAATTTGTATTCAGGGAGGTATTTCATAAAGCACAATTTATCTAATTTACCTAATAACGTTAGCCTAAAATTGAGTAATGTCCATTTGGAATGCCTACAAGACAAGCTAAGCTCAAACAGAGGAAGTCATATTTAAATACAAGGGTATATATCTGTATGTATATGTAGTTTGTACACAAATACACAAATATATCGTTCACAATAAGGAAAAGAACCCTGAATCAGGGAACTTTAAACAGAAAAACATCTGTTGGTTTTGGACTATACCTGCACAATTATATAATTTATTATGACATGATAGTTCTTCCAGATGTGTGAGTGGTGGAACAAAACACATCTGATGATGAAGGGAAGACTATCACCTGGAAACTGTGGCTAAAGTACCTATATTTGGACATATTTGTTAATGCAGAGGGAAGACAAGAAGACGTGTTGGAGAATTCTTTGCAAAAATCCTGTAATGGAATTATGGAGTTTTACAGTCAAGATTGGTTCACAGCCCAAGCTTACAGGGTCACAAAGAACAGCAGATTAGACTCAATGTGGGCTCAAAAGGGAAATCCATGATACACATAGCAATAGTTCTCCTTATGTCAGAGATTTCTTTAGAAGCAAATGATGGGCATTGATCAACCAGTCTTACAATTAGATTTGAGCGCAAAATGAAAAAGTATTTTGTATTTGAGTGCTCTAGAGGGCTCTCAATGTACAAAAACAGATCGAGAGTAGGCCAAAAAAATATAAACAGCCAAAGCAGGCTATCAAATATAACAGACAGTTTTTTGCCTATGTCCACGGAATGTGTGGTTTCATGTGCTTTGCTACATTTATATGTCGAGAGCATGCAAAACTTCTGAAATGTAAGTTCTCTTTTAGCCATCTACAGTTCTAAATATATAATTCTGCCTTAAATGCACCCGATTCTACTAATCAGCTAATTATCAAGGCCTTAATCTCTGCGGAGCTGTGACCCAGAAGGAAACCGGTTTAACGCCATCCACAGAACTGAGTGGTCAGTGAATTCTTTCAGGCATGTTTAGCTGCCCTTTCATGCCTTGTGAGCAGCGGTTCAAAAATATGTGGCGGATGAATTGACGTGTCTCAGAGGAAGCACCTGTGTGCCTTACACACATGTATGACGAGTGATTCAGTCAGTGGGTGGAAACTGGTAAAAAGATCAATACAACATGCAAGAAAAATGGGCAAAAAAACCAAACGTCTATAAACATTCACATACACAAGGCCCTATGAATTTATCTATGCCTAATCAAACAAAGTTTTGCTGGACATTGCTTATATATATTAAGTCATAAAAAAAAACTCTTACCCAAGCCCTCTGACTCAAACAAATATGTCTCATCTACTCCAATTTGACGGCACCATGACAGGAAGTTGGCCGTGTTGTCTCGTGCAAAAAATGACCCGGGAGAAGCGTCTTTCTTAAACGCCACTTTCTTCTTAGGAAATGGCTGTCAAAAATAAACACACAGGTCCAAAGAAAAAATGAAAACCAAGAGAAGATGCAGTGTTTCCCTTTCACTTCCCAAGCCTCTTTATTCTGCTTTTGACTGACCTGCTTTTTGTCTGAGAGACAGTCCTGGGGAATTTTACTTTGAAGAATTCCAGCAAGTCGGCACAGCTTCGCCCCGTTATTCAGATCCACCATGAAGTGCTCAGCTCTTACCTCCTCTCCTAACGAGAACAAAAATGGGGAAGACCGTGAGAGAGTCAAATGGTGAGAGGTAACGCATGAGCAGAATGTACCTCAAGAGTAAGAAGCAGATTTCCAGACCCTAACATTAACAGGGCTTAAATGGCAGAGCTCATAGCCTGGTCTAATGCAAGCTAATCTTCATTTCATTTGTCCAAAAGACTCCTAGAGCCCTACAGGGTTGTTTATATGACACTGTTATTCTTCTCTTGATGGTGGGCTGTAATTCTTTGTCTGAAGGGTCACTGGCCCTCATTGGCTGTCATTGAGATTCTTTAAAAGCAACATTCATTCAAGGACTTAACTTTAGGTGAAGCCAACCCCCAAGATTTTGTCTGTCTCTGACTGATTTACTGACCTGTTATATTGGCTACAGGAGTTACAGTGTGCAATTTGTGGACACTATTTATAGACAAAAGCAGAGAACTTATTTTTAATTTATGAAACCTTAGAGGAATAAATGAATACAATTTAAGTAAGTTTAATAAATGAGGCCACAAATGTAAATGTAAAAGCAACTCTAAATGTATTAACTCTTGTGAACAAAACCACACTGAACAGTGCAGCAAAGAAATGTAATTGGTCCACTGAAAGGAAAGGACTTACAAATATTTTTTTTTTAAATTATACCAGATACCTACATTATACCAGATATAACCATAAACATTCCCAAAATAAAGCTGACAGCCTGCAAATCTGACTAAACATAAACATAACTAAAAGTTAGAAATAAACTTCACTATCCAGATTCCTCCAAGCAGAGATGTCTAGCATTTTCCACAAAGGTCCTTTGTATCTGCATGTTTTCATAGTAACCAAGGAAGAGTACACCTGATTCCACTCAGTCTTTAAACAACTGATCTTGTGTACTCATGCTTTGTTAAAATGAAAATCTGCATCCACATGGTCACTTTATGGGTAAGATTGGACCCCCCACTCTAGATGCCCCAAAAGATAAGGAAGCACTTCTTTTCTTTAACCACACTAAAATATGGAGTGTAAGCCAACAGAAATGAGGAAAGAAGAATGGGAACTCCCTGTATTATTTTCAGCATATCTTACCTTACACATTGTAGCTCCAGAGACAGATCAGCTTCCATATTGTTCAGCGTGATGTTTCCCACACTATTGTATTTAGATATGTAGAAATGCATGCACAGTATTCTAAAGGCACCAAATATGTGAGAAAACTCCCTACCGTTTACTTACTTCCACCATACACAAGCTATAGAATGGAACCAGAGATAGTAAGACTTGTAGATCTCAAAGTGGGCTAAATAACTTAAATTACAATGTGTTGTAGATAATATACAAGATGATGAAAAGCCCACATCTTGAGTAGACCACATTTTAAATATGCTATGCAAGTTTGATGGATGACATCAAATGGTTGCACTTGAAAAACTCACTTAGGGAAGAAAAAAACTAACAAACAAACAAACAACAAAAACCAGTAGATGCTGCTCAAAGAATCCTTTTGGCTGCAATCATCATATGAAAGGTAATAAAGAAGCTGCCATAAAACTTTACAGGATAAAAAGAAATAGTGGGGTTTCGAGCTAGCTTGTCATCCTCAGTATTTCCTAAAGAGCTGCAATCGAAATAAACTGTTAGGTCAGAGGTTTGCACAAATATTACCAAGCATTCCAGTGAGCCAGATGGCAAGGTCCTCTTGCATGGGGAACAGTGTAGCTTCATGGCGTACAGTTAGCCACTGGTCATACTGGAATACGTCTGAGAGGCCAGGGCCATGTCGGGGGACCAGGGGGCTACGGGGGCTTTGCAGTGGAGATTCAAACTTCTCACCAAACCAAGCCTGTGGGGTTAGAGAGAGACAGACATCGAGACAAACAAACACAGAGAAAGACAGAGAGAGAGAGAGACACACAGACAGAAAGAGAAAGAGACAGACAGCGAGACGAGGAGAGAGAAATAGCAGGACACAATCAGAGACATAAGTCATGTTCTATGTGAAGACTGATAGAAGTCAAAAATCGTCACCCTCACTGTCAGTATGCTGCAAATGTTTTGAATTGTCCTTTCATAAAAAAAACCTCAAAAACAAAGCAAAACAAAAAAAAAAACCCACCAAAAAGACTCAGACCAGAGCAGTCTGTTTCAAAACCAATGACTCATGGGTGTACTGGAAAAAGACTGGTGGTGTTTGTTAAAGGTTTTTCTTTATGCATGGGGTTCCCAGGACGCTGCAAGTTTGGAGCAGAGCTGGAGCTGAGCACTGAGAGACACCTCTTCCCTTCTGCCTTGTCAACCTTCATTCAGTCCCAGTGCTTGACAGAAAGAGAAGGAGAGAAAAATAACACTCTTTCCTACCTCTTTCTTCACAGAGAGCTTCTCCATGCTAAGGCCCGTTTTAAGGCTAGGAATATTAATCACTACTCTGATAAATTCACAGATTTAGATAATTACTCAATTGAACTCAGTTACTAAAAAAAAGACTTTATGCATGTACATAAGGTGTATTTTAAATTCTCCTTTCAGAACCAGGAATTAAAACAGCGGTTTGTTACAGTTCAGATCACTATGTTCAACACTAACCACCTTAGCACTTAAACTACAAATCTAATGTGAGAGATAAGCCTTGGAGTTTGTCCCACAGACATTTATATTTAAAGGTGATAGGCTTTGCAGCCTCATCAGACGTGATTCAGATGTAATAGAAATCAGTTCTCATTTTAGATTCAAACAAAGTAAACCATAGAAACACAGCAATGGAAACTCAAATCTGATCCAACAAAGGGTTCCCACACAGAGTATTTGAACTCCCCCAGCCTAATTTTCTCTGGAGCTCTCACTGTAACATGATGACACTGCTGGAAATTCTTCCAGTCTCTGCCAGATTAGAGCAAGACAGACAGACACAGAGAAAGAGAAAGAGAGAGAGAAAGAGAGAGAGAGAGAGACAGACAGACAGAGACAGACAGAGAGAGAGAGAGAGAGAGAGACACAGACAGAGAGAGAGAGAGAGAGACACAGACAGAGAGAGAGAGAGACACAGACAGAGAGAGAGAGAGACACAGACAGAGAGAGAGACACACAGACAGAGAGAGAGAGAGAGAGAGACACAGACAGAGAGAGAGAGAGAGACAGA
>JBBPCY010000130.1:20173491-20186063 GCA_037974405.1 Brachyalestes nurse | reverse complement strand
AGAGTGTGTGTGTGTGTGTGTGTGTGTGTGAGCGTGTGTGTGTGTGAGTGTGTGTGTGTGTGTGAGAGAGAGAGAGTGTGTGTGTGTGTGTGTGTGTGTGTGAGAGAGAGAGAGAGAGAGAGTGTGTGTGTGTGTGTGTGTGAGAGAGAGAGAGAGAGAGAGAGACACAGACAGAGGCAGAGAGAGAGACAGAGAGAGAGACAGAGATGTCAATCTGTGTGAAAAAAACACACCTTAAGAACATGCAGGAAGAAAGATTGCCAGTAAGAAAACAGCTAATTTATCTTATTTTCAGATTATCTGCAAAATCTAATCTGGACCAGAATGCAAAATGAGATTAGTGTGGTTGTACCACCTTCAGCATTTTCCTCGGCTCTGAAGTGCCGTTATTAAACACAGACACGTGCATAATTGCGCTATTTTCCCATCACATTTTTCAGTCACGTTTGAGACGTGGAGCTCTGAGGCACAACAGCCGTCTTACACATCTGGGCGAGAGACTCACAGGGCATGTGACTGCTCATCCGGCCCCTCCCTCAAACCGCCTCGAAACCATTCTCACCATGGAGCTGAACAGTCTGACCTGGGACTGAATAGTGCTGCTATGCATGAAAACAAACATACAGGGTTTGTGCATGAGGAATGCTAGTGGGGCTGTATGCAAATAGTTTCCAGGCACTCTACATCCCAGAAATTATATATATAATCTCAACACTCAAATATTATATATACAGGGGGGTCCTTGGATCTCGACATACGCCGTTTTGAGTTTACGAAGCCCACTCCCATAAAAACTGAAAAAATGGACACATCAGTGTTTTGGCTTATGCCGTTAGGGACGTACTTAAGGAATAAACTAGTGTATATGTATATTTTTTTTTGTTGGTGCATGTTTGAAGTATGTAGACCAGGGTGTTTTACTTGAATGGGCATTCCATGGCCATCATACCACAGAGGCTTTTGGTTAGGAGTTCTTATTACACGGTTAGGCCAAACAAAAGTTTCACTCGAAACTCTCCCTTAATCAACTATAAAGGAGAAGGAAACTATTTAGACCATCATCCAGATCCTCCCACTCTGTTCTAAACCCATGAAAACCAAGGAGTGGCTGTAACATGACAAACCCCATCTACATTACTGGTATCTACAGAGCAGCTGTGTTGTAGATATCCTGTTAAAATCCTGCCAGAAGGCACCACTGCAGAAAGAAAAACAAAGAACTTGTGGTGGCGGGGGTGGAACAGCTCACTTTCTTTATAAAATACAACTGGATCCCTGAAACTTCCTTGCAAAACCAAAACAACACATCCAAATCACAGAAGGCTAAATATACATCAAACACGTCTTCCAGGCCTTTAATCAGAGCTACTTATCAGCATAAAACCATGCATCCAATCATTTCAAGGCGAAACATCAAATTAAGCTTTCAGTACAGGTGTTTACACGAATCTGTAAACAGGAACAATGCTACAGAAACAGAAGAAACGCAGTGATTAAAGGAAAAAAAACTCAAGGCAAAAATGTACAATATTCGTCCTTGGGGTTGAAATGCGGGAAAATTTCAGTTTGTCGACTGGCGTGAGGGGACATCGAACAAATTGTCATCATTCAGTATGAAAATAAATAAATAAAAGAAACTGGCTATGCATAAACTCCTTTAGTTTTAATGAATATTTGTGTTTGGGTCATTAATCATCTGTCTATCTTTCAAATAGTCTGTGTTACATCTCTCAGTTTCATCCAGACACTCACAGTGTCCCAGACACCAAAAGTCAGTTTAACAGAACCAAGGTGCAACTAACCGCGGATAACGGTGGGGGTTTGTGACAGTGATGGGCTTTTACTTTTAAAATGGAAAAAAAAAAAAAAAAAAAAACTATACAGGCCTACGTGTATAATGTTCCCAAATCAATGGATGGCTGAATTGTGTGCTTTCGTTACTATAATAATGTGTTTCAGCTTGTTTTCCCACAAGCCTTCCTTCAGAAATGATTAATCACGGTCAATAAATCTGAGGTGTAACTTCACACACACACACACACACACACACACAACTATTTTTAAAGCATTAAAGTACTGCTGTCCAGAACCCCTGAACCCAGAGGCTACATAGCCAATGGGACATCTCAAGTTTGACCTACTGTCAGACCTTTATCCCTCAGGACCAGAGGAACTTAACAGAAAACTGTCCGAAATCTAAGCAGCTAGAATAAACATTCCCTGTGGATTATACGCTTTCCAAAGATGTCTGTTTTTGCTAAAAGACTGCTTTCTTTTCGCCTGCCGGAGTGGCTCTCTTTCAGCAGTGTCAGTAGGCCTCATTACGCGATTGGTCTCTGATAACGACTCCGCAGATGACTTTTGAAAGAAGCGGAAGTGATGTGACTACACCGAGTCCAGCTGACGGAAATCTGTCATAGCAACAAAAAACTTAAATCATCATAAAAGCATGAGATATATTTACACATAGATGCATCCAAGTTACATGTTGGCAACATGTGACTGAAAGAGCTAATGGCTGTGGAACGTTATTGCAGAGCTGTAAAAAAAAAAAAAAAAAAGATCATCTCCAATCAATGCTGTCAGGAGCTGATGTAATAAATGTGACCGGTGTAAAGAAAAATAAACAAAAACATTCACTGACTTCAAAGCAAGAATCAAAATCCAGGTTTTCAATGCACTATGACAGCATTTTACAACACGTTCCATACAATCGTGCACAAAGAGAAATCAGTGCTCTAACTGTAAGGCTGAAAAGACCTGGTTGTTCCAAGTGTGTACATGTAAACTAAATGTCCGCTCACATGCAACTATTTAGAAGCCGTTCTACACAGCCTTAATAAATGAGGCCCCAGGCAGATGCTGCCTCACGACCCCGTCCTCTCTGTGGTGTGATTACACATGCACGCCTGCACACACATGGCACGTACACATTACATAATGACCAGTGCACACATGTTCTATAGGATGTACCAGATATGCCTATAGTCCTTATAGAGCCTGGAAAACAGTTAATCAAACCGTTATGTACAGTTCACCCGTGTGAATGGCATTTAAGAGAAATGCCAACTGTCCAGGGATGATTGAGGCCCCTTACACGCCACTCTGCTTGAGTAACAAGGGTACTGGACCCTCAGTGTCACACTGATCAAGTTCACTATAATTGAGAAAAAAAAATTTATGAAGCAAAAAAATGCCATCCGGATATATAATATTTGGGATATATAATATATTGTAATAGAGACAGTTATAATGGCTCTGTGAGACACCAGTCAGGACTGAGTTTTATTTTTTCACTATAAGCACCAGATCACAAAAAAGGTAAAAAAATAAAAGTGGAAGCATTTCAAAATGTAAAAACACAGCCGTCACCCATGTTGGGATACAGGATTTGTTTCATAATAAATTGTCCTTTCCAACATTAATCAAATTGACCATTAGTTTATAACTGATCTATCCAGGCTCCACCTATAAATGCATTGTTTCATAGCTACTGTTGCAAGGCTGGACAAAAATCTTATTCTCGTAAAGCTCATAAATCTAGGTTGTTATTCATTTTAAATCAGGGTCGTACTGTTTCCTCACCCTGATTTACAACTATAGAAAGCAGAAACTAAGTACACAGCCATACAGTCTCCACAGACACCAGAAGAGGAATCTGTTTTACTGAAGAGCTCACCCAGTCCGCCGTAAGTGTCACTGTTTTGATGTTGAAACATCAAGAAGAAACAATGTGTCACAAAAGCTCACAGAATAGGGGTCGAATGCTGCACATACTGCATAAAAACTGTCTGTGCTCAGCTGCACTTCAACGTCTCAAACTGCCTCTGGAAACGTCTGCATCAGAAGTGTTAATCAGAAGCTTCATGTACTGGGTTTCCATGGCCAAGCAGCCACACACAAGCCTAAGATAAGTATAGAGTAAGAGCGGTGTATAGAACACATTGCAATTGGACTGACGGATGAATGAGAGTGCTCAACTTCACAAACGCTTGTGGTGGAAAGGACGAAAACCGATGCAGCCGTGTCCCAACATCTAGAAGACAGATTTCAGAAAGAGAAGAGGGAGCGACTTCCTAAAATTGCTCAGGCTTTTAGATTACTGTACTTATCATAAGTCAGTATAATGCACCTGTGATGGTGACGTTTAGTCATTTCAGCCATACTAGATAGAGGTGAAGCCATGATCTGAAGGTTGCAAACATAAAATGCTAAGATAGTCGTTCCATAAAGACAATGAAAAATAATAAAATAATTTATCCTGATAGTGTGATCTTTCACTAATAAAAAATAACATCTGAAATGAATAATGCTCTCTGAATTTAGGTACTGTGTGAATTTAGGTACAAAAACTGTGTGATAGTCAAGCTTGTCCAACCTAGCAACAACTACGATAAATATAAAAAAAAGAATTTGTGGGGAGAGCATTATTTCTTATTTTATTCCGACAGTCGTAGCACTATATGTTTATACTGGCGGCTGGTCTATCTAGGCATAAGTGCTGCAGCAACACAAACAGGTAAAACATTTTTAAATGGTCAAGTTGTCACGTTATCAAGATGTACCATTACTCACAGACTACTCTTGAAACAATAAAGTCTTACCTGTAGGCTAGCCTGCACCGCCATCACTGAAATCAGGAGTGCCTTCACCTCTTCATTCTGAAACACAGCACAACAGCAAGTACCAGTGAGTAAAGTGAGAGAGAAAGAAAGAAAGAAAGAAAGAAAGAAAGAGAGAGAGAGAGGGAGCACACACCCCTCTCTGGAATCACACAGCCTGCTTGAGTTTCTTTTGTGCATATTCTGTTTTTTCTGAGAAGGATGTGTGACCAAACAGCTTAGCCTTAAACATCCCTTCACAAAGTTTACCCATATGGACACTACTCTCCTTAGACTGCCAGTCACAAAAGATTCACAGGCAAGCGGAAAGTCTCAAGCAGTAACGGGCCCAGGTTTCTGCTACACATGGTGACTCCCACAGAGAAAGAGTGCAGCCGAAACTCAGCTGTCTCAATAGGAGTGAAGACGTTTTCAGATTTTTTTTTTCCGATTTTTTTTTCAATTCTTACGCAACTAGCTTCAGCAGCAGTGTTTGAGAAAAGCCCCATTTCCTGTGGTTCTGGAAGTATGTCATTCCAGTAATCCACTGGGAACCACAATACACTAATAAGACTGCATAAGCCATGAAGGTCCAGGCTGAGGAGGTGTGAGGTTAAATGGTTTGTTCATTTCTCAGACCTGTACTTTACTGTGAACGTACTCGGCTTGCTCTTAAATCAAGCACCTCGCAGGACACAAACCACGTGCACACAAAAGAAAAACAAAGCAAGCTTAGTCTTCCCTGTGGATTAAGACAGTTCAGTCAACATCAGCACAGCTGAGGAAACAAAGCAGGGTGCAAACACTCCAACCAGCAAGAGAGAACTGGGGAACAAGGTATATTTATTTTTAATACATATTAACGTAAATGAAAAACAAAAAAGAGGATCTAATCGTGCATGCATTTCACATTTTTCCAAGTGAGCTTTCACTACATCACCTTATAGTCCAGAGAAAATAGTGGCAGTGACTAGTAACAGAAGCTCACCTGAATAGCTGAAACAGACAAAAGATCCCTTTCCACATGTAGCGAGTGAGTACAGACTCATCTGCCGGTTTTGGGGTCTGTAGGTAAATCACTACTGATGCTGTAGTCCAAAGAGAGCAGAGCAGCCAAACGTCAGGTCAGCTGGCCGTCACGCTCCTCAGAGCGACTGTGAGTGAGGGAGCAGAGCAGCGAGTGAGTGGACGCGGGGAGAAGGAAGGAGGAGAGTAGAGAAGGAGGGGTGAGCGATGGGGACTAATGAAGAGGCTCAGCTGAGCACAGACCTAACCCTGCCGGTCCGGGCCGGGCTTTTACAATGCTTCTATTGTTACACATTCACTCACACTCTCGCGCGCGCGCGCACGCACACACACACACACACACCGAGCAGGTTCACATGAGGCAGGGGCTTAAGCCCTCAGTGACAAAGTGTTTACTTCAACAAAATACAAAAGAGTGCTGAAATTGAGTGCAGACAGAATCAGGAGGGGAAATCGTTTTAAAAAGGCAGGAAAGAGGAGAAAAGAGAAAGATAAAAAGGCAAAAAATGAAAAAAAGGAATGCATGAGAGAGAGAGAGAAAGAGGGACAGAGAAAGATTTATGAGAACAGCATGGGGGTGAACACAATGAAGCCTCAAAGACCATTTTTCAGTCTGTTGGGATGGTGCTGAGCTTCTAGCCCACTAAATGTCACGCAGCGGAGGAAAGGAGGGGAGGACAAACAAAAATCCGTTTCATGTCGCAGCTGGTCAAGTGGGCAGTGTGAAGGCCATGCCATGACCTGGTGCCTTTGGCAGGGCGCTGCCACATTCTCCAGAGGGCTCTGCCGCACACACAACAGGGACATTCCCGTCTCTCACCAGCGGGGCAGGACCTGAGCACAGAAAAATGCCAACCACCCCTTCTGGAGCCAACAGTCAGGGCAAGTGGAAAGTCTCCATCACTAACTGCCACCAGCTTCTGTCTCACAGGGCAACTCCCACTAAGAAAGAGCGCAAATGGTACGTGGAAGGTAGACATCTTCAAGTTTGATACAAGTTTTCTGTTCTGTGCTCTGTGTTTGATCGTTTATTTTTAAAATGTCTTGATTCTAAATAATCCTAATTAGACACTACAGAGACTGGGTTGGGTCAAAAAATACAAATCAGCATTACACATTCAAAAACAATACAAACAAAAAAAAGCTGGAGTCATAAAATACCTTACCAACTCCCCACCCACACCCAGTTCTCCACTGTAAGCTGCACCTAGATTGTCTACAGATGATAACAAACAGCAGTTTTCACAAGTCAGCCAATGAAAGATCCTCAAAAGAGATTCAGTTATCTCCCTGTTAAAGAACATTATTCTTTGAGGCCTTAAAATCCTACTCTCAAAAACATCTCTTACACCAACAGCAGAACTGCAACTGAACACATCTACCCATTCTTCTCTCTCCTTGAAATGAAACAGAAAAGCAAGACTACATTGACTTTCACTGGACTGAGGAGACTATTTGTCTGCCAGTTTGACTACAATGTTCACTAATGCTGTAATCCTGCGATAATGACTGTCTGCATGAGTTACAGCACAGATTTGGGGTTTTAATTAAACGTGAAGATGCCGGCCTGAGTGGCCTGGAGAGTAAAGGGAGAGGGGGATGAGAGGAGGGCAGCATCCACACGCTCCTCACACAGGTCATCCAGCGCAGGCTCCGTAATCGCCTAAGAGGATCACGGCTCTACACATGTCCCGAAGGGCTCCTTCGCATCACCCGCAGACGGCAGCCGGCACGTGGCACACGCGTGTGTGCGTTAATGTCTGAGGGTGTGCACCAGTGGCTCACACATGCGTCCTAAATCTCCCCCGCCTCCATCAGCCAGGAAATCTCCGCCTTTCTCATTGTGGTCTTCTTTGTTGATAGATTCGTTTTTGTGTGTGCGCTTAATTAACCTGTCAGTTATTTTTATTAGTGCTCCCCCACTGCCAAACCCACACACACAGCGGGTGCTTGATGCTCAGTGCTGCATTTCAGGAGCCCCCCACCCTTTGTTTTCTGAAGGAAAGCCCCTCTTAAAGACTAGTATGATGGGGACCCAGCTGCCACCCAGAGAGCTCAGCTTTATTAATGATAATCCCAATTCAGCAGCTGAGCTACTGGTCCAGTAAAATGTTTTACCATGCATTTATTTATTTTTAGGCATGCTTTATTTTTAATGACAATGAATAACAGTTAGGGCCAAAATTAGCAGCCAAAAAAAAAAATCACTGTCTATGTGTTGGCTTTATCGTTGTAAGTTTCACGAGTTCGTGAGTTTGATCCTCAGTGGTGCCACAGTCATGTATGCCCTGAAGCTCAAGACACCACAACTGAATGGCCTCCTTCTCTTCATCCATAAATGTATGTTGCTGACACACCAGAATTAGCAGCTAACGCTCTCCAAACATGTTAGTGGCAGTAAGAAAAGATGCAGTGGTGCTTCATGTGACTCAGAGGAAGAATATGCTAAGCACACAATGCCACCAGTGTTGGTGTTTGGGGAGCTTATGAGTGAAATCAACCACAGCTAAATTTGTGAGGAAAAATTAAGTGCTGTTCCTGGCCGCCCCAAAAAAACAAAATATTAAAATAACATAAAAAGCTAATCACCCTGGGAAGGACAACAAAATTAACCAGAGACACGTTAAAGACCTTGAAATGCTAACAAGTAAAGAGTTACTTCACAAATGATGGCTCTCTGAGCTGCTAATAATCATTCTAATCATTTCCACTGAGCATATTTTCATTGCATTTGCATTTCATTACACTAATGCTCAGATCACATAACACTACAGGGCAAGTGTAAAGTTAACTGAAACTGCATAAAGGCCAAACGTTAGCAGGTGTGAACTGTAACCAAAGTGAAGTCTGGAGCGTGGAGAGTATGGAGGGTAAAGCAGACACACAACGGCTGAGGTCATTAGGGTTTAGAGGTTCATCCAGTCTTCGCTGTAACAAAAGTAATCCCACAGAGACGAAGAGTTGGGAGAAGAAAAGATCCACGGTCACCTGGGAGTGAAAACCACTTGGTCTTAGAAAGTAAACAGAAGCCGTTGCCCTGGCGATGCTGAGCTGCTTCAAGTCACATAATAAAAAAAGGAAATGTTCTACACCAAAGCAATCACTAACAAACTACTATGGCCTCCATCTCTATTGTTAGCTCCCCCTGCTCAATTGTCAGCTGGTCTCATTAATAAACAAGCAGTAATCCAAGATTCGTAATGACCACCAGCAGGCCATGCAGACAGCACCACACATATGGCTGAGAGGAGCTTTAAAGACATTAAGCCTCCCATTCATTCACACCGGGGTTTTCCCCATTTGCTTCATGTTCTCCAGCGCACAGTCTGATGCTGTTTGACAGATGGACTTTAAGCTGGCAGTTGGATTTTTGATATATTATGAGATCTTAGACTGACTCATGTTCCTTCATTTACATTACAAAACATTAAAATAATGCATTAAAACGCAACAAACGTAGTTTAACAGTTTAAAGATTCAGATCAGGGTGTGTAATACGGTAAAAAAAATATGTATGCTGTAATACTTAAACAGTTTCATGACACATTGCTTGAGCGTTGAGGAGCTGGTACATACAAAGTACAGGTGTAGGGCATTAAACTGTCATTTTTATTTAACTTTTTACAAACTGTGGTTTGCTGATTGGCTGTAAATGAAAATTCGACAGGCCTTTCGTTCAGAGCAAATAACTCAACAATACACAAATAAATCCTTCAGTTCAAACTCCTACAAGGTCTGGGAAGGTACAGTGTTGGGAAACACCTGCTGCTCTCTGCTCCTGTGGGGAAGGAAGCAGGAATCGAGGAACCTCGACCTTTACTTACGAGGTGCATACACACACATATATATATGGCAATGATGGGCTAAAACACGCAATGGCTATACTGAAGTGCTCATACAGAAATTTGTCTTCAAATCAAAGAAGGTTCTAGGAAGGTCAGTTAGATGGCGAGAGCTGTGGTAATCGAGACTGATCTAAGTGTGTTGAACTAACAGCTGAAAAACATTAACTGAACTACAACTATTTGTAAGGCAAATTCCTGGTCAAATGGTAAAAGGCCGAAACACAGCGACACAGCTAATGAACCTGTCTGAGTACCAACACACTAGAGAGGTACTACACCAACTATTTTGTCACAAACTGTTTAAAACTTGCCACTGGCTGCGAGAATAGTCTCCACATGTGCACATTTCCAAATGTACAAAAACACTTCCGTATTTTCTCCCCTAGGATGATAACCTGAGACAGTATTCTGGAGGAGACTTGGTCAGTCTGTTGTTTTAACTCTCAGCAGGAATGAGCTCAGGTACCTGGGTGTAACGTAGCTCAGCTTGGACTGGAAGACAACACTTACAACTACTGAAAAACTTACCAATAAAACGTCGGCTTTGGGGAATGCAGACTGTTCCTAAATATTCCGAGCCTGCCATACACTCAGCAACGTCCACTCCGAGCGCCTGGCTGCTGGGCTGAAGCTCGGTGTGGACACATCAACTCCACGTCTCCCTGAAAGTTTCTCCTCCCGTGCAGCATGCGTGCATGAGCTGCTGTTTTACCACCCGCATTCAGACAAGGCTAGCCCTCGTGCGCTCTGATTGGTCAGCAGTTTATAGCCACGCCTCCACTCACGAACAGCTCCCACTAACGGCGTGGCCCTGTAATCCAATCGTAGCCTAGAAGGGCGGGGCTGGTCGTAAAACGGGTGGGTAAAAAACAACGTGGCGTGGAACGTTCAGTTGAGAAGGGAATGTTGTTCGAACCAACCAATCAGAGCGCAGCCTCGAGTTTCTCAACGGACCCGAGGCGGGAAAAGACAGGGAGGCGGTGCTTGTCTAGAGGGAGAGAGTGAGTAACAACCTCCACCGTAAACACCGGAAACCATGGAAACATAATCAAGGAGAAAACACACATTTTAAAAACACAACTACCACTCTGTTCGTTCTAATAATAATAGGCCTTATTTGCCCACAGGCTAATCTTTCTCTTACGATTATTTACACCAGTAAACCGTTGTTCTAAAATAAAAGTTTGTAACACTTTAACCATAACATTACAACCACCTCCCTAACATTGGGTAGGCACGCATTCGTTCGGCTGGTGGTTAGGGTGTTGCCCCTGTGATCGGAAGGTCATGGGTTTAAGCCCAGGACTGCTAGTGGCACCACTGAGGGTGGTGTGTCTGGCTGCCCACTCATTCACTTGGTGAATGGGTTAAATGCTGTTCACACTGTGTGCTGTATTTACGTGTGATAAATGGACACTTTACACATACTTAAAAAGGCTCTGTTGATGGACTCCTCAGGACCACTGAAGGTGTGCTGTGGTAGTCTGCAACAAGACATTTTGTCCCGCACATCCCACAGATACTCATTTAGATGGATATCTGTGGAATTTAGAGGAAAAATCTTCACTCCCAGCATGGGTCAGCAAGCCCTGGGTTCAGTGCTTCTTCCTTGGGCCACTTTTGGTCAGTATTTTTCCAGGAACACCCCGCAAGACATACTGTTTTGGCCATCACAGTTTGGCCCAAGTCAAAGTCATCCTGATTCTTACGCTTGCCCATTTTTCCTGCTTCCAACCCATTGACTTCAAGAACTGACTGATACTTGTTGGCCAATATATCCCTTTGACAGGTGCCATCTAAATAATGTTGTAGGCATTAGTGTTCAGCAAAGTTGAGAAGCTGAAATCATGACCTCAAGTGATCAATTAATATAGGGAAGAAATATTAGCTTAGTTTTTGGTAGCCGACTTGAAAGCAGCCAGATATAAGTCAAACAACTGCACTCCAGTCACCTCTGTTCCTACAACCCACCTGCTACAAACCCACCTGCTAAACAAATGCACAGACATGCTCATCTAAAATATGCACTTGCCCCTTTAAACAGATCAGAGTAATTTACAATAATTTGAGACATCATGACGCTACTTGGTTTTGCCCTAATATAGGTTTATCACTTGCCAGCTAACTAGAACTTCATGTAACTTCTGAAATGCACATGAGACAGAAGCTACACAAAACTGGACATCTTGCCCAGCTTATGTTCTTTTTTTCTGTTGCAATATGGCAGATACACTAATGTTTAATGTGGGTTTGATTAGTGTCATGTCAATACTCATACAGCAGGCACCACTAAACCAAATTATTCCAGTTTTTGAACATACATATATACAATTTCAGTATCAGAAAGTTTTATTGAGTTTTATTGCTTATGTTACGACTGCACAGAAGCACAGAGACAAGAGCAATATTAAATATAAAGTCTAAATATATCCAGTAAAAACTCAGTATGAAATACAGAATATATACACAAATGCTGGGGTGTAAGTACTATAGATAAGTAACTTACAGTTAAGTGAATCACTAGTAACCCAAACTGTCACTTTAAAATCCTTACTGCGCTCTTTTGCACCATTAATCCTATTAATACTTGTAAGTATCTTTTGAAAATGTTCTCTTATTATTGTGCTTACTTTCCACTTTTTCTATTTCTTGTAGTACTTTTTAAAGAATCTATCTGTGTACTTTCCTATATGTTTATGTAAATTGGGGGGGGGGGGCACGAGTCTAATAATTTCATTACGGGTGAAGATGCTACATTGTTATCTGTATGCGACAATAAAATGAAAATGGTTAGGAGTACGTTATTGCACACAATAGAGATAAGTGGTATGTAAAGTAGTATTGACACAAGTAGTTATAGTGATCTGTAGTCAGTGAACATTTTTTCGTGAACGCTGAACTGAATGAGTCGTTTACAAATTATGAACGTGACCCTGAGTGAGTTTCCTCTCGCAAGACTGAACGCAGTTCACGCTGTACGTTCGCAGGAAAGTGATCGGAAGTTCGGCTCTTTTCAGAGAGCTGGCTCTTGTGGCACGGCTCCCAAAGAAGAGCCGGTTCTTTCGGCTCCCAAACGGCTCTTAGTTTATTATCATCATCT
>JBBPCY010000130.1:20130140-20172345 GCA_037974405.1 Brachyalestes nurse | reverse complement strand
CTGTTTTGGTGCCTTGGGGTGTTAGAGAGCATATAGGTCTAAATTCTTTGCATCACAGTTTGCTGTTTGCTTCCTGTTTGCTGCCACGTAGCAGGCAACCAAAATACAGAGCAGTAACTATCAGAAATGCTGAAATAACTCTCAGTCCTCATGGTAAGAGAGGGTGCTTCTTACTAATACTGAAAATACAGAAATAACTGTTGTAAATATAACAATAGCGTTTAAAAACACGTGGACCCTTTTCACATAGGTTTGCATAGTTTTTTCCTTAATAAATAAAATGATCACTTGGGTTATCTTTGTCTAATATTTAAATTAGTTTGATAATCTAAACATTTAAGTGTGACAAACATGCAGAAAAAAAATAATCAGAAAGGGGACAAATGCTTTTTCACAGCACTGCAAGTGAGATTAGCAGTGGCAGTAACAATCTCTTCTCCATGATTTTTTGAGTGTGTCTGTATTTCTTCTCTCTTATAACTGATTTGAACAGTCCGAGGTTTTCCTTCATATGAACAACAGTGAGCTGATGTCATCTGGATATATTTTTGATTTGAAGATTTCAAATAGTTTATATGAAAATAATGTTTTAAACAGAGTGTCTTGCGGCCTGAAATGTTGATTCAAACTGAATACAGACCAGACCCAAACTATCATCTAGTACTAAATCTGGATCCTCTTCCAGTGCTCACATGACAGTGCAGTTAAAGTAATAACCCTCATTAGATCACTGACGCATAAAATAATCACTACTAAAATGTCTGAAAGGAAGTTTAAATCCAACTTTGACAAACATTGACAATCTAATTCAATGGAAAAGTCATGTTGGCTGCGGTAAACTGTGGTGTACTGAATCTTTTGTCTGTTTGTTGCCTGGTTTTCTCTCTCTTGAGAGGACCTCATAGACCTCCTCCAGTGACCAACTGTCAAAATTGAACTCTATCTGGACCCTCCTTAATTGAATTCTTTACATAATGGGTTCGTGACGATGCCGTCTTGTGTGCCCTTGGGGGGATGGTGGGCTGGGGTCTTGGGTGGCTGCGGACCTCGGTGGTCCCTTGAGGCAGGGGGGTTGCGACTGCCGCTGCCGGGGGCTGTGGTAGGCAGTAACCACTTAGGTAGTATAATGTGCTCTTTGATCATGTCTAATGGGTGAAAAAAAAATCTTACCACACGTATACAAAATGTTACACAATAACTGTTAAAGTGAGTGTTTTCATTTATAAGTTAAAGTAGGAGTTCTGTTTTGTACATATAGTCCCTTTGCCAGGAAAATGTATTGGCCCTCGTGCCTGTTTTGGTTTTTGTTTGTGCTTTGGTTAAATAAAAGCCTATTGCGAGACCTGCACCTCCTCATTCTGGGATGGGTATGCACCCAATAAGATTGAGAATAATGGTGTGTTTGTGTCTGCGCACCTTCATCAGGACAGTGTTGTTTAAGTTCATCCATCTGAAGAACAGACTCCCTCCATCTGACTGGGTTGCTATGGTTACAAATGATGGAGCCTCCAGTGATAAAAAGGGAAAGGACGGCAGCTTGTGATGTCACTGTCATCTCCTCACAGGTTTCTTCATAACACCAGGATCTAATAGAGATGTCACGACCTCTGCAGGTGAGCACCACGTCACAGGTGTCATCGCTTAACTCATAGGTAAGATTTGGAGTCTCCACTGGATCTGAGGTTCACACACAAACACATTTATGTCACTGTACAGGAAACACTAAACAATAAGACACTTACAGAGATTCTTAGAATGAGAAATGTCTGTATGTCTTTTCAATCTGGTTAAATACTATAAAACACATGCTATAAATTTTAAAAAGATAAATATTTTAACTTCATACATGATGTAATAATAATGATAGCACTTTTACAATGGTCAAGAGCATAAACATATAACCCCAAATCAAAAATGTTATGGAAAATACAAATAAATTATTCTTATTATGCAAAACTCACTTTAGTTATAGTAGGTCTATGGGCTATGAAGAATAAATCTGGTGATATCTCTTTATGTGAGAGTGATTTTGTTCAGAGAACTTCATTCACATGTTTTGTAAAGCCCATAGACCTATTATAACTTGTTAATTGGTCCCCTTTAAATTTACTTTGACTTTTTATTTCTTTGATTTTATTAGGTATTTAATGTATATATAATGTTTTGGCTGGTCAAATTAATTCAGGTCTGCAACACATTCCAAAGCATGTTGGAATTTTCCACTTTATTATGTTCCCATTCTTTTTCACAACCTTAACGAGTGTTTCAGGTACTTCAGGCAACCACAACTTGTGAAACAGTATGGGGTTGTTGTCACATTATTCATTTGATTATTCAAAGCTCCATGCATACTCTACTGGGGACAAGTCAAGACCCTCTTCTTCCACAGCCATGTCTTTGTAATGTGTGGAGTGGTTTTATGTTGTCTTACTGAAAAATTGCACGGATTTCCCTGGAAAAGATGTTTTTAAGGCTGCATATGTTCTAAAATCTACTTAGATGTACTTTTTGGCATTAACACTGCCATCACAGAAGTATAAAGTTACCTTTGTTAAGGACACTGACACAATGACAGATGCTGGCTTTTGGACTTCTGGTTGATAATAATCTGGATCCTTTTTGTTTGTGGTCTGAAGCAAACTGCATCCAGTTCCGGAATTCTGATTTGTCTGAGTATCCACAGTCTCGGTGCTTGATGCTGCTTCTGGACATGGTTAACACAAGGCTTCTTCTTGCTGAGTAATGTTTTATACTACATTTGTGAATGTAACTCCATCTTGTGCTTGACAAAGGTTTGTCAAGAAATCCCTGTGCTTATATCAGCTTCTGATTAACTACGGTTCTTGATGTAGTGCAGTGTCTGGTAATTGAGATCAGCGTTCAGTTTAGACTTATCCTCATTCCTTCAGATTCTTTAAAACATGTATTGATATTGTGCACTGTAGATGGAGAAACATACAAATCCACTACAACCTTTCGTTTAGGAACATTGGTTTTAAACACTTCAATAATTTTGTAATGTATTTATTGGCAAACTGGAGATCTTTTGCCCAGCTTTGCTATGCATTTATGGATGCGGCTTTGTAAAATTATGAGTACAATCTCCTGTTGACATGACCTGTTTGGGAGCACTTATTTTTTTATTCATTCATTCGTTTTTAGCCTCATTATTAGTCCTAATTATTAGCCTCCTTCCCAACATTTTTATGAATGTCCTGCAGGCCTGAAATGCAGGAAAATGTATATTAATAAATTAATCAGTTCATCAGGCAAAGCCTAACATATCTTGGGATCATAATCTCTGCAATGAAAGTCAAAGTAATTTTTTTTCCTAATTTTTACTGATTAAGGGTTTTATAATATGGTGGAAAAAAGGTCAAAAGGACATTTTGCATAAAAATAATGTGACGCCTGTAAGAACAGATCAACTCATAGATTTTCCTCCCCTTGATTCCAGTGTTGTAAGACTTACCCAACACAGTGAGATTGTACACAGCAACATCTTTGTTCTCTTCACCAGATGCTTTTGCTTCATACAGTCCACTATCAGTCTTCTGCAGGTTCTTCAGTGTCAGACTGTAGGTTTTCTCATTAAACTCCACTCTGTCTTTATAACTGGAATGGGGTTCTATACTATTATATTTTTTATAATATTTTAGAACATTTAGAACACTAGTTTTTTTAAACATCCAGGTTAAATCACCAAACTCTGTTACAGGATTCTGTATGTTCAGCTGAACAGAACCGCCAACCAGCCCGAATACATCACTGGACACTGGAGAGAGAACAAAGATGAACCGTTTGGTTATGTTCTGATCAGTCAGTTCAGTAAAAGTTGCCACAAAACACTGAATTAAATGTTACTTCATTATTCTGCGGGTCATTATTTCATTCATATTATAAAAGTACAGTAGGTTTAACAGTTTCCTCTATACCAACACTGCTGTTGTGTCCCCACTCTCTTGCTGTGTCTCAGGTAAGTTCTTAGATGAGATTTGTGTGAATCCCCAAATTTTGCTGATATTTGAGAGCTGCAAACCCCGAACTCAACAAAGACCACATGAAACACAACATTGCTTCTGGGAAGCAACTAGGAAGTCATGGTGGATAAAACAGGTGCGGCTTTGAGAAATTTACTGACGCAAACACACAATAGCCTGTGTACTAGAAAAAACACCCGAAAGTACATTTTTAATGTTTTTATTTTCCCAAAGATGTAAGCGAAGTAAAATAGCCCCAAATTAACCAGTGCAGGAAAAAAAATGCCTGTCATGTCTTGCTACATATAAAATATAAAATAATCTTTATATAAACAAATAATCAAAACTGAATGACAAGGTTAAATGAATGTAGAAGCTCAAAAACTTGACATATAAAAACAGAACACAAGGACAGTGTAAAAACTTGTGTGTTGTTTTTTTTTAAATAATGTTGAGCACGAAACGTTGAAAAGGTGGGAAAAAGTAAAAAATTACTTTCTATGAGGAATATTCATACTTATGACTAGTATTAGTGTAACACATAGTGTATTACTCTATCCGTCTATCCGTACTAGTTACTAAATCATTGTGATTTTATAATTGATCTTTTAACATTTAGTATTTTATATTATAGTGATAACTCATCAAGTTACTTTATGAATGATAGTAAAAGTAAAATGACGTAGATCACTGAATGAAACAGCAAAGCCTCTATAATGCATTAAGCAGAAGAACTGATGTTTAAAAGAGCCATTACCTGCAATGGAGATTAAACCAGAGAGAACAAAAATCCCTTGTGCTGTCATTGCTGTTGTTGCCATTTTTGTAAATTTTGGAATATTTCAAAACTCCAGCAAAGTTGTTTCAAATGAGTGCCTTATGTTGCTGAGCGATGAAGCCACATGAACTTCTGCTGAATAGGGTGGCCACTCCCTTCCTCCTTCAGCACCGAAACTGAGGTCACAGTGCAGCAACTATCATTTATTTTCATTTTGTTTAGCATCTGGAACTACATGATATCTCAGGGTACTTCTTGATTATGAGAGCTTATATAAAATCAGCAATATAAATGCTGCAGTTAAAACACCGTTACCATAATCTTCCTCCAACTAGACTTACAAACAGGTGGGTGGTTTGGGTTCAGAAAGTTAAACTCCTTCATGGGATTTTGTTCCAGCTGTTCCTGGCCTCTTTAGTTTGTAGTATCCAGGCTCTTGGAACAAAATCCTAGGCAGTGTTTTTACTTCCTGGACATAAACTAGACTCCTGAACTAGTGTTAGCAGAAGCGCTTGATGAAGAAATTTGCTACTTCCTCTGGTTAAGGCGTGAAAGCAACAAACTGAAGCATGAGCATGTCTGCAAGCACCCTTACAAGGGTGCCCCTCCCCTCACTAAAAGAGACATTCTGCACAGGTACTGTTTGTAAGGTCTCGTGCAGAACCCCTCACTCCCCTCACACGGATTATTCACACTCCTGCCTTAAAAGAGGAGATGCACTTGTTTTATACTGTTCTACTATTTATACGGGGTCTATACAGACTATACTTTCTATGCTTTATATTGTTTGCTTAATCCTATACTACAATGCACGTTTTACTTTTATGTATATATGATGCGATCTGTCCACACACTCAGGACAGGCCATACCTTATTCTTATTTTATACCTCTTCATTTGCAGTGTTTCTTATGTTGCACAAAGTCTTGTGTTTGTTGCACTATGTGTACACTGTGGAGCCTGAGCCTAGCCATTTCGTCTCTCTCTGTGTACTTGTATATAGGTGAGATGACAATAAAGTACTCTGACTCTGAACAGGATATGGAGTCTGTTAGATCAGCAGACCACATTCTCACAAGTGTCTGAGGTAGATCAAGTGAATCATCTATCAAAATGTATGTCTGTTGGCACTCTGGAAATTCTTTGACATCTCCCCATCTCTAAAACACTTTAAAAATAGTTTCACACAAAGTAGAAAGTTCTATGAATTTTAAGTTCAGTGTAAAGGTAAAACCTCACACTGTTCTTCTGTTGTTGTCTCTCAGCTTAGTTGATTCTCATTTCTCCCTCCTCCACTAAACTTTTTAAAATTATGCAGTTCATTATGCAGTTCTTTTTGTGCACCAATTTACAATTTGTGCAAAATTAAAAATGACAAATGAATCTGCAGTTATACGAAGTTATACGAAGACTAGCTAATAATGCAGAGAGTGCATTCAAGTACTTCTGAATGGCTTCACCCACATGGTTTTACAGAACATAGAAGGCTGAAAATCACAGCAGTATTCTTTTGTTTTCATCTTTGCATCACAGCGTGGTGTGTATTGGACTGTATTGCTGCAGACAGACCACCAAAAGTGTCTACAATGGGCATATGAGCATCACAGCTGGAACACTAAGCAATGAAAAAGGCAGCCTAGTCTTTTACATCATGTTATGCCAGGCATGTGGGGAAAAGATGGTACCAGGATGCACTATGCTATGAGAGCAAACAACCAGTGACTAAGTAGCTAATGCTGCAATTGCTGCTAAGGTTTGTGGTGCTCTGTGGTTTGCCCTAAATATGGCTATGAGATGTTTGATGGAATATATAGTAATATTATAGTAAATTATAGTAATATAGTTATTTGAGAGACCTGTTGGGAAGGTAACTGTCTTTAAAAATAGCAGAAACTGAGGAATTCGTTATGATTAAATCAAATGAACAATATCAATTTAGATCCAAGAGTTTAGAGTTTGATATGAATGTTCTAATCCCGTATCAGAAGTGCACAGCAAAAACTCCTGATCTAATCAAGACTTGGAATCTTTTTTTCCAGTCTAAAAGTTTTCTTGATCTTGTTTTGAGAATAATATTCTATATAAGAGCAGATTTGTAAGATTATTTAGTTTGTTTTAAGATATTATTTCAAGAAATCTTACCAAGTAAAAATATCTTACTGCACTGGCAGATAATTTCACTTGTTTCTAGTCTGAGATTTCTTGAAATAGGAAAAAATATATTAAAACAATCTTAATAATCTTAAAAATCTGCTTTTATATAGTATATCATTCTCAAAATAAGATAAAGAAGACTTTTTAGGCTAAAAACATGATTGCAAGTCTTGGTTAGATCAGGAGTTTTTGCAGTAAGCCAAACAGTGGCTTCAATTTTAAAGTGAAAACGTAGCAGACCAGGTAACAAATTCAGTTTTCAGTTTAAGTCCTTTCGAACAGAACATAAAATATTTAACACAAAATGTATTTAAAACAGAACAGCAATAGAGATTCTGGATGTTCAAAAGTAAAACGTTACATGACGCCAATACCTTATGCATAAACTTCAGATCGGCTGAACCAAGGTTCACAGTACCATTGTAACCTGGGTAACTTCTGCGTTGTGTTGTTGAGAGATGACCCAAAAATGAATAAACTACTGCATTGAAGTATTTTTCTCTGAACAAATCATATCAAAAAGGTCCTCCATATATTTACACCTCCTACTCCTCTATCCCAAAAGATATCAAACAGGAAAGAGGAATGGGGGGGATACAGACAGATAAGGTAAGGGGAGGGGGAGGAGCTAACAGGACTCTCACAGTGGTGTGCCAAGTAAAAGAAAACAATGTCACCAACTAGATATATTGTGCAAGTATATTAAAGGGGATATATTATACAATATAAAAAAACTTATAATAAGTTATAATATGCTTATTAGCTGTACAAAGTTCTTCACAAAAAGAGATATCACCAGGTTTATTCTTCACAGTTTCAGTCCTGTTTAAAACAAGCCGTTTCAGGGCTTTCCTGCAAATAAGCTGTTGCTGGCCACGCCCCCACACATCCCACGCTCCACCAACCCCTTATGCTGCTCGTAACGAAACGAAACTTAACTGCGATATAGAAACACAAATATCATTATTTGAAAGTACTTACATCTCCCTCGTCTGCTGACTTGTCACACAGTGTACAGATCCCCCACGACGCTGAAGTTAGCTCCTTATTCGAAGTTACCATTCTACCTTTAATACTTAGGGTGGAACTTTTAAAGGTGGAACAAAACCAGTTGTTGCTGGGACACGGCCATCGAAAATGAAATGGTGTCAGGCAGTCCTTCTGTTTTCTTTGTCTGGGAGAAAGTGGAGGGATTTTTGCTGTTCTTTGCAGCAACAACACAACACTTCATGAGTGACCTGCCACTGCCTGTAGCCGCAGTGCTCGGCTTATCCGTGCTCGTAAAACTAGCAGACAAAATGGCAGATCTTCAACTAATCTAGTGGGTGGGGTCTCGACAGATGAGGGGCGGTTCTATGCAAATTAACGTCTCGTTTTGAAAGGGACTGAAACTGTGAAGAATTAACCTGGTGATATCTCTTTATATGAGAGTGATTCTCTGCAAATAACTTAATGAACATGTTTTGTAGCCCATAGACCTGTTATAACTAAAGTGAGTTTTGCATAATATGTCCCCTTTAATACGTAAGTGTGTATAATGTGTGTATAATATATAGATAAGTGTATATATTTCAATATAATACATTAATATATTTCTACACATGCCCATCACCTTGCGCCACACCTGTGATTAGTGACACATGTCCAGGGTCAACAACAAAGCTTTATTTAAAAACGAGGACAAACTCTTTAAAGGGGACATATTATGCAGAACTCACTTTAGATATAGTAGGTCTATGGCACGGAATCCTGCTGCTATCCAGTCCTCTATCATTTTAATTCTTCTGCAAATTTTGAAATGTTTCAAAACTCCAGATAATATGTACCACACAGTTTATGTTTTCAAGAGTGCCTGTAAGACATGTTACTGAGCGTTGAGGCCATACTTAACCAAAAACCACTTCCTTCCTGACCAGCCCAACTCAGTTCTCAGCTCTGAAATTTAGCACAATGTTTCATTTAAATCTGGTACTACATTATATTTTGGGTGGCTTCTTGGTTTTTAGAACCTGAATAAAGTCAGCAATATACAGTTGTGCTCAAAAGTTTACATACCCTGGCAGAATTTGTGATGTTTTGGCCATTTTTAAGAGAATATGAATGATAACACAATAACCTTTCACTCGTAGTTAGTGGTTGGGTGAAGCCATGTATTATCAAACAACTGTGTTTGCCTTTTTTTTACATCATAATGACAAAAGAAAATACCCAAATTACCCTGATCAAAAGTTTACATACCCTGGAAATTTTGGCATGATAATATAGACACAGGTTGACACACACAGGTGTAAATGGCTACTAAAGGTCACCATCCTCACCTGTGATCTCTTTGCTTGTAATTAGTGGGTGTGTATAAAAAGTCAGTGAGTTTCTAGGCTCCTGCCATGATTCATCCAGTGTTGCACTGATGCTTGTTGGATTCCGAGCCATGGTGAAAACAAAAGAAGGTTGTTGAACTTTATAAAACAGGAAAAGGATATAAAAAGATTACCAAGCAATTACGAATGCCAACCACGATTAGATAGACCAACAAAAATTTCAGCCACAACTGCCAGGAAAATTGTTCGGGATGCAAAGAAAAACGCACAAATAACTTCAGCGGACACACAGAAGTCACTGAAAAAAAGTGGTGTGGATGTATCAAGATGTACAATAAGGAGGCACTTGAAGAAAATTGGGCTGCATGGTCGAGTGGCCAGAAGAAAGCCATTACTGTGCAAATTCCACAAAATAGCCCGCTTACAATATGCCAAACAGCAGTTATTTGGAGTGATGAGACAAAATTGAACTTTTTGGCCACAACCATAAACGTTACATTTGGAGAGGAGTCAACAATGCCCATGATGAAAAGTACACCATCCCTACTGTGAAACACGGAGGTGGATCGCTGATGTTTTGGGGGGGTGTAAGTTACACAGGCCAGAATTGATGGCAAGATGAATGCAGCACATTATCAGAAAATACTGGAGGAACATTTGCACTCATCAGCTCGGAAGCTGCGCATGGGACGCTCTTGGACATTCCAACATGACAATGATCCAAAACACAAGGCCAATTCAACTTGTCAATGGCTACAGCAGAAAAATGTGAATGGCCATCTCAGTCTCCTGACCCCAATATCATTGAGCCACTTTGGGGAGATCTTAAACGTGCAGTTCATGCAGGTCATTTGGATATTTTCTGTTGTCATTATGATGTAAAAAAGGCAAGCACAATTGTTTGATAATAAATGGCTTCACCCAACCACTAACCACGAGTGAAAGAAAGGTTATTGTTTTATCATTCATATTCTTTGAAAAATGGCCAAAACATCACAAATTCTGCCAGGGTATGTAAACTTATGAGCACAACTGTACCGTGGTGTTCTCCTGGTCTTGAGCAGGTCATGTACCGTGGTGTTCTCCTGGTCTTGAGCAGGTCATGTACCGTGGTGTTCTCCTGGTCTTGAGCAGGTCTTGTACCGTGGTGTTCTCCTGGTCTTGAGCAGGTCTTGTACCGTGGTGTTCTCCTGGTCTTCAGCAGGTCATGTACCGTGGTGTTCTCCTGGTCTTGAGCAGGTCATGTACCGTGGTGTTCTCCTGGTCTTCCCGCAGGTTGTTCGCCGTGGAGCCGTGGGGGCAGTGAAGGAAGTGGCCTTAAATGTCCCAGAGACGAAGGTGACGACTCTAGCAAATGGGCTTCGAGTGGCTTCTGAGGACTCCGGACTGACCACCTGCACAGTAGGTGTATCTACACGTGTGTTTTGCAGGATCATTTTCGGGTAGGAGTCAGTTTGTGAAGTCTGTGCTGTGTGCAGGTCGGTCTGTGGATAGATGCTGGGAGCCGCTACGAGAATGAGAGGAACAACGGAACAGCCCACTTCCTGGAGCACATGGCCTTTAAGGTAAGAGAACAGCTCAAAACATGCTCTAATAGCACTGATTTTGCTTCAGTGAATGAATTTGAGGTAACCATCAAAATCTGACTATCATCTGAGTTATCGAGATAAAGAATTCCAGCATCTGTCAATATAGCAACTGAAGGGACTTTGTTGTGGGCAAAAGTGTGGAAGTCCAGATGCTGTACAAGAATGCATTTGAATTCAAACAAGAAATTAGTGACTAGATGTGATGGACTATGCAAGGTGGTTAGTTTCTTTACAATTATAATCTGCACAAAGTGTACATAAGACAGAGTGAACTTGTTACTACCTAACCCAGCACAAGTATTTGGTGAGGTGAGAATGTGAAAGCCGGTGTTAATGATTTTATTATAATGGTCTACATATCAGAAGTATATTTCATGCGTGACCGTGTTCTTATTCAGATAAGATGGTCATCTAAAGTCATAATGCTGTCTTCACACACAAAAAAATGTGTGTGTATATATAACTGAGCACATGAATCCAGCATCACATACCATCATCACCGGACTAAGAAGCAAGAAAATATAGGAGCTGTGTACGATATCTGTGCATTATGCTCATAGTAGTTTTGAGCAACAAACAAAAACAATCCCCGTTTTTTTTTCACACCATACTTGTCATCTCTGTTTAGAGTAGCGCCTTGACTAGGGCATAGTTTCACAGTGTTCACACCTCTGCAGCTGTGACTGATCACTGTGTCTGATAAGAAACAAAATTACAGCCAAGACCTACAACAAGAGCTATGCAGAGTTACATCCAAGAATTACACACACACACACACAAAAGCACATACCACCATATATTAACACAACATCAACCACCTTTTGAGACAGAGCTAGTAATAATAATATATAGATATTTTTAAAAACATATCTCCATGGTACAACAATACAATGATAAAATACATTTCAATGTGTGACAGGATGCCTGACTGAGTATATTAGATACCATTACTTGAAAAACACTGACCAACTGCATAGTTCATTAAAAGAAGAAAATAATAAGCCTTTTTAAACTGGATTTAGAACAGAGCAGTTAGTGAATAAGAATGTATTCATAGTTTTTGATATTTTAAATGTGACAGCACTTGTTCTGTCCCAACTTATCAAACAAAGCTTAAACAATAAGTATTGTAACATCAGGAGTGGTCAGGAAGGTTAAAGTGGTTAAAGTGTCTGACCCACGCCTGCTTCTGTGTTTTACAGGGCACCAAGAAGCGTTCTCAGCTGGACCTGGAGCTCGAGATAGAGAACATGGGAGCCCACCTGAATGCCTACACTTCCAGAGAGCAGACAGTATATTATGCCAAAGCCTTTTCTAAAGACCTCCCCAGGGGTAGGAGTACTCTCAGTCACAGTAGTCACAGTTTTTTGACTCCATTGTGAAAGTTAGATCTGTGTAATAACTCTCCTGGGGTCTCCCTCTGTTCTCAGCTGTGGAGATTCTTGCTGATATAATTCAGAACAGCACGCTGGGGGAGGCCGAGATTGAGCGTGAGCGTGGGGTCATTCTACGAGAGATGCAGGAAGTGGAGACTAACCTGCAAGAAGTTGTTTTTGATTACCTGCATGCCACAGCGTACCAGAACACTGCTCTAGGAAGAACCATCCTCGGGCCTGCAGAGAACATCAAGTATGTATGCTTATCAAAGAACGTGATGTGTAAAAGTCTTTAGAACTTATGAAACCACATCCTCTTTTATACTTGTATGTATTTTTCAACATGGTCCTTTACTGCCTACTTAATTTTTGGTGATATAATCCTATCATTATTGTTGTGTCTGTGTATTAAACTCATGAGTGGCTTGTTTTATAGAACTATAAACAGAGCGGACCTTGTGGAGTACATTACAACTCACTATAAGGGCCCGAGGATTGTGCTTGCTGCAGCTGGAGGTACATTTCCTTCCAGTCTCCTCGATAGTACAACTTCATTATTTTTTGTATGAATAGTCTTTTTGAAAGTGCAGAAATATTTAATCGATTATATGCATTTACATATTCAAACGTCTTTTTGTATGGAACTGAATGCTGATATTTCTTTCAGGTGTGTCCCACAGTGAATTGATTGATTTGGCTAAATACCACTTTGGAAAGCTGCCAGCCAGATACAAAGGAGAAGCACCTGCACTGCCTTCCTGCCAATTCACTGGAAGTGAGGTAAAAAGAAATAAAAACATACATACATACTTCTGTGGGTCAGTTTACATGAACTGACTTTTTGTCTAGTTACTAAAACACATTGTAGTGTTAATGTCCATTTTCAAAGGGAAACTCATTTTGTCATCTTAGGATCTTTGTACTTGAATTAGACAAAATAAACCTCACCCCACTTGTTGCTGGATGTGATTCCTGACAGATCAGAGTGAGGGATGACAAGATGCCATTGGCTCACATAGCGATAGCCATGGAGGCAGTGGGCTGGTCTCACCCTGACACAATCCCACTCATGGTAGCCAACACACTCATTGGAAACTGGGATCGCTCCTTTGGTGGTGGTGTGGTAGGTCATTCTCACATGGTTTGTTCTGACCTAAGTAAGCGGATGGCCATGGCGTCAGCACATGGATTAAAGCAAAAAAAAAAAAAAAAAAAAAAAAAAAAAAGCTGACTTTTTTTTTTTAACCGAATACACCGTGTCCCTCCCCAATCTTCTCAGGAAGAATAATTAAATTGTGGTTAAACCAAGGAAAAAGACAGCCTTACCAGAACCCCCCGACCCCACAATTGCCTTGTTTGTGTCCCTCAGAATCTGTCCAGTAAGCTGGCTCAGATGGCATGTCAGGGGAACCTGTGCCACAGCTTCCAGTCCTTCAACACCTGCTACACTGACACAGGGCTGTGGGGGCTCTACACCGTCTGTGAGCCGAGCACCATCAGCGAGATGATGCATTTCACACAGCGTGAATGGTGAGTGAGGCCCATACTAGCATTACTAAATTCCTAAAGCTAAAATATCAAAGGTTCCACCGCCTAGCCCTCCAGTAATGTAGTAACTAATCTATTGTTTTACTTAACCATTATCAAGCTGTCTTCTTACATTTTGCAAAGTCTCACAGCACCACCACCCATTAGAAAACTTTGTGGTTCAGTGAAAGAGGCTGTATCACCACTAACATTTACTTAATGGTAATCTGTTGAAATCTGTTGGCTGCATCCAAAACCACACACAGAAAGATCTGTTTTGTTTTTGTCTTGATGCAATTTTTTGTTCCCTATAATCAGATTCATGGATTATTGTGCAGTAAACTAAAACGTCTGGTAAAAAAGGAAGAATGAATGTTTTTTCCCATTGTTTTACAATAAAAGCTGTGCTGTGTTGGTAGGATGAATCTGTGCACCAGTGTGACGGAGTGTGAGGTCGCTAGAGCAAAGAATCTCCTGAAGACCAATATGCTGCTACACCTAGACGGTAAGTGTGCATCTGCACTTAATATGGTGAAACCCTGGTGTGTAGATCAGAAAGGTTTACGATTTCTTTTCAGCGAGAGTAAATTAAACATAGTGTGTTAATGAGTATTGTATGTGCTCTTGCTAGGCTCCACACCCATCTGTGAGGACATTGGGAGGCAGATGCTGTGCTACAGTCGGAGAATTCCACTGCATGAGCTGGAGGCCAGGATAGATGTGAGTGGGGCAGCTGCTCTCAAATGTATCCCTAGTCATTTTTTTCCAAAGAAAAGCAATTGTCTGAAAAGGCATAAACTCTTTTGTACCTGTCAACCCACCTCAGGCCATAAATGCAGATACCATCAAGGAAGTTTGTACGAAATACATCTACAACAAAGCTCCAGCAATAGCAGCTGTTGGTATGTACCACCTACCTCCCTTTTGCAACAGAGTAAAATAGCAGCTTGAAAACAAGTCTTGTTTATCCAGCCCTTTCTGGTGTATTTCATAGTATGTACAGTATACAAATATTTATACATACTGTAGTAATCAAGTCATAAGTCTTATCCAATATATTGACCAATGTTAAACTTCAGAACAACTTAAGTTGACACTAGCAACCAAACAAAAAAGTTGTATTATGTGACAGTACAGTTTAAGCTGGATGATTGTTACTGGGTTTATTTTCTTGAATGCAAAATCAGTAGCAGTTGTCTAACAATGAATATAGTTCTCTGGTCTTTACTGTAGCAGCCGAAGGTCAGTTATATTTATACTATGAGTGTTTTGTAGTAACCAGTCACATTAAATGTGTTTCAGGTCCTATTGAGCAGCTCCCAGACTACAACCAGATCAAAAGTGGGATGTACTGGTTAAGAACTTGAGAAACAAGAGGGACTTCATGCTGTCTGTAGATTCAAATCCAAATATTTATGTAGTCTGTGCATTTTCCTTTAATTTTATTATAAAATAAAGAGCAACACAATAACTTTAAAAGAACATGGTGCCGTGTGTGCATGTGGTTCGCTCCATTTTTCTGTCATTTTTTACTCCTTGTGGCAACTTGTTCCTGGGCAGCTTTCTTGGCTTTAATCATCTCCACAAGCTCCTGTGTTGGACAGAGACAAACACATGTGAGCATTTGTAATGCAGTAGTGGTACTACACAATTAATATCAATGCTTTGATAAGAGACTATTTATACAACTTCTTAAATACCTCAGTCTAGCTCTAGAGACCAAATGAAATGATGTGCTTACTTTGTATCTTTTCATACAGTCTTTCTTGGTACGTCCAGGCACAGCGGCTGCTATCTTATCCCATCTCTCAGGAGTGCTAACAGGGTAGGTCTTCAGAGCCTGTTCTAGGAGCTTTTGCTCTTCTGTTGTCCACGGAGTGGCATCAGCAGATGAGGCTAATGAGAGGGAACAAAAAGTAATGAAATGAAAACCAAATGTAGCCGTTTCAGAATTTTAGATGACGCAGTTCTTGAGATATTGAGATGTCGGTTGCAGCACCATGGAGGAAATTTGGCGTGCTTCCACTGATGTGGTCGTGATGCAGTATATCAGATTAAGTTGGAACCTTTCAGGCACAAGATTTTGGCAAGTAAAGCAGATTTTGTGCTAGATTTCAGCACTGATATTATTAAGCGGTATTTCATCACAGATGGTGCTAATCCACAGATGTGCTGCAATTCTGTGGTACCGATTGCCAGCAGAAAAATGTTGGTAAACACCATGTCTAACCTTTAACAAGTCAGAGATAATAAATGACTGCATTAATCTGTCTTTTGAATTTATCTGCTTGGATGTGCACAGGTGGGCTGAGACAACCCAAATGTGAAATTTGAACCTGAGCCTTACTCATATTCAGAAAATGATATCCAAATGTGAGAGAACCTGATGTGAGCAGTCTCTTGGTTTAAACTGCTGAAAGGCTTGCTGGCACAGCAAGGGCTACAACGTGTGAGCTGTGATACCACATGTACTTATTATGGTACGTAAAACTCACCATCAAACCTCTCTGAAGGCACAGCGTTGTCTACAGATGAAGGAACGGCTGCATGCTCTTTCTTAAACTTCTCAAAGGCCTTTTTATTAACTTCATCCTTTTGGTGAGGGTCTAGAAGCAGGAGAGAGGAGAAAGTGTTAGATATGATTTGCCTGTTCTTAAAACAGCAAAGCACTGAACCAAACTGGAATTAGAAAGCTCACCTAGTTTCTGTAGAGTCTTAGCTTTATTAATAACGTCTTTGGCAGTTCTCTTAATGCCACTGCCTGAGTGCAAGTTCATGTAGTTTGCGATCACTTCCCATCTGCAGCACAGAACACAGCCCACAGTAAGAGACGGAAGCTACAAGACCGCAGGACCATGTGGGTGTTTGTGCAGGTTGTGTATTTGGCTGACCTGGCATTAGTTCCAGCAGGAAATAAGTTGACCGCTTTGATCAGCAGCTGCAGCTCCTCTTCGTTCCAGCCTTTACTGCCTCCGGTGCCAGAGCTGGTCTGGTCCAAGCTGCGGGCCGCCTGCTGGGCCTTCACCTCCGCATCTCGCTCACGCTGGAGCTGTGCATTCACTTCTTGCACCTGCACAAAACAGACACGGACGTACAGTCAAACGCCAGGACCTGGGCAGTATTTCTCAGTAGAACGGTGGTAAACCTCCTGCATGCATTTTAGAACTGAACTTGTATAAAACAGATTTTCTAATTTCAATGGTGAGCTTTGGGAATGAGATTTCAAGCTGCAAAAAAGGGTCACACCCTTACAAAGCAGCATTTTAGTTTGTAAGATATTCAAAAAGCCTAAGTAGGCCCAAGTTCATTTTTCCAAGAAAGCCTGTTTTGTGAAAAATCCCCAGCACTTTAAGGTACAAGCTAGACAGCAAGAGGGTGGTCCCTGAAAGCTTTGCAGAATCACATTCACTGCATAAGCAAAGTGACCACACAGAAGTTGTACTTTCCTATGATCAGTTTACTGGTTCTATTGGGTAACAAAGGCCTGCTCAGTGTTTTTCAGCAGTTGGTATGCTTTTGAGTCTAATTCATTTTCCTGTTCTCCTCTTTGCTTCCTTTTTCTACACATTTAATCCAGAATTGATGCACTCCTATTATTTACTGTTGAGTTTTATTGTGAAATTCCCATTCCCCATTCAAGGCAATTTATGCAATATATACAATACACAGGATAGGGTCACCCTTTGCACTCACCTGTTTTTCTATAGCAGCTTTACACTCCTCCTTACTGCTCGATGCTAAAACCTCATTTAAGTTCTGTAAGCTAGAAAAGAAAAAGCAATAAATCACATACATTTAAGCATTCGTTTTAAGCACAGAAACTAAATGCAAACTATCTGCTTCTGCTCAGTTCAGTGTACGCACTGTAATAAACGATCAGAAATGATAAAAGAAGAAACCTATAATGGGAGACTTAGTACCTGAGGAGTTCTAACCGATCACACAACTTTTCAATGTCCTCCATCATTTTTACATTCTCCGCCTCAGTGTCCACAAAGTAATTACAGTTCTGACCAAGAGAAACACAAACCAGAGACAAGAATGGTTAACACAATAATGAGGAACTAGAAATAATCAGGCTTTAAATGCTAATGGGAAAGGCTCCTACTTTGCATGTTGTCCTGAGTCTCTGTCTCTCCTTCTTGATAGCTTTCTTCTGCGCCTCCTTTTCTTTCTTGGCCAGCTGGGCCACCTGTTTAGCCTCTTCTTCCTCCTTCTCTCGGGCCAGACGAGCTGCCTCCAGCTCCGCCTGCCGAGCCTGCGTGACCGCAAAACACCATGCATCAATCGTCTCACAGCAGACCTTCAGATTTCATGAAACTGGCTTTCTAAATACAGATAAACTCAAAACTACTCCACTGAACTTTTCTAGTTTAGTTTCCAGTTCTAAGACTATAAAGTACTGTTGCCAGAATCTGTGGCAGATAAAAATTAACATGACAAAACTGTACATCTATATTTCCCTGAGAATGTGCAGAAGATAAGTATAAGAACGTTCCTGATGTAAAGCTTCTGACAGCTTGTTATTAACAAACATACCAGGCCAAGGCACAACCTATAAAATCTCTTTGTACTCTTTTAAAACCCCTTTCAGTTCTGCAGAGAGCCCCGTCATCACAGCTCATCAGCGTGCAACTGACCCGCTCCTTTTCCTCTTGCTCTTTCTTCTTGGCTTCGGCTTTGGCCTTCTTCTCCGATTCCTTCCTGGCTTTCTCCTCCTCCTTGAATTTCTTTATCCTCGGGTCGCAGCTGTACGCTGTATCTGTAACACATCAGTAGAGAGTCAGACTGCAATTAAAAAAAAACATCAAAATGGCTTTCAGCACTGGAAAGCATTAGGAAAGACTGCTGCGCTGCCCGTACCCACGAGCGTTCGTATCCTATTCATTTCTTCCTTCTTCCTCTGAGCTCGAGATGCTCGGTTCTGCTTCTCAATCCATCTTCTCTCATCTCGACTGGTGAAGAAAGAACAAGCAGCAGTGGAGAAAAAGGTTAACCTCTTGTAAATGCAAGAGATATGAAGTTTAAGATGAAATAGGTAACATTACTTACCACTCTGCTTTTTCTTTCTCCTCTTCATCCAAGTATGAAAATTCTCTCCATGAGTCAAAATTGTACCTTGTGATTGAAGGAACGAAAGAAACCGTTTCAATGTGCTGCTAGAATATGTACAATTGCATTAGAATGCAAGAACTTCCACGAAGAAACAACAGTGAGGACAAGCTTCTGTTAACTGCTGATATGATCCAAATTCCAAAACATCCTCCATCACTTTATGCCCTGATCCTTGTCTACAGATCATACACTCACAGAATCGATGATATAGTGACCTAATTAATCTTAAAGGTGACATATTATACCTCTTTTTGAACGTTATAATAGGTCTATGGGCTACAAAACATGTTCATGAAGTTCTTTCCAGTTCTATTCTTAACAGTTTCAGTTCCTTTCAAAATGAGCCGTTTAAGGACTTTTATGCAAATAAGCTGTAGCTGGCCACGCCCCCCCCCCACCCATCCCATGCTTACACTGCGCTTACCAGGCGTGACTTGCCTTTGCCTGTAGCCACAGCGCTCAGCGTCTTATGCCTGCTCGTAAAACCAGCAGACAAAAATGGCAGACCTTCAACTAATCTAGTGGGCGGGGGCTCGACAAGTGAGGGGTGGTTCTGTGTAAATTTCCTCCTGACATCAGAATAAGGGAGCTTTCCAAAAGGCTCATAGAAGTATATGATTCCTGACACCAAAATCTTTCAGTTGACTCACAGAAAACAGATGGATTTTTTTTTTCACACTTGGTGTGTTTATAGGAGCAGTAGAGACCCAAATGGAAATACAAAGGATGCAAAAAGTGAGTTTTGAATAATATATGTCCCCTTTAATAACTAAAAAAACCACGGCCATTAGGGATATAATGATTCCCAAGATTCAATATGATTCTCGAATCTGGGATACAATTCAATGTTCTCATCATATTTTAAACAAACTTCGACTAATTTAAAAATTAATTCAGTCCAGGCATAATCTGCTGATGAGACCAGAGCTGGGAGTCAGGAGGAGTGTTAGTCTTTCAGCTCCAGTTTTAAACTAAAGAATTGAAATTCGGACGGCTGACTACATCTGAAACATGGTGAACGGTATGACCTGCCAAACATTTATACAATAACATCATCGCTAAGTCACTGCGAGCTTCTCCTGTAGAACTGTTGACAGAATATAGTTTACATTTCCAACTTTGGCAGACACTCTCATCCAGAGCGACTTACAATCATTAGTTACAGGGACAGTCCCCCAGAGCAACTAAGGTGTGTTTGCCCAAGCATACAGTGGTAGAACGTGGGGGTTTGAACCTGCAACTTTGTGGTCATCAGGTTCACAGGCAAGTGTTTTACCCACTAGGTTACTACCACACCGTAAAACATTATTTCACTAGCAACAACTAGGAACAATGTGGTGCTATAAAGAACAAGTGTTCCAACACCAGGTAAAAAATGTGTCAGTGTTTTATACAGAACAATTCTATAGAATTGTAACATTTCTATTGCACTTTTTAGGGTGTAATAACAGGAGGTATCTCAGAACTCACCAAAAAGAATAGAAATTATCCACTTCCTCAAATGATGACTCCATGGATCCAAGGCTGGGAGAATGTTTTTTGATGGACCACCTGTTAGACACACAGCACAGTTAGTTCTGCAGTCTGAGCTCTTTCTGTAAAGTAATCAGCCCCGGCTCCTACCTGGCATTCCTCTCGAATACCGGAGCGAACACTTCAATGAAGTTTTCTTTGCCTTCTGCCTTAGACGGCACTGTGTTATCAAAGGTGGGGTCCACACTGTCGAACGCTCTCCTCTTCACAGGGTCTGACAGAATCTCTATTGCTGAAATTTAACAAAGGAGGCTTTCACAAACAAGTACTGGGACTGTAGCGCATGTGATGCAAACATAATATTAAACAGTAATCTCTCGTTTGGGTGTAACCCTTACCTTTTGTTATGCAGGTGAAATAATCGTTGTCTCCTTTCACAATTTGCTCGCCTGCTGCTTTTCTTTTGTCTGGATGATGTTTCAGCACCATGGCTTTATCTGCAGAAAAGCAACGCATATGAGGGACTGATCAGTTCTGCTGATCAAACGTGAATACACTTGCATTAATCTTGTAATTAGTCACTTGAACGATTACAAAGATTACAAAAATCAGTGGTTCAATATTAGTCTGACTCATTAATAGTCAGGACAGGTCAGTTATCATAGGTTAATTGTGCATCATACACAGTTATTTAACCAATCAGGTCCAGTCTTCTGAAGGAGGTGAACACTTTGTCATTTTTTCTTTTTCAACATCAGGGGCATTGATCACACAGAAAAAAAATCACTTTTTACCAGAGGAAACATAGCTACCACAAACAAAGAAATATTATACAAAGAAGCACTAGAACCAAGTTTTTTTTAATTATTAGAAATGCCTAACACATAATATAATAAAATAATATGTGAATTACTGAAATGTCACCCACTTGAGGATTAAGTACTGCTACACCTGGATTATGGCTGTGAACCGGTGTTATAAAAAGAGGTAACTGCAGCAGATCTGCTGTATTTGTTAGCAGAAAGTTAGTCCGGAACGCTGTCTAAGTTGGGCATGCTTCATAAAAACTAAGCCAGACTATTATGTGCATGTAAACATAGACATAGAAAACGATTTTCCATGTTAAGATTATCAGGACACTCACGAGCAGCTTTGATCTGTTTCTGGGTTGCCTTGTACCTCATATGAGCTAAACCCAGCACAGCATAGTGATCTTGATTCTGTATGGGTGAGAGACACAAGCGATAATACACACACACACACACACACACACACACACACACACACACACACACACACACACACACACACAAAGGAAAGGAGCAAGATACAGAGAGAGACAGGGTGAGAGACATTCATTATTCAGAGTCTTCTGAATTCTCACAACTAACCACAGGCAAGTATTTGCATTTCTTAACCCGCAGATTATTCAAAGTTCTAACTATTGTGGAGCACTGAAGAGTTCTCTCAATTGCACATATGTCTATGTAAGTCATCGGGTAATTGAGCTTAATGCTGAAGCGGCTGCATGATGGACATCCTACCAAAATAACTGCCATTTGCTGGATTCCGTAAATAAAATGATTCATCAAGACAGCCACATGAACACAGCCTTTACTATGACAAGTCAAGATGTAGCTAATTTAGCACCGGCCAATATTACAACAACTTGAGGCTGTTGTGCTCTCTGTTTCTCCAGCTGGGCTCAATTTCAGTGATGATTCACTCATTTTCATCAAAACATGAATGTATACTAAAGACGTCAAAGATCTGTCAGGCAGTCCTGGCCGAACCTTCCAGTCTTTGGGGTCCAGTGTTTTCAGCATGGGATATTCCTCAAGCTGCAGCTCCTCATCTTCCTCTTCCTCCGACAACTCCTCTTCCTCCTCCAGCTCCTGGAATGAGGCGGACACATTTCGATTCCTTCGCTTCAAAAATGCCTCGAACCAGCGGCCCACCGGCTCCACCTGCACTTGTATGGAAGCTGACAGGGAGAAGAGAGACAAAACCTAAGTTAAAGGGAACGTGATCCTTTTTAAGCTTGACTTGTAAAACATCACTTACAACTATCAAATTTCCTTTTGTGGTTTCATCCTAAAATGGGTAAAAGAGTAAACCAAGAACTGAGTTTAAGTCATTAGGTCACTCTCAAAGGGGAACACTGATTTTTTTCTAAATGTACACATCCTTGCCCAATGCGGATGCAAATCCTTCAGTGATTTGACTGAAAATGGCAGTGTAGAGACCATGCTTGTCTAAATTTCTCTACAGTGCTGGTGACAGGAACGCAGGTCATCTGAGGTCTTATGTAAAATTCTAAAAATAATAAAACACTGGCAAATCTTTAAAACCCTGCTTGATAACACATACCACACCATTTTTTATTAAAAAATAAATTTTTAGCTAAATCCCTCTTGAAACTATCACAGAACTGTGTTCAGGCTTCAGGCAATATGTTGCATTTACTGTAATGTTACTGGCTTTCTTTAAGAGGCAGTAAGAAACTGGGACGCAGGGCTCCTATCACCACCACCACTGACACTAATTACCCAATTCTGACAAGGTATATCTCTCTCCATCTCAAACTTACTCCTTCTGAACGGCTCTGTCATAACAATTTGATAAATTAGAAGTCTCCGTAAAGCCTGAACTCATCAGAGTCCCCTCCAGTGAGCTGAGTTTCCTAGGCCAGGGTTTCAGAGGGTCTGTGTTACATTTTGATAGGGAGGATGATATTTGCAGTGACCTTCCTAACGCTGGACTCTCTCTTAATTGACTTATTCAGGAAAACAGCAGGTCAGAGTTATTTTTCTCCCCAGAGGCTGTTTGTACAGTCTGGTCAGAGGAGCTGAGGCTGGTCTGAGAGTGTAGTGTGTGTTAGCTTTAGCTGAGAGGCTAAAGTGAAAGAAAGAGTCAGACTAAAGAGAGTCAGGACGCCTCTCTGCATTCTCTGGTTTCTCTCACCTGAGGTGGGGTTAAAAACGGCCGTGTCGCGGCTCTCCAGAGCCGCCTTCAGCATGTTGCCGGCTCCTGTCCTCTCATCCACTCTGTCTCTGCACGTCCGAGCCGCTCTGCCTCCACATGGGCCTCACGCACACAATCACACACACACACACACAGCACAGCACTCTCACAGTCCGGAGTGCAGCACAGCTCATGTTTTTGGTTCCACTGTGGAAAGAAAAGGGGGCAGGCTCGTACATGGACAAGTCTCAGTGTTGGACACAGACGTGATCACATACACGACTACAATTTCAACAGAGATTAAGTTGGGTCTGATTAAGTAACCAAATGCTTGGTTTTGTTTAGTTAATGTGCCATTCTGCAACAGGCCTTGTGTAGTACACGGTGTGACCAGCAGGGGACACGAGGGGCAAACACATACTGTACAGTACTTCTCAAAAAAGTGTAATGTGTCCTTTTGTCATATGTGAACACACCACAGTGTGAACGGCGTGAAATTCGTTCTCTGTATTTGATTTACGCCATTCACCAAGTGAAGCAGTGGGCAGCCAGGAACACAGCGCCCGGGGAGCAGAGTGTGGGGACGGTACTTTGTCCAAGGGTACCTCAGTAGTGCCACTAGAGGCCCTGGGATTTGAACCCTGATCTTCGGAGCGCAAGGGAAACTCTGCCCTAGTGGTTCTGCTTCTGCCCAACAGAAAGATTCTTAAATGAAATTAATAATTAATGGCTTAATTTATAATTAATGGCTAGTTTTAGATAACATGTGGACTGCGATTTATCTGGTGGTCTGGTGGTTAGGAAGATGCTGCTGTGATTGAACAAGGTAGCCTACTATCCTGATACTCTGTTTTGCTAATTTGTTAACTGAAACGAAGATGCTGCTAAAACATGAGTCAGAACAATATAAAATAACAGGGAATCAAGTTTGACAGACTTCTATTGTTCATTTTTATACCGATTTCAGTACTGCTTTTTATACTGCCGTGCAGTGATTAGATATTTTGTACATGCACCAATCAAGTGATCTAATTTGGTTTGTTTTTGTTCATTTCTAGTTTTTAAGGACTTTATGCTTGCTTTAGGTTCACAGTGGTTTAGCTTAAATAAAGATGATAACCAAGGCAGTCACAATATCTGTTAGTGTCTTCACAAAAGTGTTCTCATCACCTCTTGCACATAAAAAAGGTTCCTTTGGTCACAGCACTGATATTCATCCCGTCTACAGAAGCTTTGTTACTTTGCAACCAGTGTTAGCATGACAACACATTTGCAGTGAATAATTTGAACAGGCATAACAGCATCTGTAGAACCTCTGCAGAATATTCTTCAGCTATTAATATATATTAATGTATTCCACACAAAAAAAAACTTGAAATGAATGAGGTGACCAAAAAGTTGCATTTTTTCATTTTTCATATTCGTTTTTCTTGTTTTATTTACTCACTTACTTACTTATTTTTGTCCTGATATCAACTTATGTGTGGTTTTGTGATGTTGTCTTACCCCAGGACAAGATCAGCAAAAATATGCATCAAAAATTGCTACTTTCCTTTAACAATTGACCTTTATGAGCTTTTATTAAGTCTCCTATGCCGTGCATTGACCTAGCCTACAGCACGTGTTTACAGTGGTGATCCTTTAACCCAGAAGTCCAGAGCCACAGAGGGCAGGAGGAGCAGGGAGGCTCCTCTTTAGTTTCTGACCACTTCAGACATTTTGTTTTTAATCTTCCAAAGGCTTTAGAAGCTTTTGGACAAAGAAGCATGTTTTCTTCAAAGCTAAACTGTTGAGCCTGGGGTTGTGGGTTCACATTTCTCAGCAGTCTGGTTTAAAGAAGAGCCAGCCTGTAACCACCAGGCTGAAGAAAACCATCCTCTGATAGGAGCAGCCTGTTAATGTTCCAAAATCCAGTCATTTTCAGCTCTGGAACCTGGTTCATTCTGGCTTTTAGTGAAAGTCTGCAGGCCTTCGATGAACACTAAAAGAATAAGAAGTCACTAGGCAAGGCATTATCATACACAGAGGTCAATCCGTGTGCTTTACAGAGATATAAAATCTTAGAAGTGTAAAGCAGTAAAATAGGCAATTAAATCAGTATAGAAGAATGTAAAGTTTAAATGGAAAAAATAATGTTCAAAATACAACTTTAAAATAAAGATTAAATACATGAAAATAATACACAGCTACTAGATGATTTTTGTGCAATTATTACAGAGATAAAAGCAGCAGAAAACAAGACTTCCTTCAGTTTTTGCTGGTTCCAGCTGTGGGCAGCATAATGCCTGGATTCTCATTCACCCTGTTTAGTTTCAGATCTGGGCATCAGTAGATGACCAGCCAGGCTGATCTTCATCCAACAATCTCTGCAATATATTTGCCGGCTATTTGGGCCATCCTGGACACAACCTTTGTGTCATCACATATAGAGTGGCATAAAAGATCAATTATGACACTGTGTACTTAGGTTGCTTATGACAATTTTGGCAAATTAAATATTTTTTTAGTTTTGAAGGGAAAATAAGTGAAAACTTTTGCAGCAAACTTAAAAAAAAATCTGCAAATTTTAATGCACAGTAATGTTATATTTGGTTAATTTACGACATTGAAAAAATATATGGTGTCTGAGGCATGTAAAAGTTTGAACACCCAGTTACATCTAGTAGCAACACTTCCAGTAGTGGACCTGGAGCCTTTCACTTCTTGTTTTAGAAAGTTTTACATGGTGTCCCACTGCCGTAGCTCCACAGTGATCCTGGACCGTCTTGCACACCATGTTGAAGATCTACCCACAGATTCCTAGTGATGTTCAGAGGCAACATTGGTATTGGTCTACTGGGTAGGTTACTTGCCTCCAGACCAAGAGGGCATGGGTTTGAATCCTACCTTCAGCAGACTTCATCCTGAACAAGACCCTTAACTCCAAGTTGCTCCAGGGATACTGTCCCCCGTAGTTAGGGAATGGCAGTTGCTTAGGATAAAAAGTGTCTGCTAAATAATGTAAATTGTAATTCGTGGTAGACTTTGAAGTAGGTTTTTGGATCCTGTTTTATAAACCAGCTTCTTTCAGCTTCAGTTTCTTTATGTGGCTGTGTCAAATGTGCTTGCAGTGCTTTCTGTTTAAAGGAATCCATTCTCCCATCTATCTGTGCACTGTATCCTGTCTCAGTTTAATTATCTCATTAGACCTTAAAAAAACTACAATATGGCTGAAAATATTCTGTTTTCCTCTTACCTCAGCCTTAGTCAATCAGTCAAGACATGCTTAGAGTCCAAATACTGCTTCTTTAGTTTAGCACTGGAGTTACGAGGTTGGTGTTCAGTGTCACCAGAATCAGTTCTGTACATACAGTGCTGTGGAAATGTTTTAGGCATCTGCATAAATAATATTTCAAAACAGAGTAGTCTGTTTTCTCAATACTAATACTGAACAAAACTAAAAAGACTAAATACAGATAAAATCTATACAGTAAATAGTGATTTTATGTACAGTACATCAGTGTAAAGGGGCATTTGGCAGATGCCCTTATCCAGAGTAGCTTGCAGGGACAGTTCCCCTGGAGCACCAGAGTGTTAAGTGTATTGCTCAAGGACACAGTGATAGAAAGTGGAGGGTAGAAGCTGCAACTTTGTGGTCATTCAGTTCAGTGTTTTACCCTCTAGGCCACTACCACTCCATCAATGTGTTCCTTGTTGCAGCCCCGTATTACTGTAGTTTCAGCAGAAACCTGGTTTGACTCAGTCAGTCCTTCATTAAATTAAATCAGGAGCTGATGGAATTTCACAAATCCAAACAACGGCTGGAGGCATCGAGGAGAAATCTGGGGCCGGACCTCTTCTCCTCACCAGCTCACAAAATATCAACTACGTGATACATTTTACTGCTGTCTTGTCTGTTTGCATTAGTTCTGTTACCTTTGCCGAGAAAAAATGTCCTTAAACATAATTGCAGTGGTGCCTAAGACTGTATAGTACACAGTATAGTACATTCCAAAACTGTTCCGATTTTTCACCAAACTATTCCTGAGTTAGCGGACGCTGCTCTTTTCATGTATCAGGTCCAGTAGCAGAGCTGATGCTGACCATCACAAAATGACCATTGATGAAGGGCTAGGGGATGGCTTAGACGTTTCATGTCGCTTTTTTATAACCGTCACGCCACATCAGACAACCTTTTATTGCCACAGGACACCGAACAAATCCAGCCCAAGCCTTTAGTCCACTCATTCAAGCTCTTCCCTTTTTAATGAAAGATCTTTTGGAATACAATACAATCTGTAGACAGATTAAAATATCTCTCATTAACAGTACATAGTAGCATAAAACAAAGAAACTGTTAACCAGTCAGCATTAATAAACAGATGAGTGACTGCTCAGACATAGCCTGGGCTTCAGTACATCCTAATAACATTCACATCAGAAACAGAGTTACCTACTCAAACGTAAACCAGAAGATCCAGCAAGACCACTTTTGCAGCAACCTAGACCGCCTGACTGTCTCCAGTTCTTATACAAAGTCTAAATGCAGTGTTATTATTGTACAAATTTAACTACAGAAATACTACCAAGGTTGTTATCCGAGGTCAGCCTAGTTATACAGAGTCGAGACGATGACTACCGCTGTGCAGTGGTATGGTTTAAGAAGGTGGTTTCTTTCCGAGCGCACTGCACAAGCATGGCTAACCTGCACGTCATAGTATTATTCTTTTATGGTGTGAAACCCTGGAGGAAATTTACAGATTGGAAAACTGCAATTGAACTTCTGAGGCCTTCGAAACTCAAACCTGTTTGTGTACCTTAAATTGTTTCGGAGGTTTAATGCCACCAAATCTGACGTTCCACATTGCACATCCCACCTCTCATATCCCTGACAGTTTGGCACTGGAGAGGCAGTCTCTTTCTCGTCCACATCGCCATGACAGATACATATACTCCAAACACGCACGCACACACACACACACACACACACACACACACTAACAGACGCAGAGAGGGCCGTGAGGCACCCTTCAATAAAAGTCCCATACAAATCTCAGAGTGTATTTTTAGTGTTCGTTTTAAAAGGTCAAGTGTCCAGTTCATCAAGCACAAGATGCTTTTAGCAGCATTACTCAGCCGTAGGTAGTCAGGGGTCGGCTCTGCCCACACATGCTCCCCCAAACCTGGAATTTGGGCTAGTTTTAGGGAAAAACCCCAAATTAGCAAGACACAATCTACCACAACAGTAAAAGTACCATAGATCAAGTCATCATCGCGAAAAAGTCATTTTCACATTCAAATGTGGCCCTTCTCTCTCTCAGAGATGACTTGGAGAGCTGGGTAAGGGGAGCGAAGACATTTGTACTGGACACTTGATTCATTTACACTCTTAAAAAGAGAGGTTGCAAAAATGGTTCATCAGAGCAATGCCATAGAAGAACTACTTTCCAATAGATGGTTCTTCAAAAGATGCTTGTTTGCGCTTGAGAGGTGAGAGCATAAAGAAGCGTTTTAAAAGTTTTAAAGAACCTCCACATAACATGAAGGTGTTTCCCTAGATCTGTACATCCAAGCCCAGAACCACTTGGCTAACCTTTATTTTTAAGAGGATACTGGCTAAAAGCTTGTTTCTTTAAATCACAGTTTGTTTCTGTCAAATTCATAGAAATAGAAAAAAAAAGATAATAGAAAAAGATTTCAGCAGAAGTTAATACATTTGTTTTTCACTTTAAAAACCTTGACAATTTATCTTTAGAATAATTACAAAACGTTTAAGTTTAGTTTTAGCAGAAGCAGAAGCTTCAAATGGCCTTGAGAAAACCTCAGAATGAATGTTAAACCCCTCCCTCTGATCTCTACAATAGATGCTCCTGCCAGTCAAGAGTATTTGCTAGCACACTCGCAACCAGTTTTAAAGGGGCAGCAGTTAAAGGGATGGCTTGGGTTGGTTTTATGAGTGTCAAAGAGAGGTTTTACTGTTCATTTGACTCGATCCAGTGAAACAGTGCAAATAACAGACTAAAGCAGGGAGCAGGCCCGACACGCAGGCTGGTGAAGGTACAGTGGAGTGAGGTACTACATGTGACTGTGTTTTCCATTCACCCCCATTCGAGAGTCCTAAAACAGTCCCACCCAACCCTATGATCTACAGGGCTAACCTGGGGACTCTGAGGTAACCTGAATTCAGCTTTTCCATTCTGTCTGCAAAGCACTCATGTAAGAACTGTATAAATGGGAGCAAGAATGGTTGAAAAATAATAAATAAAACCGAGATCTTACCAGATCTCCAGTAACCTAGTATGTTAGGTCAGTGGACCAGACGTTTGAAAAAATATTTAAGGCATTCTAAAACCCAGTCCTCAGTCTTGGTTATGTCTAGGGGTGCACAATATTATTATTTGTTAATAGTTATCGCAATACTGGCCTTTGCAATACTGATTCAACAGAAGGCAACAATATGCAACTATCTAACAAATCTACCTAGACGACATAATTCCGTAATAATGCAAGAATGAATGTAATTAGTGAATTCAAATTGGTCGTAATAACGCAGGTCAGTCTTTAAACATCTCACCTGTGTGTTCTAATACAATGAAAGGCATATTGCACCTGTAATATGTAGCAATATAAGCCCAATATTGTACAACCCTAGTTACATCCAAGCAAAAGCACTTTTCAAAAGACCATAGGAGGTGAAACAGTCATCTCCTGGATGATTCAGAGGTTCAGGCAAATGTCCGTGCCTGTGGGTGACTGCGTGTCATACAGGTCCCGAGATCAGGCCCCAGAGGGAGTGTGAGAGTGAGAGTGCAGTCCTATCTGCGGGGGGCCGCTGGAGGTGTGCTGTAGCGAGGTGTGTTGTCGTTTGGGGGCGGGGAAGGGAGGAGGTGGTTGCCGTTGTTGGTTGCAGAGCACAGCTGAAGGCGTCTCAGGTACTCAGCGTGGACTGGCTTGTGGTTTTGCAGTATCTTGATCGCCTCTTCTACTGGGAACCACTCCCGCTTACGACCTGCAGAGGGCGACAGAGCAGTTCAGACTGGTGTGAAAATCTCACTGGCAAAAACGGAAGGGACTGAGAGGACAGCAACAATGCAGAAGCTAATATTAACAGGCCAGGCAAAGATTTCTTTTTAAAAAAATGAACAAAAACTATTTTAAGGAGAAAAAAAAATCAGTAGAAATCGGTTATAGTGTGTGTATGAGCAAGTGCGTCTGTGTGTGTGTATCTATGAGAAATACCCTGGCATTCTGAAAAGGACTGGAAAAATCAGGTGACCTGCGCTGTAAGAACAGCAGGGGCCCGTTTAGGGGCGACCACAAATAGAGCTTTGTCGCTATGGCTTTTCTTTCATTTCTGTGAAAGTGCATGAAGCAAGATGCTGATTTAACTGAGCCTCTGTCGTTTCTCACTTGTGCTGTTCGACCTTTTTACTCAGTTATCTAAAAAGCAGACTGAAAGCTAGCAGTGTGGATTCCAAATGTTGTAGCACTAAATAGAGTAACAGCATTATACCGTCTGTTTTATTCAAGCTTTATTTTAAGCTTTTAATTTGTTTATTGCACCCTAATTTATACATAATATACATTGATCAGTGCAATCAAGATACATTAATGTTGTGCTAAGATATATTAATGAGAGTGTTGACAATGAACATTAAAGAGTTTCCTGAATACTGCAAAAGTTCATAGAAATGTGTGGGACCCAAAATTTGAATCTAATTTCTGGGAAACATTCATCAGCCACAACCCATTTTCAGTGTGAAAAATAAACCTTTCCGTAAATAAACATTTACATTTCTACTTAAGTCGCTACAGTTTGGTTTTTAAGGCTTTTCAGCATTATAATCAGTTTTATATACATTATTCCTGACTTTTTTCAACAACTAATTATAGATATTTTAAATAACCTCTTTTGGATACTAATTTATAGAAGCCATCAAAGCAAACCTAAAGAAATCTACCCAGCAAGGCACAGGGACACGACAGTAGTTGGTGTAAAGTTCACAATTCCTTTAGAGATCATAAAGTAAATGACCTCCGTGGAATCCTCCACAAGACATACATAAAAATCACTGCTGACAGTGAGCGAAGGGGGCAGATAGTTACTCATTAATGGATGCACGCAGGCAGAGAAGACATCAATCACACCAAAGACAACAAAGCAGCACTAAATTGTGTGTAAGTATCTGTGTGGATTCTTCTTCTTCTCCGAGTTCATGTATTGCTACACAGCCCAAAATGGAACACGCAATAAGACGTGCTGAACTCTCTCTAAAAGCTTCCGCCGGGAAGCCAGTGGAGCTGAACTGCACTTTCAGTCATGCTCATAGTTACTGTGTAAACTCACCAATATTTACCGAGTCCTCCCAGGCCTCCAGAGTCTCCGTCACGGTCAGTACATACACATATGTGCGGTGCTTCCTGTCCTGGTTGTACTGCAAAGCCATCATGACATAGTTTCAGAACTGTTTATAATGGTAGAGGGAATAATAAAGGTTTGAATACTAAGTAAAGTGCAGTTTAAGAGAACAGAGCCGAGTCTTACCTCAAACACGCCCAAGAGACGCCCCAATTTCCCCTTCACTCCAGCCTAGAAAGGATAAAGAACGGGTTGAGGATTCGTTTCTGAGATAGATAACAAGAAGAATCAGGAAAGTAATAAAACCTTGTATCCCTATATTGCCCTAAATATTAGTTTAGTCTACTTGTATCTGTTGAAATCTAATGTACACATATAGGCCTTTCTCAAATTGTAGTAATTCAGCTGTTACACACATTTTTATCTTTTATTACCCCCCCCCATATGTTATACTCAATAAATAACAAAAACTGAACAAGTTGTACAGAAAATGCTATATTTTCTTAATATTATTAAACTACATGCCTAAATCATCACACTCTTACTTCAAAACTGTATTTAAAAGTTTCTCTCAAACATACTTGTCTAAGTGGTTTCTGACGCTGTATGACATAAGCTTTGTTCTTTTTTTATGAGCTTTCTAATGAACCCTAATGTTGACCACACCTTTAACCATAGCAGTAGTACAAACCCCCCACACTAAGTCTAACTCTAGATGTAATCCCTGGCCCTGGCCCTGACCTTGACCCGAAACTGTAGCAGAGAACAGGGACAGATCTATTCTATCAACGTGGGCAGCAGCCCCTCAGAGAGACACTGGGCTGAATATCTGGCACAGTTTAGCCAGCTCATGCGGGCCTCGCTGCAATCTAACCCACAAACTGGACTCACACTATCAACCGGCTGCCGTGGCCAGCTTTCTTCAAGTGTAACAGTTAAAGTGCATAACATGCTGGCTCAAATCACTCATGGCTACGAATTAGCAGGGGATGTTTTAGTCTTTGCTGCTGATTCTAACGGTAACAGCCTACCTCTTCATAAACCTCCCGCACCGCCGCCCCACAGGGCTCCTCTTCCGGCTCCATGCCTCCCCCCGGCACGATCCACTGATCTGGATGTCGACTGCTGCTCACCAGCAACACCTGCCAAACAAGTCAATTTGTTACTGGGGAACATACGGCTTCAAAAAGCGAGGCCATGCTTCACAGTGTGCACATCACACCTCACAGCAGAAAGGTTGTTTCGTTCTTCTTCTTGTAATAATAATTAATTATAGTTATAGTAATAATCATTTGTGCCCTTTACACGATATCCAAGCCCTGGTAGTTAACAGTAATGTATGTTATTTGCTGGATACTTAAAATCCATTAATGCAAATTTCCTGAAAATACATTTCAAGAAACGAGGTACTGTATATGTCTGGGTAAAGTTTTCAAAATTGCATAAGGTTTCCACTGTTGTCATTTCAGGAGAAGTGGAACAGGACAAGCTTTGTCTGGTTAATTCTCTTAGTACTGAACAGCACAACTCAAGACACATTTACTGACATTTATTAACTTTAATAATATGTAAATATCATTTAATACCATCATTAAAATAACATTTTAGACTACACTTTATACTCTATTTCATCAATATCACCCAGCCCTATTAACGTACACCACCAATAATGCAAATCTTACTAAAATATTGATAATATATAACAATATGCCCTATTATGACAATACGCCACTTGGTTTTAATCAAATTGCATCAAAGGAACATTTTGTGTTGAACTAGAACCCTGTCGCTGTTTTGCATAGTCTGAGATGACATCAAGTGGCGAGTGTGTGTTCCTGAGTGTGCCAGTGTTGGAAACATGATCGCGTGCTGATCCAATTCTGCAGATTCTGCAGAAGCATGCTTATGAGGTTAAATTAGGCTCTGCCCCGTTGACTCATAACCACACCGCCACATTCATGCGGCAAACCATGTGAAGACCCTGACCCAGTCCCAATCATTTACTCATAAATGGAAGAACACTGTACTGACCCCAGGCTGCGTGTGCGTGAATCAGAACTGGTGTCTAGTGCGGTGTGACACCGTGCTGTATAGGATCGGTTTGGTCAACTGGTTATTCCACCCTCCATAATTCTGTCGTGTTCTGTCATAAATAAGACCACCGCGGACTATATGACTCTGCCTTTCCTGCAGGGCAGTCCTTTTTATTATCACTTTGCCATTTACATTTCCAACCACCATATCAAATAGCCTCACAGGTGTGACTCAAAATGAACAGGTGGAAATGGGTTCACACAGATCTGTTTACTGTCAACAAACAGATTCCACCCTCCTCCATATGACGATATGAAGTACATCCAAATGTCACGAAACTGGCTGGTATGAACACAAAGCATAGCCTTCAGTGGAAGAACTCTTTAAAGACTGTGAACTTGTTTAGTAATGCGATCCATACCGGTGCAGTAAAGTAGAATGTTACTATGATGAAGTGTAAGCTTGCATGGGTAAAAGTTTCTCTCTGGCACATGGGGAGCTGCAGTGTTGTAATCTTTGTGATGGCAGCACATCCCGCTTTCTGATTGGCTAATCCCCAAGTCGCTGAGGAAGCTTTAAGTGTTGCCCGCTGTAATGGGATTGAGGGGGTGGGGGGTTGTCAGTGTGAAGGTGCAGGTTGACCATACACCCTGAGACACATAGACAGGCTGCACGTGTTGCTGCTCTGTGTCAGGGGCAGGTCACATGTGGCACCTGCCTTTATCTTGGCTGGTCAGCCCTGGTTATTTTTACAGTCCGATAAATACTTTGCAAAGAGGGAAGTCCGAGCAGCAGAAGGTGACCGATCTGCTACAGGCAGACAGATGTGGAGGTGTTTGACTCTGCGTCTGTGGATTTATTTATATTGACTATATTTGTGGGCATTTGTTTAAAAAAAACTACCAATAAAAATTGTGATCATATAAAAAAATATAAAATTGTATAATCATATATTTTTAAAAAATATTTGAGTTTTTACATGTAATGTTCTTAATGATGAATTGTGGCAAATATAAAGAAAGAAGCTTTACTTGAGTACCAGTTTTGCCAATTTTCTGTATAGCCTGCATATTGGAGAGTTTCACATCAAACTCATCTAAATAACTGAGAAACCAGAGCAATTCTTCTTTATTCTAAGATTTAAATGGCTTTGAACACAAAACACGATCATGGGTAAAATATCATATCTAAACTAAGGGTAGGCAATATGTCAAAAATATAATGATACTTCAAAACATTTTTTCAATACAAAGATATTCAATATTTTGCTTTTGTGTTCGTTCATAATTTGCATCTGATAAAAAAGAACCAGTGGTGCCACATTTAAAGTAACACTGAGTACAGTCACTTTTATTCAGCTTTTCACACACTGCACAGCATTCAATTCAATTTACAGAACTAAGTGTTGATTAGAGTAGTTGGTCAGTGTTCTTTACTGACCTGTAAACTCAATTTATCGAAATAAAGATAAGTATATTGCTCTTTTGCCAACCTAATATAAACTGAGATAAACATTACATCATAAAACCCTTTTTATAAAGACTAATTAACAACAAAACTAAGAAGAGTTATTCTATATATTTAAAAACAATATATTCACCATGTGTGCCTGTAAAAGGGCCAATGGTAGGAAATAACTGTGTAAAAACATAGTAATGGTAGAAGTAATCTATCTTTGCTGTATAAGGAGGACAAAAAGTTAGAATAAAACTAAACAAAATGTAGAATGGTAGTTTCTTTGCTGTCACTGCTGCTAGTTTGTGCGGAATGGATTCTGGGAAAATCCACACAAGTCACCTCCTGATGCATCTTCCATTAAACCCAAACACTGAAGACACTTCTGGGTATTTGATCTGTAATGACTAGAAGCATACTAGGAATCACACTTGGACCGTGGCTGATGTTTCAGAAGTCCATGAGAGCTCAAGGACTGAAACGAACACACATCGTCAAATCAGTAAAGCGCTGTTTGACTACTCCTAGAATCAGTATAATGTAAAATGTGAAATTACATCCATCTATATTATTAGTTTTAGCTCTGTCAACTCACTATAATGGACAAAAGCTTGTGTATCTCCTGGCCCGAGTGTGAATGTGGACACTCAAAGTCTGGTCATAGTGACATGCAGTGAGTATTTGAGAGCTCTATATTAGAACGTGTGTGTGAAAGTGACAGTGTGATGATCTATACTGAGCATCTTAAACATCTATAGCAGAAAAAACTATATGGGGCACATCCATCGACACGCATACATGTATATGTGAGTGTGTGTGTGTGTGTGTGTGTGTGTGTGTGTGTGTTATAGCCCTCAGTTCGCAGAACTGTGGCATGAGGATTGTTTTTAGTTTGCACATGTGCTTGTGTGAAGCTGAATCTGCGGCATTTCAAGGCTGTTTTGTAGGAAAATCGAACAAATATTACTGTAAATAATACATTTTAATGCTTTAAGCAAGCCTACAATGATGAAGTTCATAAAGGGGTTGAAAATGAGCATAGCTGACCAAAGACAAAAAGAGTTCTTGGAACTATGTGTTTTTAACTTCGAAAGGTCTGTTCTGACGGGAAATCTTAGGATTGGTGTCCTTGTGTTCACCTTTGCCATAAAATCTTTCAGAACGATGATTTGTTCTTGTTGGCCACTCCATGGTTGTGCAAAAAAGTTCAGTGTTCTTCGAAGTGTGCTGCAGCAGCAGCAGCAGCAGCAGAGCGATGTACCGGGAGAAAGTTGTCGTTAGGACACATTAGAGGGAAAAATGTCAGTTCAGGATAGCTGAACTCTAAAGAAAAGGTGAGCCTAATCCGATTGAAAACGAGGCCAGAGAGATGCGTCAGGGCCTGTGAGTGTCTGAAAGCTACTCTTTCACTGTCTGTGATCATCCTTTACCTTCAGAGAGGAAACCCAGTGTACAAAACACAAATAATGCGCACTTACTCCGAGGCCCAAATAAGTCATCAGGCATCTCTGTTGTGAAAACAAGTCCGAAACGAACCGTATAATAATCTTAATTACAGCAGGATTGTGATGGTGACATGTTTTGCCATCTGTTAGGTCACAGGTAACTGTTATTTTTCTCCCCATGTTTTTGTCTCAAACAGTTCAAATCAAATAGTGTCATTTATATGACAGCGGTTTTGGATGGCACAGAGTCAAACGAGACGTATGAGATTATGTTTATCACGTAAAGTACAGCATATGAGCACGAAACAGCCGACAGCATCATTCTACTTGCAGTAGAGGGTCGTGCACAGGACCGCTGCACTCGTTACTGTTAGTGGGAACCTGAACCTGTGCTGATTTTGCTTTAAAGGGCCTTTATTATCAGGTCGTGTCTATATTTTGGCCTATGTAATCTAACGTATTTCTAACGTATAATCTATCGGAATTGCTTTTAGAATAAGGCCCTTAAGAATGCACATATATGAGAGCTCAGCATAATTCTCCCAACATGAAGCTCAAGGCTTCCAGTGGTAGAGGAACAAAACAAGAGCAGATTCTTCTGTACCAGCACAGGTAAACGCAGCCTTGCTGGCTGTTTATTTAACAGAATAAAAATGATTTTAAAAAACTGTGAATAATTTAGGATTAGCCCAGTCTGCACCAAAATAGACTTGCAAATGTGTCAGTAGCACTTCACAAGCACATCCAAGCCCAGTCACTATTAGACGGCCATAAGATCTCAGAGGACGACTCTAGCATTTTTCAACTCGGTCGCTTTCAGCTGCACCTGTCGCGCACAACTACCTGCCCATTCATTTCTATTATAAAAGTCCACACTATTTACTATTCTACTAAATGCAGGGACATCATTGTCTGTAGTAATCTGTCTGCTACTGACGTGGCAGAAAGAAACTACAGGGCAGACCTATAGAGGTTCTGAGTTATTGGTAACCCTATTTTTTTAACACCATAATAAGTGTTGTGCTTATTGTGTCCCTTTACAAAACTTAGCAAACAACTCAGTGCAATCATCTGTAGATGTATTAATTAGCACCTAGGTTTGACAAGGTTGCTACCCAATTTTTTTTACATCAAATTTACTTTTTTATAATACATTTTTACAGAACAACAGAACAAAAATAATTTTTCTTTTCAGGATGTTTGACTTTTGACTTTGCTATCAGTTCTCTAATCCTCTAGCACTTCATTGTTGGTCAGTTTTTGACCAGAGAATTGTTGTTGGCTGGATAGTTTTAGATGGCAGACCAGACTGGTCTGAGTAAGCGTGGCAAATAAAAATGACTTGTCTCTGCAAATTATCTTGAAACTGAATTAGGAACCCTGGATGAGGAAGTCCTCTTTAGCTGTCTGCTCCAGTGGCCTTTAGTGATGAAAGGTGCCATTCAGTAAGATATTTCTTCAGTTTTTGGAATGTTTTCTTAGCCTGTCATGTTGTTCTGCTATAAAGAAATAAGCACTTCTGAATCTGTACACACTGCAGGAAGAACAACCTGTTGTTAGTGAAATGAATCATTGCAGCAAGACCATCTGTTGGGCCGCTTCTGACCAAGAGCTGAGCCGAGAAGCTGTGGAGGAGCTGTACTGTGGCGTATACAGTATCGGTAACACTAACGTGACCCACAATCAGAGGGACAGCCTATTTACTTCCTTTGTGGGGCCCTGACGGCTGGACTGTTGTCACTGATCCCTCACCCCCCGCGCTTTCTCCTTTCACTCCCAAACAAAGTGCAGCCACCGCTGACCATCTCCAGTTCAACACTGCAGCTCCACTCAGGCCTTCCTCATTGGAGGACACTGATGTGCTGACTCCAGGCCAGCACTGCCGTTAAGTGAGATTAGAGAAGCGGTTTAGAGAGCTGGCCTCAGAACTACTTACAAAGGAGGACGTAACCCGAGCGTTCATGAGTAATAAGGACCCCTCTCTCCGATGTTAGAGAGCCCTGCGTGGCAGAGTGATTCAGCAAGAGACGCTCAGGCCCGGTTCTACAACACTGACGCAGGCATGCAGACACACACACACACACACACACACACACACACACACACCCCGGATAAGTGAGTCACCACTGCTCATACAGCGCTCTCTCCAGGTGGGCTCTTACAGGCAATAATGCCAAAATATACAGGCAAACAATCATCAGGTCTTAAACTGCTTTGCATTTAACATATCTCACCAACTCCAGGCTTCATGTCAACGCTAGACAATAAGCTGATTGCAATTAAAGACTATTCTATGGGACATGAAATTCACAAGTAGCCCTAAGACAGGACTCACGATCCTGCTTCACAAGTCTGAGTTTACAAGGCAATTACAACACCTTGTAAAATTATTACAGTAAAACTAGATGCTGCTTTTATGGACCTCCTGACCATTAGGGCAGCACGATACAGGCGAAATATCAGCACTACAAACGTACCGCTGCCTTTCAGTGCATTAAAAGGCCCATATCATCCTAAAATATGAAAATATTTGTAAGGTTTCAAAAATGTGCACACACGTCCAAATCCAGTCCGTTCATTTATGGAAACTAAGCTGCAATAGATGTTATGAAATCAAAACATTCATAAATATTTTCTTATTCAGCCTACAACAGTTTACCCGCACCCAATCATGCTGAAGTTCTAAGAAGTGTTTCAGCCTTGTGCTGCCTTTTGAGTGATAAAGAGAAGTTGGAAAATGGTGACGTAATGAATTATGAATTTGATTTATATATTAGAAGGAACATGATGCAGAGGATGTGTGTCCTTAATAGTAAAAGATTGGCCAAAATAATTTGACTTTGTTGCTTTTCATGGATACCTCGATTCATCAAAACACCCAGTAACACGCTCAGAGAGCATCTCTTTTCCTTTTCCTGATTTATCTTCTTGCACTTCTCCTGCATAAAGTTTTTTATACTGGGAACTCACCTCTAGTTCTCACACCGTCCTGAAACTTGAGTGTTTCTTCAAATTGTAAGTAGCTTTTGACAAAAGCATCTAGAAAATGAATGTAATGCAATGTAACAGTCTGTCGCCCGGTCAAAAACACTGATGTTAGCGGCTCATTTGCATATTGCAGCCTTCTGTAATGTCAGTGCTGCAGGGATCAATATCACGATATTGATTAACAGGTGATATATTGAGCAGCCTACAGCCCATACTGGAATTAAACACAAATTGAGGTTAGGAATATAAACCTTGCACCTCTGCGCTATGTGATGTGATTTCAAGGCTTCAACTCGCATCATTTCAAACTGCATGGTGCAATTTCTTCCAGCCTCAATAACAAACTCCAGACCAAAATCAGGTCACCATTAGTGCGCATTTGTTAAGCACTGCTTGAATGAAAACCTTAAGATCAATATCTTCCTTCAGCATTCAGGGCTTTAACAATATGCATTAGTGTATCTGCACTGAGAGAATTACATCCCAGCCTTTCAGAGTCGCAACACTGATCAGAGTCAGAGTATTGTAACACTGAATTAACAGGAAGGCAACATTTTGTTGTTTGTGAGGAGGAGAGGTGAGTGCTTGTCAAAGCTGAAACACACAAACATTCTGGGACATACTTTGCTCCTAGAAGCTGCCTTACAGTGCAGAGGCGAGCATGGGGCTCAGGGAGGTGTAAATGTAAGTGTAAAGTGTCCATTTATCACATGTGAACACCCCATAGCACAGCACACAGTATAAACAACGTGAAATTCTTTCTCTGTATTTAACCCATTCACCAAGTGATGCAGTGGGCAGCCAGCAACACAACGCCCAGTGAGCAGTGGTGCCACTAGCAGTCCTGAGATTCGAACTCACAACCTTCTGACTGCACCGGGTGACCTAGTGGTTAAGGGGTTGCCCCTGCAGTCAGAAGGTTGAGTTCGAATCCCAGGACTGCTAGAGGGCTCAGAGACGAGCAGAAGGCTCAATGAGGTGCAGGCTGATAGAAATTAACAACATAACTGCAGCCTTGGGAAATCAGCCGTAAGGACCACTGGCACCAGTGACTGATTTGACCCTTCTTCTTCAGTGCAGTGCAGCGGAGGGATGGTGTATTCAGTACACGGGGGATTTTCAGACAGAGACGCTTGCGACGAGAAAAGTATATCATAAGGGAGTTTAATCCCGTTTCCTCGTCCAGGCTGTTTTACCTGGCTGTTGTACTCAAATCGGATTAGCGCCAGTTCTCCGGCCGCAGCTCAGGGATGGACTCGAGCAGATGTTCTAGGATTAAACTCCGGAGTACGACAGCGGATGAACACAACGGTCATTCTGCCCTTAGAACTAACTACAGTTAGTTGTGCGAGAAAAGGTTTTCCTTCTGGTAGAAACACACTGAACCGTTGCCCTTCAGCAGCAGGCAGTTTCCCTTCCCGCCCTCCTTAGGCAGCAGAGAGCTGCATGCGATATTTTTTTTAAACCACCCGTATTCGTCTTTTAACCGTCCTCCCCTAGTGCTACGATTGGCCAGCAGCAGCTGGCCTCCTGCGCTACGATTGGTCGACCGCCCCTACGCACTAGCAGCCTACCAATAAACATAGCCAACAGGCAGCCAGAGGCGGGACATTCCTGAAAACAGTTGGGAAACAAAAAAGAGACGCCGCTGTGTTCCGAACTAGACTGAACTGGCTGGCCGCAGGCAGGAGGCCAGTACGAACGGAACCAGAAGTGGTTTCGGTTCGGTTTACTAGGCTCGTTGTGCAGGTGGCAGTGCAACACGGTGGTAAAATATAAGGTTATTAAATGCACCTTTCCATGCCGTGAAGGTTATGTGTGCGTGTGGCCGGTCAAGATGAAAACGAGCAGCACGGTACACAAACGCAGCACTGATTTGAGAAAAAAACATAACCCTAGGTGAGAGTGGGTTTACCCCAAACCTAACTGGACGCTACGCTATCAGAAGCAGGGCTGGCACCTTTAACATGTCTGTGAGTGTGAGAGGAGAGGGGTCTCGCCCACCCTACCTCGTCCTCTCGCTCGTTTCTGAAACACAGACACGCCGCCCGCCGCTTGAAGCCCTCTCCGTCGTACGTCCTCGTCTGGTTCGGCTTGAACTTCATGGCTGCCGCTGCCGGGAGCTCCAAGCCTCCACAAATGTCGAGGAGAATATCGAAGAGAGTGAGTGAATGCGCTGGTCCGCGGAGTCCCCAAAGCTTCAAGTGAGGAAGACCCTAACCAGCATCAGAGCGTAGAAACCTCCCAGTCTGATCAGAGATCCTCCATACGGTCGAGGGTGCAGAAATTTTCACCTGTTCAGCCTCTGCTGGATACTTGTGTTCATTCTCTTGACGTTTTTTCCCGTTCTCCTCTGGTTTATATGTGTCTCGCGGGCAGGCTGTCTCAGTCTCTCCCACCCCTCAGATCCACTGCGCAGCTGCACACAGAGAGAGAGAGACTGAGTGAGAGAGAGAGCTGCATCTCCAGCAGGCGGGGTGCTGCACTGCCGGGCTATTTCAGCACCACACATCACAACATTAACATGAACACACACCAGCATCCACCATAGTGCAGGTTCTGGAACAGGGGGGCCAAAACTGATTGAAGGAGCTAGTTGTAATGACTGGGGGGCTGAGGGCCTAAGGGCCAATGCAGTACACAGGATATATACCCTCACCTACACACACAAG
>JBBPCY010000130.1:20117981-20130040 GCA_037974405.1 Brachyalestes nurse | reverse complement strand
GGCCTCGGACCTCAGAGGGTTAAGGCAAAGGGATTCCCAACCAAGTATTGAAGACTGACATATCATTTTGAAAGTACCATATTTTGATTGATTTGATGTGATTCTAATTTCTTTTTTCTGCAACAACTGAGAAGTAAATGGTGATGTCTTCGCAGTATTCTAATTTTTTGAATTCCTGTTTTTGTGGGTTTTATGAGCTGGAAGCCCGAATTATGTACAAATGAACAACAACAAAGAAATTGTTGAATCTATAATCTATGAAAGTGTAATGTTTTGAATGGAATTATGGAAATAAAAAAACTTTTCCATGATATTCTAATTTTTTGGAAAGGGTCTGTATATGTACACACACACATTTGCACACAAATGTCTATTTTTATATTTTATATTATTTTTATAGTGTATTTTTTATAATACACTGTTGTGTTATTATATTGTTTTAGTGGTCCTCTTCTGTCCTCTTTCTGCCATAAATTTCCCACTTCTGGGACTAATAAAGGTTTATCTTATCTTATCTTATTTTATCTTATCTTACCTTACCTTATTTACAGCTTAATATTTTATATTGTTCTTGACTCTGTATCTTGTCTTTGATACCTGTACTGTTAGTCATTTATTTATGTATTCTATCTCCTTAAATGCTGGTCTATTCTGGTACAGCTGATACATTCTCCACGTGACATCACACATTATTTGTTATTTGTTTTATATATTTTATAGGTATGTTTAATAGAGAACATCTGCAGAGCAGCAAATCTTATCTTCTTGCAGTGTACATTTCTGTGTATTGCAATGACAATAAAGATATTCCCTTCTAATCTATTCTATCTTTGTGTGTCTTTGCAGTCATATTACAGGCAAATTTCCTCCAGGATCAATAAAGTTATCTGAATCTGATACTGAAAAGTAGCTGCCAAACCCCAAACAGCAGAGCAGTAACTTTTCAGACACTGGGTACTTCAAAACTGCAAATTCTCAGTGAAACTATAATCCGTCAGCACATGATCTCTGCCGAACATCTTATATAATAACGTGCTTTGAGGTGTAAAAATAAGATAAGCGGTGTGTGTAATAATATAAGATAAGATAAGAGGAACTTTATTTATGCAGAGGGAAATTCTTGTGTCATTAGCTTGCTCAGTGCAACAAGCGAATTTAAAAGAGAATAAAAGACAACAGGAAAAATAAAAAGAGAGAAAATAAACAACAGTGCAACACAATGACAAAAACATTGACATTACTGTCTGTAAATATGTAGATATAATGTATAATGGCTCTAGGTGGGCCTGTGGTTGTGGTAGAGACGCTGATCTGGTGGGACAGCAGACGGCACCTGTAAAATGAACGAGGAAAAACATAAATAAAACAATCCCTGGCAGGGGCGTCGTAGTTGGGTGAAAAGTGGGACTAAATTACCAGGGCCCCAAGTGGGGGGAGGGCCCCTGAGGAGTGAAATTTTGTTTTTAACTTTAAACTAATGTAAATGCTTGATGTATTAAATTGTGTCCAAGGTAGTTGTGAACCTCGAGCTTACAGGGGCCTATGGCAACTGCTTGTGCATAAGGCCCAGAATTTGGTGCTACGCCCCTGATCCCTGGCCTCCGGTGTCCTGCGCAAAACAAGACCATACAGCCTGAGGACTCCATCATCAGCAGAGGACTCCAGGTGCTTATATAAACTGTAAGCTATCTAGTAATGCTCTTAATAATCCATAAATTAAGTAATTACGCCTCCCTTGTCCTGTAACTGCAGGACTAGGCTTCTCCACACTCCGGGACTATTCAATCTGAAATCAGGATGTTACGGTAATATAACAGTTTTGGCCAGCAGGGGGCAGCATGATAGAGCAACAGGAATACAGGATCATACTGTACAGTATTCTGTAGTTGTTGCAATCATAAATTAAAAGGTAAATAAATAATAAATGAGTAGCAAACAAGAATGCAGCCACCCTGAATGTGACCATTGTCAGTCAGTGTAGTCGTAATCAGTTTATATGATCCATATCAGTCTAGATTTGGTCTAGATGATCATTATCTGTCAAAGATAGTCATCGATCAGGATTGTCATGACAGGTCAAGATGGTCATTGTCAGTCAGTGTAGTCATTTTACGTCAGAATGATCATTATTGGTCTTGATAATTATTATCAGTCAGTATGGTCATTTACATCAGGATGATCATTATTAGTCTTGATAGTTATCAGTCAGTGTGGTCACTAATGGTCAGTGGGGTCAATATCAGTCAGGATAGTTATTATCAGTCAGTGTGATCATCGGTTCGCATCATTGTTTTTGATTAGTATTGTCAATCAGACAATTTTGATGCCCTTTGTTTTTTAGGGTTTTTTTGTTTGCTTTTTTCACAGAACTACTCAAAAGTCAAAGTGAACTTTATTGTCTTTTCAACCATATACAAGTATACAGACAGAAGAAATGGCAAAGCTCAGGTTTCGCAGTGTACACATAGTGTAACAGACATAAGGTGTTATACAACATACAAAACACTGCAAATAAAAAGTATAAAATAAGAGTAAGGTTTCACCAAACCTTTCCTGAGTTTGTGAACAGCTCTTTACAATATATCTGTACAATATATATTAATATAAGTCAAATATGCAATGATTGGAAAACAATTGTGCAGTTTAGTAGAGAATTATGTAAACAGCATGAACAATGTAGACTGTACTCAGTACTGGAATGAAGACTGGACTGAATATTCGACATGGTAATATATTCACAGCCTAGAATTAATGCATCCTTCTCATGTGTGTCAAGGCTACTGTGTGATTATAATACTGTATGACCATGTACTGCTTGTAGGTCAGAAAGTCTGCTATATTTTTGGAGCAGACACACGATTTGGACAAAGGTATGCCTCTTAATTACTGAATTCATGTGGTCCCTTACTTCCAGCGAAGGGTATTTTAATGCTTCAGCATATCGAGACATTTTGGACAATGCCATGCTTCCAACTTTCTGGACATAGTTTGGGGAAGAACCTTTTGTATTCCAGCATGACTGTGCCCCAGTGGGCAATGTAAGCTCCATAAAGACATGGCTGGGTGAGTTTGGCGTAGAAGAACTTGACTGGATACCACAGAGCCCTGCCCTCAGTCCCATCCAACACTTTTGGGATGAACTAGAACAGAGATTGCAAGCCAGGCCTTCTTGTCAAACATCAGTGTCTGACCTCATAAATGCGCTACAAAATGAATGGGCACATATTCCCACATAAACACTCCAAAATCTTGTGGAAAGCCTTTCAAGAAGAGTGGAAGCTGTTACAGCTGCAAAGGAGGGTGACCAGCTCATTATTAAAGTGTCGAATGCATTGACGCTGAAGTCCCTTTCGGTGAAATGCTCAGACGTCCCAATACTTCTGTCCATATAGTGTGCATGGATCCGTTCAGCACACCGAACGAACAAAAGATCTTTTTGCAGGCTGCACTGAAAACAACGGGCTCTTGCAAATATCCCTACGTTGATTGGTCAAAAGGTGTTTAAAGGGTCCGCGCGGCCTGCCGCCGATTGGCTGAGGCGCGGCAGGTCCCGTCGTCAGCCTGTGGGTCGGAGTCTCCTGTCAGTGGAGGCGGAGGAGCTGGAGGAGCAAGCACAGAAGGGTCAGTTGGTTCGTACAGCCTCGTTGCTCCATTCTTATGGTCGTTTTTCGGAGTGACCGCGCTCTGAGTGACTCCATTTGACGGTTAGTGCTCGGACATGGGCCTGTTGTGGTGTTAGTATCATTGGCGGACGCAGCGGAGTACTGTAGCCGAGATGAGTGCGGGTCCAGCGGGCGGCGGGTCGGCGCCCCACCGCTTCGCCCACTACTTCATCATCTGTGGATTAGACAACCAGACTGGCCTGGAACCGGACGCTTTAGCCGGTAAGACAAAACCAAACAATTCACCATCATAAAAAGAAATAACGTTACTAGTGATGGTGACAAAGCCTAAACACCCAACATTTGTCTGTTTTTCAAGACCTAACGTTCACATGTCACATAATGCTACCAGTCCCGTAGAGCCAGCTGTGTTTATCTTTAATTTCTCACAATTTAAATTGTTTTAATGGTTCTCATGCTTTAAATGGTTGACAGAATATCTTTATTTTCTGGAGAATAGTGACCCTTCTCACTAAATCTGTTCAAGTGAGGCAGCCACTTGGGAAATCTCGCGACATTACCTCCCTTAGGATAAGTCTCCTGTGGGTTAAACAGCTCCTGATGGGGATTAAACCAATCGATTTATTTATCAGTTTTTCTTTACAGATTTTGTTGAGTAGATGCCCTTCCCTAGCATTGAGAAAGAAAGGAGAAGAAGTCTGGACATGAATAAAATAATGCTAGTCTTGGCCTGTCTCTGACTAACGTTTGGATTCCTCTTTTTAAAATATGTGTTTTTTTGTTGCTAAGTATTCCCTGTTGTGTTTTCTTTTGCTTGAGGCACTGTTGTAATATTCGTGGTTTGAAGAGGAGGCAGGCTGATTAGATTAATACAGACCTCCTACTTCTCTGTTTGCATGCAGTTCAGTTTGTACGAAATGTGCCAGTTGGGCTTTGATCAATAATTATTCTTGCTAACTTAATTTTATTGTAAATCTTGGTAGTGTGTGTGTGTTTGTGGTCCTAATGTCAGGAATTATAGTTTCCAAATGTCTGAATCTGATAGCATGAAGGTGAATATGGTACATGAGATTAAAGTGGTCCGTGAGTGTGTGTATGGTCACTGTAAGGAGATTGAGAGACCTGAGCTGAGATATAAGTCCTGTTTCGTTTTGTATCTCTCCATACTTGCCAGCCCTGTAGCTGCTTCTGTCTTGTCCTGTCTGGCTTTGTTTTTAAAGACCCAAGAACTGTCTGGCTTGGTTCGGAAATCCTGAGACCATTAAATAGCTGACTGTGTGAGAGCCAGTTTTGTGTGTCCATCCACAGTCTAGGTGAGGTAACTGTGTAGACTGTATTTAAGTGTGGGTAATGCTGGACCAGAGGCAACTCTGGACTACGAAACCATCTATTTTATCTGATTTTAGATGTCAATATGCTATTGTTGTCACCTGTGTGTACTTTCGTTGTATTTTTGTGCTATGATGTCATGAAGTAGGACAACAAAAGGTCTAGGGATGTGTTTTGTCGTGGTGTACAGGACCAGAGCGGTGAATCGATGCATCTGTATGGTATTTCTGAGACTGATGTGGGCAGGGATTGGTGGTGTTAGGATTGTACTGATCCTGATGTCAATACTGGTACTGCTTATCCATACCGATACATACTGATACTTGTATGGATGTTTCTCTCCATAATTTGGTGCAAGAGAAAGACATCACAAAGATGTGCAAAGATTCAACAGTTATTTTGTACTACTTTCCTGAGAAATAACAGGTTTGCTGTATACACAATGAGGGAAGAAGAATCACTACAAATGTCTGAGGAGATGTGGAGAGTGTTATTCCCATCTCTCTCTCAGATCCAACCCAGCATTAACCATTTGAAAATGGCAACTATGTTAGAATGCATTAATCTTGCGTAAATACTGAGAGCAGCACCGTTTGTTCAGGAGATTATTAATATTTTAGTATTGACAAGAACCGCTTCTAGTTTAGTACTGCTTCTTGATGCCCATCCTCAGATGTGAATGCTTAATCTTGTTTTGGAGTTAGACAAATGTGAAGGGAAACGCTCTTCTACGGAGTGTACTATTGCTGGATACACTAGATAAATGCACACGATGCAAAATGCACAGTGCTGTAATATTCACACAAACTCTTTACCTTATTGTAAAGTGTATGTACTGTGTATGTCTCAATTCCACCAGATTCTGAGTGTATTTCTTTTCTTTTTTAATTGTGTTTACTATAGTATTGCTATGTTGGCTATGTATAGCTATGTTTTTCTTAGTGAGAACTCGATAGATCTCATTGTCTGTATGTGAATACTGTGTGTATACTTTGCTAAAACTGATTGCCATTCTAGATTCAACCTGAAGTGACCTAGAAGATGGTGTCTCTGTGAGATCAGATCTTTAGACAAAGGCAGAATTGCTGAACAGCATAGATTAAGTTACCACTTGTTGAAAAGCTCTCTGGCCCAACAGCTCGATCTCCAGGGTATGAGAATATGCTGCTGCAGCTGACTGAGACAGATAACTCCCGGCCTTTGCGAGGCATTGTTCGCTTTCTTCTGCCACTGTAGCAGTGTTCTCACCTGCGGTTTCTCTTCGTGGTGCAAGAGAAGAGACACCTCATCCCTCACTCATCAGCCTCTAATCATAAACTGGCTTCAATTTCAGGGCCTGGTGTAGGTGTGTGTAGAGAGAGGCACTGACTGCAGCTTCGCAATGTGATCAATGTCACGATACGGCACAGAAAAGCACACCAGACATATAATTTTATAATATATTGGACATTTTCTGTTATTAATTAGTGGTCATCTGCTAGAAGCTTGCAAAGTTACATTTAGCGCAAATGGCATATTTTCAAAGTATTCCACCCACAAAAAGCCAAACAGTGCGAACAGTATGTTAGTGAATTGCTGTATTAAAGGGAAGTTTGTCTGGAATTTAATGGATGAGATGTGGTTTGAAGTGAAATCATTTCTGGTAAAGAAAGTTCATTTCTTTACATTGGTGATGAGAGCAACCAGGGGTTGGCTACTGTTTTGCCTTACTATGACCTGAATTTACCCCTCTGAATGGTTTTTAAGGCAAAAGCTTATCTCAAAGCTATCATATAACAACATTCCTGGCATCAGAAAACATATTCGTAACCGTTTTATGTAATAGTTTCCTCCAGAGTAGCTTAAAACTACTCTTTTTTTTTTTATTTTTTATTTTTTATTTTTTTTAAACAGCTCTGGATCCCATCACCTCTGTTAGAAACCCTCTTATGGACAATGTCAGTTGTAAATAATTCTCATACCATAATAAAGTTTCTCAAGAAGACATTTTATGTCAGACCGTGGAAAAATATTTTTACTGTTTAATGATTATGCAAAAAGAGAAAAATGGAAAAATAGCTGTAATTGTCCTTCAAGCCAGTTTTTCTCTCTTGTTGGAATGTACAAGCTTAAACATTGTGAATATTACACTTCTGGGAACATTCTTGTCTGTGCATGTCGTGTGTAAAATGCTTTCAGTATTGCATGGCTATATCGATTTCTGTATTACAAAACGTTTGATTTAAGGCCAATTTCCCAGACTCGGATCAAGCCTAAGCTTGCACTCAAAACGATGATGACTCCCCTTTAGTGCTGCTGTTTAGTCCAAGCCCAGGTTTAATCCATGCCCAGGAATCCAGCCAACTGAGTTTATTGATATTTAGGACACAGCCTTGTTTGTCAATGCTAAATGGTGCACATGCACTTCCAGCAAAACCAGCAGAGAACACAAAGAGGGTGAGAGACCAAGGGAACACAGAGGTGAGAGAGAGATGGATTTTTCAGATGTATTTCTGGCTGAGCAGAGGGCTGCGTTTCCCTGCTCACATTGTTGGGGGCAGAGACACACGCTTCCTGTTGGTCACCTCCCTGTATTTCTGCATGACTGAATACATGGCTGTCCAACCCCACAGGGCTTCAACACACAGTGAATAAACTCCCTCCTCCCAGCTCTTTTCATTTTAATCCAGTACAGAAGTCATTTGCCCGTTCGTTTCCTTTTTAATATGGTTCTGGCTTCGTTGAGAATGGTCATGATGTATGCTCAGCTTCATGTGGTGCTGGTGTCTGTGTCTGTGTGAGAATGTAATCACAGGGAAACATCTCTCACACTTCTCTGTTGGCATTTTGTTACGTCACAAAATAAGCCCAGCTGATTGAGTCTTTACCAAAACACTCATTACCAATCTGTCTTAATTCGTGTGTGGAATCCGGATGGTGATCGGCTGAGCTTAGTTAGAGGTTGCCTAAGCTGCTACCAGCGCTAATGAACTAAATGCTTTAGTAGAGATGATGGTGGTGCCATTTGGATGGTTTTTCTAGCTGACGTATTTGCTCCACTACTGTTTATAATGGTGAATGGGAATTACTTCCATTTCTTTTAGTGTCTCCTAGTTCCCTATTACAGGAAACTGTGCACAGCCTCACTGTATACATGTATATAGCGGAGATGACAAAGTTTACTTTGACTTTGAGTTAAGAAAGGCAAGGGTTTGATCCACTGCCTGATTAAACACGAAATGTGCTTCATGTGCTTTTTTCTTACTTTTTTTTTTATAGTCAGTGTTTAAATAGATTTCAGTGCTCGGATTTGGTCCTGGAGGGCTGGTGTCAGCACAGTTTGGTGATTAGGTTTTCCAACATGCCTGGTTCATCTGATTTGTTAATCGCCAGGTTTGGTGAGTGTGTTTGAGGAGAAAACCCACCAAACTGCGCCGGACACTGAACCGCCGTGACTGGAGCTGGACACCTTTGGCGCAGATACAACATCGTAGTCTAATTCTCTATATGAAATGAGAGTAAATTCCTGGACCACTCCGATAGAAACTTATCTTCGGATAATGGGTGTTTTTGCTTGAAGTAAAAGTGGTCTAGTTCCACAGTGATTGAATTAAACAGGGACAAGCCTTTTCATGCCTGCTTAAGCTTATTGCTCAGCCTGCCCTGGAGCAGTTTGCTGTCACAGTGATCCATGTTTGCCACACTTGCGATATGAATAACTCCAAGTTTTAAAAAGTCTGCTTGGGAATCCTCCCTCATAACTTACTCTGCTGCTGTGTAGTTCAGTTGACAGAGACGTTTTGCCTTCCCTTCACTTCTTTCTCTCCAAAATGAATCTGCCAAGTTTCTAAGTGTTGCTTAGCTTTTATGCTAATAGTATTTTCTGTACTAATAGTAATCCAGTGGGATTGTCTAACCACATCTTGTCTTCCAGAGTGGTAAATGTGGACACTGGCTCAAAGCTGGGTGGGGGGATGGGGAAGATAGTTCTGAACAAGCTCTTAAATCTGTTCAGAATTTGCAAAACGCTTTAGTTTTTAGCTCCACTATTTCAGCGTGTCTGCTGCCACTGAACACCAACCACTTTGAAATTTTCTTCACATCTGTTCACTATTTTCGTAGCTGAGGGCTTTAAAGTTTTGTTTTTTAAGTTTCACTTTCAGTGTTTGAGTTTCAGTGACGAATACCAAACACAGTTAAACCCAGTTGTATGCTACACAGTTATAAACGTGCAAACATGCAAATTGAGGACATTTGCAATTTGCTAATTTTTTTTTTGTCAAATTTTTACATGGATCCTAAAGACTGATTTTGATGAGACTTGGATATTTCTAAATGCCTGAATAAAAACAAAATTCCTCTTTTTTTCTTTTGGGAACAGCCCGTGTTGTCTTCTCTGTTCCAAATGGCACATTTTGTATTGTTTTCTTTAGTTTCATGTCAGGTTTACTGAGCCTGCTTTACTTTGACTGTTATAAAAGACCTCTCCCTTTGTGGAGGGCGACCCAGGCTCTAGGAGTCTTCTGTGTTCTCTCGATATTCAATCCCCAGTCTCTCTCTGCTTCTCTGTTTATAGAGTAAAGTAATACTTCAGAATGTGTGGAATGCACGTGCTGGTCTGCCTGAGAAAACCTCACAGTGCTTCACAGGCTGTGAAGAATGGATACGTTCCTTAAAGTGTAGTGGACTAAAATATCTACTGTACTGTTCTAGGTCTAAGACTAATGCCCATGAGGCACGGGCCGGGTCCTGTGTTTCCTCCTCCTTTAGTTTCATATTAAGTCCTGTTCTAGAACTCTAATTTGCCAACTTTGTCTTCCAGACACACATATCTCTTCATGAGCCCAAATCCTAGTCAAGATCACACACAAACATTAAAATGTGTAGTACACACAATAGATGTGCAAACTAAACTTTAAAGGGGGATTCCACATCATTTTAAATAACTAACATTGCAAATTGAAGCAAAATACTCCATTGTAAAGAGATGTAGCAAGTAGGTATTGTTTGTGGTGGTGGTGGTGATGGGAAACAGATGTCAAGTGTCGCTTAAAGCTCCCTCATAGAAAGTTGTTACATGAAATGGTTGAGTACACTGCCTGGTGTCTGAGACATTATTTTATTTTCTGAAGGTTTTGGCCTGAAATATAGAGAGATGCACTATAAATCAAAAACTTTCCCTGCAGCTAATGTTTCAGCATCATGAACACTGCATATAAACTGATTTGTGGTTGTTTAAATTTGATGTATAAATAAAATGTTATGTAGCCATTTATGCTTGTTTACACTCGTAGACATTGTGACGCCCTTTGTTCCTGTTACCACCACTGGAAGAAATATGAGTATGTTTCTCTAGATTGAACATAAGATTTCATGGAAAATCTTCACAGTGCTTGTATCATGATTCATGATTATATAAATTCTATGTCTTAGTAAAGGTAGGCTTGTATCGTATAATTCCTAACCCTTATATGCATTTTGTTTGGGATTGGATATACACCTGGTGTGGTGGCATATCACACACACACACACACACAAAACCACATTTTATGCACTAGTTGTCAGAAGCTTCTTTGTGGTTTCAGTTCTCCGTGAAACGTGCTGCACCTGGCTCAGCGTGACTGCTGCTTCTCAGGATGTTTCAGAATGCTTCTTCGTCTCCATCCCTCACACCTTCCCCAGCTTATAGCCGTCTCATTTGAATTACCCTGCTGTTAAACAGGCTGGCCCAGGCGGTGCCAGCTTATTGCTCCTTTCTGATACTGTGTAGGTAAAATAACTCAGTAGAGTTCTCCATCCTGTGATAAACCTTTGATGATAATCAGGGTCCATTTGTTTGGCCTTCAGCTGAAATGCTTCTTGATTTTGTTTTAGTTCAGTCGAGGGATATTTACCACTGCACCATGGTTTGAGCCACTCTTAGGGTTTTCGCATCCAGTAGAGCGGTGCAAAGTTGGCATGTACTTTTGGGGCATTTGTGTTTGTGCTTGCATTTAACGTGTCTCTGTCTGTTTATTGATATTTAATGACGTTCTTCACTGTGTGTTATAACTGAAGGTAGAGTTACAGAACAGGGCAGTGAAAGGATATAGAGGGGATATTAGTGCACTGAATGCTTGGCCATCTGTCCGAGAACCCTGACTGGGACATGAAGACAATGGACTATGCTAATGCAGTCACACCTCCCTGGCCTTCAATTGACTTTGCCCTATAATGGGACTTTTTGGGGGGAGGGGGCTTGGACATGTTTGTCAGTTGGCTGACTGCTTCAACACACCGTTGTATTTTTTTTTGCAAGAAATGGTGTATAGATGAAGGCCTGGGCTCAGGATTGGGTGACGGTTAGAGCGATCTCTACTCTTAATGTCTGGACTTGTGTACAGTACAGAGATGGTGGGGCGCAGGCCTGTAAGCCTGTTAGTGTAATCTCTTCAGACTTTTCTGAACACTTCTCTTTAATCTCCCTTGACCTGATCTCTAGTGGAGTACAGTACTGCAAGTGAAAGACTTGCCCTTCTGCACAGTTTTGTAAAGTGCACAGCTTTAGTGGTGTGTATTTACATCATTAGTTATGTGTTTATATCATTAGCATGTTCAGTAATCAATATGATTTCAGTTCATTTCATTTTTTTCCCCATTTCATTGGAGTGAAATAAAATGATGACCATAATTATGATGTTATTTTTGCACTGTTTACCAAACATGATCGAGCTGGGAGGCAGGAGGAGGACTGGACTGGGTTGCTGATTTGTGCTGGTCGTTGGTGTCCAGACTACGCTGTTGCATTAGATATCATAATAACACATTCTCCGTGATGTACATCAGGGCTATTCAACTACAGTAGCAAGTGGGCCGGAAAGTCACTGGGAGTTCGGGGGCCACAGAATTTCGTGCTGTCCAGACTGTCGTTCCCGGCAGAGTGGAAACACCCTCCGCGTTGTCCCAAATTTACCATCGGCCCGGTCTGCCCATGGCCAGTCCAGCACCGTGTCAGTGCCGCTTTAATCTAGCTGTTTTAACAGCGTCCGGTTCTAAACGAGAACTCTGACCGTTAAGTTGTTGGAGTAGATACATCACCAAGCTAAAACTACAAAGATTTTCCCCTCGCTGTGTGTGGGACCAGATTCT
>JBBPCY010000130.1:20112021-20115039 GCA_037974405.1 Brachyalestes nurse | reverse complement strand
TTGAATTTCAGTTTAATTTAAAAATTTTGTTCAAAATATCGTGATACATATCGTATCGTGAACCCAGTATCGAGATATGTACAGTATTGTGACCTGGGCATATCGTTACACCCCTACTCTTTACTGATTTCTGTTTTTACTGTTTGATTTGTTCTGCCGTGCTGTATGTAGCTCCTAAAACCCTGGAGCTTTGCAGAGCAGCAGTTTTTAGGCCCAGCACTCTGATGTTCAGACTCTCAGACCTCTTTGATAAAAGATTTAAGCTCCTCGGAGCAAGTGAATGATTTTATGTGAGCTACTTTATGACATTTTGTTTTATTTATTCGACAAAATGTGTTTCATGAGCCGATAGCTGCAGAATCAGGTTTGGTGTGTTAAAGTTTGGTGTGCCTCAGTGAAAGATAGTGATTTTATGAGGAGGGGGGGGAAGGGGGCTCTAGAAGACTTCAAAGACTCTGTAGGCTGAGAGTAATCTCCTGTATTTCCCCTACCATTAAATTAGTCCAGCAGAATGCCATTGATAGAAATGTGATACAGCAGTGTGGTGTACAGAGAAGCAGCGTATAATCACAGTGGGCTTTCGTTCACATAACATTTTGGTTCATAAAAAGACTTTCTGCAAACTGAAAAATATGATTTTCTTCAAGCCCTAGTAATCAAAAAAGGTATACTGTTAAACTGTGTATTTACTTTTTTTAATGCACAGAATAGCACAGTTATCTTCGAAGGGTCTACCACCCAACCTAAAAAAGAATCTAGGAGAAGCACTGAGAAGTTTAGATTTTTCTAGATGTACATTTTTGGAAGTACAAAACTTTTCATATTGTTACACTAAAGCAAGTCAATTTTGTGGATTAAAAGCTGGACCTACTCAGTTGATACATTAATCCGTCAAAACTGTGGAACAGTTATAGAAGATTAAACCTTCGTGCCAAGAGTAATTTGTTTAAAACACAATTTTTTGATAGCCATCATTGGCCTTTTTCGTCATTCTCTCATCATAATCAGTGAGGTTTTTTATGGCTGTATCTGTTAACGGCAAGTCTGGGGGCACGATCCACTGTGTGGCAGAAACTGAAACCAGCTGTTAATGCGATGAAGCAGTTGACGAGAGCAGCCCTTTGGGTGGGTTTGAACAAGACACACGCTGGCATTCCACACACGTGACGATATCTTCTCCCTTCAGAAATATCACTGTATTTGTAAACCAAATTTGTGCACTTAGAAGTAGGAAATGTTGCTCACCACACCAGAAGGATCTCACGGTGTGTGAGTGTGTCTATACTACAGGCGGTGTGTATGACTGTAGTTACAAATTTCAAGAATAGGAAGTACACTGAAATGTTTGCTGTTATAATTTGTGTGTAGGCTCCAATCAGCCTCACCGTTTCATTAACTGGTGGGTGAAGTGAATGACACTGATTGTTTTGGGAAATTGCTGGAATTCTGCACACTAAAGCTGCGAAGAATTTAGAAGTGGCTCGACAGTGGCTTTGAACATGGCTCAGCCAATTAGATTTTAGAGTTTTTCTGCTGATCATGCTTTCATGATTAGACCAGAATATTCTTTTAATAGTAATCATTGTTTCTTTCACAGACAGTCCAGTCCAGTGTTTGACAGACAGGTCAAAGGGTGTGTGTGTGTGCGTGTGCAGTCATGTCGACTTTGTTCTGTGAGTAAGCTCCAACTCACCAGGTAACCTGTGTCTTCTGATAAGACTCGGCAAACATGCAGCGCTGCTGTTAAAAGTAAGGGTGGGGTGAAATACCGATTTTGCAATATATCGCGATATTTCAACTCATGAACGAGTACCGGTACGCTCTTTCCCTAAATTGGTTATTTAACCATTACCAAAGATGTCCGGCAGTGGGTGCTCTTCATGAGAATGACAGTGAAGCGGGCGGAAAACACCAGGTGAAGAAGAAACTACACGAGAGCAGCAGGGACTTTTGTGTGTACAGTGTGTCACTGTTAAAAAGACATTTAAAGGTCCCATTACATGAAAATTTCACTTTGTGAGATTTTCTAACAGTAATACGAGTTCCCCTAGCCTAGTTTACCTAGTTTACTCTTAGAATTTGGCAGCTAACAGCTCAGTTAGCAGGCTACTGTCGCAAATGTAATGGTAGATAGCATCAGGTGTGTGTGTGAATGGTGTGTGAATACAGACATTAACTCGAGTGTTGTACTTGTTATTTGGTCAACCGTGCTGCTGTTAGACTACTAGCCATGGCTATACATTGTAAACATTAGCGCACGGTACCACAAGCTGGCCCTGCCCCCACCCTCCTCCTTGCCCCTTGCTTCTTGCCTCTCTCCTCCTCCTTATCATTTAAAGCTACAGAAACGGCACGTCCAGTGAAATCTCATTGTGGGACTGGCTCGAAGTGGCTGTAATTCTGCACCAAGGCTGAATTTCAGAAAGATACTCCAGTATATATATACAGTATTAGGGGACCACTAAGACAGATACAAAAGCATAAAAAATCAGCATGTCAAACTGACTGTATTTCAGTAATTTCATTGAAAAAAAAAAGTTACAATAAAAAATATATGTATATTATATCTAAAAATTAGATATATATTGTAGATATATATTGGCTATCTTGTGCAATATATCCCAGTATCGCCATATCATGATATCTGTATCGTGCATTTATCGTATATCATATCGTATCATGTGGTACCCTGAGGTTCCCAGCCCTAGTTAAAAGGCCCATTTATTACATTTCCTTTCTTGTATTTTCCTTCTGAAGTTCACGTTTGCGTGTTCATGCACCAAAATCGATATAATTCATTTCTGTATGCCCATGTTCCACCTCTCTTTAAGCCTGATCCCTCATCTCTGTCCAAAATGATCTCCAGAATGGTCTAAATAAAGGAGTAAAGTAAATAACAAGTAAATATTTCTTTGTGACCTCTGTTGTGATGCCTGGCCTGCATAGGCTGAATAGACAGATTCTTGTAAATGCAGTAAATGCAGAATGGGCTGGCGTTGGAGCTATTTTCTGTTTGAG
>JBBPCY010000130.1:20094521-20107021 GCA_037974405.1 Brachyalestes nurse | reverse complement strand
CCCAAATTGTGCTAAAAGAATTGACCATGATTCTCATTTCGTTCTGGGCTGTTTAGTAATAAGTAGACCAGGCGTGTAGAAACTTATTTACTTATGACAGGAATGTTAATGCTTCCTGTTCATTTCTCTGCAGCGGCCTTCCTTGGTCATTTCGCTCTTTATGGTCAAACAATAAAGTGAAAAAAATGCAGAAACTCTTGTTGCTGTTCTTCTGGACTCTAATGCCTTCTCTTTCTCTAGGTGAGAACTTAGACCAGAGTCCACTGAAAAGGACCTTCAAGTCCAAAGTATTGGCCCACTACCCAGAGAACATTGAATGTAACCCCTTTGACCAGGATGCTGTGAACATGGTAAGTGAATTATACAACATATTTTGTTTCAGATGGGCCCGTATGATAAATTCATTTCCCTTACTTTTTTTGAACGTATTGGGTAAAGACTGTTAAAGCTAAAATCTACCACTTGCTCCCCAGTCTAGACATTCTGTATAGTGGGGGTTCTCAAACTTTAAATTCAACGGTCCAAATCTAAGTTCTAGATAAGGTTAAAGGTCCGGGACGACAAGTGATAATCTGTTTTAGTAAATTTGCTTACAACATACAATCAAAAGACACTTTTGACAGTAAAGTGTAATATGCACTGTAGTTTTATGAAAAGATTTAACAATAACCTCAATTAGCATAACTTTCATGCCACAACAAATAAATGAAAATGTTTTGTCAGGCTGAGGTGGACTGGACAAAATGGGCAAAGTCTATGTAAAAGTTGATGTCACATAGTGGGTTAATACTGCTACTCTCCATGCAGCAGACTAGCGTTATGTCTCTAACACTATTAAATTGCAACGATCAAGTTGCGTATTTGTTCTGATGTAAAGCAAAGCATTGTGCACATGAGTACTGTGCTGCTAGATGCCACCCAAAGCCACAGGCCAAAGCTGATTCATTCTGCACTTTGATTCCAGTATCATTTAAACTGGAGTTATGCTTCAGTAATGGGGGCTGCAGAGCCTGAAAAGTGGTGTAATGGAAGATAAGGCCTCTGGCCTGGTGATGGCAGAAAAAGAGTGCTGTCTGGGATTCTGTACACTGTTCGTGTAATGTTCAGGATTGGAATATGTGCAGTTAGAGTTAGCCTGACTAACAGACGGGGGCTAAATCCTCCAAACCTAATGCTTCCCCCACCTCCCAGACTGGCTTCTATGACTCTTAGCTGCAGATGCCCTTTCTGCTTGTAATCTTTTTCATATTAGTGGGGAAAGTGGAGGACAACCAAAGTACACTCAAGCCTACAGGCAAGACAGCTGTGAAAAACTTCTGAAAAACACTTTCACCACCAGGCATTTTTTATTTGTTCTGGTAGTTAACCAACTGCATCGCTCATGGCAGAGATCCACTGTATACAGCTGCATTGATTTAGCTTGACATGCGCATCTTTTCCTCTCTCACACACACAAACCCAAACACACTCTGACCCGCACAAACAGCCCGAGTTCGAGTGTGCTGGGAGGTAGAGTTACTGTTCATGGGCAGTGAGAAGTAACTGGACGCTCTGACCTATCAGTCCCATGCTGCAAGGTCATTTTTTTCCGTTAGGAATGTAAACGGATGCCCGCCGCTGCCGCCAGGGCCATCAATTCATCAATTATTCACCAGAGCACTCTGCTTATGTCGGCATGGAAACGGCCCATTGTGCAAAAGTTCTGAAAAAGAACACCTGAGCGGGCCCTTGCGCCCGGTAGTGATGTCATCACGAGTGCTCGGCTGAACAACCAGGAGTGACCGTAACCCTAACTGTCTTCTGAGGGCTTTCTATCTATCTGGTGCGCCCGAAATTTAAAACAATATCTGAACTCTTCCCTATTCATCTAGAGTGCACAGCGGTGGGGTCTGCCCTTTACTAACCAAAAACCTAGTAGAGAATGCCCAGTCCACGACCGCAGAGTGCTCCACAAAGGAATTGTACCGAGAATTCGCCCCACTTCAAACTTTTGTAACACTAATCAACAACTACTGCATGTAGCTGTGTCTTATAGAGCTGATGTGGATGCTCAGTGGACCGTTTTAAACACAGTGACTGCTGCACACTGCCTGAACTCATACATGCACAGTTCGGTGGACATAATCACAGTTCTTACTCTCTGGTCATGGTTCACAGAGGCCACCATAAAACTCCTCAGATAATTGCTTTTCATATTCCAATTCTCTTTACTGCACACTCACTGTCTCTGACTTTTTGTATTTCTTTGTATTTTCTTTCTATTACTTTCCCTTCTTTGCTCTCTCTATTTTTTTTCTTTCTTTGTTTGTTTTTCTTTCTTGCTGCTGTCCCCCAGCTTTTTCTGTCTGTCTTGCTTTGTGTGTATAGGAATATTTGATTTATCAGTGGAAGATTTCACCCGTCTGGTAACGGGTTTAAATCCGCTTAGCCTGATGTGATTCAGTGAGTGGTGATAAAATGATATCAGTCTCATAATTAGGCTCAGGAAAGATTGCATGGGTTGCTGGTAACTCCAAGCAAGTGTCCGCTTACTAATGGAAAAGACAGGCAGAGCTAATGAATAAGCCACAGGGGCCCAAGATAACCCTTGAGACAACGGACATGCATCTCAGTTCCACCAGTATTCTTGCTGATTGGAGCGGTATGATGATGTATATGCATAAAGACTGTCCTCATCTAGGTCATGTGATGTACAACGACTGCTTATGGGTCACATGGCTTAGCAACACTGACTCCTTTCTCCCATATGACTCTTGCATTCACAGCCTCATCTCTGTCTGCTGATTCTTTCACAGCTTCATTTTTATGAAATAGACTAGACTGTAGTTATTGAAGGAAAACCACAAAAAATGTGAATGTATTCCATCAAGTTTTAAATATGATGTAACTCACCTGGTGTGGTTTTCTAATAAGCTACACTTAATTACTTAATTGAGCTGTAATATGAATGCCCCTGGAAGTCAGTATTACAGTATATGATTAAATAAATTATTAAACCCCTCTATTGTTTTTTTTTTCTTCCTTCCCAGCTGTGCATGCCCAAAGGTCTTTCGTTCCTCACTCAGAGAGACAGCCTGGCCCCTCGTTTCCATTCTTTTCTTATCACGCGGGAGGATGGCTCTCGCACCTACGGCTTCGTCCACACCTTCTACGAGGAGGTGACCAGCACTCAGATTCGCTCTGCCATGCAGACTCTGCACCAGATGCACCATGCCGAGCAGCACACCTCTCCCCATGCCTGCCCTTCATCCTCCTCCTCTTCCTCCTCCTCTTCCTCCAGTATGGACTCTCTAGCCAGCACTTCAGATGAAGCTGAGTCTCCCTCCTCTCAGGCGGGGGTCTGTGGCTGCTCAGGTTCAGGTTACGATGCAGAACGGGACACGCTGTACGTCTCTAAAGCGATCTGCCTGATTGTGCCCATGCCCTTCATGCACGCGTGCAAACGCTTCCTGTCGCAGCTTCACCGGGCCGTGGTCTCGCAGCAGCCGCCCCCATTACCCCTGGAGAGTTACGTCCACAACGTGCTGTACGAAGTCCCACTGCCTCCACCTGGACGATCCCTGAAGTTTCATGGTGTGTACGAGCCCATTCTGTGCCAGCGGCCGGGGCCCAATGAGCTGCCGCTGGCTGACTTTCCTCTGGGCCAGACTTTCCAGCTGCTGGGAGTGGAGAACCTGGTGCAGCTCTTCACCTGCGTCCTGCTCGAGATGCAGGTTCTGCTCTACTCACAGGGTAAGACTATTAATTTATGCATTTTAAGATAAATGAAGAAGTGTCATATGTGAACACAACACAGCACACAGTGTGAAATTCTTCTCTGTATTTAACCCATTCACCAAGTGAAGCAGCGGGCAACCAGGAACACGGCGCCTGCGGAGCAGTGTGTGGGGACGGTATCTTACTCAAGGGAACCTCAGAGGGGCTTAGCAGTCTTGGGAATCGAACCCATGACTTCCTGATCACAGGGCGAACGGCTAGGACACAGACCCCAGAGTAGCGACATACACTCACATTAAAAGAGTGTTTAAGATATTATTCACCATAAACCAGTGACTCGAATGCAGGATAGCACAGATAAACCAGCTTCCCTAATGCTAGGTAGCAGAGAATCTCAAGACTGTGCAGAAGGGCACGGGAGCACATCTCGATGGGCAGCGATTTCGTCAGATCACCAGACCGGGTTAAAGTCACGTGGTTAATCAGAGTTATATATTTTTTACGCTTTAATTTTTCTGTGAATAATTGATTGAAATTAATGCGTCAATTCGACACCCCTAGTGTAAACATGCAAAAACTCTAACAAGGTTGAGAGCAGTAGTACTTTGTATACGTCAGGCATTGTTAATGAAAACCTATTGTAAAAACAGCGCATACCGTGATGTCATATGAGTAGCGCACAGTATGACGCGAAATGGTCCTTTTTTCATTTCCACACGTAAACGCAGATACGGAGTTTTCAAAAACCTCTGTTTTCACACTGCATGAAAGGCCAAAACGCATAGAAAAACCCTCAGTTTTCAGAAACATTGATATTAATTTTTGAGATTAACACACACACACACGTGCACACAAATGTATATAAGGAGTTCCCCTGTGAAGTCACGGTTCAGTAATTGTGTCTTCAGTCGTTTGTGGAAAACCTAACTAATAATTGTTTGTGGAAACCCACGCAAATTTGTGGAAACCGCAAATATCCTCTTTTTTTCCCAATAGATAATTTTTCATGCCTTTTAGTGCTACATTATTAAGAAAAAAAATTAATTTACTAATTTTGTAACATAAATATTAATGTAAATTCAGCTAAATTTCCATATAAAATATTAAAATTTTTTTAGTACTGTGGAGAGACACAAAGCAACCGTATACTGGCTGCTGCCCTGTGACACATCTCTGGCAGATGCAGTCCAGCATTCCCACATCAGTTTCCCGCGTGTCTCGAGTGTTTCACTGAGTGTTCTCGTGTTTTTCATTTTGTTGTTCATAAAGCCCTGTATTTTTATTACTGTAAATGTAATTATTACTGTTTTTGCCTGCTTATACCAAAGAAAATGTGTGTGCATGAATTACAGTGCAGTCTATACAGGGGTAACATCGGTATTTACATTCTAGCACTGCAGGAGTTCCGTGTAAACTGTACAGTATGGATACAGGTTTACCTTTCCATTTTTAAAGGTAATCTATTAAGCTGAATTTAAAATGAAATTAAAGTGATATGGGGGCGTATTTACGGTTGCCCCATAAAAATAGGCTTTTTTTTTTTTACCACGTCACAAATTCACATTTTTTTCACCGTTTGCGGGTGCCCTTGGAATGTTATGCAGCTTCTACCTTCTTTTGTTCTTTCCAATTGATTTCCCACCAATTGGACTATAGGGGTTATCTTATAACTGATTTTTTTCACTCCTCATGCTTAAGTCAGCAGCAGTCAGATTTGAACCCAGGTTCACATTGTCTGCTACACATATAACCATTTTATATACTGTGCAAAATCAGTCAGTCTGGGTCATGTGTGGTTAAAATAGTGATAAATCTGAAGCAAAGAAACCGTGTCATTCATTTGAAGCCAAAGACTAAGTGAGAGTGATTTACTTGCTTCATGATGTTTTTTGCATCTAACAGTACATTTGCTTTGGATGCTGTCTTGCCCTACAGGGCCCTGCAGGTACCTCTACTTCTGGAAAAATATTTTAGACCGATACCTTTTCAAAACTCTTGTGAAACAATGTCCCAGGCACCGGGCAGTGATTTTGAAAGGATTTCCTTGAAAGCTTTCTGAGAGATAGAGGTTTTCACCAACAGGCCATAACATCAGCTATATAGGGTGTAACCGTGGCGATAAGGAATTTGGCGAACATTCCCAAGGGCACTGCCACAATATCCTGATATCCTGGCCTAATATGACCAAGCAGGTTGTGATCTCGCCATCACTCACCTCAGCCAGCAAACCCAGTGTCTTGCTTTGTTCACTTCGAGATGGGGCAGACCCCACTAAAGTTGGTTGATATATTCTTGCCTCCAAGCCTGTCTCTGCAGTGCCTTTGATGTTGAGTGGGAGGAAGTGTAAAGACAGGAGAAGAGCTAATGAATATTCCATTGCAGTGCAGTGCATCTTTAGCTCTGTGAAAGCTGAGCCAATACGGGTGCTAATGAGGTCTTTGGAGCTGTTCTAAAAACACTGAGCCAGATCTATACACAAATGACTTCATTTGGGCTTTTCACACCGCTTTATTTTTTAACTGTTGTATATTGAGCTTAAATACATGACTTAGATTAATTGATATCCCATATACTTAACTGAAAACTCTTATCATACGACGATCAAGCATAAAATAACAATACTGAGCATTTAAAGCTTGTTACATTTACATTTATGACATTTAGCTGACGCTCTTATCCAGAGGGGGGCTTTAATTTGTTGAGAGCTTGTGTGATATGGCTGTGGTCTTTTTCCTGTCCCTGTGTGTAGATTACCAGAGGCTGATGGTGGTGGCAGAGGGGATCACCACTCTGCTCTTTCCGTTCCAGTGGCAGCACGTGTACGTACCCATCCTGCCGGCGTCCCTGCTGCATTTCCTAGATGCCCCTGTGCCCTACCTCATGGGTTTACAGTCAAAAGAGGGCACAGATCGCTCCAAACTGGAACTGCCTCAAGAGGTAATTATGCAGACACACTGTTTATTAAAAAAAATAGTTTGGTGAAAAACAAATGAACACAATTTTCTAATTATCTCCCAGTACATACAAAGTCACATCTATGGTGGCACCAGTCTTAAAGCTTGAATTTTGTCTGTGCTATTGTGTTAACAGAGGACAGTAGTTTGCCAAGTGAAGGAAACCACATAAAGCAACATAAATATTTATTTTACACTGCGTTCCCTTTAACAGCTGGATGTTGTTTGAGGCAAATATGTGAGGAATGGAGTTTGCTAACTTAAACTTCCATTACTACTTGGTAGCTCCAGTGCAAAGCTGAATAAACTTCAGACACCAAACATGCCAGGCATCATTTAGAGTCACTGGCAAGGGGACAATTTTGTAATTTTGTTTTTTGGGCCAAAATTTAACTTTAAACATGTGTGTTATTTGGCACAGCATTGTTCTGTTGCTCCTCATCCTTGTCTCAGTGCCGTCTGGAGACGGTAGCACGAAGACGTCAAGTGCAGCAGTAATGTTTTACCCTCACCTCTAATTGCTGTGTAGCATTGCTTTGCAGTGAGTTAGAGTTAATTATTCATAGCTGGGCTAGAATCTGTGAGAATCCCCACAGGCTTTTCCCATTTCCTCTCCCCCAAATCCCATTCTCCATGCCCCCCCTCCTTTTGTCTGTGTTCCCCTAGTTAGAATCACTCCCTATACAGAGACTGTGAAAACCAGCGCACATTTTCGGGTTTTGGGTTTTTTTTTCTGCTATTGTATTTTTGTGTACAGAAAAGTGTGGTGGCCCTGATTTTTTGGTGGCTGAAGTGCATATTAAACAGAAAGGTAGTTTAGAAGAACCCAGACTTTGCTCTATTCACCACACTCTCTCTTGTTAAGCCATGCCTTGAGTCTCAAGAGAAATTCCTGTTTTTGCTGGCCGTGCTTTGGTTCTATATAAGGCTCCTGGTTCATTGGTTTACTCACACTTTTATAGAATATTTCCTAGGGGAGTGGAAGCTTTCTCAAACTGCTTTGACAAAATATCACTTTGAATGAATATTAATTATTCATAATTTTTTCTTATGTTATCCCTTTAGATCAGGGGTCTTAAACCTGTCCAGAAAGGGCTGCTGTGGGTGCAAGTTTTCATTCCAACCAAGCAGGAGGCACACCTGATTCCACCTCTGTAATCAGTTGGTCTTGGTTTTCAGTTATTCAGGGGGTGTGGCTTCTTCTTGGTTGGAATGAAAACCTGCTCCACATTTACTCACTTAAAATAATGTTATTGAACTATTGGCAGTAAATGTGATTAATTGGAAACCATTTTTGGTCAAATTTAAGCAAATGCAACCATGGTTTATTTGTAGTAGAACTATGTTCATTTCATGTTTATAAATTTGAGTGTGAAGAACTTGTTCAAGGTATAAAGAGCACAGAATTCTTCCAAGAAACTCTACATAACATGAAGGTTTTTTAAACCTTTAAACTGCTTTATTCACACACCCCTTGTATAAACATGATTCTCTAAATAACAGTCCATTGAAAAGTTCTTCTATGGCCAGACACATTCTGGCAGCCTTACTTTTACGAGTGTTCAGGGGATTAACTGTACTAAACTAGGCAAAAGAATCTAAATTTGTAATAAATTACTGCTCTAGTAAGTACATGGGTAATTCGATTTTTAAAAATGACAGTTTTATGTATTCTATATCAACAAGTGAGTCTGCCCTTCCAACTTCGATTTCCCATTCGTTTTGATGTCCTGGGGGGAAAAAAGCCAAACAGTGAGAATCTGCCCCATCAACAGAATTAATCTGCTTGTTTCAGTGAGCTGTGAATGAGACATAATCAGACAAAATGAAAGAAGAGGTGCTAAATGAATGAATATAAGTAGAGATGCCATGGGAGGCTGTAAGAAATCTTAGCTCCAGCTTTACACTTCATGCAGAACAGCACAGACACGCAGACGCTTACTCAAGCTCATGTCGTGTGTCAGCATATCTGTCTTCCGGGCTGTCAGCAGCACTAAGGCCTCGCAGTATGGGCAGTGCTGATGGTCCGCTTGAGTGATTTATTTATACAGCAGGAGAATAAGGACACACACCGCACACTTGAGTGCGTGTGTCAGTGTGGAGCAGGACTGACCGAGTGAACCGTGCGAGCAAAACTCCTAAAGAGCTTTTTCTTTTATTTTCTGCTCTAGCATTAGTTCCGTTAGAAATTCTCTCTCCAGGCTACTTGTGCACTCTCTCTTTTCAGCTGACTGTATTTTCGTAATGTATTTAAAGTAATACCAGATATGGATAAGTTTATCTGCATCAGATTTTTCTGCTCTAACAGCAGTTTCAGATGAAGATGGACTTGATTATTACGATTAATATATATATATATATATGTATGTGTATGTGTCTGTGTCTGTGTCTGTGTCTGCACTGGTAATGATGGTCTCTGACAGACCTGTTTTTCCCTCTGTTGTGCCCTGGTTGGCACATCACAATTGCGATGTTTTTATGCTTTTAATCTTGTCTTTAATGCCAGGCTAAGACCATTATATCAGATTGGGGTTTTGACTGAGAACTAAATCCTCTATTATTCGACTCACTGCCCTTAATTCAGCTGATGTTGAAATACATGTTTCATCATGCCCTTGCCTGCATTATATTTTAAGGCATGATGGTTTTCATATACCTAACATTGTGCTTATAAGTACATAAAACGAACAGCATTAAAACGGGCAAATTGTTGTTAAGTTGCACAGGTAACTGATGTTAACATGCATTTGACTTTTTTTTCTTTCTATTGTTAATTTTTACTAATAGTTCAGTGAAAACTGAAACTGCCATTATTTTCCCACGTACCCAAAATGTAGTTGATCAGTCAGTCTTTGGCATGTTTTGTTTGATTTAGACATGATTTTTCTTTCAAGCTTTTGGTGAGAGAATATCATTTAAATTGAGTTTCATTACTGTCCCCTGTTCCCAGGCGAATCTTTGCTTTGTTGACATTGATAACCACTGCATCGAGCTGCCAGAAGATTTCCCCCAGTTCCCCAACAAGACTGAGTTTATTCAGGAGCTGAGCGAGGTGCTGCTGCAGTATGGCCTGTCTCCTGAGGGGGGCGTCCCGTCACCTGCTCCCACCCCTACTCAGACATGTGTGACTGGCACAGGGATGAAGACTGCAGCCCTGAAAGAGCTGGTAGATGACGGGAAAAATGGGAACCTGCCAGGTGAAGCTTTGGATGTTTTGGAGCTGCTGCAGGGGAACCCGACTCTAGAACGCCTTCAGGCTCTGGCCAAGCGAACAGGGGTGAAGGTGGCCCGTCTGGAGTCGCTGGTGGCTGGGCAAAAAGCTTTAGGGGAAGATAATGTCGGGGGAAGGACTGGCATTGATGAAGAGGAGCTGAGAAACGCCAAGTTAAACGTGCAGCTGAGGGAGGTGTTCGCTGCGCGCTTCGCCACAATGTTCGCCGACTACGAGGCCTTTGTCATCCAGAACTCACCAGACCTGGAGTCCTGGCTCACCAACCGTGAGCAGATGCACAACTTTGACAAGGTGACTAAATAAAAATAGCTCAAATCACATTTGCAAACAAATATGTGAGAAAACTGTGAGGATAAAAATAAGATATAAAGCAGTAGATTACACTAAATTTAACAAAATTCAAGCCCAACAAATGCTGTTTATCTGTGAATACCTTAACTTTCCTATGTGCACTTTCTGGTTAGATGCTAAAGCACAAAGGTGTGAATGACAATATACAGATAAAAATATTGAATGAGAATAAGTACAGATAAATTGTATGTATTGTATATTGATACATAATTAAATATATGCAAAGCACCAATGAAATGTCCATATGCATGAAAAGGGAATGGCTTAGTGCTGTAAGTTAAAGTCCATGAATGTGACAGGGAAGTGAGGGAGTGGACTAGTATTGGTTTTGAGAGTTCAGAATGGTTAGGGTTAGGGTTAGGCTCCTGTAGCGCATCCCTGATGGAAGTGAGATAAGTGCTCCATGGTTTGGGATGTGGGGGGTCCCTGGTAATGCTGAGAGCTCGTCGCAGTTACTGTGTGTGCAGCAAATCTGCGATTGTGGGCAGCAGGACACTGATGTGCTCTTCACTACATGCTGGAGGGCCTTTCTGACTGCTGTGGTGCAGTTACCATACCACACCGTAATGCAGTTGGTCAGAATGCTCTCAACAGAGAAGTGGGGGTGGCTTTCTTTAACCTCCTCAGAAAATAAAGGTGCTGTGCCTTTTTGACAAAATTGAAGGTGTTAAATGTCGAAGAGAGATCAGTGGTATGGACACAAGGATTTTGAAACTACACACATGCTCCACCTCATTACTGTTTATGTGGACAGGGATGGGTCAACCCCCTTTGGTCTTCTGGTAATTCACAATGAGCTGTTTGGTCTACATGGTGTTGAGGGAGAGGTTGTGATCAGTACACCATGCCACTAGGTTTTGAACCTCCTTCCTTTAAACTGATTCATCTTAGTACAAGGAAAAATCTCATTTATCCCCCTCCAACCCAAACATTGTGTCCTATTTATTTTATGACCCCTACTTTCTTTTTGTCACTTAAAATATAGAAAAGGCCATTTCTGATTTCATGTGCAAGATTGTTCCATTTAGCTGTGTGTTTCATTTTATTCCTGACCCTCCCCGTCCTCTTTCCAGGCATCCTTCCTTTCGGATCAGCCAGAGCCCTTCCTGCCTTTCCTGTCTCGCTTCATTGAGACCCAGATGTTTGCCACCTTCATTGACAATAAGATCATGTCTCAGTGGGAGGAAAAGGACCCCCTCCTACGCGTGTTTGATGGACGAATTGAGAAGGCCCGTCTCTACAACGTGCGGGCGCCCAGTCTGCGCTCCTCTGTCTACCAGAGATGCACCTTCCTCAAAGAGTCCGGTGAGCATCTTTCCTGGTTTGTGCGGCGGTTGATGGTTGACTACCATTATTGTAAAAGGCACAGAGCACTGGCTGTTTATGTTTTTACTTTACATTACTGACTTGTGCGTGACTATGTATAGAAAAAGGAACTCTGAGAACCTCAGACTCCAATGGTTGTAAAACTTTCTCCAGGAACAGCTTATAGCAACCAGAATAATTTGTAAGGTGTAATCGCACACGAGCACAAATCCCACAGTCTAGTTTGACCCACAGTCTAGTGTGATCACTGGATCATGCCCGGGCCTGCTTAAGGAGCCTGGGCGTGTCTAGTGTTATCATTAACCATGTCAGATCACAGAACGTGTCTGTCCCATCAAACATAGCAGCAAAGGGATCACTTTGGTCTATGGCAGACACTTAGTTTTTGTGAAACAGTGTGTGAAATTTTGGCAGGTTAGAGTATACAAGAGCACTTCAAGATATCATGCCCCTATCTTTATGCTTGTGGAAGAACCATTGAAAAATGTTGTCACAAGCTGAATAAGTTGTGGGTTCAGTAGCTGAAGGTACAGCGTGCACTGTGTAAATCTGGCGGCTTGCCGGACAAAAAAGGGTAAAGCTGTGAGTGTTGTGGTGATGTAATCACGCTCAGGTCCGGAACATTAAGAGCAGTGTTAGAGGCGAGCGAGTCGGGAGGGAGAACAGTCGTGCTCGGGCTTGGAGGAGAGTCAGAGGGGGATGAAAAGAGGAGAGAGGAATGAAATGACTGAACAGAATGTCCTTATGAGTCATACTAATGAAGAGCTTTGAAAATCTGCCAGATGCTCCAGAGGAAAAACACTGGAGACTGGCATTGTAATGTGTCCTCGCTATGGACCAGTCCTCTGTCTGTGTGTGTCTGTGTGTGTCTGTGTGTGTCTGTGTGTGTCTGTGTGTGTCTGTGTGTGTCTGTGTGTGTC
>JBBPCY010000130.1:20041333-20076956 GCA_037974405.1 Brachyalestes nurse | reverse complement strand
TAAACACAAGTACATCTTATTGAACATAATTTATTTTCATCACCAATTATCATAGTAGAACAGCTTTCTCCAGCAGTTTGTGATGCATTTTGGAAACAGGAGATGACTAATGGACTGGACTAATGTGCCACCTGGCTTGAGAAAGCCATTCTCTATTTTATATATATATAAAATATTTGAAAATACAGTTGAAATAATGTGCAGTAATAAGTGTGGCACACTGTACTGTGTGTAATTTGGTGTGAAGGGCGATTGGCTCATGTGAGTTGTGTGCACTGTCTTTAGGCAGCGGATTTGCTGTGGCATCATCTACAAAGGCCGGTTTGGAGAAGTGCTGATCGACCCCCACCTCTATAAGCCCTGCTGTCAGAAGAAACAGGAGCAAGAGCAAGAGGAGGAGGACGAACAGGAGGAAGAGGATGTGGATTTGGTGAAGGAGGAGGTACAGGCTGGCCAGAGCCTACTCGTGTCTCCGCTCCCGCAGCCACTCTCTCCCCCTCTGCCGGTCAAAACTGGGGCAGAGGAGGAGGAGGAGGAGTGGTGACCGCTCTTCTCGGAGAACTGACTCGGCATTCTAAGGAAGCCTTTGAGGGTTTTGGGACTGACGTGGTCTCCGGGCGCTCTTAAAGAAGTCCTCTCAGATTGCCTTTAATTCAAGAGCAGCTGGAACCTTGTCTAAGTTTTGTGGGTTTGTTTGTTTTGTTGATGTGGGTGGGGTGGGCTTCTGTTGCTTTGGGAATCTGCTCATTGTTTGATTTCTTTGTTTAATGTATCTATTGTGTGTGTTTTTTTAATTGATCTCCTTACTGTTACCCAGATTCCTTTTTCTTCACTTTTCTTGATGTAATAATCTTTGTTTAAACTTGTCCTGTTCAGTATGCAGGATCTGCACGTCGTGATGATGTAGAGAGGGAGCAGGTGCTCAGTCAGGGGAGCAAAGTCTTTTTTGGCTCCCAGGATTGAGCCATAATCTAATAACACAGGTCAAGAACAAAAAAAAACCACAACACTGTTCTAAAGCAGTTTTTCATGCTGATTTCAAATCTACTTTGTTTTCACATCAACTTTTTTTAATTATCAGCAATATTAGATTAGCTATAGACTTGCATGCGGTTTTTTATTAAACTGTTTCAATATTTTCAGTGCGAAGTCAGATAAGCGCACACTGTGGCATAGATACGACGATCAGTGTGAGTCAGCTACCACTGTTTCTTCAAAAACGCTTAGTATATGATTATTATATGCTAATTATATCAAATTTCATGCAATATATAACTAGTTTCATCACAAACTGTATGTGCTACGGAAAAACTGAACACAGATTTGAAATCAGCATGAAAAACACTACAAAACCCACAAACTTATCTCTGATGATTTTGACTTGTTGACCTGTGTAATCTCTCTCTCCCCTCCTCTCTTATTCTATATGTTTTTGTTTAGTCCTTTCTTTGTCTCCTCACTGCTTCCTCCTTTCTCTCTGTGTCTCAGGCTTTATTTATTTTTTCCTCCGGACTTGGAACTCAGGCTCGAGCACTGATTTCAGCGAAAGTTCTCTCTTCTGTTCTGACCTCAGACATTGTAGGCCAGTCAGCAAAACTGACCCCAGTTCAGTGTTTCACTGCACATGTACCCACTCAGCATTAGAGTGCTGCTGAGACAAGCTAAGCAAGAGCAACCAAAAAACAAAAAATCTGGAAAGTAATAAAAAAACACTTATGTAAATATTCAGAGCTGTACATTTTCAGCAATATTCACATCATGCATGAAAGCCAAGCAAGCCATTGTCCTAAAGAGAATCTGCATGAATACTGCATGGCCTTCAAAGAGTTTCGAATTATTTTTTATTTGCTTTATCTGACCTTTCGGGCAGGTTTTGATACAGCTCTAATAAATATATATCTATATTTTTGTAGATAAAAAAAGAAAAGGACAAAAATTGATTCACGGCAATGTGCTGTTCTAAGATACCAATTTCCCTTCATTTGTGGACTTTAATACGTATGAATTAGACACAGAATCGTGTTCTATTTATTCATTTCACATATACACTCAATTTCACAAACAGTACCTCTTGTCTTTTTTCTGCATATGTAAATACAGTACTAAAAATGTTTTTGATGTTTTGTAAGGGTTGAAAATATTTTGGGGTCTTTTGTGAGTGATTATATACCTGTTCTGTGTCTTGTTTGGTTTCTTCAGGGAAGCTATTCTTTTTTTCTTTTTACATATATATTAAGTTCCATTCTGTATTGAAAAATACTGAGAGATCTAGTCCCTGTAATAGCTTTTACTTTTTTACTGTTTTTCCAGATTTTTTTTTAGATTTTCCTTGCTTTCCTAAAGATCTGTAATCCTGCTCAATTTAGTCAAGCCCTGGTTAGACACCCATTCTTGACCTGCATGCTTTTCTTTTGTAGTTCAACAGATGGCACTATACTGCAGACCTCTGAATACTCTTTAAGCATATTTCAGTACTGATATTCCCACCATTTTCAGTGCTAGCTTATTCATTACTCTCATACCAAATGTATAAATATTTGTAACTGATATTTTGTGATTAATAGGGCTGGCCAGGTCTTGGTCAAACAGCTCCAATGTTCTTTTTTTTTCCTTCTATTTGTAAATCGTTGTGTTGATTGGTGGTGGCGGCTCCCTTGGTCTGGGTGCTGATGTATTACTGAATGACATGAGTTGATCTCTACAGGTTTTCCACTTTCAGCTGTCTGGGTCTGTACATGGAGCTCTAAATCTCTGTGATTCTTTCTTCTGCAAGCGTCTCTGACACAGTATGCTACTTTATTTGTAAATACTTTAAGACGATGAACTGAACAGTAATTATATTCTCTTTGTGTATTATTTATTTCATATTTATTTGCAACATATGGTTTAAGTCTCATAGGCAGCAGGAGTAATCCATCAAACACAGCTAATAGCGTTACACCAGTGGTTCTCAAACTCAGTCCTCAGGGGCCCCTAAACTGCCCCTATTTTTTTGCTGTATCCTTGCATGTTGAAAGTTGGGCTGAAGCAAAAATCTGGGCTGTCTGGGGATCCATGAGGCCCAGTATGAGCACTACAGCTTTCTACAGTGCACATTTCCCATTTCCCACCTCATACAAATACAAAACGAGTCTGGCTCTGATTTTGGTTTGCAAACGCATGTTTAGGAATATGCTGAGTGTAGCTGTATCTTTTTTTTTTTTTTTCCTTCAGGTAAAAATCATGCCCAATACATACTTTTTTTCAGCGTAGTCCCTTAGTTGTCGTACTCTGCCGGCATGTATGGTAGCTATGCACTTTGTATTGACTTTATTAGAGATATATGAAGCAGGTTTTGTATTTTTTTACGTACTCTACTTTTTACTTGTTCCTCAATAAATGTAGCTTGTGATGTTCCAACTTGTTATTCTTTGTGTTCATGTCGTCTCCATCCACTGTGGAAAATTATAGTCTGTGCTGCATACTGGAATATGGTGGGACATTTGACAATAAGTTGTAAACGAACAGTCTGCATAAATGTGCACACAGATTTCTCTTTCTCTCTCTTGTTCTCTCAGCATTAGATATTAAATAAAACAAATAAACTGATTATTAAAATGTATAATAATGATAAATTGTAAATACATATTAACTTTGGAACTGAACCATGCATTGGATATATAAATGACTTAGTTTTTATCATTATGGCAGCTCATCAGCAGGTGTGTTACAGTACTTTGATGGCTCTGAGAAAGCATCCTCTCTCACAGCTGAGCAAAAGGACAAAGATTAATCTGGACGAATGTGAAGGGCACTGGATCAGTGTCTGAGGCCGGAGATTCCTCAGCTTCCAGAGGAGTCAGCATTAGTGAGGGAGGCTCTAAAAGTTCTAGTGCTTGGGCAGTGAAGGTCCTGCTGGACGGGATGTAAGCCGTGTCTAAACTGAATTAGCTTGTTACCACAGTGAGAAGTGATGAGGAAGAACAATGAACAGCCTAGATGCTTCTATGTTGTGCTGTTGGGAGTCCTGGAGAATGGATGTCTGAGGAAACATTGTTATATAATGCATTCATATACACACTGTACTGTACACCAGTTAGCAAGTTGTGGAGTTCAAACCCAAATTATCACACACTTGTCCCCAAACCTTTTGTTGAATATGAATGTTTCAGCTTGTTATTAAAATTCCAGAGGAATCTTGTTTAAAGGAAGCTATCACCAGAGTCTTACAGAGGAGTTGTTAGAAGTAAGTTGGTCTGACTTCGCCTTATATACGCCATGCTTACGAGCTAACCATGCATTGTTGTTTGCCTTAAGCGTTGCCTTTAATCAACTTGCAAAGTGCTGAGAGAGCTAAATTGTAAGCAACGGAGACATCAGGAACTCTACTTCGAAGGTTACATCGCAGAGCAGGGCGCGATGTCCTTCTCCACATTCCTCCTGCAAGCGGAGAGCGCTTCCCCAAAACATTTCCTTTCCAGTACTTAGGTGAGAAAGATAAGTCACACAGAATTCATTACAGAGTTTCTAAACTAGGCACACACATATGTGGACGGATAAAACACATCGTGGACGGTTAACTGCTCAATAATTATGCATGAAAAGTTATACATAAAGATGATACATAGGTGAAACTGAAAGATAATAACAATTCTCCAACACTTTCATTTATACAAATCGAAAAAAAGTATGTGGATTTTTTTCTCCCACTTTTCTTCCCTAATTTAGTTATGTCCAATTCCCACCTGCTGCCTAGGACTCCTCACTTGATGGTACCTACACTGGGAAGATTAAGGCTAGCACATGTTCTCATCAAGTGCCACTACATCCTTTTAATCTGTTGTTATAAGAACATCACTGGACTGCTAGGGAACACAAACTGTCAATTCTGTTTTGTCAGCTAACAGGTGCCCACACTGGCATCGTGGTGGTTAATGGTTAATCCTATCCACCCAGAGAGAGTGAAACCAACAATTCTCCACATCCAGCCATATCCAAGTCATAAAGTCTGGTTGAGATTTCTTATCATCTCCACATGATTTAAACTGAGTGTGTGATGATTTTGCACAGTGCTAATTGATATCTATAACTACCTCATAAAGACACCAGACATCTTAAAATATTTACGTAAAAGCCTCAGACAACCTATATGGAATTACCCATTGGAAGAATAAACAGGCCGTGTGGATTCTTTATATGCAGTGTACACCAACAGGGACCTTCATGACATTCCATTCAAATACATAGACTTTAATATGGAAATAGTCCTCCTTTGCAGCTATAACAACGTCAAGTGTTTCTCAGGGAATTTGAGCCCATTCATTCTGTAGAGCATGTGTGAGGTCAGACACTGGTGTTGGATGAGGTTGAGGTCAGGTGCAGCCAGTCAAGTTCTTCCACACCGAACACATCCAGCCATGTCTTGCTTTGTGCACTGGGGCACAGTCATACGGAATAGAAAAGAATCTTCATCAAACCGTTTCCACAAAGTTGGAAGCATGTCCAAAATGTCTTGGTGTACTTGATTTAACACACTTGTGCTAATGGGTATGATTGAAACGCCTAAATTTAATAATTAAGTGGTGAGTCCCAACATATGGAGCAGCAACAATGCTAAGTACATGCACACAAATATTGAACACACATATACCTAAAACACAACTAAATAGAGAAACACATATTAGGATGTAAACAGTAGTCCATAAGTGATTGTACGTCAGCTGCTTCCTCCTTCCTCATTATGTGACAAATTGCATTATAAAAAATGTAATTCGGTTAACCGTCTGTTTCTCTCGGAGTTTCTCTCTCTGACTCTCAATTCAATTCAGTTCAGTTAAATTCAAAGTTACTTTATTAGCATGACAACTATTAGCACGTATGTTGTTAAAACTTGGGAAATTGGTTAAAGAACAGCAAAGCATATAATAAATAAATAATTTTGTAATGATTATTAATATTTATAATAAATATTAATGATTAAAATTTGTTGTTAAATATTGTCTCATTCGCTCTCTCTCACTCCGTCTCTGTCACTCCCCCCCTCCCGAGCGTGCTGTGAGCGCGCCCCCTGCGTGATGACATCATGATTGCTGGAGCAGCTGTCTGCAGGTCCTGATGGAGGGAATAAAAAGGTGAGGGCTCCTTACTTCTGGCCTCTCCGGGAGAAGAGCGGGTGTGTGAGTGTGTGTTCGGGCCCAGCACTCTCCTCCCTCTCCGTGAATGAGTGTCCCTCAGTTAGCACGGCTGGAGCCGCCACATTCACCCCCAGAGGAGCTCATGAGGTCAGTCTGAGTTTTTATTTAGGAATCTTCTCCCTTCCTGTATTCATGTGCTCGAGTTAGCATCTTGAGTCAGCACTCTGGGCTGGTGTGTCCTCCTTCCAGACGAGTGATGTGGATTTTATTGTTCAGGAGTGAGTTGTAACTGTGTTTGGCTTGTCTCTGCTGGGGATGTTTCTGGAAAATAGTCCGGGAGCGTGTGAATCTCTCAGAATTGCTTAGTCAGAGCTGCTGAAAGTTGCCTGTCTCACAAACATTGGGTTGCAAAATATCCGCTGTCATTTTAGCTGCACGTTTTGAAACGTTTAATAGGAATTCTATAAAAAGGCAGTAAGAAGTATGTTGCCAAATTCTATTCGAATTAGATTAGGAACACCCCCATATCTCCCTCAGTGAAAATGCCATTCTTGCATTACCTCTCAAATGCACAGTCACTGTGAGGGATGGCTAAAGTCCAGACTTCTAATTTGATTGTAAGTTTGGGGATGTCTTCCATGTTCTGTTATGTTTGTATTAAACTTAAAATCCAGCACGGTGAGCTCTGTCCTGTGCCTGTGTGTTAACCCCATTTACAAATCCACCTCATGTTAAAACGGCTTGATAAGATGTCTCTGAATGAAGACCTGATTGTTTCTGTGATCCGTTTCAGTGTGTCTGGTGTTTTAAATCTCACATTCAAGCATCACATCTTCATGGTGTCTGTCTCTTCCTCTTCTGCTCCAGAAAGACTCAGACCATGGTTCACCTATCCCTGTCTGAGGCCTTGGATGACCTGGCTCCTCCAGAGCTGGTTGAAGAAAAGGATGTTGGGCCGGACGGCAGTCCAAAGTCTGACTCTTCTCAGACCTTCACCGCTCTGCAGCTTGCCCTCAACCCCTCCGCCACCGTCTACCACGGCTATGACACTTACATCGAGGACGGTCTCATCTGTCTCAGGCATAAGATTCGTAACATTGAGAAAAAGAAGGTGGGATCATCTGTTTGAGTCTTGGTTTGGGTAACCTCACTCTGACCCACGGTCATTTGTTGACTTTGCTGAAATCCGTCTTACATGTATAACTTGCAGCTGAAGCTGGAAAGCTACAAAATACGGATAAAGAATGGAGACGCACTGAATAAAGATCAACTGGTAACTCCTTTATATTTAAAATATTGCATTCTTTACCTTTTTCTTGGCTTTAGTTTTCTCTTTCATGATCATAATGTCAATATTGGTGTGTCAGGAGGCCGTGATGAGGTATGAAGAAGTGGTCCACAACCTTAAATTTGCCAAAGAACTGCAGAAGACCATAAGTGCTCTCACTCAAGATGTAAGACTTCATGTAAATTCCTTAGCATGTTTTCATAAATGGTAGCTTCACAAGAGCTGGTAGAGTGTGGGTTGTTTTTTTTTTTTTAAGACTAACAATTTTTTAAACAAGTTAACTTTTGGACTGTTTGTTCATGCTTTCAATATGAAATTGATGCAACACCACTTATTTTTTTGGGTTTTTTAAACGTTTAACAGGGTTCTCACAGGTCCTTGAAATCCTTGAAAGTTTGTGAATCTGAATAAATAAGTTCTCTGGAAAGTATTCAAGGCCCTGAAAAGTTTTTGAAAACTGGCATAAAAGGCTGTCCTTGAATATTTTTTGGAAACTGAAATTTCATGGATGACGACCGCTGTCAATCGGTTATTTTGCCATCACAAGTTTGTTTATAATTATGCCTATGCCAACTTTTAATTTGCGAAACTGCATTTTTGTTTCCCGTTTTGTTTTCGGTCTGGATCAGCATGCTTGTTCACAGCTTTATGCTCTGCCTTGTTCGTTTTTCCGGTGAAAAAATTCCCATAGAAAGAATAGGGCTCAACTTTCAGAGTCATGCTCAGATACGCTTCGTCCGAAACCCACCAAACTTCATGTGATGCATCAGGCCAACTTCACTGACACACAAACACGGTTGGTGATGGCCTGCACTCATTTTTCCCTTGTTTTTCGCTCATCCCTTTCCCCACCCGCTTTCATTTTTAATCCCATTGAAATGAATGCGGTTTCAGAAGAGACTTTCAGGCTCCATACCGTGACCAAGCCTTATGAAACTGAGACCTCAGGCCACACCACCACAGACACACCTGTTTAAACTAAACAGACAAAAGTATTGGGACAGAGCTGTTTCTGGGTGGTTGCTAAGGCGTGAAAGGCAGTTGCTTTGGTTTAAGAGATGGTTGCTATGGAGTTTCTAGGGTGTTTCTTGGCGCCAGGCCCATTTCAAAATTTCTTCAGGCTACAGCTACGAGACTCTGTAGTCAACTTCAGGCCTCATCAAGGCAGGGGACAAGAAGAGTCAGACGACTGCTGCATTTGAGCAAGCACACTTTTGTATTTTCTCTGTGGAAATGCAGTCTAGTTTCAACAAAAATTCCCTAAAACAGTAGTGTACATCCTTAATGTATGTAGCTTGGACATATCCATGCATTGTGGATATGAATGTAGGCTTTGAATATAATAGGCTATTCATTCAGTCCACTTTCTTGCATTGATTTTGTCCCAACAACTTCTATGCCAGTCTTTTATTGCGTTTGCATCTAAAATTGTTTATTGATAACCTGTTCAGCGGTAGCAGTAGGTAAAAGCTGCCGCATGCGGTCCATAAATTTGAGGATATTGGTCTTGGAAAGTCCTAGAATTTGATGTTAACCAAGGTGTGGGAACCCTGGTTTAAAAACATGGGAATATGACCAGACAGTGACCTACCATTTTAATCACACTTACACTAACGATGCTCAATTTTGTGGTAGTTGTTGAAGGCTCAGAAGAAGGCTTTGCAGCGAGAGCAGACTCTGAAGGTGGAGGTGGAGCAGAGGCGGTTGAGCGTGATGCTGCAGGTCCAGTACGTCCTCCGCAGTCTTCAGAGAGAAGATGTTCGGAGGAACTTCTGCAATGCACGTGGATATACTAATGTCCTGTCCACACAAGAAGTGCACAGCCTGCTGGACCTGGCCTCTTTACTAGGGTGCAAGAGGGACGAAAGAATGAGGTTTGTTGGAGGACATGTAGCTGCCCACTAGGGGAGCATGCTTTTAGGCCATAACCAAGTGAAAATACTGGATTTGACATTGCCTTAATATTTAATAGGATTGTTTACCAGCTACAACACATGATGGTTTAGGGGTTTCACGACACATCTAGTCGTTGCATCTGCCACTATTCTGATGACATGGCTAATTCTAGAGCTGGCTATCTTTGTCCTGTAGTTTAGAGGCTCAGATGGAGCAGGCCTCTTTTGTGTACTTGGATCTGCTGGAAGGGAAGGACAAACCAGTTGCTGGATCAACATGTGAGGTTTTTTGGTTTATTGTTTTGGTTCAATGAGTAATCCAAATTTATTTTAATGATTAAAACATCTTTTGAAAGTTTGGACATTGGATGCTCTCTTGGCCTTAAAATAACAGTTCAACACACTTGCTAATGTTGTTAACAAGGAATGGAAGCTAGTAGTCACCAATTAGTGACATTTGAGTAATGCTCATTGTTGACATTTGGCTTTGTTACCCACTTTAGCGTTATTCATTAAGTTTCTTTAATACTTACCTTTCTATTAATTTTTGGGTCTTTTTTTTTTAAGTAACCACTTATTTCTCCCCAAGATAAGCGCTTGAGGGAGAAGCTGCTGAGACTGGTGGACTCTGGTTTCTTTGATCACATCCCGACTACTCAAAAAGACAAAAATGAAGGTGCTGACAACCAGAAGAATGGTGCTTCTGCCAGACCAAGCAGCATTTCTGGTGAGTGCTTTTCACTTCAAAACCATACAGGTGGACTACATATGTGGTTTCAGCATTCATTGTATGTTGTCTTTGTCTGCAGCACTGGTCAGTTTGAACTCAAATGAAGTGCCTTCAAGAAAGGTAAGAACTTCTGTGTGTGGCTGCTACATTAAATGTTTTCCAACTTGACATAATTCTGTTCTATGGACAACTTAATGCAGCTCTTAACAGCTCTAATGTCTTTGGAGAGTCATTTCCATGATCTGAAGTTGCCTTCTGTTTCAGCATGTAGAAATGACTACTCAGACTGAATTAGGCTCTTGGAGATCTGGAACATTATTATTGCCACAGTTACTATAATCTATATATTTATTTTCTTGTCTGAAACATTAACCATTTTTTCTCCAGAATTAAGCCAGTCAGTAACTTTTGAATGATGCCAGTTTCTAAACAGACGCTACCTGCCTGAGACAGACCTCACTGGGTGTAGTCATGATGACGATGTGCCGTCACCAAATTGGAAGGCAGAATTCCTGGCTTTGAAAGAACGAGAGCCGCCAGACTCCTGGGAAATGGAGTTTTCTGACACTCCAGTGTCTTCCCAGTTAGTGCTACAAAAACCTTGGAAAGGCGCAGCCGGCTTCATACCCAAAACCCCACTCAGTATAAAAAGGCCCACTACTGACTCCAAACAGGTGAAACCTACTGCCTTTTTCTGTAGTTGTTGCATTAGGGTTTTATTATTCTCTTCTGTACTTAATCTTTTGCCTTTTTGTTACTCAGAAACGGCAGCGTAAAAACAAAGAAAACCAGGGCTCCAAGTGTGTAAGTTGGTTTTCTTCTGCTTTTTATGTACTTGGTCATGTTTCCTTGCACCCACCAACCAGCTGTCCTTTTCCACTAGGGTGGTGATATGGTTATCCCAGTGGAGGTGTTCAACTCTCCCTCCTCCCTGGCCAAAGACCCAGCGCAGCGCAGACAGCAGCTGGACCACCTGATGGATCAGATCACAGGGTCTTTTAGTTTCATACAGGTACAGATCAGTGTTTGGTTTCCATTCAATTAATGTAGCTGTGGCTTCTTTTGAGGGGGAAAAAATGAACATACTGTAATGTAACAGTGGTTTGCTGTTTAAATTTGAGAAGCTCAACTGTCAGTTTCACAAGAGTGAAGATATCTTGGGTCGCTGAAATTGCAGGAACTACAAATGGTGCCGAACAGCTGTATATGTATCATATGAGTTTAACCAGAGGCATGAGGTTTTATTCTGTGACTTCTAAAAAATTGTAATCTTGATGTTTCTAGTTAAAACATCCCCAAGTCATAGGTTTGTGATGCATCTAAATGTTCTTTGTCAGGACTCTTTGCTGGATGGCGAGGCCTCCCCTACTGAAGGGCGGTCCAGGAGACTTCGCCTGTCTCCTGGCTCTAGTCCTCTAGGTAAAATGTTCAATTTTATCTCCCTTTAGCAGGTACTTAGGTACTCCGGTTTAGTATATGGCTCCCAATTCTATGGAGCAGTCAGTCTGACAAAAGGAAGCATAGCAGTATAATACAGAGACATGTTTAATCACTACTTCTGTTGTCTAAATAGTAAACTCATGTTTGCTAAATTGTAATCTGAAGATTGTCTCCTTTATTCCACAGTACTGAGAGAGCAGAATAAAACTCCAGCTGACATTCTGCCTCAAACTCAGCATGTAAGTCTCTTGGTCATCCGTTCAATTAGGCAAGACTTTTTGTGCAAGTGCTTGCATGTAAACCTTCCACAGACTCAGGACCTCTCTTGTGACTCTTCTCATACCAGTCTACTCCTCTGCATGTCCGTCTGACCTCTGGAGAAGTTAAAGACCCTCTGGCCAATGGCGACCAGACTCTAGACAGTTCAGACTTGGACCTACACACTGGAGATACCATACATGTAAGGCCCATAATCCAGCCTATACGATCTAGTGTCCTTATGTTATATGTTGGAGGTGAGTGAGCAGTGCTTTGGTCTTTTTAAATGTGTGGTGATTGGCCTTTATTTAAAATTAATGTTTTGTTGGACAGGAAATGGGCAATTCAGTGATTTGTCTTAATATAAAATGTCTTGTTGGAATATTCAAATTCCATCTGGTTTAAAAAATTATAATGGTTTACTGTGGTTTGGTTGCAGGCAAAGCAAGATGAGGGCTTCACCTCCCCACCCCTGTACCGCAGAGAATCATGCATGTCTCTACCTCTTGAAGACAAGAGCTCTACACCGGTCTGTGTTTTAACTCAAGTCACCTGTAACATCCAATTACCTTGTTTTCAAGAGCTTTTCAAATAAGTGATCTGGTCTAGCTTCTTCTACATATTTAGCTGTCACACATTCTGGTTTCTTATGGTGTGTATGACAGACAGGAAAGCTTTGTAATGGAGAAATGCCAGCATCTATCTCAGCACAGACCTTCTCCACGCCACCTAGCAGGCGATCTCTCACAATGACCCCTCCCTTCAACAACATGCATTCTGTGAGTCCACATATGAACATGGCTCCATTCAATGAGTGTTAACAATTAGAGCTGAAATAAAGGGTGTTGTGTCCTTAAGATGTCTTCTTTCTTGACCAGGTGTTCAGTGGAGAGGATCCTGTGACTCTGAGTTCTGAGGTGAAAGCTGAAAGTGGCTTTTCAGGGTCTTTAAGTCTGAGCTACAGTACAGCTAGTACAGTGAGTTACTCGACAGCTAGCACACAGACACCAGCTGAATTCAGCCTTCCTCAAGATGACCTGCAGATGGGTAACAGCAAAACGTCCTTATAACACTACATTCACATGCATGTACCGCAATACTAATTTCATGTCTTCAGTTGGGGATTATCCCTAAAAGCTCTGTTTGGGACACTGAGACTGAGAGTGGGAGTAAGATACTTAAGGGTTTCTGTATTCCTCCAACAATTAACTGGTAGCTGTAATATTAATCCATACATTTGCAACCATAGACTTTGTTGCAGTCTTCATTATATATCTACTGAGAGTTAAGTGATGTAGTGTATTGATCACAGACAAAGGTATTTGTGGCATTAAACTGTATGATACTGATCCTGTGAACGTTAAGACCATGGTATGTTCTACTTAAAATAAGGGAAAATGTTAGTTTGTTGTACATATTTATACATTAAGTATTCATCAAAATGCAGTGGCTTTTTTTTTAAATAATAAACAATAGTTAAGTCAGTGTTTGGTGTCTGACCAGTAAAAGTTTACAAGGGGTCTTTGGGGATATTGCACTTAAGTAATTTATCATGAAATGTTAACATACTGAAGCCAGCTGTTCAATTTTATTTATTTTTTTGCAGAGAGCGCCTACTTGTCAGAGAGTGAAGTCAGTGCTACGAGTCAAGGTTTTTCTTCTCCTAGTCCCTCCTCTGCCCCCCAGTCTCAGTCCAGCCTCAGCCAGCCTTATTACCCCCGCAGCACACTCAGAGGTACGACACGTAACAGGGGACTTCCACACTCCTACCGCTCCCCAGGGTCTTCCAGAGGTACCTACCCTCCTGTTTCTCAGCCACTCAATGCCAGGTCTTTCCTTTAGCACACGCTTGCTGGTTTGTGTTTTTTTTTTTTTGTTTGTTTTTTTTTTTGCCTGTCTTGTTTTTATTAGGTTTTAATTCAAAGCTTTGCTTTGTGTGGTGCTGGTTCAGTGTAGATGTGTTGGTTCAAGATAATTAATAAATTCATTTTGTAGAAATCAGTTTTTAATCGTGAATGCCCACCTCTTTACTGTTAGGTGGTTATGAGGTCCATCGTGTGAATGTACGTGCCCCTGGAGGAAGCTTTGTGTCCCAGACCCACAGAGAGCCTGGATCAGTGCTGTACAGCTCACGGGTAAAACGTTTTGTCCGTTCACTCCTCATGCTCATGATGTCTACTTGCTTGAGAAGCTGACTGAAATGTTTACACTAATGCTAGGAAAATGGGGGTCAGCTCAACCATAAACGAGCTGGAGGGACAGGAGCTCACAGAAATGGCTCTTCAGGTATGTTTTTTTTTTTTTTTTATTGACTTCACTAAGGAGTCATCAACTTTGTGTTCTGCTTTTTTTTTTTTTCCTGCTCTCTTACTGTCCCATCATTCTAATCCCTGTACCAAAGCTCGCATTTGTAAGCTCAGTGTTCTGGTAAATATTCAAATCTACAGTTGGGAAAATAATGATTTGGTCCCCTCCTGAATTTGCTGACTTGCAAAAAAATAAGTACCTCAAATTAGATACTGTTTCATTTTTATGGAGACAGAATATCAAGCAAAAATCATGTTATCAATATGTTATGACTTGATTTGCATTTCACGGAGTGAAATACATATTTGATACCCAAGCACAACACTACTTTGTCCTGGGTGGAGAAACCCTTGTTAGCAAGCACAGCAGTGACGTTTCTTGTTGGTCACCAGGTTTGCACACATCTCTGGAGGGATTTGGCCCACTCCTCCTTTACAGAAACTCCCAATCCTTTAGGTTTCTTGGCTGCTGCTAGGGAAGGAGGTTCTTGTCCAAGATTTTACAGTACATGGCCCCATCAATTGGCCCCTCAATGCGGTGAAGTCATCCTGTACCCTTAGAAGAAAAACATCCCCAAGCGTAACACTTCCACCTCCATGCTTGACTGTGGGGATGGTGATCTTCAGGTCACACTCAGCATTTCTCTTCCTCCTAACATGGCGGGTCGAGTTGATGCCAAAGAGCTCGATTTTAGTCTCATCTGATCACAGCACTTTCTTCCAAGCCTTCTCTGAATCATTTAGATGTTCACTGGCAAACTTAAGATTGGCTTCTTGAGCAGGGGGACCTTGCAGGCTCTGCAAGATTTCAGTCCATTATGATGTAGCGTGTTGGCAAAGGTGTTCTATTGTCTGTGGTCCCAACTGCCTTCAGATCATTTACAAGCTCCTCCCATGTAATTCTGGGCTGATCCCTCACATTTCTCATGATTGTCCTCACCCCATGAGGCAAGATACTGCATGGAGCTCCAGACTGAAGGCAGTTGATGGAAGAAATATAAAATTACCGGTTCTGCATAATTGCACCAACTGTCACCTCACCACGCTTCTTGCTGATGGTCTTGTAACCCATTCCTGCCTCGTGACATCCTTTGACAGCTCTTTGGTCTTCGAAGAAACTGAGAGGACAGGTGTGCTTTATACACATGAGTTAAGATCAGGAATATCTGTAATTGATGGATTGATTGTAATCTGTGTGCAACATGGACACACACCAGTCTGTGGGAGCCAGAAGTCTGGCTGGGTTGTAGGGGATCAAATACTTATTTCACTCAATGACCTGCAAATCAATTTGTAACATGTTTGGTTTTTTTTTTGCTTGATATTCTATCTCTCTCCATAAAAATGAATACCTCAATTAGGCTGTTCCTTTTTTTTTGTAAGTCAGCTAACTTATAAATTCAGCAGGGGATCAAATAAATTCCCATGCTGTGTATATATGTTTCTGTTGCTTGTAGTCCAGTATAGTTTCAGTTGATCTCTGCTTTGTATGACTTGGCATTTAGTTGCAGTGAAGTTTTTATTTATGTTAAACAAATGTTCATGTGTGGTAGCAGCAGGTTGGAGTGACTACTCTCAGGTGAGCAGTCCAGACCGGGAGGGGGCGTACCTGCTGGACTCTGGACATGGTGACTCCCTCTCCATTTCTCCCATGGAGATGCCCGTCACTGGCCAAGGTGCTCATACCCTGCTACCTGTGCATGTGTACCCCGTATCCCAGCAGCTCCGGGTGGCGTTCTCAGCTGCCCGTACTGCCAACTTTGCCCCTGGCACTCTGGATCAGCCCATTGCTTTTGATCTACTGCACAGCAACCTGGGAGAGGTGTTTGATGCACCTTCTGGCCGGTTTTCATGCCCAGCTGCCGGCACCTATGTCTTCATCTTCCACATTCTCAAGCTGGCAGTCAATGTGCCTCTCTACATCAACCTCATGCGCAACGAGGAGGTGATGGTGTCCGCGTACGCCAATGACGGGGCACCGGACCATGAGACTGCTAGCAACCATGCCGTGCTTCAGCTGTACCATGGTGACCAAGTGTGGCTGCGTCTCCACCGTGGTGCAATCTATGGCAGCAGCTGGAAGTACAGCACCTTCTCAGGCTTTCTGCTGTACCAGGACTGAGCGTCCTCACTTAATCTCTGCTATATAGGCACGTACAGTGGGGAGACCAGTGTGGATCAGGTTGGCTCACCAGTTACACTGCGCTTGTTGCACTTTAAGTCTGTTTGGTGACCCTGCTGCTGCATGCTAAGAGTTCCTGTCCATTAGCTCGTCAGTAACATTAGCCCTAATGTTAGACTCTTGATGTGTTTGCTCTTGGCAGTGTTTACATCCATTTTTACGGTTACCAAAATGTCATGCTACATGCTAATTGCACAAAGTACTGACTGGATGTGGCAGCACATTGTGTTCATTAATTCAGAGTTTTCATTCAGATGTGACTCTGCTGGTTTCTTAATTCCACTGGAGCCCTAAACTTTGCTCACTTTCAGTGTGGGATGTTGGAGCCATATGCGTGAAGCCAGGTCTGCGACTGGTGCCTTTTCTTTCTGGTTACTGAGCACTTGAATTGCTTATGAATTATCTGATAATACTTGACATGTCAAGCACTTTAAAAGGAGACACTTGTTGCTGTGTGTGTGTGTGCGTGCTATGGTTGATTTTGACCACTGACTTGCAAAACAAACCAAATGGTCCCTCATTGTGCCTAAATAAAAGATGTTGTGCAGTTTTTCAGTGTGGTGGTTTGTTTCTAGTTGTATTAAAAACAGTCAGTGTTGCCATCTGCTGGTGAAACTCTGGTTTCTTCGGGCCTGTATCTTGGATTTAAGTTTAGAGTAATTTGTTTTAAAATGCTGTTGTAGAGAACCTTGAGTCCCAAGAGTGGGGTGGGGTGGGGTGGGGTGGGGTGGGGTGGGGTGGGGTGGGTGAGCTCCAAAAGCTCCTTCCCAAGGTTATTACATAATCATGTGCTGCCAGTGTCTGAAGTTTGCCACATTTTCTGTTGGCATTACATTATACAATCCTAACCAGTGAACCTACATGTGTGTTTTGTCCTAGCAACATTGCAGGAAGACTGCAGGCTCCACACTGCTTTTCATTACTTTCTCTGGAGCTGAGAACACAAAGGTGTGTCTTTTTGGGCATAAAAGTCTGCAGTGGTCAACCTACACTTGATCATGTTCTCTTAACAGTGTGATGGAGCTCTTTGCCTATAGTCCCTAAAGCTTGGTGTTTTAATGTAGAGACCTACGAACACAAGCTGTATGCTGGCCTTATCACAGGTTTTAGGGTGGAATTGTTGTATTTGAATAACTTCACCAGAGGGCAGCATTGTTTAAACATTTATCGCTCTTTGCTTATGGTTACCAGGACTCTATCATGGCATGAAGCCACTTGAATGTCTTTGGTCCGAGATGGTAATATAATGTTTTTTTTTTTTGCAAACCCTTGTTGATCCTGTGATTTGTTTGATGGGGGCCAATAAATCTGTATAACCTGCCTATAGCTCCAGTCTTTTTCAGGGATACCTTGAAATGGTATTTCTTTAGAGTGGACTTGCTGTACAGAGTGGTTAAAAGTCTGAAGGTTAAGACAGAGCACCACATAGTTATAGTATATTAGAACTGACTGGCAGTGCAGCAATCTATAAAAAGCTGTTCATGACCAAAATGTGCAGAGACGAAGAGCAATGTCGAGTAACAAATATTCTTTGAAAAAACTGGCTGATGTGTCTCAGACCCTCTTTTTAACATAATTGCCTCCCTGAAACAAAAAAAAAAAAAAAAAGCATAAAGCCCTTCTGATGCTTGTTGAAGAAAGCAGCTTCTGAAGTGTGCTTTCGCGATTCAAGCCATGTACTTTGTTTTTGCAACAGCAGGCAGTGATGAACACAGGGGTGATTCACAGGACCTTTTGTGCTTCTGCACAGGATCATCAAAGCAGAGAGCTCCTCCAACCATATGGCCACACCTGTTCACAAACCTTTATCATCCCTCAGCTCCACCTGCTTTAGTGACGATCTGTGCCTCAGACACAAGCCAGCCTTTTCCTATTCAGCTACAGATTACAAATGCAGAGTTTCCTAATAAGAATATGCATTGTTGGAAGATATCGCACTAATTTGGCAGCCAAAGGGAAACACTCAGTGCCTAACTTGTCAATGCTTTTCATATACATACTGTCTGTACAGGCAGAAGGTTCAGCTGGAAAATCCTGAGCAAGCAAATCTCCCATTCTTTGGGAATTCTCATTGTGTTTCTAATGAGTCATTTATATCGGATCCATTTATGAGGGGAAGGGAATTATGAATGTCTCGATCCAGTCTAAGCACTTTAAATGTTCAGCAGCAGCCAATATTGATCGGATCAAATTTTGGGACATTGTAGGTTACCTAAATTGCCACATTATTTAGGTGAAATATGCAAAGCTGCCAATTACTTTTACTGTATACTCTTCTCATTTAAATGATTGGTTAATTACATTGAATCAAATTCATTTGGCAGATATGTTTCTAATGTAATGTTTTATTTGATAATGTATAGTACTGGCTAATGAATTTTTGTTTGAAGTCCCTAATAATTTTTCTACTAGTTTTAATTTTATGCAGTGACATCAAGGACTTGAGTGACCTTACTTTCAGGAATCACAGTGGTAGTGTGTTGTGTCTGCAAAGAATAGTTAACACAGCAATCAAACATGTTTGTTATTTGACAAGTTTTTTTATTTATTTTAATTAGACTGCATGCCTGACATTTGACACATGCTCTGTGTGCAAAAAAACCCCTAAAAGACTGTTAGGTTGAACAAGGGCAAATAATGTCACTGATGCAAAGTACTGCTCTAAGAAAGCATCAACATCTGTTTGGCTGCTAATGGCACCCCCTTGTGGAGAATTCAAAGGCTGCTAAACATGACCGAGTGAGTAAGTTATATGGCAGTTGCATGAGGTGCTAAAATATGTTTCAAATTTTTTTTTTTTTAAATCCTGAATGATTCCTGAATTGTTGTGACAGTAGTCATTACTGCTTTATACAAGACTAGGACTGAGATTAGTAAAACATTTGAAGTATATTTACAGGTATGTAATTCAAAATACATGGGTTTAATAATTGCCTACAGTGTTGTGCCAGTTCACACTGAAAAAGAACTGGTTCAAAGTTTAGTTCATTCAAATAAAAATGAACTAATTCACTTACATAGTAATTTTTTAAAAAACTCATAGTTCAAAAAATGAACTATTTCACGTTCATCCGTTAGTATTTGGAGTTTTTTTTTACATTTTCAATTCAATGTCCTTCTATCTGAGCCTCACTCAATCTTCTACTTCTATCTGTCATACCACTTAACAATCACAGACATAAGTTTAAAAAAAAACAGTTTTGAGGTTGAGAATAGATCTTACCACTTAAGCAAGAATCATGTTATGCTTAAAGTAAAAAAATGAGGTACAGGTATATTGTTTATGGAAATTTTATTCAGACAATATTAACAAAATATGAACAAAACGTGTCTTACTAAAATGCTACATTCAGACAATATTGTTTAAAGTGCTCAGAAAAGAACAAAACTAATAGTAAACAAAACGTGGTTTTTAGCTTTTATTTACATTTGAACAAAAAAGTGGCGTGTCCAAAATTATTGTACATCGTCTTATTATCTTCTGGAAGACGCCTATGTCATTTTCAGTCAAGAAGAATCTTGCTAGTTGAATAAAAGTAACAGTCAAAATTTCCCAGGGGTATGAATAATTCCGTGTTCGACTGTATATAAACCGCAATTTAAAAAGTGTAATCGTTGCCCAGCATTAATGTACAGTAATCCCAGCTAATTCGTGGTTCAGAGTTCAGTCATTCACAGATTTTTTTCTTAAAACCGAACTAATAGTTGTTTGCGGAAACCCCTGCAAATTCACAGAAACCATAGGTATCCTCTGCATTTTTATTAAATTATTAAGAAAACTATAATTGACTAATTTTGTAAAGCAAATCTTAATGTAAATTTAGCTACATTTCCATATAAAATGTAACTATACATTTTTTGGAACTATCCAGAGAACACAAAGAAAGCGTGTCTTGGGATGGTGAAATATCGCTGTATTCAGAAGCAGGAGGTTTGAATATAGCCAATCGAAGAACGCTATTTATTTCTCCTTGCTGCTGATTGAGGCAGGGGCAGTCCAGAATTTCCCCCATAGAGTGTCTCGAGTGTTCTCATGTTTTTCGTTTTGTTCTTTTTAAAGCCCTGTATTTTTATTACTGTCAATTAAATGAATTTATTACTGTATTTACTCTGCTTATACCAAAGAAAATGAGCATGCATGAATTACAGTGCAGTCTATACAGGGGTAACATTGGAGTTTTTACATTCTAGCACTGCGGGAGTTCAGTGTAAACTGTACAGTACAAATACGCGTTTACCTGTAAATGTATTAAAGTGAGTTTAAATTAAAATGAAACTGTTTTGGAAGCATATTTAGGGTTTACACTATAAAACACCACAAACTAAAGTAAAACTAAAGCTGGTGCCTCCCACACACAGCGCAACACGTCTGTACTGAGAATCAGAGGTCATGTTGACAGCAGTTTCCATGGTCTTTATAGTCATTGTGGAGGCAGAAGTTTGTTCTAGAGACTGTGTGTTATACTGACCTTTCTTTAGCCAGTGCAAACAGGTCTAATGCATCCCACAGGCCCTTCCTTTGGCTGGTAGATACAGCTGTAGATGGAGTGAGAGCCACAGAGAATAACGTCAATTTTGCCTAGGTTTTAAATGGCTAAAGTTTCTGAAGAATCCTGAAGGCTATGTAAGTGTTAGTAGCTGTGCTTTCATGGGAGAAAATCTACTGTTTTATTCTGTTTCATTTACTTAGCTATAATTCATCTTATGTTTCAGCACCCATGAACACAGTTCACTGTGGACATGAAATGGACTGTAGCGGCTTTCACTGTGCATTCATTCATCATGTCTAGCAAGGCATAAACTACAAAAATGAAGCACTAAAAAGTTATGCTCAATAAGCATGATTGCTTTAAATGCTTTGGTCAGTTTAAAATGAGATACTTTCATGCTTTCTCTTTATTCAGACTGAATAAGTCAGTATTTACTCAAGTATTTTAGTTGCACTGTTGTCTAAAACCACATTTCCCCACATCTGTCTGGAAGACCCTGCGTCTTTAATCCAAGAAAAGCTTGTTGGTTCAGGGAAAACTTCAAAATGTGCAGAGCAGAGGGACTTCCAGGACCAGTGCTGGGGAAACACTAGTCCAGTACTCTTTAGCCAGTTCCTGGAAAGAGGTCCTTTTTGGAGTTTCCAGTGTAGCGGTTTACAGTGTTCTGAGACTGGAGGGGAGTTACTGGCCTTGTGTTAGCATGAATGGCCGCATCTTCAGAGAGCTATAAACGGCAGAGTGCCAGACAGTACAGCACCTAGTGCTTATTTCCATCAACAGCCTGGTCTTTTGTGCTTGTGCGTCACAAACATAGTTTGGCTCTCTTAAAGTTGTCTACAGTGGCAGTTCTGGGCCAGCACTTCGCAGTGCTCTCAGTCACGCGTTTATTTACCCTGGGCACTCGAAAAGAACAGAGATTCCAGACAGCGACAGCTGAAACTATGACATTTGGTGGTGCATCTTGTCAAGAAATCTTTTAAAAATCAAACAGTAAGCTATTTTGGTATGGCAAACAATGTAGAGTGGTACTTTACATCCCACATTCTGTGTCGGGTGGCTCAGTGCAGAAAACATTTGTTTTTAACAAGCACATGACTTGGCACTTTGGTGATGCATCCTGGGGTCAGTGAGCTCAGCCACCATAAATCTGAGATTCTTTAGAAAAGCGGTGAGCCTGTACTCATTCCTAAGGACAAAGCCACGGAACCAAGAATTAACCCTGTTTGGCCCTTGCCTGCATATAGAAAACTGCATGGAGTAGAGTATTAACTAGCATGCCAAGCTGCTGCATGCTGTAATTTATTTGAGGAAAGACAAGTATCGGTGACTTTATTTGATATTATGCAGAAGACTAAGCAAAGTGAGGTGTTCCACTATATCAGATTAAAGTTACGATTTAAAAACCTTTATTTATTTTAAAATAACTGTAATGGAATGTTGTCAGATTGAAATACTAAATACCACTAAGACTTCCAGATATTTATGTATGATCAACATAAAGTGCAAGCAGAGTCTTTTATGTCAGTAATTTTCAGTACTTCTGTCATTTTTTTTGTCTCAACAAGCTAACCAACCAATAAACCAACTTACCAACCAATCAGCCAACCATCCAACCATTCAAACTCCATTCAAATAACTGAACAAATCAATCAGCTAACCAATCATTCACCCAATCAACCAATTAACTAAACAATTGAACAACCAACTCACCAGCTAAGCTACCACTGAACCAACCAACCAATCAGCTAAAAACCAAACAATCTAATAAATGAATAACAGAATTATTCAGAAACCTTATGTCTTTTATTTAAACTTCTACACCATTATGTCAAATGGCGCAGTGATATTTGACCTGTTTAATGTTATTCTTCGTATTTAAAGAAATAGTTTTTCTTGTGGAGGGTGTACAAGAAAATGATATGGTCAGCACTTGGAACACTCTCAGTTATCCTTTTAACACAAATACAAACATTGACCAAACTCCGAGGTATGGTGGGCCTTATTTGGAAGTGCTAAGTGCATAGAAAAACATATGAATCAGACATAAACAGGCATGTTGAAACCCTGCCAGCTTAATGAGCGTTTTCTCATTAAGGTGATGGAATTCAGACATTTTGCACAAAAGTAGGGCTGTTCAGCCTGTCTGTTTACATGTCCATAAAAAGGCCCAGGTGTGTGATTTTAACCTCAGGTTACCCCTATTTCCTCCCCCAGCAGTTTGCACTGCACCTTCATGCTGGCGCTTTATTTTTGTTACCAGCTCCACCTCCATCTCTAGACTAGCAAGTGAGATCTCCCGCAGGCTGGTGTTGCTCCGGCTTCTCCAAATTAGCCTGCTTATTTTCACTCGACATGCAGAACGCTGTCTACTCACGTGTCTGTGATCCACTTTTAGTTACAGAAACAGCAGAGTTATTGTAGATGGTTAAACTAGACACAACACACTGTGCTTTTATTATAGTCTTCATATTATGTTTTACAGCACTGAAAGTAATCTTTTTCAGCTGAAGTATAAGGATAGGAGGGTCTTTTGGCTTAGCTGACAGCTGCATGTTTAAGTAGTACTTAGTGGGGATCTGAGGTGGGGTGTACAGTAGCAGGCATTGGACATACAGGGGTAGACTGAAAAAAGCATGAAAAGGTTTCCACATGTAGAATGGACTTTCACACTGGGGTCAGGTGCAGCGGTCAGATAGTCTGCATCAAATATTTCGTTCAGACACAGTCAGGGAGATGGTAATGGTTAATTAAAATTCTTGTCTTATCACCATCAGGTTTAGTTTTAGTTTGTTTTAGTTACTTACTTTTATCTCTACCTATTGGTAGAACTTGCTTAACAAACAGGATTGAAGCTCTGAACCCCTGGTTTTAGCAGCACCCTCACTAGAGATTAGTAGTTCTTGGATATATATCACTTACTTATTTCAGATTATGCATCACAGGCTGTCTTTTCTGTATATTTATTCTTTAAAAAGCATATTTCTAAGATTGACTCTAGTTATCTTATAAATAATTCTAAGTGATATTTCTAAGTAACAGCAAATTGAGCTATTACATTCGAAAAAAGTGAAAATATTTAGTAAAGGAAATAAATTTGATCCTTATACAGCATTCTAAGTTCAATTCTTTCATATTTTCCAACAAACTAATTCAACAGTTTTAGTAGTGATGGGCTGTACATCTTTTGCTTCTTAGCTTCTTAGATTCTTTTGCAGTTTACAGACTAAATTATGCTTCTTAGGAGAAAACATAATAATAAAAAAAACTTAATAATAAAAAAACTGTTGTCAGGCTTCAAAAGGGATCCCACATCTAAAACAACACAGCACACTCTTCAAAATAAAGGTGCTAACAAGGGTTCATGGTATGATGGCACTGACCAACCATTTTTGTTTCCTTTTCACAAATAGTGGGAGACGGTTTTGTAAATGAGGTGTATAAATGTGAAGAACCCTTTTAAACTCCACACAATGTGACGGTTCTAGAAATACTATTCAGTTGTTTTACATTATAGGAAGATTCTTTGAATCTTTAAAAAGTTTTTCATGCTCGCACTATGGCGTTGCTCAAAGCACTTGTTTAAGGGACCCTTTTCGTGCAAAACGAGTTTGGTGCAGTATGTAAACTTTGTTAAAGGTATAAAACTGGTTACTCCCCATTCTGTACAGGTTTTATATGGAAATGAAGCTGCAAAAACAGTCTGTTTTTAAAAACCAACACATTTACGTACATCTGTTAATTTAACCTACAGCAGTTAAGCCCTATAAACTGAAGTTGTATGGAGTGTTTCAGTTCAGACTGCTTTTTTTATGAGGCACAGTATAGAACAGCCAATCACAGCATATTTACACACATCAGTGTTATATGTACAGCAGCAGCCTGTTTAAATCTAAGGGACAAAGAGATGTTGGAAAAGTTGCCATGTAAAAATGACTCAAGCATGTTGTAAGACAAAAAACAACGTAAATGTCACAAGTGGATATTAGGAAAAAAAACTGTAGATGATGGGCCTTTGAAGAGTGTAGAAGTTATTAGCGATCTTAAAAATCTTAACAAGAACAAAAACAGTAATGATAATAATGATAAGCAGAAGAAAGAAAAAGAAGAATGATTTCGTATTTTATAGACATCTTGCATCTCCATTTTTGTTGGTTTTCATTTTTTATGATATTTGATAACACCATCTTGCATATAGTTACCATTTTTGTTCGTGCAGTGATATCAGCAAGGGAACAGCTAGCAAAAATGTGTTAAAGGATGATTGTAAGTGGAAAGTAAATTACTCCTGAAAATATATAATCGCTTCCTTTCTGAAATTAATTTTATAGATAAAGAAATGAGAAGGTGTGAATTCTTGTGATGCCAGAATAGTGGCTTTAAAACTGCTGCTGTGTTGTGTTGTGCTGGAACTGTTATTCAGATCCCTGGATTCACTCATCACCTCACAATATTCTACCTTCTGTCTCTTTCTCTTTGTCTCTTTCTTTCTCTCTTTCTCTCTCCCTCCCTCCATCCCTCCCCCCCCTCTCCGTCTTTCTCTCTCTCTGTGTCTTTCTCTCTTTCTGTCTTTCTCTCTTTCTGTCTTTCTCTCTCTCTGTGTTTCTCTCTGTGCATAATAATTTGCTCAATACAGTATAATTATATTTTACTGGAAATTGTGTCTGGAAGCACTCTGCAGGGAAAAAAGCCCGTAAAAGAGGTTCTTTCGCTCCAATGGTGAAGTGTGTTATTGTGTGAGGAAGAGTGAGGCAGGTTTTTCAGCTAATTCTTGTTTTTCACTCCTTTAGCTCATCCTCTGACTGAGATACTGCAGCAGTGCATTTTACACAGTAATATTTCCTTTGTCTCTTTCTTGCTGCCTGAAAAGACTCATCATGCACGCACACACACACACACACACACATGCGTCTATACCTGAAATGGGTCTATGCTGATAACGGAAGCCTCTTTTGAAAACAACCATCGTTCTGAACCTGTTTTTTCTGATGTGTGAAATCTGACGCTGTGGTCTGAGGTTCAGGATGGCTTTGATGAGGTATTCGTTCAGGCATGATATCTGCATCCCCTCGCCTCACAAAAAAATCTCGGAGGGGGTTTGTTTACCCAGCACAGCTCAACGGCTGCGATTCTACGGCCATTTCAAAAATGTGTGTACAACATATTTGCTATTAATTTAATGTAAATGTAATATGACAAGACCCCATGTGTTTAAAAGTTAATATCTGGGAGTGTCTTGCTATGATTTAAATTAAATAAATAAATAAATAAATATATACACAATAAATGAATGAGTAAAGGAGCATTTTCTGTTCCTGGGGTTGTTACTGTGTTGTCTTCACAAACCTAACCTGAAAGTTGGTTTCAGTGCTAAGGGCTGCTTTTTTGAGTTGTTATGCTAACTACTTAAGAGCTGAAATGACAGGAAATAGTTGCTGTCTGCATACACACACTGTGTTATGGTGTGGATTCATTTTTCATTCTACACACTTCCATTCGCTTGTGTTCTTCACTGACTCATCTTCTTCAGGGCCCCTTTGATTACAGGCCTGTGTCCAGTGAGGCTTATGTAACACAAGTGGAGCGGCGGTGGCTAAATCCGTCAAGGCCGTTAGAGGGTGCGTGAGTGTGTGAGAGAGAGATAGTGAGTGTGTGTTTTCTGAAACACTATATAGGCTGGGCTGGTTCTTATTAGAGCTGTTTGAGTTTATCATGTGTTAATGATCCAGAACTGCACACAGTTGAACACACACACACACACACACACACACACACAAAAAGACTTCTGAGCTCATCTCTTTGTATCCTGGCTCTCACAAACATTTTACTGGAATTGTTAGCTGTTGTTGAAACAGGCCGTTTTGTTTTATTTCTCTTCTTAATCATCCTGTGCCAGTAATGAGATGCGGGGATGTGGTTTTATTAGCTTGTTTTTATTAGCTTGTCTTTGCTAGCAGTTGACTCCTTTCTTGTTGCTTCACCTCAGTTTTAGCTCATCTCATCTAATGGTATGGAGGAAAAGTGCTTGTGAACTGTCCTGGTCAGTCCAGTCAAGCATTACAGTTCAAACTTTATAGAGCATGTTAGGTCATTCATGACCGCTGATAGGCTAAGCAGTACTTACTTTGTAAGATGTCTTGAAAAAATGTAAATAAAACAAAACAACCAAACAGACAAATAAACACTGCACAAAAAATCTGGTAAATGAAATGATCTCATTTTAGGGCTATACATAACTTGTTGCTAATGATACTGGCTAAACCTAACTTGCTAATGATACTTGCTCTCATAGCAGCATCTATGTTTTTCTCCCAGTTTGCAGCTTAAACATGCTGAGGTCAAAATGATGAAGTCTGAGCTTCAACTTCCCACTTCTTCGAGCCTCCTCCGCGTGTTCCACTACGGCTGCGGACTCACTAGCCTTGGGACTCAGGGGATTTGCTAGTAGCATCCAAAGTGATGAAGAGAAGATTTTTTCAACTTGAGGATAAAGTAAAGTTTGTGTCTCTTATTTGTGTGAAAGGACAAACAACATAGGCAGTGCCCAAATCTCATTCCAGTCATCAATACACTCTCACTGCTCTTAGAAAACTCTACTTTTGTGAACCAGAGCAAACTAGCCAAACCGGCTAACTCCTCTACACACACACACACTACAAATCTTCCCAACCGCCATCACAAGGCGTAGTTAAACCGCTGATTAGTGGATTTCTGCACTATAATCAAATGGGCCAAATCACACAACCTGCTCATCAGCAGAGGAATGAACGCACACGTGCCCCACGCTGCTTGTTTAGCCACAGGGCATTAGGCTCTAGAGTTTAGGTCATTATCCCCCCATTCCCATCTGGAGCTGTAAACACTCCTGTTGAAAAGAACACATACACGTTTGTCATATTTTCCACAGTTTAGTTCCAAATGGAAAGTGTTGAAGGACCAACCACTGATCTAAAATTGACTAAGAACATTTTTGCTCCTGCAGCTTATATCGGCAAATACTGAACACAGATAATGATCATTGCTGATGATAATGCACGGTCCATCTTTGTGAGAGGTGGGCACAGTCATTAACATCTCCCTTTTGACTTTACTGGATCTGAAGAAATTGGCTATTTGGTTATTGGTTATTATGAAGTTGTCACAGTGAGTGATCTGACTGGTTGCAGAGTTAAACACTTTCCGAGTGAAGAAAGTGCTTTTGTAAATTGCTGTAAATAAGAGCGCCTGCTAAATGTAATAAACGTAAATAAAAAACAATCATAAGGAAGCAAAGTTTGTAATACAGGTTGATCCAATAGGCCATCACTCTAAGCATTCATATCATAAAAAATATATGTAACAGGAGTATACATGCAGGGCAGGTCTGGAATATAATGTTTATTTTTGTTGTCAGTGCTGACTCTTCTAAACTTCCTTCTGTGTGATAGAACTGCAGTAGATTCAGCAACAGGTTTTGTTGTTTTGGGTTAACTGTGCTGAACAGGTAAATCCAGTTCTTGGAAGGCCCATATGTTTTCACTGTAATACAATGCTGCTGACAACACTAAAAATCAATAGATACAGGCCATTGTGTGTGTATGTGTGTGTGCATGCATGGGTGTGACAGTGTGTGTGTGTGTGTGTAAGAGAACAGAGTATGACTGAATGTATGGAGTATAAACAGTAAAATGCAGGCTGTGTTGTTTTTCCTGGACTGTGTCCTCAGGTGCTCTATGCTGTGTTTGCTGCGTGTGGTCAGTGTTTGGATGGTCATTAGGTGAGTTCGCACTGTGTGGTCCGAGGGCAGCAGTAACACTGACTCAGCTCTACGCTCATCATTGTGGAGGACAGCGCTGACGCAAGGTCATTATGCTGTTTCTTACACTCTTACATCAGTGAAACGCCATTAACCCCAACTCATCACCAAACACACTCACATAATCACCTGTTCAAGGCCTGAAGACGCAAACCGTTTCCACCTCTTCAGCAGATGCAATTTCAGAATAACAACTCTAGCCCTCTCTCTCTCCTTCCTCTCTCTCTCCCCTTACTGCTGCGAGTCTCTCTTTCTCTCTCTCTCTGCCCTGTCCTCTCACTCACTACCTCTTTATCTTTGCCTCTCTCTCTTTTTCTCTGTTTACCAGTGCGTCTTTCTCTCTCCCCATTCCTCTTTTTACCACTGTTTCTTTCTCTGTCTTTACTGTTGCCTCTCTCCCTCACTCTTTCTCTCTCTCTCTCTTTGTCTCTCTCTTTCTGTCTGTATTTCTCTGTCCCTCTCTTTTTCTTTCTCTGTCTCTTTGTCTGTCTCTCTCTCTTTCTGTCTGTATTTCTCTGCGCCTCTCTCTATTCCCTCCTCACTCTCTGCTTTATTGGTATGACAATGGTATGTTTTTATTACCAAGTTGGGAATATTTTGTTTAAGAATATTCAACAATAAAAAACTCAGAAAAGCCAAATAGTTAACATTTAATATTAAACACACTAAAACTACACAATACACAATATAGTATAATACAATCATCGCTCTGTTCCTCCCTGCCTTCCTCTTTTACAGCTTCCCTCAGTTTCACTCCTCGCTTTCCCTTAGAGATTGTTCCTCAGTTAATTGTCCTCAGTAATCTCTCTATCTCTCTCTTTCTCACTCACTCTCTCTCTCTTTCTCTTGTTCTCTCTCTCTCTCTCTGTCTCTCTCTCTCTCTCTCTCCCTTTTTTATGGCCGTGAAGCTGGAATCACACTCTTCTTCTTTGTTTTTATTATTCTTTTATTGGGGTGAACAAAATGCCCTCCTAGGTCTTTGGACTGAATTATTTTTTCCTCCTTCCTATTGAGAGAGACTGAGAGCAGTTGGGAGTTGGCTGTGACTACAGCGACCTGCCAGGTTCAGAAACAGGCTTTTTATGGGGATTTCTGGCTCAGTAGACACAGGCAGCTAGAGATTTTGGTTTTATTGTGTGCAGTAGCAGTCATAATGGTCCCAATGAGAGATTTCCAACTCACAAGGGTGTCATAATGCTAATGTTGTAGATTTACATATTTACATGACTGTTTCTGCCCTCCTGTGGCATTCAATGTTAGAAGAGAGAGACAGACAGAGAGAGAGAGAGACAGAGACTGAGACTTGTTTAGATGTTGTAGACTGTTGATTGAAATGTTTGTATAGGTTTCTTTCTGTGACGTGAGCTGTGACATTTCCAGGTGAATCAGATCGCCAAAACAAGGCCTGCTCATTGTCTGCTTGTTCAGAAAGTTCATCATAGGTGTGACTGTAAGCCAGTAACAGGGGGTTATTTAGCAAGCCTGTAATATGAGCTGCAGCAGGTAAACTGAATGTTTACTGAATGTACAAGGAGGTACCTTTTTTCTTTCTAGTGAGATCAGTTTCTAGTGGAATTTCAGGTCTTGCTGTCAGAGGAGTAGTGCCTGTTTTTTTAGACAGTCCTGTTGTGCTCCAGCTGATCACACAGCAGCCTTGGGGTCAGCACTGACGGATTTGGCTGTTGTTCTGGTATCTTTCTATGAATTCTAAGTCATCGCATTTCAAATGTAGTGACCCCTGACTTAACCTTTTAAACTCAACAGGTGTGGATCTACAGGGTGGCAGCTGGCACCCCCACCCTGTCACCTCACTTGCCACCCCTATTTTGCAGTCCCTAAAATATCGTGTGAGGTTGCATTAAGTGCACTGCGTATATACTCCCAAAAGATTCGAAATGGACTAGAGTACAGTAAATTAAAAAAATTGGGTGGGATGTACATGTAGTGAACTCCAATGGTAAATAAAATGTACCAGTCCTGGGAATCACCATGAGCTGATACCAAATTTCAGCAGGAGTGTGTGCACCTTCTCTAAAAGCAATGTTTGGACATGAGTGGTGTGGCCAGGACTTTGTGGCCTAGTAAAAGACACTGTATCAATAAATTAAATAGTAGCTCATCATCTAGAATAAACAGGCAGTACAGAGGGCAGCTGTTCAGAGTCAGCCTACATCCACAGATAAAAGTGAAATAAAACCTTCGTTTTCGGGACTCGGGATGTTTTTCTTCCAATCCTTCCAATCCTAGCACTGTGTGTGAAAGAGTTAGTGGGACACGGATTGGCTAGATGAGAAGTGATGTGATGAAAACAAGACTGAAAGAGTGTTTGAAGTGGGGACTGATTTGAATTTCACACAGAGCTCGGAGCGCGAGCCTTCGAGAAAGCAGGTCACTTCATTTCAAACGCATTACATCAGGACACAGAGTAACATCCAGGGTGTTTATGATGATCTACATTGTGGAGGTGAATGTGTGTATGGGCGATGCTTTTCATGAAGCAAGTTTTATATCTTACCTCATTGTAAGGAAGGAACTGCACTGTATACGAAGTGATTTCTACAGTGGATGGGAGACTGGACCAATCTTTTTCTAACTGCAACAGTCCAGCAGAAGGTCAAACTGCACCTGCAGATATGTGAGAAGGTGCTACTCTCACCAGACTCCACTTCAGTACAGGATCTGTCACATGTCAATACACACTGCTGGAAAGCTGCACTGCAGAGGAACAGTGTGAGTGCAGCAGAGAATTGTTACAAGTCAATATATGTAAGTCAGAGTCAAGCCCTGATTCTCTTCAGCACAAATCTGAAGAGAATCAGGGCTTGACATTGAGTCTCTGGAATCTGAGCCCTGGGGTTTGAATCCTTGTCGAGTCTCGAATCTCTGGGGTTTGAATATGAGTCAAGTTTGGAGTCTCTGTTGTTTACGTCTAGTATGGTTAGAATTTTTTATTCATTAGGCACAGAAAGGTTCCTGATTAAGATTCTTTACAAAAGACAGATTAAAGTGGTCCTGATTTTGTTCCTGTTATTTTAACTCTTCACTCTCAAAACTGGAACTGAATAAAACGATAGTGGATCATCAAATTGTGTGTGTGTGTGTGTGTGTGTGTGTGTGTTAAAGAAGTCACATGAGAATAAAGTACAAAACTGTAAATGTTATCTGAGTCTTAAGCATACAGACTCTAACAGAGTATATTTACATACTTCACATACATACCCACTCCCACTAAAACACACACACACACACACACACACACACACACACACACACACACACGAGAAATACAGAATGCTGTGAGCATGTCATAAAAATACAAATAAAAAAGTCAGAAAACATTAGGAAGCTGCCAAAACATGTTTATGATTGTTTTTACAGGCAGTGAGCTAGGCTGGATTTTCCACATCGATTTCCCTCCACCGCTGGCCCATCATGCATTATTCCTTTTTTATTTTGGGCGCTATAGTGATGACCCTGTGACCCAGTTCCCTGCCTACATGCGACATGGAGGTTAAAGGTCAAGTCACAAGTTTTGGTCAGTCAGAGTCTTGAATGGGGGTCTCTGTTTTACTAGAAATTATCCCCTGACCTCTCAGTCCAACCAAACTAAGATGGAGAGAATGTGAGAGCATTGCAGATCTTTATCTTTAACAAGACAGCAGTAAAAAAAGTTTTGTTTTGTGTGTAAAAAAAGTAGTTGATATTTTGTGAGCTGGTGAGGAGAACACAGGTCCGGTCCCAGATTTCTCCTCGAAGCCTCCAGCTGTTGTTTGGATTTGTGAAATTTGTCCTGATATGACTTAATGAAGGACTGACTGAGACAAACCAGGTTTCTGGAAACTACAAGTAATATTGGGCTTCCACAAGGAACACATTGATATACTGTACATAAAATCACTGTATAATAATCTGTACATTTATCCTTTTTTATCACTATATTATTAATATTAATGTGAAAGAACACTCAAAATAGTATTTTTGGTTGTGCCTAAGACTTAGTACTGTATGCAAAACATTAAATTGCAATGTTCTCTCATAAAAGAAAATAAAAAATATTCCACAGTGATTTAGGACAATTTTGCTCCATTCATTTAAAAAATGTTATATGAGAAGCCTTAGGCATCTGAAAAAATGATCTGTACAGCTATTGTCTGTGTGTGACGTCAGTCCTTAGAATAAAGGCATATACACGATACAGTGCGGTTTTATGTGTGACTGTGTGTGTTAGTTTAACCAGTTCCATATCTCTTCTCCAGGAAGCTCAGCATTTACACTCATCATCCAGTACCTGCTTCATTAAATTAAATGAGGAGCTGCTGAAGGAGTTAAATTCATGTAATGACTGGAGCACAGTGAGAAGTCAGGACCAGACCTTTCTAACTGTTCTTATAACCAAGATCATAACATGTATTTATTCTAAAATGATGTGCTTTACACTTCTTAACATACACACACACACACACAGATCAGCATGTCCTCTTTTTTTTGCCAAAATTTTGAGAATGCTTCACCATCTGTGTTTTATTTTAGCCACTGAATGAGAAAGAATAGGACTGTGTGTGTGTGTGTGTGTGTGTTTGGGAGAGATAGAGACAAAGAGAGGGGTTGATGTTGGTGTTGATGGGCCTCATATCTGCTGTGTTTAGGCTACACTAGTGCTTTATCACCCCTAGGCTGGCCCTGCTCTGTTTATGTATGAGATAGCATTGTGCTCCTTACAGCAGTGTGTGTGTGTATGTGGGTGTGAGTTTTTGCTTCTCAGGCTGTTCTCAGACGTTCACTGGTGACCCCAGGATTGGTTTGGTATTGAAAGAGATGTTTGAAAACAGCCCTACAGATGTGGGGTAGTTGTGTGTGAGACATGGTCTGTAAGTATGTGATGTGTGTGTGTGTGTGTGTCTGCAGAGTGTATATGTGTATGTGGGTGTATGTGGGTTTGAGTTCGGAGAAGCTGATTGGCCTACAGCTGTTTTTTCCTTCACTGTTTTACATCTCATGGCCTTCAGAAACATGCAAACATGGCTGATAAAATCAGCCCTGGAAAAGGCCCTGAATGCACCCATATGACATACACACACACACACACACACACAACACACAGATTTGCATGTAGAAACAGAAGTTCTCTGTCAGACATGCTGGAGCGATGACAGATATGCATAATAAGGCTGAGCTCTGAATGTTTCCCCAAATGCTTTTTTTCTTTGTAGATATTTTTTCACATTTTGTGTCGGATCAGAACGCCGTGAAGGAAGTGAAAATACCTGATGTTATGCCTCACTTCCTCATATGAGAGTGGGTATTGCACAAGTTTGTCCTTTTTTTAAAAATCTAAAACTTTGACACACAAACAAGAAATACCCCTTATGGAAAAGATTAATCATCAGACCAAAGACATTTCTATAGCATTTCTTCTACAAGGAACCTTAAAGAAATTAGGCAATTACTATGTTATCCAATAGGCCATTACACAAATATCATACAGGAACTTCAGGAAAATGGCACGGACATGAGAGCATTAGATCATTTGAGAACTATAAAGACTGTAGAGCACAGTGGAATAGTTTCTTTGCTCACACTTGGCAGATTTGGTTTTAAATAAGCCCTGCTGTGATTGTTCTGGTAGTGTGGTTCGCTAGAACAAATGAAAATGTGGTCAGTGAAACCCAGGTGCCCACCAGATACACAGGCAGAGCCCCCCTGAGGAAGCTCTGGTGTGGTCTGTTTAGCATATGAATGCAATATGGACCAAACCACAAAATGAGCCATAATTTTCCTGTTGCTGAATATCTACAAATGCACACAGCATTTTGGATTAAAATGCATCCTGAATGTAGTACTGCAGTTCATGTTCGTAATGGATTGTCCATTTGTTGTCCACCACTCTGGCGTTTGTATTCGGGTCAGAAGGCCTGGCTGGAGTCTCACAAGCCAACTCTTTTCACGGTGGCCCATTTGTGTCTGAGTCTGGGGTGGGAGCCAGCCAGGGTTTGTGTGCTGAGCATGTGACGGGGGCTGGTATGAGTAGGAACCGTAGTAACGGGAAGGAGGCGATGTAGTAGAGTCACAGATGGTCATTGTTGTTGTGTCTGCACTGCTGGTCAATGGAGGCCTCTGGCCGCCCCTTCGCTTTGGACTCTGTGACCCTGTGCTTCTGTTAGAGGTCCTTCATGCCTATTTGCTGGGGGGATGAGTGCCACTCGGACGAGCCTGAATGAGGTAATCTACCCATAATACCTTTCGCCTCAGAGAAAGGGTGCATTTACGGAAAAGGCCAGGGGGTCACTGTTGACAGTGTGACAAAGGCCTCTGACAGACCTTTTTCACAACAACATCCCAAACACGAGAGCATCTGCTGACTGATTCCATGGCAGCCACGACTAGCACAACTGTCGATCTGTTCTCTGCATTAGCATGTAGCGATCACAGAGCTAATCAGTGGTAAAGGAAACTCAACCTTTACTACTGCTGTCACCCTGGGGTGCGATAGATTCTATCACAGGCTGTTTCTCATGTATCTGGCATGTTGCAGTGCGTTACATGTAGGAGCCGTCTCCTCTAAAGGTCAGCCAGCATGTGTGCTGTGTGAATCTGCAGTGTGCTGCTGCAAGGTGAGCTTTACAGCGAGCTCTCCAGGCACAGAACACGAGCGTGTGAGGCACGGTTGCAGAAAAACGTCTTGTAGCTGCTGTTTTCAGTCACAGATGATATACAATCTGTGATGGCACGATTTCATATGGACCACAGTCATTACAGTGAATGTGTGCATCCCTGTGTGTAGATCTATAGGACTGAATGCCCACAGGCTGGAGGAAAACATGAAAGAATGTAATTATATTGGGGTAGACATTTAGAAAATAATGTTTGATAACCAAATATGCATTTTCATAACATGAAAGATAACATAAGGTGTTTCCAGTGTCTTATGTATAATGGCAGCACAAAGACATCTCTATGCAGCCCAAATCATCAGTGCAAACAAAATATTTTCAACAACAACAACAATACAAATCTTCTTCCAGCTTTGTATTCTGCCCTTCATTCTCAGCGAACCCCTGATCTCCTCATTCTCTTTCTCTCTCTCTCTCTCTGTCTGTCTGTCTGTCTGTCTGTCTCTCTCTCTCTCTCT
>JBBPCY010000130.1:20025067-20036891 GCA_037974405.1 Brachyalestes nurse | reverse complement strand
AGAATTTTTATTCAATCCGAGCACAGATATTGACTCGTATTACTCGTATGATACTCGTACTCGTCAAAAGTGCTTTAACCGTACCGGATACTCGTTTCAGCCAAGTATCCGGCTCAACTCTAGTCAACACTGCTCTCGATAGTGATGTGTCAGTCGCGAACAAGTCGATTCTTTGGCTGTGTGAGGCACTGCTGTGGAGTGAAGTAATGGATAAAGATGCTTCATGCATGTTCTGCATGGGGATGTATGCTCCAAAGCAGATCCTGAGAGATTACATTTCATAGGTAAGGCTGAACAATTGTTCTGAGCATATCTGGCCATTTTAAAATCTTGTTTTATAAACCTTAACATTAGCTAAGTCAGGCTAAGCTAGAAAAGCTCTGCATTCCTGTGTTCAAATCAGCCTCCAAACAACGTTTTGACTAAATGTAAGCAATATAATACGGGATTTTTTATAGCCAAATATAATCAAAAGTTGTTCAGCCTTACCAATGTTTGTCATTCGACACATTTTGAGAAAGTTGCCCTGTGCGCCGTGCTAGTTTGGTAACAGATGCTGAACCGGAAGACACAGTGGAGGTTTGATGATTCCTTCTGAGAGGAAGTACCGGAGCATGTTATCCGACAGTCAGTTTGATCAGTTTGTCGGGGCCACTGTTTGGAGTTGACAACCATCATTTTATGCTCTTGTCTTTAGTTGTGACTGTCTTCCACGAGCTAAGGCTGCACCACATTGCCAGACAGATCACTTTTAAATTAAGCACATTATGAGATGTCTCTTTTCTTGTACTTTTATTTTAATTTCTCTTGGTTGTGAGTGACGGTCGCCATTGGCGACTGAAATGAAAAAACTAGTCGCAAAATAAAAAATCTAGTCGCATTGGGCGACCATTTTAGTCGCCATCAGCCCTGTTAAGTTGTCTTGTGTGGAGACAACAATATTTGCATTTTTAGGACACCCTGATTTCAGAAAACAGTTGCACTATTACACACAAGAAACTGGACACATAATGAAGTGGCCTACAATCCTGGGACATCTTCATAGTAGTCAACTTCACCAGTGAATGGACTTTCACTGAACAAGATACTGTAACTAGCTATATCTGTTACATTGATCATGCATTTTGGCAAATAATTATCATTATGATATTTATCATATTTATCATTAAAATGATCTTTAGTTAACTGTCTATATGTTTTAATAATAGTTTGTGATTAAAAAGGCCACCAACAGCCTCTCAGAACCCCCATGGTCCGCAGGTTGAAAACCACTTGACTTGACTGTTTAGACAACTATAAAGATGTTCTAAGATTGTAGGCCAGTCAAAGCATGGAAAGACTTGTATCTAGTACATCTTCCATCCAGTTACATGTTCTGCAAGGTGAACAAAACAAAATGTCAGTTCCAAGTTCAAAAACCAGCAGGTTTATGGTTTTGACAAGCTTTACACAAAACCAATTCCAATTCAGCCAATTCAAAAAATCCAATTCAGCCAATTCATTCAACTCCCAAAGCATAAGCAAATAATAAACAAATGTGCTTTAATATTCCATTCTAGTAGGTTTAAAAATACTCACCTTCAAAAATGAGTCCATTAAGCCATATTCCATATATTCTACTACAATCATGAAAGGTTTGCCTGTGCAAAAATATGAGCAAGAGAATTAAAACATGAATTGACAATTAACAGTAAATGTAATTAAATTAACTATTTTTGTGAACATCTTATTTTATCCCAAAAACATGCTTTTTAACAACCGTTTTCCACACAATAAGAAACATGTTGAGCGATGTATTACACAGGCCTAAAAAAGTTGACTTTTTTGCATGTGATCTTAAGTCTTGCTGAAAGATTCTTAATTGAAAAGCTTAATTCATTAAATAATAATTTAAAAAGCAGCTTTAGATACAGTGACAGCAGCAATGCATCTCCCCACCAGGCTGAATCTGAAACAGTCAGTGGTTTAGCCTTGTCACAGTCTCAAAGAAGAACTGTTGGGCTTCAAGAAATTTGGTTTCGAATTCAAATGAACGTGGAAACCAAACCAAAACAGCAGTGAAAAAAGGAAAAGGAACGGCAACACAGGTGGCAGCTTTTGTTAAAAAGCAATTGAGGTAAGGCAAGGGACCCACATTTGACATTTTCAGCGGGTCCAAATTACTAAAACCTGTGTTGCCTCCCTAACACACACATTTAGGACTACCACAATACTTAACCCTCTGAGGTCGGAGGATCCAGAAATGGATCCTCTTCAGTTTTCCAAAACAATCATCTAAAGCTCTGAGAGTTTTTGTCCTAGAAACATCTAAGTAACACCATTAGAAAGCTTGAACCCTCTACTTTTACCACAGTTAACACAGCCTTTAGTCAATTGAAATAAGCCTTTATAAATGTTTGTGTAGGTTTATGTCAGTAATGAAAGGTTTATGTACGGCTAATTTAGACTTCAGTACTGGCCTTCAGTGAAGTGTTCCTAAGATCTGCTAAAAAACAAAGTGGCCCACTTTCTCTTAAGCCAGGTTAAATACACAATTGCAGTGATTCATTCTGATTGTTTTTAATCCTTGTATACTCTTACTTTTAGTTACCATGCCCTCCAGTCTGATGATGTTTGGATGGTCAAGTTGTTCCATTATGCTCGCCTCTCTCAGGAAACGCCAGCACTCACATTCATCTGAATCCTCATTAAGAGTCTTAATGGTGACTGGGATCTCCCTTTTTTCTGCCGTGTGCAAGCGTCCAATGCAGACTTCCCCAAACTCACCTGTCAACACAGTCAGGCTGACATATTATTAATTAAATATATATCATCATGCTTAACTTTTTGCAGTTCCCAAAACACCTGATCCAACTATTCACTTAATTACCCAGCGGTTCTTGAGCTGAAGGTGGGCGTGTAACTGTGCAGGGCAGGGGGAGCTCTAGAACCAGTTCGGGAACCATTGACCTAGAAGAACTGATTGTTTTTAATAATGTGGGACTCTTCTGGGCACACATTTGTGGTTTCTGCTCAGCCTGTCTACAGTTAGCACTGTGAACATATTAAAGTAAGAACATTTGCACATCGAGTATGTGTGTGTATGTATGGCTGAAAGAGTGTAAAGGTAACAAGCTAATTATGGTACTTAATAGATGGGATTCACAATTGAGTAGAATGTTTTGTATCTCACTTAACTACATTATATTTATGGTATTTAGCTGACGCTCTTATCCAGAGCAACGTACATCAGTGCTCTAGTAGTCTACATCTGTTTCTTAAACCTGTAAACCTGTATAGATGGATTAACACTTCATTTGGGAATTACAAAATGACAAACCGTATAAAATAAACAATAATATTTTGATTAGGGATGCACCGAATATTCGGCCACCGAAAAATTTCGGCCAAAAATGGCCAAAAACGCGACCAAAACAGTGATGACGTAATCATTCGAGTGGCAAAAAGCACTCGCGAACGGAGCAGCTATGAAAACAAAAACCTTTTCTGCACTACCACCAAACCCCCCCGCCCCCCGGAAAAACTACATCCCCCCAGCATGCACGCTTCCTTAAAGCAACAGGCTTGGTATCGCCATGCAGAGTATGAAGCACAGAGGCAAGACCCTTTTTTTTGAAAAGGCAAGAAAGTTTTCCGGTGATTACAGTTACTATATGTCTTTGTTTTAATACATTATTTTGTTATAGGCATACAGAGAATGTTCTATCTTTCACAATATTAAAATGCACTTGAATTCAGTAGTTTAATGAGAGAAGATATTTAATTGTATAACATTTCAGCTATCTTGCTTTTAGGCTAATCATGAGTGAGGCCAAGTAAATTATTTTAATTCAGTATTTATTTTATATTGTGCATTGTATGAATGCTAAATAAATACTTTCATAGTTTTGTAACAGATTTATTTTAATTTAATAATAATAATTTCTTTCGGTGCATCCCTAATTTTGATTTTTCTTGAGAGTTAATGACTACTTTTCATTTTACCGTTACTTTGTTATAACCAAATTAACCTTATGTTTAATGTTATACTACTTTCTCAGTCTATTTTTAAAGCTTCCTGCTCAATTTTTGTGAAACCTGTGGAACTGTAGAGTACTAGCATCATATTGGTCACTGCACCTGCAACAGATCATCAGATCATCTTGCCAGAATAGGTAAGTGAATTTCACCGCTGTTGCCATGAAAAAGCAGTTCCCTCCCCTGGGCACTTGGGCCATGGATAATGTTAAACCCAAGCTGTTATCCCAAACAATGATATGCAGTGGACTCCACTGCCACAGGGGGAGGACCTCAGACATATGGCCATGCACTGAACTTCTTAGACTATCAGACTGTTTAGCACGACCCACTTTATTCAGATAGTTTGCATTTTTCTGCAAAACTGAGCTCATTTTTGTTTTTCACTGAAGCTACACAGAATGCTAGAGTGTTTCCCACATCCCTACAATTGTACTAGCTAAAACTGAGTAGAGAGTTTATCAATGTACAAGCCAAATAATGACAAAGTTAACAGTGCACCCAGTTATTCATGGTAAAATACCAAATCTATTCCTTACAAGTAACTAATAATTACTGAATAGTTCATTAATGAATCAGTAAAATCGTGATAACTGTGATCATTTGCAAGTGTTACTGTTAAAGATAAAGTGAAAAGTCAAGTCAAAATTATTTATATAGCATTTTTTACAACTTGAGCAAGCCAAGTGCGACAGAGGCGTAGAAAAAAAAACGTAAAAAAAATATACAGACTTAACCACTGATGACAAGTATGGCCCTCAAATGGTTTGGCAGCTCACAACTCCCTACATGCTCTTCCCCCATCAAGGGCAACTGCTGTTTAAAGCTCTGGCGGAGATTGTTGTTCTTGATCTTATAGTTTATAGACCACAGATTCTCAGCTACTCATCCAATAAATTGACCTTTATGGACTCTAAATGGTACCAACTCTGTTAGCCATAGATGGCCTATCTGTCAAAAATCTTGTTCATGAAGGCCTACTCTTGTTATTTATCCCCATAAAGACTTTCTTTTCATTCTCTCCGGGTCAACCTGAGGAGAATGGGTTCCCCTTTTTGAGTCTTGGTTCCTTCCAAGGTTTCTTCCTCCAGCTGAGGGAGTTTTTTTTCTCTATTAAGAAATTGAATTGAATTGAATAGTTAGCAGTAGTAGGATCAATTACTAGGTTGGGGAGTGGTTAGGGAGTTGCCCCTGCCATCCGAAGGTTGTGGGTTTGAATCCCAGGACTGCTATTGGCACCTCTGAGGTGCTGTGCTGTGGTGTGTTCACGTATGACAATTTGAGTCTGTAATTAGTTGCAGCAGCTATTGCTGGAGTCTGAGTAGCTTTATTTAGGGGGTGGGCAACACATACAAGTCGCCCATGGTAAAGATATATATATAAATGAAACTAGTGCCTAGAGTGTCACCTGTTCCAATCACTCTCTCCGTGAATATTCTGGCAGGATGCAGCTCCTTGGAAAATTCATATACTGCTTGCATAGGGTCTTCATACATGTCTGCATCACTGTCTGTTTTTGTGCCAGGGAAGAGAACTGGAGAGCAATTGGAGAAAAAAATGTGCATGTCTGTAACATCTGATTTCCAAACGCTATATTATAACTATGTGACAACTTGTGATGTGATTTACCGCCAACAGATACAAGATAAAACATACACAATTTTGCACAGGGGGTATCAGTAATATCATATAGAATTCAAAGAAAGGTGCAAAACACTGTAATACATAGATGAAAATAACACTAATAAGACAAATCATCAACACATTTGTTTTACTGTCTTTCCATTATAGCATACAAGTAATACAAAAATAATTTAAGAGCAAGTGGCTCAGCTTACCATGCCCATTCTGGTACTCTGATGTCCTTTTCTTTTCTGATCTTAATTTGGTTTTTATGTACCACTGACACCTGCTTGACAGAAATAAAACAAATATTCTTACAGTGGTGCAAAAAGTTTGTGAACCCTTTTGAATTTTCCCTTTAGAAAGTCTCAAAAGTAAATGAAGAGGACTTAATTAAACAAATGATCAGTAAATTATTGGGGAATCTAATCCAATATTACCTCTCTGTGAATTGCAAAAGTATGGGAACCCATAGGGTTAGCAGTTCATTTGAAGGTGAACAGGGAGGACAGGGATCTATCAAAGCCTGATCCTCACATGTTAGTCAAGTCAAACCAAGTTTATTTATATAGCACATTTTCATACGCAAAGGTCATTCAATGTGCTTTACAGGGATACCCAATAGATTCCCGAGGACTTCAGAAAAAAAGAGTTCTTGATGCTCATCAGGCTGGAACATTTTGAAGAGTTAGGACTGCACCAATTTCGTTGTACAGATCGTGTACAAATGGAACAAACTCTAGACTGCTGTCGCCCTCCCTCGGAGTGCTCAACCAACAAAAATCATTCCTAGAGCTCCAAAAAAACCAGTGTAACTTTTAAGCAACGAAAGGCCTCTCTGACTTTACCTAACATTAATGTCCATGAGTCAACCATCAGGAGAGAACTGAACCAAAGCAATGCATGGCAGAGCTGCAATGAGTACGCCTCTGCTTTTAAAAAAAGAGCACTGGTGCCCATGCAGTTTTCTAAAGATCATGTAGACAAGCAAAAAGGTTATTGGAACAATTTTGTGGATGGATAAGGCGGATGGTTAAACCACTTTGTGGTTTAAATGAGAAGTGTTATGTCTGGAGAAAAGAAAACAGGGGCAGCTGGTGGTTAGGGAGCTTGTGGCACCACTGAGGTATCCTTGAGGAACATACAGTCCCCACACACTGCTCATCTGGGAAGTAGAATCCAGGCAGATATCTAACAAACTGAAGACCTCAGATACTTGCCCCAGACAAAGTCAGTATTCATGAGCAATAGATTCTTTAGGAAGTGGAGACATGCAAAGAGAAAACCACTGTCTAACCAAGAGGACCTAAAGGACTGTCTCATGTTCACAAAAAAACAGCAGAATGTTCAGTCGTCGGTCAGAGTGGGCCAGAAAGACTGATTCCAGTAATAGGAAAAGTATGGTTGCAGCTGGCAAAGGTGGCACAACCATTTAAGTTGGGGGAGTCTTCAGTAAACTATATGATCATATAAAAACTTTTATTTATGTTCTCTCAGAATCAGAATCATAAAGCCTTATTGATCCTGGAGGAAATTGCTTGTTAGAACTGCACAGACACACAGAGCCAAGAACAATATAAGATATAAAGTCTAAAACAATCCAGTAAAATCTCTGCAGAAAAAAAACTCAATAAGAAATACATTATGATATCTAGACTATGGTGGATATACATACTATGGATAAGTAATTTACAGTTAAGTGAATTACTTACACAGATAGTGGTTAGGAATATATTATTGCAAGTAATAGAGATTAGTAGCATACATGCAATACTGAATATAATATACACTATATATAATATAGACATCAGTCAAAAGTTTGAACACACTTTCTCATTCATCGATTTCCTTTGTTTTTATTATTGGCTACATTGTAGATTAATATTGAAAACATCATCTATTGCTCTGATGACAGCTTTGCACACTCGACATTTTTTCAATCAGATTCATGAGGAATTGACCTGGAATGGTGTTCAATATTAATCTACAATGTAGAAAATAATAAAAACAAAGAAAAAACATTGAATGAGAAGGTCCAAACTTTTGACTGGTAGTGTACATATACATACACACACGCGATTCTGATTGGTTTTTATTTATGCTTTGGGACACAAAAATACAAGCACAGAAAAGTTAAATGAAAAAAAAGTAATTCTGTTAATGACTCTGCTGTTGGTGCTCCACAGACAGACTCATTAGCAGGATGGAACGTGCGCTGACGTTCCTGAGGATAAGCTGCAGGATCAGGCCTCTCAGTGTGTGATTTTCTGAGTGGTTTTCACACTGATGTCACGAGTTCTTGAACCTAAATTGTAGCGCAGGTTCTGCTCATACCACTGCAAACCCACTTGATAGACATCGTCTGGAACACCACAGCAAACCAGCACTGTTAGAACATCTCAGCCAAAAAACTGGACACATGTAATTGAATTCTTTTTTTTCTGAAGATATAATGTTAAATGAGGCATAAAGGCTTAATCTTAAATGAATTTCATAAATATCAAGAAAGAAACTGATGATTACATATAAATTTAATTCCAAAAAAAAACAACATTTTTGTATGGAAATGCTACAAAATGTATTTAAATTTAAATGTTTTACAAATTTTGTCTCCTGTAAATATACTATTCTAGACATATAAGGCTTTGTTCTCAGTTTCTAGCAGCCAATAAGGTCTCAGTATATGTGGGACATCTTTAGTCCTGTTGGAAAAGCATTACAAGTCTTCATGAAACTGTTTGAGAGAAAGTTGAGAGTGTGTAAAGCTGCATCAAAACACAGCTTATTGTGAAATTGTTTAATGCCTTTTATGGCATATTTCAGTGTGTATTATTTCTCAGTTCAGTTTACTTTTAGTTCACTATTATTCTAATGTGGAAAATGAGAAAAATCTTTGTATGTATGGTAGTGTGCAAGTTTCTCAGCAGAAATGAATGGTCTTCAGGAGAATCACTGATTCATATCGAGGTACTTGTATCTTTGGTTCATTTTCTGCATTATTGAGCCCTTTTAACCAAGGCTTTAAGAAATGTTTTGAGAATATGAAGCGAATGTAATCCCAAACACTCAATTACAGACAGCAAACAATATTTGTGATATTTGTAATGTCTTTTTCCTCTCCCTTTTCTGTTTTTACAAAAACGTATTTCTTTCTTATTTTAAATAAATGTTACTAAGGCTGAGGTGAGGACTGCATTTAGAATTATGCTTATGACACATAGATCCTCACTTAATCGTCGCTGCCAGAACAAAACCATGTCCGTTTATGTTGTCTTTTATTATTTTTAAAAATAGATGTAGTTTACTTTTACACTGTGTCAAAATTTCACGATGAACAGACCAATACATGACAGTTTCAGTGTAATAATTTTTATTGTGAAGAAATGTAAGTTAATGTAATGAGATAATAAAATCTTGGCCTAGATGGTCATGGTGATGAATGGTTAAGCAAGCACATAAAATCAAATCTTATTTTTTTAAAAATTATTATTTGTATTTATTCAAAGCAAACAAACACTTATTTCATAGATAATTTGTTTTTTTCTCAGATCTCCAAGACTTTTGTGCAGCACTGTATAATGTATTTGAGGCATGTTATTATTATTTCAAATATCCACATAAATGCCAGGACACAAGGTTTCCCAGCAGAACATTACTCAGAGCATCACACCGCCTCCACTGGCTCACCTTCCCATAGTGCATCCTGGTGCCATCTCTTTCCCAGGTAAGCAACAAACCCTCATAATGTCAAAGGAAACATGATCCAACAGACCAGGCCACCTTCTACCATTGCTCCATAATCCAGTTCTGGTGCTTATGCGCCCATTGTAGACACTTCTGGGTGTTGGACAGGGGTCAGCATGGGCACTGTGACTGGTCTGCAGCTGTGCTGCCCCGAGTGCAGCGAGCTGTAATACACTGTGTGTTCTGACACCTTTCTATTACAGCCAACAGTAACTTCTTCAACTAAAGTAGTGCTAAAGTAACTCTTCTTTGGGATATAACAAAGGTACACACAGTTTCATTCCAGAATGCTGTCTGTCTATAGGTCTGCAATTAAATGCTGAGATATAATGGAAAACATAATCATAATTTAACATTGGTAGTACTATGTCGTGTGTAAAGCCCTCTTCCAACAACGTAAATTATGAAAAAAATATATTTAAATTTGGTGCAAACCCCTCGACTGTATATTCTGACATTGTTTTCAAAACAAACGTGTGTGTGTATGATATGTGACGTGAATTAAAGCTTCCCTCTAAAAGGAGCAGTGGTCCATAATTGTTCTTTTTTATCACCGTCTTTTTCAGCCAGTGGCCTGCTATTTTTGCCTGATGAGTCAGCCCATGTTAACCCATGAATAAATTATGGATTATGGATGACATTTCAGGGATTGAATTCCTGGGCATGTCTCCAACGCATCCGGAAGACAAAAAATCTGTACAACTCTTGTGTGGAAAGCCCATATGGAGCAGGATGGGATGTCTTCCATCCTTAGTGACAACAATAGCTTGCTAGCCTAGCACAAAGCAGGGCCTGTGTTCCATGGGAATAGCTGAAGTGAGCTGTGCATTTTAATGAGACGTGATTATTGCTGGTATTAAATGTTATCTGGGGGATTCTGCTTGTGTTCTGCCATGTGAATGAGGCTTTATGGTGCTCCTCTGGGACTACAAGGCATTGTGAAGAAGTCTGAGAGGCTTTGCCTTTTTTCCATTAGCCTCAATTTTACTGTGCACCGTTCCCCTGCAAAACTGAAAAACAATCTCTGCAGCCCCTTCGAAATGTAATCCTCCCATTTCATGAGAATATTTCGACACAGATTTCTTAGTACTGAATAGTTTGTATTGATGTAATAGGCCAAGATGTGCCAATATTCGGGTCTGTTTCAGGCTCTGGTTTGCTAATAAGTCGTTGCACATTCCATGCAGAGGAGGACAGAATCTGAGCATTTCTGCACCGATGGCTACATAAAACCTCATCTAAACAGTGAACACATTTTAATTGTGGCATGGTTTTGTATTCAGAAAGGGCATTTTCACAGGCCACTAGCCGAAAGCCTGTGTTTTGCTTTCACGCGTCACAAGGCTCCCTCTGTGGATGGAGCTCATGAATTAAACAACTGTGAACTCTTATGTAGACAAGGAGCTTTGTTCATGCTGGATAGACAGCTTTGAGTGTAGGCATATGACAATATGAGTGTGTGTGTGCGTGTGCGTGCGTTATATTTGTATGAGGTTACAGACTGGCAAGAGTTGAGAGGCGTCCTGCTGTTGCACTATTACTGATGTCATGGTTTATTCTGTGTGCATGGACGAGGTGAAGTGACGGGGTAGCTCAGAGTTTGGGCTACTTTACAGTTTATGGGATGGTTTGGCTAAAAATCAAGTTTACAATTAAAATAGGGTCAGTGGCAGCTCCAAAACATTTTGGTCGGGATAGTCGAGTCTGGGCATGAAGGTAACGTGCTTTGGCCACAACATGGTAAGATTGAATGAATCTTAGTATAAACAAAAGCTCGATATATATTAGCACAAAATAAATCATGAGGTGAAACCTTTAAGAAGACATGTGAACTACAACTAATGCAGCACTGCACAATAAGAACATCACAACATATCTCAAGCATGGTGGTGGTAGTGTGATGGTCAGGGCCTGGAAGACTTCTGCAAGTCTTTCTTAAAAGTCCTCCAAGTGTGGATGAATTGAAACATTTCTATAAAGGAAGTGTTTGGTCATTTTTGTTGCTGATGAATGGGGCAGTTATTATTACACTTTCACATGAATGAAAAAGGTGTTGCAGGTTTTTTTTCCTTTTTGTGTAGTGTACACAAGGCTCAAAAGAGAGAGAGAAAATGTAATAGTGTGTGGAGGGTGTGAGACATGTATGGTATTCATGGCAGGCTTATTGCTATGCTTGCTATCTGAATGGGTGTGTTTTTCCAGAAGAAATTGTTGGTGTGTATCGCCAGTCTGCTTTGTCTGAGGGGGTTTCATGTCCTCAGTGTCTCCACTGGGCTCCTGATCAAGGCTGGAGCTGATTGGTCTGATGGCTCCTGTAGGTAAATCCCCCAGCAGCCTGCTCAGCGTCTGGGCGTACTGAACACTCACACACACACACACACACACACACACACACACACACACACACACACACACACACACACACACACATACACACACA
>JBBPCY010000130.1:19994066-20024589 GCA_037974405.1 Brachyalestes nurse | reverse complement strand
ACACACACACACACACACACACACACACACACACACACACACACACACACACACACACACACACACACATACACACTTAAAGGCCTGAGCCAGCCCAGTCCCTGCAGTGACCCGCATTACCAAGAGAGACACACACATTCACAGCGTGGGCACCGGTCAGATTCTGGTGTAAATGCAGGCGACACATGCGGGCAGGATAGAAACCTGAGCAGCGGGGCAGCTGCTCCAACAGACCAACAGTTAGGTCTTTCTTTAACCAGTACAGGAGGTGTGACAGGGATCCTTCTCTCCATTTGTCTCTCTCTTTGTCTCCTTATCTCTCTTTCCCTTAATCTGCCTTCACACACTTAAACTGAAATGAATTTATTAGCTTTATTTATTTGCTTCAGTAAAAGCAATGACAGGAATGCATAATAATTATGTTTTCATATTCATTGTGGTGGAAGTTACCATGGTAGAGAAAACAACTTTCCAAGACGAGTGAGCTTGGCTAGAGCTACATTAAGCTGTGTGAGAACAGTAAAAAGAATATTATCTATAAAGAGACATTATCTATAAATAAAACAAAATTATATATTATATAAATATTGTTATGTCATTTAACCACTGGTGCAAAATGAGGTGGGACAAGGGGACGTGGTCCCTCAACTTTAAAACAATGTATATGAAATTTGAGGGGTCTAACTGCAGGTTTACTATTTTCTATAGTTTTACTTTTAAATTTCTGTGTGTTTTGTGACCCTACATTGGTCCCCTCCCCACTTATCAGATCAAATTTGCACCCTTGGGGTCAGGTTACATAGGAACACAGACTACAGCCTGGCCATGTAAGGTTAAATCATCTGAAAGAAAATGAGGTACAAGTGACTTTTCTTCCCATCTGCACAATCCTGAATATATTCTAGTAAACATCAGTTAAAAGTGCAGGTTAGATCTCCCAAACTACAAATGGACATGGAAAAATGAGATTAATGAGGAAATAAGAGATTATTCTTGTTTGAGAAAGCCATTACTGCTGTAATGTTTTCCCTGCTATGATGTTTTCCTTTAGGTTGAGCCAGGAAATTTTAAAAAAGGACCTTTTTAATGATTATTATTATTGTTGTTATTGTTATTGTTATTACTATTATTATTTGTATTACTAGTAGTAGTAACAGTAGTAACAGTAGTACTAGTAGTAGCAGTATTTACTCCTATGTGATAATAATATCTATTAATAGAATATATGATAATAACATTCTCTCATAAGCCTTAAGTTTAATAACTTCATAATAATCTTAGAGTTTAAGGGCTTATATTAATATTAATCTGAATATTAGACATTAATCCTGTCTACTCTCTCTCTCTCTCTCTCTCTCGCTCTCTCTCTCTCACACACGAGTGCATGTAATTGTGCCATCAGGCACGGTTTCCAGTCTGTCCCGTTGTGTGTTGGCTATCACTTCCTCCTTCAGAGAAGAAAAACATGTTTGCTCTTTTTCTCTCCTCCCTTTCTCGGCCCCTCCTCTCCTTCTGTTGTCTGTCTGTAGTGGCTCTGCTCGGACAGGCCTCTGCGCTGCCTGGCACTGCTCTGAGGACGGTGGGCCGGGGGACCTGTGGGTCACAGCTTCAGGCTTCGCTGCTGCCGTCGCCTTGTTTCTCACACAGCGGACACAGTGCCACATCACTCGAATGCTGAATCTGACCTTTGGCCCTGGCCTTTCTGAGAAGCTTTACTAGCAGAACAGAGGAGAATTTAACTGACGCTTGCGAGAGGAGCTGAAATATCAGACTAGATTAAGTTCCTGATCCTCTGTAAACACTCGACCATTCGATCCCTCTACATTCATGTGTTTCTTATTGCTTTAGCAGCAGAACACAACAGGGATCGTCTCGTCGCACCGTGACTGTTCTACTTCTTTTATACAACAGTTTTCAGTAAAGAACAACATTTAAACAGAGGATTGTTTCAAGTGCATGTTTTACATGCTGGCATTTTCTTCTGCCAAAAACCCAGTTCAGCCACGATTAATAGCTGGTGTAGGACCAGCAGCAGCCGGTATATCGCAGAATAACATGTTGGGTATAAAGTGACAAGGCGATGACAAAATACACACATAACTGGTACATTAAACAGCCGATGCACTCTCTGTTCATTCTGCTCAACTTCTGTTCATTCTGCTCAACAAACTTTATGCAAATTAACTGAGCGTAGACCAATCAGATTGTTGATTTGCGGTGCTGTAACCGATTGTGTCACAACAACAATCGCACACTAATATTTAGCACATGAACACACAATCTAGTATATTAAAAACAAGTAAAAAAAACATTTTTAGGCCAGTTTGTGGCACAAAATTAACCACACTTTTGCTATTGGCACCTGAAGGTGTTTGTATTTTGTGTTGTCCACACCCTACAGTGTCCAGCAATGCAAATGTAGTATGAAGTTAAACAGTGCAGTTACTATAGATCATGAAAATAGATAAATAAAACAATATAAAAATACAAACTCTACCTTGAGGCAAAAACACATGAAACGCACAAAACCTGCAGTTCTTTTACTTTTTAAAGTACAAGATAGTACAGTGTTTCAAAAGTTGGCCCTTTTTTATAACTGCATGCTTGATTATTCTTGCTTCAGTTATAAGTTACTTTGGATGAAAGCCTCTAATGAATAAATAATCACAAAGTACTATAATGTAATACTTTTTTGAGGTTGTAAATTACACCAACAGACATTTTGGCGACTACATTTTGTCTTTGTTTAACTTTTGGACAGCCTGAATGTCAAAAATGTTACAGAAAGGAGTCAACAAGGCCTGTTATCCTAAGACTGAAATTTTGTGTCCTGCATTGAATGTTATATTTTTATGTACACATTTATCATTTAATCATTTTAACCAATTTTGCATGTATGCAAACATAACCAATATCATTTCAGTGTTCTTCCAAAGCATTATTTCTTCACTGTATTTCAATTTCTAGGGATCCCTAATATCTACAGTGCTTTGGTCTGACACTTCTAGAAAAGGAGCGATGAATGAATCACGCTCCAGCTGTGAGCACACAAACCAAATCGCCAATTAACTTTATTCTGCAGCTGCTGGACTGAGAACAATTTGCAGGTTGAAATCTAATTTCAGCAGAACAGACCTCAAGCCGTCTGCTGGGTAAAAATCCAATATGAAATAGCAGTCGAGGCTCAGTACTCCTTCAGATTAGACCCCTCCTTCTCTAATGCTCACACTTTAGGGGTTAAATCTATAGGTCACATTAACACCCTTCCGTAATGTTAGGGCACTTTCATAGATCAGTTGCTTTTGTGCCCTTTTTTTCTGTGCGTGTGTGTGTGTGTGTGTGTGTGAGTGTGTGTGTATGTGTATGGGTGGGTTGGCTGTTTGTTTTTTTTACAGTTATCTCATTGAATAGCTGGCGCTCCTCATGCCCGTGGCATCGTTCTCGTGTGCTGTCTCAGCAGGAATTCCCACACGTAGCGCACTGCAAGTTCAGCTGCTACTCACAATCTGGGCCACAACTCAACTGCTCTATGGGCTTTCTTCATAAAATGAATATTTATTGATGTTCTGTCACTTAGAGGCACTTTGTGGGATGAATCTTCAATGTGAAGCAATCAGAGAGAGAGAGAGAGAGAGAGAGAGAGGAAACAGAAAGGCAGAATGGGGGAAGAGAGTGAGTAACAAAGAGAGAGTGACAGAGAGAGAGAGAGAGGGAAGAAATTCAGGAGACGTGACTACCATCTCATTCCATCTTTGATACATGACACACACACACACACGCACGCACGCACGCACGCACACACACGCCACGGGTAATCTACTAAGTGGTTTGGCATGGACAGCCATGTTTTCCTCAGGAAAGGTGGGGTGGGTGCTCCTTATGGTGAATGAATGTAAACTGAATTAATTTTCTGCTATAACCCCCCTTTTCTGTCTGAGCTGCTGCTGCCCTCCACCAGACGTCATCTGACCGGACACTGGACTTGTTCTGTAAGCTCAGACGGTTAAATCTCAGAGGAATGCTCGAATCTGCCCTGAATTGCTGGACCTCCTCCAGCATTTGTATTTATGAGATGTTAAACTGAGCCCCTCTGCTTTTGGACTGTAATGAGGTTTAAAGGCCGTGTCGCCGAGTTTGAACAAATGAAAAATTCTCAATAAAGCAGGCATGTGCTCACGCCCTTCATGCTGTTTATTATTCCATAAAGAGGAATGTGAAAGATTAATGACCTCTAATGTTTCTGAGGTTTGTTTTCTTACATTCTGCTGCAAAGCCATGCACAGGCACCGCATGAAGCCAGCAGACCGCTGAGCCTCTCTGACCTCGGGGAACTTGAGGATCTTAAAAACTTTGATTTAAAAGCTAAGGCTGGAATGAGAACTGAAGATCATGGACAGACATGCATTACATCTATAACAGAGCTCATCAGCGCGCCACACACACACACACACACACATACACACACACATACACATACACACCATCCATTTGCAGCTCTCCTGTACTGTAATTACAGTAATCCATGTCAAAAGTATTAGCTATTTGTACTGTGCTATTTGTGCTTGGGTTTTATAGAATGTGATGCTCAGTGCAGAGATCAGATTAGACTGCAGGAAATGCGTGTGTCTGCGTGACGTCAGTCGGATTTCAGGGCGGAGGCGGCAGAAAGGGCTACTATTAACCTGCTCATCACTCATGAAATACCAGATTTAAAAATCAGATTTACAGTTTTTGACACTGTATGTGGAGCTATGAAACTAATAAGCTTATACTTCTCTTATTCATTGATAAAAGTGCAAAAACAACCCACAGGATGACTGTCACTACTAACAATTTCATGCAAGTTAATTTTTTTGTAGGAAACAGTGACATATAGGGTTAGAAACCACATAAGAAGCAAGCCTGTCTGATCAATCACATTGGAAGTATGTGCAGTATTTCCCACACTGAATTGGGTAAAATTGTGTGCTATTAAGCTTTTCACAGATCTATCACTCGTCCAACCTGTTTTATGTTGTTGCCTCACACTTGGGTCCTTCCCTGCCACGCATAATGTTTCGTTGCTCTCAGTCAGACTCTACAGCTCCAGCTGTGTGTAGAGTCTCAGGCTGGCACAGAGGAAAAGACAGACTTGCTGGTCTGTGTTAAAACATGCTCTGCTTGTACCGATGCGGACCTGGAGGCCAGCTAGAGTTCACAGCAATCTGCCTCCATTCACAGCCCCCTGTACTCACTTCTCTTTATCTCTCATGAGTCACAGGACAGAGGGCTTCTCCAACACGGAGATCCGGCTACAGAAAGAGTAAACAAAATCATAATAATACAGTGAGGCAATCTTTCAAATAGGGATTTAATTAACCTTATTGACCACCACAGTACAGATTTGTTTGCATATACAACACATCCCACATGACCCCACACAAGTCTTGTTGATCTGACATTGACCACAGGTTTTTGTGAAACATTCTATTGCCTGACCAAATGGTTCGGGCCATATTCTAACAGTAATAGTGTTTTTAGGATTTGCAGGAAGAGTACACCATGTTGTTGCTCTGGAAATCTGATAATCCTCCTGTGTCGCTGAGCTGAACCCCATTCACAGCCGTTCTTCACGTCTTTTTTTTTTTTTTGCTCTCCCTGATGTTGCGCTTGTTTACTGATTGCACCACTTCAGTGGAGGGTGCTTGCTCGGAGAGGACTGTGTGTTTTTTTGGATCTCTATGGCAGCGCTAATAAATTCATATTCAAGTGCTTTGTTTTCCCCTTTGATGTAGTTTCTTCACGCAAAAGCACATTTTCACTGGGTGATTGGAGTGGTTTTGGAAAGCTGTGGGCCCAGGTCGACTTCTGGGGTGTAAAGTAAAACAGAAAGACGCCTTTATTAGCCCCTGATGAACTCTCAGAGGAATAGTGCCAGTTTTGTCCCACTGTTGTTTTGAGATCACGAGCGTTAAGTCACATCCACCACTGCACCCTGACTTATTTGTGGCTTTTCCCTCCTAGAGCCGTCAGGTTCTAAGGGGCTTGATGGATGAATGTCTCTCTCTCTCTCTCTCTCTCTCTCTCCCCACCCAATCCTGTTTGACAACTAATAGCTACATGTCTCAACAAATATCTAACAACTCTCATTCAGCAAAACCAGGACAAGGAATAGGTTGTTAACACTTAGAGGTTGGAGTTATTGTCAGATATAACAGAGGCATGCTGTTGAGAAATTCTTTCAAAAGTGCGGATTCTACTTTTATGTTGGTGTTTGTGACCAGAGGCAGTATTTCACTGTGATTCAAAATTTTGAAGTTATTATTGTGTGTGCAGCCTTGTCTGGCAGGAGCTATTATATTTTTTACTCTTACATAATAAAATCTAAATTTAAATCATTTACTTAACTATATAATAATTTACTTGTAACTACATTTTACAACTGTAACAAAACAACAATTCCCGTACAGCTTTGAAGGTTTAAAGAGTTATCAGTGTACAGTTTCAGACAGTTCTTGAATGGATGAAACGGATGGACTGAGAATCGGATTCGTTCACAAACAAAATAGGTTAATCCGGATGTCTAAAACCAAGACAAAGTGTCCGGGTTAGCACAGAAATAGGCCCACGGCTCCACAGTTTTGCTGGCTGTGTGAATTCAGTCGGCTCTCTCACCCATGTCAGAGGGCGAGGTGCACAGACAGCGGCGGTTCAGCACGTCTCAACTTGTCCCTTCAGCCTCATTTAGCCATCGAGAGTGCGCTCTCGTCCCAGTCTATTTATAGAGAGGCCATGGCCTGAGTGATTTTAGGAGGGGGAAGAGTGATGGCTCTCCTTCTCCACTTCAGGGACAGAGGCTGATTGTGTGAAAGGCTGGCCTGGTGTTTACCTTCTAACAATCAGGTGCTCCTGCAGAAACCCACAGACTGCTACCATCTTAAAGGAAGAGTCTCAAAAAAATCAACTTTGGAAAGTTTCCCTTTATGGCATCTCTTCAAGTGGGTGATGATTTAGGCAAGCAGTTTGTATAAAGTGAATGAATAAGACATCAACACAATAACCTTCCATTGCTTGTTTCATTACAGACCCCAGTGCAAACCTGAAGAAATGTCCTTTAGCCACCAAACAGATTTTGCTTGACTGGGGCTAAAGGAAGAAAACTGTATGAATAAAACTTGTCACCAGAGCTGTCACACCCAGGAGTGTTTGGGAGTGTCTACCTGGTGCTATTCATAAATCTAAACCAAAGTCCAAATCTGGCTGTGTGACTGTGATATTCCTTGGTGGGTTCGGATCTGTGGTTGAGGTTTTGGTGTGTACTTTAGCCCCTCCACTGCACAAAAACACCCAGCCCTACAACCTCTAATTGGGATACAAAACAGGTGTGTTATGAGGTTGTTTTTTTTTTTTTTTGTAAAACATGACGAGACACTTGGTATATGGCCCTGGGTAAAGAAAGGCCACAGAAACAGTAAGTATGTGTGTGTGAGGTGTTAGAGCTTAAGCGATGATATTATCTGATAAAGCAGCTGCTCAGCTGCTTGTAGAGTGAGTCAGGGCTGGCAACCCGATAGCCTCATCATCTTTTTCATGCATGTGCACAGACACGCACTCACAGGACCATTTAAGTCCCCAGTAGCAGCGTCGACCGCGAAGCAAACTTAGCCTCAGACAGGCTATGGGTGTGTGTGTGTGTGTGTGTGTGTGTGTGAGTGTGTGTGTGTGTGTGTGTGTGTGTGTGTGTGGTGTGGAGTACAGCAGCTCTACTAGAGTTAAAAGCAGAACTAATGATATGATTTTATCTCTGATGAACTCTTGTTCCTGCACGTGATTCTGTGTGTGAATTTCAGTGTTAAGTTGATGTAATATGGGGGACATGGTTGCTGGCGGAAACAGCCCCACCTGTACCACTGAAGACACAGTGTACACAGCTGTGCTAGAAAAGAACATGTGGTAGTAAACGTCGGCAAGCACATGCTCAGACTCTTCCAGAAGTGACTCACATGGTGATGAAACTGTGCTACAATATCTAGGAGAGGCAGGAAACCCATTGGCCTGTGGCGCACATGAAAACACGTCAAAAACATAAAATCATGTCGGTCAACTCAGATTTACACCTCTTACAGTTACCTGTACGTACACAATGTCTAGAATGACCACCAGAGTGAGAAAATACAGAGAAGTGAGACTGACCGTCTTAGTACTGTGTGAAGATACTTTGCAATTCAAAGTGTGAATTCAACAATACACGTCAAAATAAGTCCAAAAGTACCTACTTTTAGACATAGTCAAGTAATTAGAAGTTAAAAATGAAAAAAGTTTTCTTTGTTTGGTGAGGTGTGGTGCAGTGGTGTGTGGTGCAGTGACTAAACTCACATAAAGACAAATGATCCTAGTTATGGGCAGTTTTATTTCACACTGATATTGACTGAATGTTTTCTGGAACAGGTTTTGATTAGAAAGAGACAAAGAGAAAAATCACTTGCTATTTGAAGTGTAAGGTGTAAAAACAGTGGTTTGGGGTTTTAAAAGTGTTTTTTTTTCTTATGGCAAAGTAGTCACTTTAAATAATACTTCAGTATTAAGAACAAATCTTAACCCGATCACGATAACCATGGACAGTAGTTACCTAAATCAATTTTCAATTGTTGTTTAAATCAATAAACATGGTTATGCAGCTGCAGTGAGTAATCATGATCTTCTGCCGCTTCACACGCATGCACGAGGCTGACAGGTGGGGCCGAGGCTAACTGTAATACAGGACTGTGATACAGGGGACATGAAAGTATGAATTTGAAAAATATTGTATATATATTGTTGTGTTTAGCTAATTTTGTGGTGCTACATTTCTAAATGTGTCATGACGTAACCTTTGTCCTCTTCATTTCTCAGGAGCCTGAGCAGGCCACAGCAGATGTAATTCTGCCTGTACAGCTTTGAGTGTGGGCTAAAAGCTCATTCTTGTGGGATAAATAAGCAGTGTTCCCCTCCCATTAAGTAAAAGGCTAAGAAGGAGTTTGTAGAAAAATCAGAGAACTGTTCTTCATTTGCTTGTGTGGTGCTGCCAGTTGTAATGAAGCCGTGTCTAAGGTTGCTCATATTGAAACTTTCTCTAAATCTTGTATCATATAATGTTGTTGTAAAGACCAGGGGTGTGCCTGAAGTCTACATCAATGGCTGAGTCCATCGCACATAGCGGTTGGGGTGGGAGGAACCACTAGTCAAGTCAAGTCAGGTACATCCTCAGTGTTTACATGAAGGACCAAAACATGCCCTACTGACTGAAAACAATTGGAAACAATGCAGTCTCATATTTGTGGTCAAAACATTTCTGCTGAGTGGGTACCGTTAGTGGTAAGTAGCTTATCTAAAAAAATGGTGATGTATATAAAACGCACAGTTACAGAACATAGCCAGACCACACATTGTCCTGTAGAGTGGTGGGGGATTTGATGAGGTATGTGGAGGTTAGATGAGCTGCTCTGCTGGGCTTCCGAGTTTTTATTTGCTATTTTGAGAAGCTTCTCTCTCCTATTTATCAGAATGTCAGATTTGAATTCATCTGTTCATTGGATAATGTGAGAATATCATACAGCAGCATCTTATATGTTGCTTACATGCCCATATAACATGCAGAAAACATAAATATATTATTTTCATCTCAGAAAATATTCAGGGCTGTCAAAAAAAAACCCAAACTATTTGATGGTTCACTCAGCCTCTCTGTAGTTAACATTCAACTAACAGCTATTAAATGCAACTGAACTTGAAGTTATATAGAAAAGATTCTATGAAATCTAATACCACACTTAATGCTTAGACCTGGGCTGGTGGTGAAGGAGTTGCCCCTGCGATCGGAAGGTTGTGGGTTTGTATCCCAGGACTGCTAGCGGCAGCACTGAGGTACCCAACAGCAAGGGAGCGTCCCCACACACTGTCGCTGGCAGCCCACTGCTTCACTTGGTGAACGGGTTAAATTCAGAGAAAGAATTTCACACTGTTCACACTGTGTGCTGTGCTGTGTTCACTTCACCTACTCACCGACTTAAATAAACATTAACTCAAATCCCGGATACTAATAACAATTCACTGAGTTTCATCACAGTTTGTTTACAATAAAATCATCTGTAGATCCATTAAAATAACATTAGTTTATTAAAGTCCAATAGCCTGTTCCTCGCCACATCCTGGTCAAGACTAAACCATTGAGCCACCTGAGGCTGTGTGTAACATTGACTGTATCATGTTTAAGGGGTGTCTTTAAGCTAAAAATAACCCTTTTAAATCACTCCAACACGTGGCCTGTTGTAGCCCATTGCTTTTAGAAAACAGTGACCAAATACAATATGATTGTCACGTGTGGCGTGCACGAGGAGTGAGGCGAGGCACAAGTGCAGGTTCCCTAGATGGATATTTAATACAAAAACACAGACTCTACACTGATAAAAAACAAAAAGGCACAAGGGCCTAACAAAAGCACACTATACAAAAGACTCAAGAGGAACAAGTACCGTGAGGGATAATGTGAGGGTTGACCAGCAACTGAATACGTGAAACCTTGCAACTTAAATACAAAACACACTCGGACAATAAACCAATCATAAAACACAATCCCTTTAACTAAACACAAGACAACTGACAGTGACTAAAGACACAATACTCAAATTCAAAATAAGAGTCCCAGAACCAAAACTAAACAACAGCGTTCTCTTCCGACCGCTAGCCGACACATAACAATGATCAAATACACCAATCACTAAATAATTTATTAGTATTATTTAAAATCTCAATAAACCACGAGGCAAGCAATGGCATTTGCTAACAGTTTTGGCAGACATAACAGTAAACAATTCCTCTTTGAACAGCACAAGGTTTATTTAATAATAAACATTTAAACATGTTAATTTTAAAATGACTTCAACCAAGATTCAGATGATCAGATTTTTGAACCAGAACAGTTAGTATTATAATGTGGAAATCGGTATGCATGAGTCACTGAGGCCAGGAACAGCCCACATTTTAGATGCATATGAAACTGCAAACATGACCTCTACAAAGAACACACTTTCTGCTAAACAGGAAAAGACACCATATGGGAATAAACGACACAGCAAAGACACTGTTTAATACAGAACAAAATGGCCTGTAAACAGGCAATAAACATCCCCCGAACAGTGCTTAAAGCTATTATTGTACATTGTCTCACCACTACTGCACTTTACAGTGCTAAAATAAATTACAGTGCTATTAAGACTGAACATGAACTTTAGAAAATTACACACCGTTGTGTTGCATGAGTATAAAGGCATAATTTAGACTGGGTTTGTCACGACACACTATATTATGTGTAGTTGGCTCCTTACCCTAAATGTATAAGTAAAACAAATTTTCCTCAAATTTTTCAAATTAAAGATTTTTGTGCAGTATGTGAACCCTCTAAACGTATCATTCACTCCCCAGTCTGTACAATCTATGTGGAATTTAACCACCAACAAACAGTCTGGTTTGAATCTACTGTCTTTGTTATGTTACAAACACCTGCTGAAGGTACCAGGTGTGTTTCAGCCTGGGCTGCTTTTTGAACAAGGCACAAAAAGGGACAGCCAATCACAGCAGACGTTATTTACATATATCAGTCCATCCTGTTAAATAAAGAGAGGGATAATGAGAGGTTGGAAAATTGCCATTTAAAAATGAAATACAACTGTTTTGGCACAAAACCCACAAACACCATAAACACATAAACATGGTCCCCAGTGGAATACATAAAATACAGTGCAAATGTGGGACAGTGATTATTAACACAGATGGCTGAATTTTTCATGTGGTTTCTGCTGGTACTATTTATAAAATAAGACAAAAGTATAGACAAAGTACGCACAGATCAAGACTGCTACTGTTTTTAGCAGTGAAATATATTTTTGTAAATCTTTTAACAGGTCACAGCATATAACACGGTTTAAGGACAAGTGAGAAAAGTGCAGTGCGGAACTATTGTTCTACTGCTGTATTCGGGCTTGTATGTTGTGAGAGTAAGGTGGGGTTTGGGGTTTTCCTCTAAGAATGTGCCATGGTGGAAGGTTTATTTCCAGCAACTCTGGAGGGTGATCCCTTCCTGCGGGGGAAAAGAGGGGTGGGGGGAGTAGGAGGAGAAGGAAGGAGAAAGAGAAAAGACCGTTTGGGTTTATGATAATAAATGTTGGTGTAATTATTTAGAAGAGTACTTCCTTGTCAGCCAGGGTATGATTACACTCTGGTCTTTCTTCATCAGCATCTCTTCCGCCCTTAATCACTTGCTCTATTAGAACACTATTATTTCAGTTTTTATGGCAGGATTTTTTTTAGTGTCTACACAGTGCTAAGATAAGCAATAAGTTTGCTGTACAAAAAACCCCGAAAATATAAAGATATAAAGGTACCAAAACATATTCGAATCACTATTGTTTCCATAAAGAACCTTGCAGTGGATTGTTCTTTATTCAACTATTGGTGTAAACAGTGCATAGTGTTTACCTGTTCATATGTATATACAGAGGGTGTGTGTGTGAGTAAGTGTCTGACATTGTTGCCTAAGTGAAACTCCTTAGTGTAGTCACTTTCTGAAACACTGAAAGGTGAGGCTGGTGTTGCTCAAGCTATTCATTATGGTCTCCTCACACCTGGAGCAGAAAGTGTGTGAACGGACGATTATTTACCCTGGAAGCCTTGTGGGATCTGCACTGACCCATAATGCTCCCTCCCCTTCCCTGTGTATTTATTCTGAATGTGTGTGTGTGTGTGTGTGTGTGTGTGTGTGTGTGTGTGTGTGTGTGTGTGTGTGTTTATTGTCCTTCACAGAGAAAAAGAAAACGATCCTGACACTGTAAAATGCTTATTACAAAAATGACCTTTTCTTAAAACTGAAAAGGAAACCAACTTTTTGATTACTGTCTTTAAAGTGCGAAATGGGTTTAGGTTAGAATAGAAAATCACAGTCATGTATAAAAGTTTGCCATCCCTGGTCAAATGTCCTGCTTTGCAAATTTTGTATGTGAAAGTGAAACCAATTCCTCTGTAGAGAACACCCTTAAGTTTATGATATTTTGAACAAAATTCAGTAAAGAAACAGAAATTGTGTATTAAGTGTGTAGAAGCATTTTTGTATGTAGCAAATGTGAACCTATTTTCACTTAGACCATCACCAATAAATCATTTTATGAGTAGCAGCCTGACTGGGGACACATTATTATTACAAGTACTTACATAAATGGAGCATTTCATCTCATTTGAAATGCATCAGAGCATTTCATTCCAGTGCATTAAAGCATCCAAGCATCTCGTTTTAGCGCATTATAGATAATTTCACGATTTTCCATGATATATGTAGAGCTCTACATGTATAAGAAATATTAATGCTGTATTAAAACCATAACTGTACCTAAGAGGACAAACCATCCTTTACTTCTAATGTAAAAAAAAATTATGTAATTATGTAATTTCCGGGCATTTTAACATGTTCAAAGCAAAAGTAGTGAAGTAAAAGTGTAAAAAAATGAGATATAAGCTGTGAAAGAGAAGACTTACACTGAACTACACACTGAACTTTCTGACACTGTACAAAAAACATTTGCGTTTGAGCGAATGAGTAAGTGTGTGGTCAGCACATGTGTATATATTTTAATGTGTGTGTTTGAAATGAGTGAGTGAGTGTGTTTGAGTGAGTGAGTGTGTGTGTGCGTGTGTGTGTGTGTGTGTGTGTGTGTGTGTGTGTGTGTGTGTGTGTGTGTGTGTGTGTGTGTGTGTGTGTGTGTGTGTCACCGGGTATGAGTAACTGGAAAAACTTAGAGGTTACACTCAGTCTGGTTTCCTCTGCCTGCATTCTTTCCTTCTTTTCTCTCATTCACTGGCTTTCACACGTGAGCAGAGATGAAAGGGCCGGTTCATTTGGCCTCCTGGCGACGGACGCCCAGCAGGACCGGGTCACACCTTCACTGAGGCTGAGAACGGGCCCAAAGGACTGACCAGGACACCGATGTGTGTTCGGCTTCAGGAAGCTGATCTGCTGTTAGCACACCTCCCCCAACACACACAAACACACACCTTTCAATCTGTTTATTCTCAAATCCCCCTCGGGGGAGACGAGCACTGCGTCAGTGCGGCTGATAGCGGCAATATCCTCCCAGGAGAGCCAGCGTGCATAAGAAAAAGATAACACGCTTTTCAAACTGTTGTTTTTTTTCCCCCCGAAATGGCAAAAAGGGTTTTATTTTTGAGCACTGAACTGATATGGCGTACAGTCTGCAGAGTTTTTCATGGCACTGTTGTGCATCATTTGAACCAATAGCTACATGATCATACATTTATTCTTTATAAGAATAGTGTAATCATCCTATGCAGATAAACGCTGAAAATCATTCTGAACATAAGTCAATCAGCCAAGATATATTTGGTGTGTGAAGCTTGCTTCTCTAGCTTTGCACTGAAGCTACAAAGAAATAGCTGTGTATGCCCATTAGTATTTAACACGCTGCACAACTTCACTTATTTACCTAAAACTGTGTCAGGTTGTTAGGTCATCTCAAATAGACTTGCTTATGCAGTTTCTGACACTATATAACACTCTGTTCTCTATGAACATGGACAGAACTCTAAAACAGTTGCAGCATTTGAAACATTATTGTAGTCTGTCATTTTAACAATCTTCATAAATAACACTGTGTCATACAGCATTGAAAAACCATAAGCAAGTCTATCATAGATTACAATTCAGGACAGTTTGAGGTGAGTGTTATTAATATGTAGGCATACAGTTTGCACTCGCTGACTGATGGGATATGAGCTTCCACTGATTTATAGCTGTATTAGCCTGGAGTACAAAACTAAAGAAACAACCTTTAGACACCAAACATCTCAGAGTTGATCAGTCACATGTGTGGTACACTATATGGGAAACTGGGAATTTTAGCCAAACCCTTCGTTCAAAGACCCAGTATCCTTCATTTTTCTTGTATTTAGTTTTTTCCCCCTGAGGTTCCCTTTTTGACCATTTCCTTTAAAATAAAGAATTGACAAGGACAGTATCAAACAGCTGTGTCTTTAAAGCTGGTTTATGTAAATGAGCTCTGCTTTGATTGGCTGCTCTGTTTAGGCTAAAACACTTTTTGTAACTTTATGATGGACGGGTGAGACTGAACTTCAGTAGACTGAAAGGCCAGTCATACGTGAGCGTGTTGATTTGTGTGAAATCACCACAGTTCAAAACAAGTTTCTATATGTGGATTGTGTGGACTGCGGGTGCCACATGAAACTCTTTAACTCCCAAAAACAGGAGAAGAATCTGTTTTTCTATGATTAGTGCTTTTCAACAGCAGCTATTGCGTTATTTATTTGGTCACGTGAGGTTATTTATTAGGGGAAAACAGCACTGTTTGTGATATCTCTTGGCCTATTAGTGCCTATGTTCTGGGGAGAGGTGATGTTTATAGCTTGATCCAGTGCCAGTCCCCCCTACCCAGGTCCTAACGTTAGCCATGTGTGAGAGACGTGTTATAACTGGGCCGTACTTACACTGTGCCTGCCTGCATGCTCTCTGCGCGTGACGACCAAGACATAGCGATGGCCTGACTAACCAGAACCACCGCCTCCTCACACTCACTTTCAGTCGTGCAGATTTTTTTTACTGTTTATGAAAGAAGGCAGCAGCCTACACTGCTCCTGAGAGTCATGCCTGCATTTAAATAGCTCATGAACCACACAAGCTGCTCCGAACCTGCTTAAGGTGAAGTAAACATAATTAAAGCCAAATTACATAGCATATAATAACATCATAATTGTCTCTATAAATGACATTTTCTGAATGAAAACAAGCATATAACATCATTCATCTACCCTAACAAACAATCCTAAAATTAAACCATCAGAGAAGAGTTCTTTGGAGTGATAGAGGACCCACTTTTTGTAAGACAGCCTTGCAAAGGGGCGCAAGCTTCAGTATGAAGAACCTGTTTAAAATGTAAAAAGCTTTAATAGTAAAAATATTCTTGATAAACACACACACATATATTGTAAATAATGGTGCTTTAGCCTATATAAGTAACTGGGCTGGCTGAAAACTGAGTAACCTGAGTAGTTTGAACATGCAATCATAAGTTAACAGTACAAAAATATGCCTCACCCTCAATCAGCCCAATATTTTCAGGCTGCCCAGTTACTAACAATGTTTTCATCTAAAACACTTTTTTTTCACTGTAATCAAATTCCATGTCCTTTCATCTAGCCCCAAATCATACTTCAGAGATTTAGACTTCAAAATGGAGCTTTTAAGAGACATGATTTAAGTTCAGATAAAGGGCCAGAGTGAGTGGGGGCAGGTCGGCTCTAGCTAAGAGCACACCCAGCTTCCTCAGAGATCACTCAGGGCTAAAACAACAGCAGAACTGCTGAGTATACGTCAGAGCGTTCTCCAACCCGATTGGACGTCCCAAGACGTGCCCCTCAAGTGCTGATACAGTTGACAAAGAAATATGTCCACTCATGAAAAACATGCTTAAGGCTCAGTTGGAGGGAGATCAACGTTTGGTCAGATGTCGTCTTGCGTGATGCAGCCTATAGATCCTGGACCCTAACAAAAAAGTTTAAGGCTTCTGTGTTTACAGTAGAGAAATAATCTCTTTCCGCATCTTCTTGAAATGTGGCTTTGGATTCTGAACTGGGCAAAAAAAAATGAATAAACAAGAATTAGGAACAAAGAGTTATAGTGGAATTTTTCATTTTCATCGGTACCAACTTTACTTTGTTTTCAGCTACTAGCAACAACACTTTCATATACAGAGGAACAGGGTAAAGCACAGAGCCACACAATAACACATAGTAATCCCACAACAGTCCCTTGCATTGTCATGAAACTAGCTGGGGAAAAAAGGCAAAGAAAGACCTTTACTGTGACCCTGTCGGGCCCAGTGTGGAAAATTTCCCCTCTAAATGTGGGAAATTCCAAAGGCCATAAAGTCTAAGCTGCGTTAGAGTAACGACACGGTCTTATGTCACCTGGTTACTAGACAGAGTTTCTATCACCACGGCTTCACTTTAGTTTCATTTCAGCTGAAAGCTACCTAAAATAATAGGCCACCTCATGAGCGTATTAGTAATGTGTTAGTATTGCTGGCATGGCCGTCTTAGTTCAGAATTATCACCAGATATGGGCAGACTAACTTAAAACCATCCTCCAGTAATGACTCAAGAACTGTTAGATGCTTTAATTCTCTCTTTGAGGTCCTCTTGGACAACAGGAGCACAACAGCAAACCACTATAGCAGAAGACATATTAAGGTTAAACCTAAAAAAGAATGAGTGCATCACAAATATAATCAAACTGATGTAATGTTGCCTTTTCAAATGCCTAGGAAAATATAAACATTATGGATGCAAATAGATACACTATATGGACAAAAATATTGGGACGCTTGACAATTACACCAGCAGGGACATTAATGACACTGCATTCAAATAGACTTTAACATGAAGTTGGTTCCTCGTTGCAGCTATAACAGCTTCTTGGAAGGCTTTCCACAAGATTCTGGAGTGTTTATGTGGGATTTGTGTCCATTTTATTCAGAAAACCTTTTATGAGGTTAGACACTGATGTTGGACGAGAGGCCTGCCTCGCAATCTCTGTGTAATCTCCTTTCTGGTTCATCCCCAAAGTTCTTTCGCACCAAACTCATTCAGCAAGGTCTTTATGGACCTTGTTTTGTGCACTGGGGTAGTCATGCTGGAGTAGAAAAGGTTAGTCCCCAAACTGTGTCCACAAAGTTGGAAGCATCTTTATTCAAATATTAAGAGATATGTCCCAATACTTTTGTCCATATATTCGATGTGTTATTTGCTCTGTTTACAGCAGTTTTGTGCCGCTAAAGGGTTAACCTCGTCTCTCTCACGCTCTGATCATTTCTGGACGTGTGGCGCAGAGCAGCCCCGCCCCCGAGACTAAGTCACTGCGTATGTGGGCTGTGATAGGTCAGCTGCTGTTGCTGTTGTTTCTGTTGGAGAAGGGGGTGGTATATAAAGTAAATGCCCCTACTCCGCTGCCCCGACTTTGCTGTAGGAACGCTGTGAAAGGGAGTGTAAACAAGCAGCCAGCGCTGGTCTTTGAGCTGTTCCAGTGTCTCCCCGCTTTGATAAATAAATGCCCAACGGAGGCGGAGGAGGAGTGAACCGCGCACAGCCCGAGGAGGACTCAGACAGCCCCGCCGCACCGTCCCGGACCCAGAGAGCCCGACTCAGGCTCCCGCACCCCGCTGCCTCAGCGCGCCAGGCCGCCTCGCCTCCTCCATGCTTCGAGCTCGAGCAACGATGAAGCCGGAGATCAGTGCCGCCGTGGGCTTTCTGTCCAGGTTCCTGCGGGTAAAGGGCCACGTCAACGACAGACAGCTGCAGACCTTCAGCCAGGCCCTCCAGGACATGCTGGCAGGTGAGACAAAGAAACAAGAGAACTCCAACGTCGAAAAAGAAACGGGGTTTTGTCTCCGTGTGTGTGTCTCTGTCTCACTCTCTCTATCTCAGTGTCTCTCTTTCTCTCTGTCTCTCTCCCTCCTTCTCTCGTTCTCTGTGTGTGTGTGTGTGTGTGTGTCTGTGTGTGTTGGAAGTTGAGGAAAACACAGCCGTGTTCTTTGTGTTGACTGTAAATTCGTGCCGCAGAGACGGAGATACACAACCAGAGAGCTCAGAGCTCAAATTGACTTTATGAAGGTTTTTTTTGCATTTTTTCCTGTTACTGTAAAACTGGGTGAAAGTCTGAGTTATGTAACGCTAAGCCCAAACTTTAGAAGCCCCCTCCACACACACGCGCGCGCTGCCTCGACACTGCTGGGCTCACGGACATGTTTAATTTATTAAATAAAATACAATTAATACACTTTTCACATCTTATATAGCAACGTTTTAGACGACGGCTCTTCTGAGACACAACAACAGTGGCTCTAAAATGTGAATTAAATATCTCTAACACGATAATAACAATGTAACTAATGTGTTTTCTTTTTTAAAAACACATTGCAACATATCGCCACATTATAAAATATTTCAGAAAAATCACTTAGTTTAGGTTTTAACTAAATACGATTAAATGAATATGATTTAGATGTATGTTTATGTTTATGTTAACCTTATTAGGCCAAAGTTTTTTGTTTAGTCACCTGCAATAAAGCAGTATTTGTACCTAAGGTATGTACAGTTAAGATTTGGCCTTTTTTTTTTTTTTTATAAAAAAGATATTTAAAATATCTTTGAAATATCAAATATGTTAAATATAAATAGCTATACTGAAATCATGATGTTAGGACAATTTTTTTTATTCACAGATAAAAACATACCCATGGGTTTTCATTGTGTGCACAAATGCAAATACGCTAGGTTACACTGCAAGGCCTGGCTGAAACAGCCCACACAGCCCACCCGGGCTTTTCGTGGGCAGGCGCAGGACCCCTGTTTTTCCACTGATGTGTATGTTCCTCTTCTCATAGTTCTTCGACTTCCTCCATTTTATTTAATTCAGGAGCAGCGGTGAGTGTTTGTAAACAGCTGTACTTGTAGCTGCTCTCAAACAAAATGGCTGCAGCTGGGGGAGGGGAGGAGAAGTCATAAGTTTCGTTGGGGGGTGGTGGTGGTACTCAGAACCCAAATGCCGTTAAAATCCATTTTAAGACGCTCCTGAGTCTTTTTCTGTTTCTCCATTGCTTCAGTGGCCAGGGATACACATGTACACGCACAGATACTGCAAGCACCACACAATGGTCTATGCAAATCCGCACTGGTTTTATGAAAGTAGGGCAGTTTCCAAGCCACTCAGCCCACAGCCAGAGGCACAGGAAAATATCCGTATGGGAGAGGGGAAGAGAGATGAGTTCGCTTCGATCAAGACGATGCAGAGGGGTTATATAATGTTTAGTGAGAGGCATAACATTCTGGATTCTTCATTATTGTTGACCTCTTTGTATTTGACCCAATGTGTCAGCTTAAAAAAAAATAGCCACAACCATGTGCTACAAATTGGAGGGAAAAATCCAACATACCACATTTTCTCCAATATATATTTCATTATTAAGACCAGGTTGCTGGTGTTGAAGTGGGTGTGCTGTATGCTATGCTGTGGATTTTCGTCTTGCTCCTGGTCATAACAATGGGGCATATTGTCTCTAATAACACAGCAGGCATTATTTAACCCACATCTACAGGTGGCCTGTGGGACCTGGCCTATTTTAGGCTTTTGTAAAGCCACGGCCCATCCCGTCAACTCATATTCTCTTCCTGAAACCTGGCATTGACTCGGAGAGTAGGGAAAGAATGTAGCTCCGTCTAACAAAAGGGATCTTGATAGATGATGGCTTGAGGCTTGGCCTTAAGGCTCTCATATGATTTTCACTGCCTTTGCTACATTTTTCACTGACAGCAAATATCATGTGCCACGTAATAGCAGAATTAAGTAAACCTGAGTAAAAAGCTTGTTCTTTGTTCTACATATTTGGCACTGTATATCTGGATTTCTGTATATGGCACGACTCTCTTGAAGATTTCTTACCTAATGTGGTATGTCCAACAAGCCCAGTTTGGTGTCCCCTGTTTTGGTGAGCAGTGGGTTAAACTAAGCCTCTGTCTCTTTAAGAGCACAGCTCCTCCCCTACAGCTGCTCTGCCAGGGCCTGAACCTTTTGCTCTTGTTGTTCAGCACCATCAATTGAGGACTTTGTGACGCTCGGGCCAAAAGGGGATTGTGCAATCAAATGGCCTAGTCCTTGTCTGTCACGTAGCCCTTGTGGAGAGACTGTTTATGGCTGTTTATCAGCACTTTACCAGCATTTATTTTTTTCCACCGCAAATAAAATCTCAGACTTTGGCCTTGTTTCACTGTAACAGTAGTGTAGAACAAAACAAGTAGTGGATTTACTGTAAAGTGTGTTGCATTTGCTTTTGTTTTGTTAGTTTCCTATGATTTTTGTGTAAAATACACAAGCAATTTTAAGCAATAAAAACACTGAAAATGTTCGGTGCCCCTTTTTACACAATACATATTAATTGTTTGCATCAGTAAATATTTAGATTTAATACTATATCTTATTTTTTCTGTCTCCTCAACAGAGCAGTACAAACACCACTGGTTCCCCGACCGTCCCTGTAAGGGTTCGGGCTACCGCTGCATCCGCATCAACCACAAAATGGATCCTCTGGTGGGGCAGGCGGGCCAGCGCATTGGCTTGAGCATCCAGCAGCTGTACTTGCTGCTGCCCAGCGAGTTGACGCTGTGGGTGGACCCTTTCGAGGTGTCCTACCGCATCGGCGAGGATGGCTCCATCTGCGTTCTCTATGAATCACAGCCCTCTGCTAGTGTCAACAACAGTGTCTCCACTGGAACCAGCAACAGCTCCCTGGTGGACAGTCACATCAGCTGCAAGGAAGAACTGCTGGTGCTTGGTCGAACCAGCCCAGCCAAACCTTATATGATGACTGTGTCCAGCTAAAGGAGCTGCGTCCGGTTGCTTTTTAAAATAACATGAAATAAGGAAAAAAAAAGCAGAGGATATGGCCTAGTGTTCAGGTGATGGAAACCTCGTAGGTTTTAATTTCGGTCGTTTGGTTTGTCTGTTCTGTCTTTGTGTTGGATCTACCAGAGGCTCAGACCCTGGGGCAGCTATGAAGACCATTTCCCCCCGTTTCCTGGAGCGACTGGTCCCAGACTGGGGGCTTTTATTCTCAACCATCAAAGCTGACTTTGCACTTTTCCTCACACCGTTTATTTCATCTCACCACCACTGATGCAGCTCCCTCTAAATATAGGCTTTCTGAAGCCCAGACATGGCAGCAGTTGCACCAGTGCTGAGGGGCCGCCTCTTAAGAGCTCCTCTGTTTTTTAAAAGCTCACGTGTTTTTGGACCACAAGGCGCTATTTTTTCCCTCCATCCCAGCGCCTGGTACACTGCTGTCGTCTACTTTTGACCTCTTCTCCTGGGCTTCAGTTTGACCGGCCCAAAGTTTTAAAAAAGCCTGTGTTCTCTATGCTAGTGCTCTGGAATGGCTGTCGTTCTTGACACTGACAGAAATGTTGGATGCTTGTAGCTTTTACATTATTTTTTTTCCAGAGGAGGGACTCCTCTCCCTCTTGGATGAATGTCAGTTTAAAAGAATCAGGCTAATTTATTTAAGCCCTTTTGTTGCCACACCAAAAGAAAAGATGTAGCGTAGCTGTCCATGTCTCTTATAGCAGGTATCGCTGCTTGTTTAGAAAAGACATTGAATGCACTTTTGACATTTAGAATTGCGTGGGGTGTTCATTTTAAAACAGCCACATTCCAACTTTTTGAATGTCCCAGTTCTCATCAGATCACACCATTTCTTTCTTTTTTCATTCTTCTGGTCTGAATGTGGAGCATGACGTATTATGCTTCATCTTCAATCCAAAACATTTTCATTTTAGACCAAGGGTCAGAATCCCAAAAGCACTGTAGAGCAAATGTGGTCATAGAGAAGTGGAAGAGATGATTTTCACTCTGAATTTGTTTTGGGAAACTGGCCCCAGGTTGTTTTTGTTACATCGTTCAGTTTTAGGTTTCCAGCCATTTTAGACACACACAAACCAAGTTGTGCAAGAGTAGCTCTTTTGCTTTGGTTATTTTAATTTTTTATTAGCAAAATGTCAGGGAGATCTGAGTATGGGTGGGGGTCTGGCTGACCTGTACTGGCCTGGAAGCACTGTGTGTGTGTGTGTGTGTGTGTGTGTGTGTGTGTGTATGCGCGTGTCTAGAGAGAGAACCATCTTGTGTTGAGTTTTACTCCTTCACCTTCCCAAACCTCAGGACCCACAGGGCTGGGCTGTAGTCCATTCCTATGTCTCTGAGAAGGACAATTTTTTTTCAGTGTTTCCTCACACAGCACTCTAAAGCACAGGACTCACAAGACCAGCAGCTCAGAGAGAAAAGCGCCAGCACCACCCCCATCCCCTCCAACAAACCCCCCGTGGAGCGCACAGTGACACATATCATCCCTCTCTCCCCAGGCTGGGTGGACATGGGGGGGTCACACACACCAGACCAGGGCAGCTAAATCCCTCCCAGTGACCCCCCAATTACCATCATCTTTACACTCGATACAACAGCCTAGGATGAGAGGTCAGCCAGCACACACACACTTTCGTGCGCTCCAGATGCCACTGAGCCTTATTGAGGGTGGGAGAGATCAAGAGAGACAGAGAGACACAGAGAGAAAGAAAGGATCAAGTTTAATGGTACCTCCTAGCTTCTGGTCATGGTGCTGCTGGTGGATTCGTGTTGAATCTGTTTACATGAGATCAGATATGAACTGGTGTGAGTGCACTCGAGTGGGGGAAGGTTGGGCCAGTCTGCAGGGAGGCAGACGGTATGCCTGTGTGTGTGTGTGTATATATGAGTGTGTGTGTGTTAGGGGGTTCTGGCCTTAGCTCCTAAGCTGCTGAGGCAGGGTGCTGGTGATCAGTCCTGTATTTGTGCTAATGCCTTTGACCCTAGAGGATCATGGGTAATGAAGCCAGGTTGTTGATGCACTGCCCTCCCTTCTATCTGTCTCTCTCACTCTCTGCTGGTGCTCTCCCGTTTAAGTTAAAGAAAGACAGACCCCATTCTACTCTGTTGGACAGCAGCACACATCTATTCATTCTTAATTTTCAACATCGGCTGATAGAATTGCACATAGCAAATTAATGAAGCCACACTTTTGCTTCTCATACTAAATTTAGGCCTACGTGAGGCGAGGCGGTCTGCGCTTTAGGACAGAGCCCACTGTCCTACTTTTCAAAACTCAGACAGGCAGCACTCTCCCGATTCTCCAGAGGGTTTTTAATATTCATAGCATTTTATCACACTCTGGTGATCTTAACCAAATTCAGACGGACAGTTCGAATGTTTTTAGACCTACGATTTCTAGAACTACTAACCTCCCCTTCCTCCCCAGTCTCCTTGAGGATAACAGCTTACCCTTTGATTCTGAGCCGCATTTGAGTTCAGTTTGGCTCGACGCAAATAGGTTTCATTGATATCGAGAGAAGTGTTTTTGGGCAGCCGGAGGAAAGAGCACATAAAATGCACTAATATGTTAACTTTGAAGTTATGTGACATGTGAGATGTGAACAGTCTCTACAGGAATGTATTGCCAAACTCAGGCCTCAGACATTCAACAAATCCCTTAACGGAGAAGTGCATGTTAAGATGTGAAAAATGAAAGGGAATTATTTAGTTTGTTTCTCGTCAATCCTTTTCAAGCAGCCGCTAGAATTATTGTCACTTTCACATTTGGGGTGTTTTTTGCGTATTTGTAGAATGTATCGTACTTGTCCAACATATGGTAGAATACATACATAACATTACACATGGAAAGTGCCAATAATTTATATTTTGAGGTGTCTAGGTGTGTTCCTTTTTGTATTTCATATTTTAACACAGATTGCTCTTTGATAAGTGAAGCCATTTGTGTCAGGAGTGTTGGCGAGGACCAAAGTTGTTTTGGTAAAAAAAACAAAAAACAAAACTTAGTTTCCATGCTCTGTGCTGGTAGACTTATCCTTTGTTGTTTTTTTTCTTTTTTTAAGTAAAACAAACAAAAACCTAGAAAAAAATCTGAGCTACCCAAGACGAAAAGCTGTCTCTATATTGTGATCTTCTGTCAGTACATCTTTTATTGTGTTTTTTTTCCTTGGGTATGTTGTAATGAACTGCTGTAAATTTGTACAGTTCATGTAAATTGATTGTGCGGAAGTTGTACAGATTTCTATATTTTGGAAGAAAAGGTTTTTTTCTCTGTAATAAAAGATTTCCTATCTTGGCAATGAATCCACGTAGACCTGGTCTTTTTTCTCCCTATATTGTTATTCCTTTCTCAGAAGGAGGCAGAAAAATGTGAGGTTCAGGACATTGTTTTTAAAAGGGAGGAAACTGCTCCATTCTTTTCAGACTGTGCTCAGGAAAAGGCAAGGCAGACAGCAGACGGTGGATGTGAAAAGCCTGAATGGAAGTTTAGCGTGACCTGGGCAGCTCTGCAGCTGCTTCGCTTCGTCCATAAAGTGTGTGTGTGTGTGTGATTGGGGGGGGCGTGTAAACATAGAAAACAGGTAGTCTCTGGCCTGTGATGTGGAGTCCCAACAACATAGTGAGCTTTTGCGCTGTTGAAACGAGTATAGTCAGAAGAAACGGCAAAACTTCAAAGACACTCTGCACTTGTGTTTAATACAACGCTCGGTAACGACAGCTGTCACAAAAGCAACCGCATAATGTGAGTCTTTTTTTGTTTCAAAGAAAACTTTTTCCTTCCCCTCAGCTCTCGTCTCTGAATAGTCTCGTCTCTGCAGCAGCAGCACATCAAAACACAGGGGAGCGAGAGCCTGCGCGGCGCATGCGCAGTACAAAGCGCTGAGTCGTGTGAAAAATGTGGGCGGATTAAACAGCCTCTGATTCCTGAAGCTGAGGAAGAAAAGACTTCACTCACAGAGAGAGGGGGAGAGGAAAAGAAAGGAAAGTGGGGGATACAGAGCAGCACATGACAAGTACCATTTTATTCCACACAGAGAGAAAGGAGACTGTCCGTGTTTGTGTTCCAGCTGAGAGCAGCGCTGGCTGTCCCAACCCTTCCAACACGACTGGAGGACAGAGGCCAAACAGAGTTTAGTCCAAACAGGGTATTGTTTCGGTTTTTATTGCTAAATGAGGGCAGAGTAGCTTAATAATCATACTATTGTAACTTTGATTAAAAACAAACAAAAACATTTTAATCATCAGAAACCACAACACACTTTTCTAAACCAGTATTTCATGCTGATTTCAGATCTGCTTTCAGTTTTTTTTCAGTCACATCAACTTTGAGTAATATTGGATTTACAATAGACTTGCTTGCGGTTTTTATTATATGATCAGTGTGAGTCAGCTACCACTGTTTCTTCAAAAACGCTTAGCATATGATTATTATATGCTAATTATACCAACTTTCATGCAATATATAACTAGCTTCATCACAAAAACTGTATGTGCTACGGAAAAACTGAACACAGATTTGAAATCAGCATAAAAACCACTACAAAACCCATATAAACTTATCTCTGATGATTTTGACCTGTTGACTTGTGTAATTTAGTATCTACTAAACCCAGCATGAATAGGTGTAAAAAAAAAAGTAGCAGCAAACAAAAACTCATATACAAAGAACTTTCAGCACTAACTTAACTAAATTAGACACCATTCTAGTATCTTTTCTTGTTCTAAAATAAAAAAGCTCGAAAGAGAGAGATGTGACCAAAACCAAAACGGTCCAGATGCTGGACCAACAGAACAGAGTGAAATCAACCGTAACCACAAAAGACGTAGGAGGTCAATGTGAAAGACTAAAATGGTGCTGCCTGGAGCTTGTTCCTTTCCTCTCAAATGTGGTTGAGCAATAGATATCTATCTGAAACTAGAAGTACACAAAACTGAGTTAAAAACTGCAGCTGCCATCCCCTGCTGACTACAGACACAGGAGTTTCTCTGAAGGCCTCAGAACGCCGCACTCATGGCTACGGCTGACATTCAGCAGCCGTTTCAGACGCTCTGCCCAGCTTTTCATTTTACACAGCTTTTAGGGGGGTTTGAGTCAGGATCGTCTTTCTAATCTGTTTTCCAAAGTGCAAAACATGGCAAATGTGCAAAAACAAACAAACAGAAAATGCTGCAGGAGCACTGAGAGCCATTTAGAGATTTAGAGTGCAATCAGCCTCAGACTTTAAACATAATAATAAGCCCATGTGGGAACTGCTCATTTTGCCATATGTTGCCATCATTATGAAAGTTAGAAAACCACCCTTTGTGGTTGCCAGATTACATATTAAACAGTGAGTGCAGTGAATGGGTTTCTTATGGAGTGCCTTTCACAAGTGGACAGGACCTGCTATTCAACTTACTAATAATTCAACCACACTGTTAAAAATGGATTCTTCAAGGGTGCTGTAGTAAAGAAAACAGTTACACATTGAACCGGTGCTTAAAAGGATTATCAGATAGCTGTTCTCCATTATGGATAATCTGCTGTGTCTGGTTTTGCCAGACTGGTTTTGTCATACTTCTGAGACTATATGGAGTCTTTTTAGTAGTTTCCATTATAGTCCATGTAGCTACTGAATTATGAGCTTTAGGATGTAATAAACATAATAGACATTCATTCATAAAAATGTATGCACACGTATTGGTGATAATCTGCTACTAAGTGATCAGTGAATGCTTCTGTGGCCCATGATTGACACTGCATCACAAATGTTTGTTTTGTTTGTGCATGCCCTTGAGTTTTCAGGCCTTCTTTACATTTCTGTTTTTAGATCTATAGAGACACGTTTGGTGTTGATAGACTGATGTTGACTGTTGTTAACCCTGTACTGGAGCTGTTTTTTTTTATTTTTGACTAGGTGAAAAGTGTAGGATGTTTCTTGGAAGATGTCTCAGTTCTTACTGTAAAAGCTGGTAGGAGTTTTACCACTGAGGTTGCTAATGAGTGGCATTAGATACTATTACACAAGTGAATATTTGTCTATTTTTATCGACTTAAAGCAAGAGCTGACTGTGCTTCATGCTCAACTGCGCTGGTGATACAGAGTGCCTGGTTGGTGATCTTGGTCTTTTCTATCATGAAAAATGCTGTGGCAAGCTTCAGTGCTATTCTATAGTCTTGTTGCTAATTTGTTCATATCAATGCAGACATCTTTATGAAACTGAAGACTGTAATCAAGTGCTGCAAACAAACAGAGGAGAAAAACAACTGCCCTAGCTGTACTCTTTTTAAACCAGTATTTTACACAAATTCATACAAATCAATCCTTCCTCTGACTGTAGAGCAGCCGAAAATGCTTGGTCTCCAAAGTTTGCTTCAACTAATTTCAAACTGGAACTATGAGGCCAGTGTAGCTGGCAAATGCTGCAAATCTCTAATCTACCATTTAGCATTGTGAAAGCGTATTATCTCGTCCGAAAATTAATTGGCATATAAATAATTGTGATTGATGATATTTTTTATGTTGTTATATGGTAGATATTTAAGTACAAGCCCAAAGAAACTTGACTGGCTTCCTGCCCGTTGATAATTAGTAGCTCCCAAATAAAGAATGATACAGTTTAGGCTCAAATAAACAAACATTACCCACCATTGCCCTTTCAAACTATTACAGCACCTGTGGGAAGTTGGATTTTTATTCATTTTTTGTTGTTGTTTTCTTTTTTGTTGTTGTTTTTGCCTAAACCCAGATGGGACTACATCTGCCTAAACTGGAATAATAGGTATAGAAACATCTTTATAGAAAATGTATTTGTATACATTTACAAATGAGGTAAAATGAAAACATTTCAGCACAGTATTCTATTGTCAACTGTACATTTTACTCTTCCAGAGTGCAGTAAATGCATAATCAGATATCGGTTAGAAATATTGGTCAGATCTAAATATGGGCCCAATGCTGTTGTTAATTTTTCAAGCAAGTATGTTGATACCAATATGATTTCTAGATCATAGTACATAGTTAAATAATTGTCATTAAGCTACAGGCCCTCCTAAATCATAACAACACTTTTCTCAAACCGTGTCAACTTGTCAATAGACAATATACTTGTAAATGGGCTTGATTTCTTTATGATATTTTGTTATGTATAGAGTGCCAATTCACTAGGAACCGTTTCGAGGCCTGAATTTGATCCTTTATCTTTTGTCTGTTTTTTTTCTGGACCCTTTTCACTGTGATCCTGCACTGGATCTGGACGTCTTTGTTGTAATTGAGAGCAGGGACAAGAGCTGTGCTGCAGCTGCTCTCCGCCTCTAATGAGACTCATTCTCCTGCTGATGAGAGACACCTTTCACTGCGTGGTTTGCATGTTTACTGACAGGATCGTGCAGGTGTGTATGTGTGGGTGTAAGTGTGTGCATGTGTTAGATGTGTGTGTGATTTTTGTATGTGTTCATTTGGCAGTGTTGTTGCAGTGAAGGCTTCTGCGTGCTCACTGTTTTTGTATGAAGGTATCAGCAGATACGTGTGTGTACATGTGCATATGTGCGGTTTGGTGCAGGTTCCAGTCTGTGTGCGCCTGTTTTCATGCACATATGTGACTCAACTGCACAGTGGGTTCCTCTTTCATGTGTGTATGACCCAGTGGGTTTCCTGTATGTGTGTTTCTCCCTCCTACGTAAGCCTACAAAAGGTGGAGCGATTGCAGATGTGAAAATCCACATCTGCTCTGTTGGTTTGTGTGTTTCAGACCATCCTGTGCCAATTGGAGATCTTCTGCCCCTGTTACTGCTTCAGGACTACAGACTGCTTTTGTGTGCGAGTCACATTCTCTCATTTTCTCAGTTGTGATGTCGTAATTACATTTATTTAGCTTTATTTAAAAAATGAGTTTAATTACTGTTAGTTTGGGTTTAGTTCTTGGAGCATATCATGAAGGGAAAACATACTTTAACCTCTATTGTTAGCTCGCTTGATGTATTTCATCTTCTAATATCTAATAAATATGCAAAATGCAATCAGTGGTTTCATACATAAGCAAAACCAAGCGTTTTCTCATATGTGATATTTCCCAAAACTACAAACAACATGTCAAAAGCTTGCGGTTTTGCTCAGTGTTATTTAGTGTTTTGGTGGGATGAGCGCTCACAGCATATGTAGTGAATTTGCACTTGGTAAACTGTTTGTTTGTTTTTTTGTTTGCTTGTTTGTTTTTTACCATTTACTCAAAATAGGATTTTTCTTGATATGTTTAATCTCTTCAGATCATCACATGAACATGTTTAATGGAAAAAACAAGGTCCACAAGAATAATAGGCCAAAATCAGAGCCTACTAAAAGTACAACTTAAATTTAGAGCCTCAGAAACAGTCCTTCCTTTTTGATATGATGCATAAGTAAATGTTTGTAGCAAGCCAGAAACCTGGTTACAAAGCTTCCAGTAATTAGGGAACCTGAGTGTTTGTCATTGTGAAGAGAGGAACAAAGCCTTCCCCAGTTCCCTAAACCATGTTGCTTCATAGAAGTAGTGGGAAAGTGAGCAACCTTTTGTAATACGCATTAAAAGCTTAATTCTGGCTTAAGGGACTTTTTGTTTGTAGGTGGGTTTCATATCAATCGCAAGGACGTGCGAGAGCTTATCACCTAACACACGGTTATGTGGTTTTCCTATCAAAACTTTATCATGGAAAGCCGTCTGGAGGAGTGTGTGGACTGCTGTGGCCTGTGGAAATGATAGCTGGGTTATTAGGACACCACCGGTTGCGTGTATGGAATGTGGACTCTACCAAGGACGCGTGTCTGACCTAGCTAGTCTAACAGTCTTCCATTTTTAGAACAGCTGTTTGGCTTGGGACTGGGCTTTCCTTTTATATAGGCAGCAGAAACTATGCAGTATGCCAGAAACATCCACACTGCGGTTCTTTCCTCACCACGTCTTTTAAGGAACTTGTGGAACGCTTGGGGGGAGAACAGCGCCCTGATGTTTTTCTCTCTCTTTCCAGCTATGAAGGTCAGAGGCCTGTGGTATCTAGAGTGTGAA
>JBBPCY010000130.1:19974978-19993966 GCA_037974405.1 Brachyalestes nurse | reverse complement strand
CCACAGAAACTCCAGAATCTTGTGGAAAGTCTTCCAAGAAGAGTGGAAGCTGTTAGAGCTGCAAAGAGGGACCAACTTCAGATTAAAGTTTATGGGTTTGAATGCAATGTCATTAAAGTCCCAGTTGGTGTAATGGTCAGATGTACCAATACTTTTGTCCACATGGTGTATCTGAATACAGTGTCTGTATTTAACGTCTAAAGTCTCATGTGATGAAATAAAAATGATCCGTAATGAAAGCTGTTTCTGAGGTAGAGAATGAAAGCCACCACCCTGCCACAGGAATGGCCACCCCCTCAAACAGACGCCACCTAAACGCTGCAGGGAGAGAAGAAGAAAACTACAAAGTGGCCTCCTTCACAAATACTACCCTGTGTGCAACTATTTCAAGCCAGACAGACCCAGTAGAACTTTCTAACAGTATGAAAAGTTTAACTAGTATTTTGTAAATCCTGGAAAAGCCTCCTGTCAGAATGAACTCTGCCTAACGGTGCGAAAAACATTCCTTTTCTGAAGCTGCCTAATCCTTAGTAGGTCACGGGTATCTGGAGTCTATCCCGGGGTCTACAGGCGCCAGGCAGGGACTCACCCAGGGCAGGGTGCCAGCCCACCGCAGGGGCGCACACACACACACACACAGACCACTCACTCACTCACACATGCACACCTACAGTCAATTCAGAATGCCCAGTTTACCTGAGGCGCATGTCTTTGGACTGTGGGAGAAACTGGAGACCCCGGAGGAAACCCACGCCATCTTAGGGCCAGAAAAAAACATATCAAAAGATATTTCATTGTCTTTCATGCCCTAAGTGACATAGTGGCATCAAAACATTTTGTCTTTCTGCTTGGAAAGTATTACGTTGCTATGCTGTGCAATCCAGGTTCAAAATCCAAAACTAAAATTACGCAGTTTCTTACAGGATCAGTAAAGTTTTCTGATTGTAATTTTGTTTTCTGAATTTTTTGATTTGATTCTGTTTGTTTGTGGGCTGAAATGGTGGCATGTATTCAGTGTTGTTCACAAATTTTATTAGTGTACTGTTCAGTTCCTGGTACATATTGTCTGTATATTAACCAGCAAAACAGCCCATTTTGAATTCAGTGTTTGTCACGAAAATGTATTTGCTTGTAGGCTATTCAGCCTCCAGCAGTTCATCCCCACCCATTAAAAACTGAAGTTAGGAGTTTCAGCTCATACTGAGTCACAGTACAGCCCAGCTGTTCCATGAACACGTCTTAAAGACGCAGTAACAGCTGGGGAGGCATTTCTGCCCAAAAATAAAAACAATTACCCAAACTTTTGAGTGGAGAATACGTAATCATTTGATCCTCGGCCACTTTTGAACCCATAAAGGCCAGTGGGTAAAAAAACACATTACTAATGTAAAAAATGTGACCACTTCTTTTTTAGTGACCACTCTCTGAACATTTTACAATCAAAAGAAGTGAACCCAACATCTCATCTCAAACCTGGGTGGAGTGAGAGGAGCGATAGTGGGACTGTCAGCAGCAGCTTGTTCAGATCTGTTGGATGTAGAAATGTTAGACTTGTCCTTGTAAAGACATGATTATATTTGGCTCATAAAAGCAGGCAAGAAGCATATAGAATATGAGTCGTTTAAGAAGTGCTCAGCTTTAGTCAGGAGGTCGTTTTGGAGAAAGGTATGAGAAATGGCGAGTGTTGATTGAGAACGCTGAGTTGAGAAACCCCCAGTGTGTGTCAGAGTTGAAAGAATCTATATTAAGTGTGAAACGGAGACAGAGAAGTCGGAGGGGTTGTCGAATTTAGGGAGTTAAACTTGACACATGCTCTGATTTGATTCCGTACAGTTTTTACAATATAAGAATATAAAAATCTAAGAACAGTAAAGGTGCGTTCAGTCAGGGCCATGTACAAACTGCCAGTGGCAGAAGTGAGTAAAGAAGCAGCGGCGAGATGGAGAGAGGGAAACCTGCTCATACTTTAGTAGCTCAGAGGAAGAGTTTATCCTTGTGTTTGAACCCTAAACCACACCTGATGAAGTTATAAAGCTCTGGCCAGAATTGGCAAGGATATTCTAACTCTCTCCAAAATGCAAAAAAACACCTTGAATATGAGATCACTGACAAACATAAGTGTTTACTGGAATCAAGTGGAAATATGGAGACCATTTAAAAGTCCTTCATTAAGTCCATTAAAAAGATCATCTATCCTCAATCTGCCAGACAGGAAGACCAACAACAGATACACAGTTAAATTCCACAGTTAGAGGCATAAACATCTCATACATGCTTGATTTCCTGACATCTACCAAAAATATCCAGCCGTCTGTCCGTCCGTCTAAACCCACCTGGCAAGGAAACAGCAACACATTGCAGTAAAATGCAAAACATTTTTTATTTTTTATTAATCGAAGTGTCCTCAGAAATTTAGTTCTCAGTCTGAAGTAGTCACTCAGTATCAGTATTTTCACATCAGCCGGAACATGCAAATCATTCGATGTCATGATTTTGTGAGCTCTGTCCAATGACAACAACAAGGGCTGCGTGTTTTACTGCATATACGCTCTTTAGAGAACGTCTGGAGGTTCCTGGTCAAATCACATCACTCAAATGCCTGTTTGCTGCTGAGCATTCAGCTTCATATAGAATGTTCTTTCTGAAGTTCAAGGATTTATTCTACTTTGCCAATTTAAAAAGAAGCTTTATTTTAACACTTGCATCAAGCTGTTTAATTTTCCAATACCTCAAACCAACCCAGCATTAAAACACCGCTTTCCAGATCCGCCCTACAGCTTCGGTTAGTTCCCTGCATACAGGCTGGATGGCTGATATACAGTAAAAACACTATACACACCAAGAGAGCCACTTTACACCTATATGCTTCAAAATAAAGATTCCTAAACTAGTTTTGTAGTTTCTGGAAATGTTTTAGGAACCTTCCTGCAAAGGTTTTAGTGTTCTAGGAAAAGTTGGTTGTTCACAGTCACACCAGTTTTTCAAGCGTTGTTCTTGAATCTCCTGCAGTATCAGAACAAATCCACATAGCACCTTATTTTTTAAGAGATTACTAACATGGTTAAAATAGCGAAACACGTATCAAAAGTAAGAATAAAGTAAAAATAAAGACAATGAAATTTGTGTAGCTCTATGATATTTATATTATTTAAGACTATTTAATTAAAGAAATGTTAGTTATTTCAATCGGCCAGGCACTTTTTCAGTACACCCATTACGAATATACAATTATCATCTGAAAACAACACTATTAATTATGAAATTCCTCAGACTCTTAAACTAGTATTTTTATCAGTACGTTTGTGTCAGTAGAGCTCTACTCTTTGTTCTAAAGTCACTTGTAAAGTTTGAGATGTGACAAATGGCCTGTACACAGTCATTAGTGTGACTTGTCCAGAATTTCTGCTTCTCTGGAAGTAAACAGAAGAAAGTGAACCTGGAGGTGGGATCAGCTTCAGAGAGGGTTCCAGTGAAGGGTGAAGAGTGGGGGGGGGGTATGTTTAGATTATAATTTGCTTATCTGACTCTTTGACTGTCAGGCTGGCTGTGATTAAGCAAGACCTGCTCCGTGTAAGAATGCTGACATTCAGAGAGGTTTGCTGCAGGCTGCTGCCACTCACTATTTCTGTCTGTGGCAAACACACACACACACACACACACACACACACTCACTCTTTCCCATCTGCTGCAAACAGATAGGCAGTGGCTAAGAGTACTTTGTGATTGTAAAGAAAAACGCTGTGTCATAATATATTTGGCCTATGCTCCCAGTGCAGTTCTACCTCCGTCCACAGCTGCAGTGTTTATGTGGGATTTACACCAATAGTCGGTTTAGTGAATTAAACACTTTGACCGTGGCGAGAAGGTAAAAAGCGGAATAGCAGAGCTCATTAATCGCTGCGTCCAGTTGTGACTGTAACGTTGGCATGCGGTTGAGGAGGATGACACGGTGGCTCAGCTGGGATTACTGCATGCCGCTGCCTGTCGAGAACCTCATTTGACTACACTTGGCATTGTTCTGCGATGTGCTGTGCACTTCATTTCCTAATGCCTGTCGTGCTGCTTCCACAATGTCAGAACTGATTTTTTACATTGACTTAATAACTATTTAAAATGACTGTTATTATTGCTGTTTGATTTTCAAGGCAGAGAATCTGATTAACAGCATTAAAAACGATTTAACAATACTTTACTTGAACCCTGCTACATAACACCGGCACCGGCATCGACATGGCATCTCATGCCAGATCATGCCCATTACAGTGCTGTGAAAAAGTGTTTGTCCCCTTTCTGATTTCTTCTTTTCTTGCATGTTTGTCACACTTAAATGTTTCAGATTATCAAACAAATTTAAATATTAGGCAAAGACAACCCAAGTAAAAAATGCAGTTTTTAAGTGATGGTTGTATTTATTAAGGAAAAAAACTATCCAAACCTACATGTGCCCTATGTAAAAAAGTAATTGCTTCCCCTTGTAAAATCACAAAGTAACTTTGGTTGTTTGCAATTCCACTAGTCACACCCAGGCCTGATTACTGCCAGACCTGCTGAATCAAGAGATCACTTAAAAAGAAGACTAAAAGATCCCAGAAAAGGAAAGACTTCATGCCACAATCTAAAGAAATTCAGGAACAGATGAGAAACAAAGTAATTTACATCTATCTGTCTGAAAAAGATTACAAAGCCATGTCTAATGAGGGCCATTATTCAGATTTGGAAAAAACATGGAACAGTGGTGAACCTTCCTGTGAGTGGCCAGCCTACAAAAATTACCCCAAGAGCTCAGCGACGACTCATCCAGGAGGTCACAAAAGTACCCAAAACATCTAAAGAACTGCAGGCCTCACTTGCCTCAATTAAGGTCAGTGTTCATGACTCAACCATAAGAAAGAGACACGGCAAAAATAGCAAGTACAAATGCTGACCAAAAAGAACATAAAGGCTGGTCTCACTTTTGCCAAAAACCATCTGGATGAGTCTTTTGGGACAATATTCTGTGGACTGATGAAACAAAAGTTGAACTTTTTGGGAGGTGTGCGTCTTGTTACATCTGGCATAAAAGTAAAATAGCATTTCAGAAAAAGAGCATCATACCAACAGTCAAGCATGGTGGTGGCAGTGTGATGGTCTGCGGCTGCTTTGCTTCAGTACCTGGTCGACATGCTGTGATTGACAGAAACATGAATTCTGCTCTCCACCAAAAAATCCTGAAGGAGAATGTGTGGCCATCAGTTAGTGACCACAAGCTGAAGCACACTTGGGCTCTGCAGCAGGACAGTGCTCCAAAACACATCAGCATGTCCACTTCTGAATGGTTTAAAAAACAAAATGAAGGTTTTGGAGTGGCCTAGTCAAAGTCAGGACTTGAATCCAACCCAGATGCTGTGGCATGACCCCAAAACGGTGGTTCATGCTCGGAAACCCCCCAATATGGCTGAATTATTAAAACAATTCTCCAAAGTGGGCCAAAATTCCTCCACAGTGATGTGAAAGACTCATTGCCAGTTATTGCAAACGCTTAATTGCAGTTGTTGCTGCTAAGGGTGGCACAACCATTTATTAGGTTTAGGGACAATTACTTTTTCACATAGGACGATGTAGGTTTGGATAGTTAAAAATTGTGTGTTTGCTTGGGTTATCTTTGTTTAGTATTCAAATTTGTTTGATAATCTGAAACATTTAAGTGTGACAAACATGCAAAAAAATAAGAAATCAGGAAGGGGGCAAATAGATTAACACTGGTTAATCTGGGTAAATGTGTTCTGTACTTCTGAAGAGCCATTGACATTTTTTGTTACTGGTTTTTGATAAAATAATACATAATATTTAAAAACTGAGTGAGTCCCTGCCTCGCACACCTTGGCCCTGGGATTGGCTCCAACTACCAGTAACCCTAGTAAGGATTAAGCAATTACAGAAAGTGAATGAATATTTAAAAAAAAAAAACACTCAAAAAAAGCTCTGTAATACAATTAAATGTCTTGCAATGGTTTGACAAATTGAGGTTATGTTCACAAAGAGTTACGCTACAAATGCGGGCAAAAAGTGTGCTTCCCTTTATATCATGCATAATAATAGAAATAATAAATGTTATACATTTGTAGATAAACATTATAGCTCTTTAGTCTGCAGTATCATTCAGTTGGTTTAACAAGTCAGTTTGTTGTTTTTTTACTTCTGTAGACGTGTGTGTGTGTGAACAGGTGTTCAGGAGGAACTGATGATATTTTTCATGTGAATGAGTTTTACATGGCTAGCGGATGTATTTAACACTGAGACAGGGCAAAGAATATACAGTAGTTTTTCAAAGCAACTGCTAAACACTAATGAGCAGAATAGATACGGACGAGAATATTTCACTAGTGTTAATGATGAGACCTGGTGAGATTCAGTGCTGTTTGTAGGATGTTAGGTCAGTCTAACATCACTCACAGTGTGAACTGCATGTCCTCATTGTAGTTTGGTTATAACACCAGCCTGGAAAATGAACATAAAAATGAACGAGTTACATAATAAATTACATTCCCACTTGATTTGCAGGCTGAATTCAATAAGCAACAAGACATTTTTCACCAGTGATAACTTCTAAGGTTCAACCCTTAAACTGCAGAATTTCAGTGGGTTTATAGTTCACTGTCAGACTCACTATTCAGGTAACTTGTGAGATTTATTCAGGGACAAAAATGTGTGTGTTATTTATGCAGTTAGATGAGTGTAGAGCTGAAATGGGGGCTCCCATCCTGGGCCTTTGGAGGTGAGGCTTTATCGGTAACCATTACTAAACGGTAATATACGGTGTAACAGACAGATAAAGAGGGAAGAAAGGGCTGAGAACTCTTCCAAGCTCGACACGTGGCAAATTTAAAGCCCTCTGCTCATAAACAAAAACAACCGCACATGTGAATGCAACTCAGTGTGTTTCTGAGAAGTGAGAGAAAGTCAGCGCTTCAGCTGTTTCCTGTTTTCTGTTGAAGAGAACACCACAACCTGCAGTGAGAAAGAGAGAAAGAGAGAGAGATTATGTAAATTCAGGCTGAGCCACAGCCTTCCTGTGTACTTCTTGAGGTCTTCAAAACTACCGGTTATGGCCTAGTTTAGACATTGTCTCGAACGCAGTACATATCACCTAAACACACTCATGCGCAACACACAGCACTTGCCATCACACCCTCCTTATCACTTCTATTAAGAAATGCCCCCACACACTCCTACACAAGCCTACATACACAAACACAAAGCCCAATGTGTGTGCTTGTGTGAGTCACAGGACCACATACACTCCCAGCTGGTGTTTTTCTTTTTGACTGTGTTATATCCATCAGCAATAGCGTCTGTATGTGCGTGTCATTTGAGCCACAAGACGAGTTCTGAAGGAAGAGTGTGGTGACTGGTGCCGTATACCCGTGCCTGGTTTGGAGAAACATAGATCAGTGTTTACTTACAGTTTGTGCACGTTGTCAGTGTGAACTAACTGTAACTCTGTTACAATGCACAGAAATAGAGGCTTTGAGTATGCAGGGCATTTTTAATGTCCCTGGCTGTTTTTCGAGCCCTCGCAATAAACTCTGGTTATTGTACAATCGGGTGAATGTCACTGCCTTCAGTGTCACAAATATCTGTGAGCAGACAAGCCCTGATCACTCTTATCGACACACAGATCACGCTTATCAGTGCTGAACAAATACAGCTCTCATTTATGGGTCCAGGCAGTTACTTATTGATCCAAAGAAGAATGCAGAAGTGCAGCCTAAGTTTAATTTAGTAATAACGTGTGTTTCCTCAGACCTTTTTTTCTTTGCCATTTTTCTTTGAATAACTGAAAAAATCCTGTTACCTAAGATGAATATCCATGGCACGCTTCAAAAAATGAAACAACCCTTTATTGTAGCATGGCTGTGGGAAAACTCATCCAGAGACATTTTGTCTGCGGCCAGGCGACAATAAAAGCTTTTCAGTTCGGTTCCATGGATATTTGTCTCTGGTAGTTTGGCACAACGCTGTGAAACATCTTCAGTATTTGCATGTTTGTCTCCTAACCAGTGACATTCTCTGCGTTTGTACTTTTTACAGTCATTATTTAGGTTAAATGTATTCGTCATCCTCTGTGATGTTACAGACATCAGTGCCCATGAGTCCAGTACTGTAAAGTTGGCCTCGCTGTCTCTAGGTTGGATCAATGGCCCTCCCTCTCCCCCATCTTTCATCGTGATGTTGCCCAATGCAGTCATCTGGTATCTGATATGACAGAGGAGGCCCTTAGTGTTCTCCTCCCAGCGCATTGAGCTGTACAATGACTTTGCAATAGCAACAGTTTGAAAAGATGCTGTGGCGCAGTGTCTCACTGGACCTACATGCTGAATTTAGGAGAAATATATCTCTGTTAATCTAGACAACTCAATAAATAAACAATACACGTACTTAGATAGAATGCACATATTAAAAAAACGCATAACCATAGAAATGTAATGATAAAGTGCTCACAGAACTGAGATGCTCTGTCTGATCAGAAACTGTAGCCTGTCTGAGTCATCTCAGCATGGAAGAACTCGCCTTGTCAACCGAAACCAAGTCCTCATTCAACCTCGGCTCCAGACGGGGGTGAAAAATAGAAACTGCAGGTGTTGGCGAAAAGCATTTGTGAAGAGATGTATGCATGACGTAAGACTCAAGAAAGGATTTTCACACAAGTGCACACAGCTGTTGACGTATTATTTGATATTCCAACTCTCTGGGGTCGCCATGTCTCAGCAGGCCCTGGAGCCTGTAGTCGGAGTTGTCATGGTTACCAGAGCCTCCAATGGATCTGTTAGCTAGAGCCGAATGAGAAGGGGGGTATTAGCAAAGCCCTTGGTGGTTATGATAACATATGATCCTGATGGGATGGACGTGTGGCTGTGAAGTCCATCTGTGACAAAGACGTTCTCTAAAGGGTTAAGTGCTGAGAAACTGTGATTTCATCAACAGCTTTCATTACCTCTTTACCTTTTATGTGCTATAGAGAAATAGAAGGCAGAACAGTAGGGTAAAGGGTTCTTGAACTGCTGAATGAAAAATTGTCCTTTAGGGATTTTGTCTCTGTGTTAAGTCTCTCAGTGATTCAGCTCCCAAGAGCTGAACTGAAGTCCTACTGTGTCAGATGCACCATCAGCATAATTACGAAGTGAATTGATCTGAAAAATCAACCAATCACATTTTGATTTTTGCAGTCTAGTCAGATGTTATAAATGGAAAACAGTGCTGGGAGATCTATACCAGTGCTCTTTACTGAAAGTGTCACTGCTACACTGCTACAGACCAATTCAGATGTATTCTAATGTACACTAAAAGGTGAAAGAAAGCAAATGTCTTTAACAAAACCGTCAATGAGAATCGTTATAGGCTTGGCATAATGTACTATTATAATACAATTGAGGAACTCAAATTAGTATTGCAGTACATGTTTTTTTTCCCCTCATTTTGAAATGTATGGTCTAAACGGAAAGCCCAGCATTAACAATGGTTTGCCTTGATCTAGCATCCAAATGTCCAAATCTGTTATAAGCAAGCAGAAATCTCCACGTCAAGCATGTACCGTAACTGTGTTAGCAGCACATTTAAACAATTAGCAGGACAAAACCGAAGTCTCAGAGTGTATCACTGTCAAGATTTGATAGCATTAAAAACATGAATGATTTTACTAAGGTAAAAGCAGGTAACATTTACAAACAGACATAAAAAAAGAAATAAAAAGAGTTTACTAAGAAATGGTAATATCTTCGGTTGTGGTTCCAAAATGGAAGTGGGAGACGTTCAGAGATGGCTGTAGTCCTGTGACCACAGATGCCTTGGACACAATTCTGACAAATTTACGGTGACTATTTCACAAATGATTGCTGCTACAATCTGTGCCTGCTAACAAAACCAACAGGAATGTAACATGAAAGGAAACACTGATCAGTGCATCAGTTGATGCTACAGTGTAAGAACTTTTATGAATGCAAAAAAATACTCATCTCCAGGTCTATTTACAAAACTATTGCAAGGACTCGATTCTTGCTTAGATTAATTGTTTACCACTATAGCGGTGCAGATGGATGACACACACTATTATTTTTGTATGATTCAGTAGGTGTTATCATCCTACAGGCTACATACATCATACTTGATGTCATACTTGATGTAAGTCAGAGAACCATGTTGTGGAGTACAGTGTCTGTGCTTCTGCGTACACAGACACACATGTTCAGGCATACCACTCATATCTGGCCTACTTTTACCTGCCAGCCCAAATATGACAATACTCCTGCTGCTCACAGAGCCATCGTGTACTGAGCACACACACACACACACACACACACATTTTGGTTAGCGTGCGTAAAGACAAAAGGGCAGCAAAGAGTCGATTCTCCAAAATAGCTGACCACATTATATTTTCTGACCACTGGAAAGAAAGAGAGAAGCTCAGCCGCACCTTTGGCCGGGTTAGGGGCGTACGTGCTGTGGTTCAGCTATGATTAGTGTTGTGTATGTGCATGTGAGTGTGTGTGTATTGGAGTGGCTCACTCTGTTCACCCTTGCACTGTTTTGAAGCAGGAAGCAGGCTTGTGCAAGAGCCGTTGTGACAGAGTTCATCAGCCGGGATTCAGAATTAGAGGGCATTGTTGCCATAGCAGCAGGATTTTTCTTCAGGTCTGGAACAGCTCCTATTAGTGAGACGCAAATAAAACAAACTGGTTTCGGCTCCCTGTTGCACAATCCGTACAGTACTTTTCCATCTTTCTTTCCAACTTACTCTTCTGTTCATTCACCCAGACTGAAGCAGCAGCCGCATCTGCTCAGGTCACAGCAACCGAGGGCGAGAAACATTTTCCCTTTAAAGAACAATTTAAATGATTTTCTCTAGTTCTTCACTGCTGAGCTGAAATGTAATGTGTGAACTTCCAGTGCATTTAGCACCTTGTGAATGCCCACAATGATGGACAACGTGAACATTTTGATGTATTGGAGATATTAAATCAGACACATGTGGAAGAGTAAAAACATTCTTCCCTTATATTAACTTCTATCTCCAACACATTCCTTAAATGTAAGGTAATGTTATTTTGGATCAGTTTTGTTGGACCATTCATCTTACAGTGTTTACAAAATATAGAGGAAAGCTGGTGTTTTCAAATGGTGTAAAAATAAAATAAGGTTTTAATATGATGACTTTGCACTGTGTTCTGAGGTTGAGGTTACGGTTGGATTAGGTGTAGCACAGCAGTGCTACAAAACTCCCTGAAAATACAAAGGCAGAAATGTGTGTGCATACGTGCATGTGAACAATGCCACTAGTTGCTTGGAGAGTGTGCTGAGTGATGCTTTGCCAAAAAGGGGGAGGGCAGTTCCTTTAGAAAGTTTCAGGGGGGGATTGGTAAGGCTTGCCAGATGGCACACACATTATTTATGTGTGTGTGTGTGTATGTGTGTGTGTGTGAGTGTGTGTGTGTGTGTGTGTGTGTGTACGTGTGTGTGTGTGTGTGTATGGTGTGTTGGGGGGCAACCCAGCATGCAAACTACCCCCCTTTTCTCTACTTTCCTCTACTTTTCTCTACTCCCCTGTCTCACATCATCATAAACACAAGGGCTTCTGAGAAGACTGGAGAGCGAGAGGGCAGAGGCAGGTGGTAGAGGGGTGTGAGTGTAGAAATTCCTTCGCTTTTCTTTCAGCAACTTGCAGCTGGCGGAATGAAGGCTGCTCATTCTTTCATTTTTCTCTCTCTCATCTTTCTTTCATCCAAGATTCTTTTCTTTGACATCTTGATCTGTAACTGTGCAAAGTAATGCATCATTTACCTCTTCTCAGCTACAAATAGAGTGGCTTGTGTGTGTGTGTGTGTGTGTATGTGTGTGGGTGTGTGCATGTGTTTGTGCTTCTTGAAGTAGTTTCCAACTTCAAGTGTTTAACTGTCAGGTCTGCAGAGCCTCTGTTGTTTTGCTGTGTGTGTGTGTGTGTGTGTGTGTGTGCTGTGGAGGTGTGTCCACTGGAATTAGCCTATTGGTACAACTTCCCCTACCCCTACACAACAGATAACACACATACCTACGCAAGTGTTGTTTTCCAGTCTTTGAAGACCACATATGTCAGACTGCAGTCCTCGCCACAGCACTGCAGACCTAATTTAACTAATCAGCTAATGAATAAGGTTTCCCTGAGGTAAACGCTGAGCTCCACAGAGCTGTTGCCCAGACTGAACTCAGTTTGACACGCTTCCATTGTGCTTTCATTGTTTTCTGTATTACTACACAAGGACACCTTAAAATTGAAGCTTTGTTGGTTTGAAAGTACATATGTAGGGAAAAATCATTGGTATAGAACTGTCATGTTTTGTAGAGGCTCTTTAAATGTCTTCAAATACATCTTATTTACAATGTTTTTTTTTTTTAAACACTCATCCTTAACCTTTGGCACATGGACACACGCATGCACGCACACACATGCATGAATGAACACACATCCAGATTATTGGAGTGAAAGAAATGAACCTTTTTCTTTTGTACTGCCTAAAACCCGTAGGCAGCATGGACTGTGTAAAAGGTGATAAGGTCTCTGAAAGTGTGTGTGTGTGTGTGTGTGTGAGAGAGAGAGAGAGAGAGAGAGAGAGAGAGAGAGAGAGAGATTGACTGTCAGAATGTACAGTGCTCTGGAAAGATAAAGTCAGGAGAGAGATAAGGATGAATGTGTGATTTTACGAAACCTTGTTTTTTGTAAAATGTCTTTCTACTAAGCTATAAACTTATATAAGCCAGGAACATTATTTTTTGTGCCCTTTGAGGCCACAGTAAATAACAAATGAGAAAGATTTAATTAAAAGCCCCCAAAGCTGTTATGTTTCAGGGTGTGAGAAGAAAGAGCCAAAGAAGAAAGAAGCACGATCATAGAACTGACACTATAGTGAAAGGCCTAAGCCTCATTTACACAAGCAATAATCAGTTGTCCTGTGGCAAGGTGGGACCGTTTTTATGGTGTGTATATGTGTGTGTGTGTGTGTGTGTGTGCATTCGTGGATGTGTGTGTGTGTGTGTGTGTGTGTGTGTGTGTGTGTGTGTGTGTGTGTGTTTTTGCGCATTCGTGCGTGTGTGTGTATGGTTTATCAGGTATTGCAGAAGATAGAAGATAAGACGTGTTCTCGTAAACAGCATGTCTGCTTACTGGAGAGAGGGAGAAACAGGGATAGAGAGAGGAACAGTGTGAAAGAGAAGCGAAAGAGAAAAAGAGTGATAGAAATGAGAGAAATAGAGAGAAACATTACGGCATGAGCCATGAAAAGGTGTAAAGGTGAATGTGTGTGGGGTCTCTGTTGTGACATGTAATGGCGCTGATACAGCCTGGTGATGTGTCTGGTTGTACTTTGCCAGATCATGCACACAGGAGGCAGTGAAGTCATGGTGATTGAGATTGCACTTTGGCGTCTCCTCAGCAGTTTCCGTTGCGTCTGAGCAGCTTCACTTTGCTCACCCCTGGCAGGGAAGGACCTGGAAAAGGTCTTCCAAAAACTGTCTGCTTCCCCAACTCCAGACAGTAAGGTACAACCATAGGAGCATCTCTTTCTGTATCTGAAAACTAAAAAGAAATATTTACTTGCACATCACTTCATGGAGAGTTTCCACACTTCAGGATGTGACTGAAACACCTAAAAGATCCCACTGCGAGAGCTCTTGTGGAGCTTAAACTTGCAACACGCTGTGGGTTGAATGCTAGACTGATCATCTTATGGTCAGATCCAAACTCCTTATGGATATTCAGCCCCATCATCAACCTGACAACCCTGAACAGAAAACTCAACTATACGGCAGTAAACAACCAACACAGGCAACCCCCGACAGCTCCTTTCAAGAAACCACGACCAAGTTCCTGAAGAATCCACTGGCTAGTCATTCCTATGCACAGCTATTCATCAGAGGTTCTTGGTCTGTCAAAGAAATGTAACCAAGACTTGTTTGACAACAATGCCTGCAAACAAAACATGAAGCCAGCGAAGCTCTCCTGTCCAACCATGGGTCCTTCACCCTAAAAGCCACTTTTGCTGAGGCAAGAGTTGTCACCCAGCATCCTCTCTGGATTATGGAAGAAAGTTGGTGGGTCTAGAAACCATAAGAAATCCAAAACCTTAGAGTCTGCAAGGTAAGGCAATCATTTTATCACTTGTTTTGATTAATCTCTCTCTCTCAGCCAGTACCCATTTCTTCCACCATGCTCTGGGACACAGAGATTGCGTTCACCTGGATTTATTCATCATATAAAGGCTCTAACCCCATACAAAGAGAAAATCCTGCCGAATCTGTGAGCTTCAGTATGCAGATGAATGTGCTGTCTTGGCATCTATCTTACAGGCCTGCCCTAAACACAGTCTCTGGCCTATAACAGTCCTTTGGTCTCCAAGTCAACATTCAAAAAACAACTTCTTCTCCTCAGACTGCCCCCTTAACACTGAAATAAACAGTCACATCAACAAAGCCTTGTCAACCTTTGGCTGGCTCTACAGAAGGGTTTTCGAAAAACAAAAACCTGAAGGTCAGTACAAAGGATGTCATATACAACGTGTTATGTACTCTACGGGAGAGAAACAGGATCCCATACACACGGCATGTCACAAACTTGTAGGCCTTCTACGTCCAACAGCTTTGAATATATCCTCAACTTTTTCCTGCGAAGATAGTATCCCTCTGACTGAGGTCCTTTCCATGACCAACTCTGCGTAGGAGCAACGGTGGCTGAAAACACGTCCGCTGGATAGGGCTCATTATCCGCATGCCTGACCACTGTATACCTTGCAAAGACCTCTATAGGCAACTCAGCGATGCAAAACAGACTGCTGACGGACAAAAAGAGGCACTATAGGGACTATACCAAAGACTTAAAACCACTGCAACGTAAACCCCACCCACCTATCTTGAACTTCTGGCACTCAGTAGATGGACCCTGCAGATCACCTGCGTTAGTACAGCCAAACAAATACATCACAGTAAAAGAAGGCCATGCCCAGTGACACCAGAGGGCAGCCGGCTTTAGCCCAACATCTGGGGAAGTGAAGTGGCACCAACGTATCGTCATCGCCGACACGATGGACGGCTAGAGTCTGTGTGTCTGTGTGAGTGCCACTAACCTCGATGGGCATGAAGCCATCCAGAGAAGAGGAGAGTCAGTCTTTCTCTCTCTCTTTCTCACTCACTTTCACTCAGCTGTGCTCTTCACAATCTGGGCCACAGAAATAGTTTCCTTCACACTGTCTCCTATCAGTCAGCCTGCAGTTCTCCACTCTGCCTTATACAGCCTGACCTGGAATGCAGCTTCTTATTCAAACAGACACATATAGGCTGAGGCATAGCTTTGTGTGTGTGTGTGTGTGTGTGTGTGTGTGTGTGTGCGCGCGTGCGTGTGTGTGTGTGTGTGTGTGTGTGTGTGCATGTTTAGGTTCAGATGTTAGCCTCCTTAAAGCCTAAAGCCTATATGTCAGCCTAACTCTCACAACTACATAACAAACATTGCATAATTTACAACTTAGACACGTTTTCATAGTAGTTACTTGATGGTATTAAGACCAGTTCAACCAGCTACTAACCAAATGAACCAGTATTTGTATTAAGTACTGTGGTCAGATTAAATAAAACATGAATGCTTTGTCTACAATCCCAAAAGAAGCAACATTTCAATAAAAAAAAAATTTGGTGGATCTATTATAAGAGTGGGTCTGTTATGGTTTGGGGTTGTGTGCCAGCCAGTGGAACCTGTTTAGAAGATCCAGTGAAGAAATGTTTGTAAATTTCAACAAATATCAGCTAATGTAACACTGCCAACGAGGAACTGGGGAGGATGGAAAGTACAAGAAGACAATGATATAAAACATACGTGACAAAAACAAACGTTTAATTACTTAAAGAAATAAAGATTTTAAAATAGCCTTTGCCGTTCCATCGTTTTAATATACTGTGCTAAGGTCTTACTTTTTACTTAACGTTAACTGAAAGGGCACCCAAAGTTATGTTGCATTTTGTCTTCACCTTTATTCATGTGGGTTGTAAAACTGCTGTTTGAAATAAATTTCTTTCATGATAACAGAGCAGACGTTCACCATACCAGGACTGGACCTGATCAACACAACGGCGTAAAAAACGACTGTTTAACCCTGAAAACAGAAAACAGCTGAAGACACAGCCTACGCCTCCACTGTACAGTGCAGATTAGATTTGTGTGTTTGTGTGTGTATGTGGGGGGTGTCTATGTAGGTGGGATTGTTGGGAGAGAGAAGGAAAGTTAGAGACTGAGAAAGACAGATAGAGAATGACAGAGATAGAGAACAAAGAGAGGGGGTTAGAGAGAGATACTAGGCTTGTACTTCTCTGAGCTCTATACATGAACACACTTCTTTCCTTTTACTTTCACTTGACTGTGATAGGGCCTCTCAGGGGAATTCTGCACTGTGCTCAATTTCTATTGGCACTTTAGGAAAGTCCCTACATTCCTCACACAGAGGTGTTGCGGCTGATGAAATGTTCAACGGTGAGCTGAAATCAGGGCTAAAGCTTTAGCTCATTTTCCCGTTGTAACAGACTTTCAGCTTACCTCTCTGACAAGCTTTTCTCATACCAAGCCATGGGGACTTTTTGTAGCCGTGGAAGAAACTGTGTACGCTAACAAAGGATTACACAGTGTTCTCTAAGCTGAAACACCCCGTGTTTGTTTTAATACTGCAGTTTGTATTGGTGGTGTAAACAAATAAGTAAGTCACACTGGAGAACACTGGACTGTGTTCTCAGCCTCTGCTACGTAGAAAGCATTTTCTTCAGTGATCAACTGTTAGAGCTAGGTCTTCACTTAGGACCTTAATATCAAAGCTCACGATCTTAAAGGGCCCATGACATGCTGATTTGTTATGCTTTTATATAGGGCCTAGTGGTCCCCTAATACTGTATCTGAGGTCTCTTTCCGAAATTCAGCCTTGGTGCAGAATTACAGCCACATAGAACCAGTCCCACAATGAGATTTTCTGAGGACGCACCGTTTCTGTGGCTGTAGCTTTAAATGATAATGAGGAGGAGAGAGGCGGGGCGAGGTGGAGGGTGGTGGAGGGGCCAGCTTGCGGCCACAGTACCGTGCTCTAATGTTTACAGTGTATAGCAATGGCTACTGCGGTCACGTAGCTGGTAAAAGACAGTTGTATTTGTCTGTAGTGAGATTCTGGACATTTCCTTGATAGCCAAGCAGTTGATATAGCCCCGTTGCTGCAAGACTCCTCAAATTTCACCTATTCTCATCTGATCACCCTGGTTTGCAGAGGTGCTCACTCAGAGTCATTTCAATGAGTGGAAAGGCAGATATTGTGCGCACCATAACACTAATAGCAGCACCGTTATCCAAATAACAAAGAAGTACAACACTCTAGTTAATGTGTGTATTCACACACAATTCACACACGTACCTGATACTACCTTTATGTTTGCGACAGTAGCCTGCTATCTGGGCTGTTAGCTATTAGCTGCAGAACTAATGTTACAGCCACATTGTAAGGGTAAAAAGCTTGGTAACCATATACAGCAAAGCAACAAAATTATATAGCGAAAAGTTGACGTACTTGTCCGAGGTTTGTAGCTGAGTCAAGGAGAGTTGGTACTGATCCAGACTTAATTTTCAGCAGCTCTGTATTGTGTCAGCGCATTTCCAGAGAAAATAAAATAAACTGGTTCTTCAGAGGCTTGCATGAAGGAACTAAAAAATACATTGGTGCTCATTTGTAAGCACCAAACAAGTGCCATGCTTCACTCGTTTGCAAGCCATGATGTCTCTACAGGAAAAAGTGGTCTCTCACACATAGCATTGACAGGCGGTGGAGCTAATTTTTTAGGGGAGGGGGCGAAATACTCTGGGTGGGCAAAGCATGAGAAACGGGAGGAAACATTTCCCCTTATGACGACATATGGGGCTAAATTCCAGATCGGGCCATCTGAGCTGTCTCTCTCTGAACGGCGGAGCAGGATGATCAAAGCACTCTTTACACCTGTCGCAATTTCTAACGACTGCAGGACCATAGGCAGGCTAGGGGAACTCGTATTAATGTTAAACAATCTCATAAAGTGAAATTTTCATGTCATGGGACCTCACTCTGCTCCCCGGGCGCCGTGTTCCTGGCTGCCCGCTGCTTCACTTGGTTTCTTTGGCCCTATGAGTGCCCCACTGATTTTAATTCATTCACCAGCTGCTTTATTATAATATGTTTAAAAGTCAGTTAATTTTAGCTCTACTGTGCAAGTGTGCCATGATAGGCTGTCATAGAACAGTAAAAATGTCCTTATGTTTGTGTGATTGTGTGTCTCCACAGGACTAAAGTAACACAGATTACATTCGTACACCCAGACACAAATATAAGCACATCTTATTAAGAACATTTGCCTTCCTTTGTACTTTGTACTGCCTCACTCTGATCACTATACAGTCTATATAGATCAGTGTACCTTATAGGTCCCTTAGTGTAACTGTACAGTTGGAATCTGTATCCTAGTTGTACAGTTTGTGTTAACCATCCTGTAGCCCTTCATTAATGGTCAGTTTCTTACTGCAGATCCACAGATATTTGGATGGCAGACCACTTCCATTCTAGCGTCACAGACTAACATGCTACCAAGTTGTTAATCACCTCTGTGTTGAGAATGGTCCACCATCCCAGTAATAGGGAATTTAAGCTTAACAGTGGGAGACCATATATCTTAATAGTGCTGTAGCTGTGGAAACAAAAGTTACTAAGCAACAACCCTAACACATGGTTTTGCTTCATGAAAATCAAATAGACCAATTATACCAATGTCTTTTAAAATTGAGCACTTAACACATTTAATGAATAGTTTCTTAGTTTTACACTGCAAAAACTCCTGATCTAACCAAGACTTGGAATCTTATATCTAGTCTAAAAAGTCTTCTTGATCTTGTTTTGAGAATAATATACTATATAAGAGCAGATTTGTAAGATTATTTAGT
>JBBPCY010000130.1:19947905-19974878 GCA_037974405.1 Brachyalestes nurse | reverse complement strand
GGGAAGGAGTTATACGGGAAGGGGTGTATATATATGTATATATATATATATATATATATATATATATATAGAGAGAGAGAGAGAGAGAGTTATTTGTACATAAAAATTTTTTATTTGATAAATGTATATCTACTTCAAACATTTTTATATTTCTTAATCATCTCTTCAGATTGTCACATTTAATACTTGGAAGCGGTATTGTATTCATTTAAATTGGTATCAATTTGTTCTGGCTCATATTAATTCTTGGCCTAGCTTTTTCTGCTGATATTGGCCTGATACCTAGTATACGACTGATGCCATCTCTGGCTCAGACTGAAGTTCTCAGAAACACTGGAAAATTTTACTCGAGTCAGTCTTTTTGGATGTCTGGATCTATGGAGATTTAGTTTTTCTTAAACGGGTGAGTATCTCATACTCTGTAGCACTGCATTTGACAGCCACTTTAAACCAGCATTATACAAAAAAGAAAAAAGAAGAGAGTTAATTAAATGGGTCAACTAGTGAGGGGGCTTCTTAAAAGTGGGAGAATTCTGGGAAAGGCATGTGAGTAATTTCCACTTCCTGCATTTCTTCATTTCCTTTACAGTGTGTAAATAATATTAGGGTTTAATGTACAGTGTGGAGTCACACCATAAGACATTATATTCACCAGCATGTACAACGATTCATGATTGATTTCCGTTTTTTATGCATGTAAAACACATTTTAATTTTCTATAATATAACAAGACTGCATTAACGCCTCGAACGTGTATTATTTTCTGCTACCTGAACTCATTTAGTAAGTCAGCCATTATCACTTACTTAGTCATTCTCAAAAAAAAATTGACAGCATGTTAAGAATAACAAGTTCATCTCATTCTACTACCACTGACATGATTTTACTTGAAAAAGGAATCAGTTTTTATCTGCCTTGTGCTTTTGTGCTTTTGTGCATCCTGATTATCTCGCAGAATGAACAGAATGTTTGTGGCTTGAAAGGAACTGTTCTATGATAGGAAAATGGGACGGTGTCAAAGACGGTCCTTAAACAGAATCACTCACACTTTAACTTACAGGGTAGTTATGATAATGCTTTCTCACTAAATACATCCAACTGCAACTGGCTAGCATTAACATTAGCTGGCTTGGTGGCTCACATTAGGAGTGACTAAGCTAACTATCTACACAGCCTAGTGCAGTATCGTCTAATGGCTCAGATTTGTTGACTACAGCTTCAGAAAACCATTTTCTCATATATGTAACGTTTAGATTGCCTGTAATCGGATGGATAGTCATTCAATCAATCCAACTTGATGTACAGGACATACTGCAGACTGCAGGAAGGTGGAGCTGGACATTGTGGGGTTTAAAATAGCCCCAGTTTAGACCAATCTAGGAGGTGTTTCCAGAGATGGAGACTTGAGTCGCAATTAAGTCGCACAAACAAAGACTTGAGACTTGACTCGGACTTGGGTGTTGTGACTCGTGAGTCATGACTCATAAACATGTTCATTTAATGGAATTATTTATTTATATCTTGCACTCTCTCCAACGACCCCTCATTTGCCATAAAACCCCCGAAAACCGTTCACCTCGCCCCGGTGTCCCATTACTTTTGTCCGAGGTGAACCGTTTTCAGCTAATAAAGGTTTTCAAGGGGTTGTTGGAAAGGTGTCACCTAGCCCTATCTAACTGTTTCACATTTAGAGTGTGAGATATATTTTTCATAGTTAACATTTAGATTTAAGATACATTTAAGGCAAATTCTCCATGTTGGTGAGGGAATATTACAGCACGCAGTCCAGCCCCCTGCTAAGTAACAGCCAATTGTAATTGTGGGGCGTGGCCATTTAGCATATCTTCTAAACATTTAGAGCTCAACATTTACATCTTAAAAATCTCACATTTAGAGTCGCCATTTGTAAACATTGCCACACAAAGACTTGAGACTTGACTTGGACTTGGTGAAAATGACTTGTGAACATCTCTGGGTGTTTCACAGAAATACCTCACAGCATGTTTCACAAATATATGTAATTTATGTAATTGCTTCCTGACAGCCATGAACAGCACAATGTTTAACCTCTAATCCAGTGATTCATAGACTAAATTGCTGAAGGCTGAATGGGTTGCCATAAGTAAAATGTGTTCATGTTTGTAACATCACAACCAAAACTGTACAGACGAAAAAGCCAAAATCTTCCCACACTGTGTAGCTCGTCTGACCAGTTCAGTAACTTTCTTATGCCTGGTATGTGGTGATTATTCACTTTGTTGTCTTTCAGCTCCTCGAAAATATTTCCCTGACCATATCTGAGGGCTAGTCTGGTCACATGCTGTCTATTCTGCCGCCAAATTTTAACTGAGCAAATAAAATGTGTGTGAACTCATGAGAACAGTGCAGAGCACCATAAGCCATGTTAAGGAAATCTACTTAATATAACACAGTTGTACACCAAACCATATTTTAGATTCTTCTAACATGGATTGTCTGAGAACAGTCTGGAAAGTGTGTGGGGGTGTGTGTAGCCAGATAGAGTGGTGAGGAGACACAAAGCGCATTACTTATGGTCGGGGAGCAGCTCGGAGCCCTGAGCAACACACACACACACACACACACACACACACTCTAGCAGACAAGCAGACAGGAGTAATCTGTGCTGTCTGTTTGAAACTGGCACACTCTGCCCTCAAGTCTTCATATGGTATCTTCCTCCCTCACTGTCTGCCGATCAGTCTGTCTGTCCGTCTCTCGGGTTTCTCCATTTAATTTGTCGTCTGTAAACAAAATCTATTATTTACTTTTTGTTTTTATAAAAATGTAAACTCTTCTATTCAGTGCTTTTACTGTCTCATGCACAGGCACACACATACACACACACTCTACAGATGCATTCAGAAGGTGACTGACGTCAGTCTTTCTCTTTTATTCTTGCTCTTCTCATCTCCTACCCATTGTTGCACTTTTGAAGTGAAAGGCTGGAGCTCTGTGTTTTGGATCAGACTGTCTTTTATCATGACTGCACACTGGCATGTGGACAAACACAGTGGACTGTAAGAGAGAGAAAGAGACAGAGAGAGAGAGAGAAAGAGAAATACAGAGAGAGAGAGAGACAGAGAGAAAAAGAAGAGATATACAAAGAAAACGATCGAGAGAAAGAGAAAAGAGAATGAAGAGACAAAGTGAGCGAAAGAAAGTCAGAGAAGAACATGCTTCTCTGTAACAGACACTCCACTTAGCACATGCTCTACTGAATGTTGCTAAAGATGTGCCAGTGTGTCAGAATGTGAGTGTGTGTAGAGTAGCTGAATTTGTAAATCTCATTGGTCATCTTGTTGTAAGTCTGATTTTTCATCAGTAAAACTAATACAACTTCTACAGTATGACTAATACAGGTACCACAACATTAAAACCACTGCCAAGTGAATAACACTGATTATCTTGTTACAATTGACACTTGTCAAAGGGTGGGATATATAAGGCAGCAAATAAACAGTCATTTCTTGAGTTTGATGTGTTGGAAGCAGGAAAATGGACAAGTGTAAGAATCTGAGCTACTTTGACAAGGCCCTCCAAAACAGCAGGTTTTTTGGGGTGTCCCTGGTATAGAGTCATGGCCACTGGAACCATTGTACTTATAAAAAAAGTTGTCTTCCCCCCCACACACACACACTTCTCCACCCAGTGATTTGTCTGAGGGAAACAGCCGAGATGCCAAGTGCAGCGCTGATTAAAAAATATGCGTTGTCCTAAATCCGGTCCAGGTCCAAATCCAAGAAGAGATTCTTCATTGAGGAATGGCCAAAAATTCCTTCTTCTGTTCTCAAGTCTTATAAAACATTACAAAGAGAAGGCCCAGTGATGTTCTCTTAGAAAAAAAGGAAAATGCTAAAATAAGGGTGTGTCAAAAATTATGAATATGACTTTAATTTCTTGAGCTAATGTGCCCATATGGAATTTATATATATATTCCTTATTTGCTGTATCTCTAATAGTAACTTTATCATAAAAGGTCATACAGTTAATCTAATATTGTAACTAAAATTGCTTTAAAAATCTATTGGTTCATCATGAAATGTTAACACAATGTGAAAAGCAGCTGGCATTAAAAAAAAGAGTAATAATGCGCTAACGATTATAATCACAATTGAATGTCAGATACATTAAAGTGTACTGAAGATGTTTTCTGTGACAGTGGGGATGTATTCAAAGGTGTCTGGTCTTATTTGTTCATGCACATTCATTTTATAACCTCATGAAGGGCATGCTGATTACCTGACCAACCAGCCGTGGACACAGCCAGCAGCAACCATAAATACAGCTCAGTGCACTTTGGCACTGTTAGGCCTTAAACTAAGATACACTTTTGCTCTTTACTGCACACTGCCGCACCAGCATATTGATCGAGTGCACTGTACTCTCTGTCTGTAGTCCCCTCCCTCCCTCCTTCCCTCCCTCAGCAATTGGCTCTTTTTCAAAAGCCTTTTATATACAGGGAAGATGCCTTGGGTTTTAATGGAGGGTCTTTTGAATAAATCCATGACACAAAATCAATGGGCTCTGAGAAATGCTAGCATTAGCGTATGCTAATGCACGCCACGCTAAGCACACGCTGCCATGGAAACGGAAAAGGGCGACTGAAGGTCGTGGTCGACCCTGCTGGCGAAGGCCTCAGTAAATGTATACACCTAATACACGGTTTTAGGACCACCTGGAGAGAAAGAAAGAGAAACATAGGAGAGAGAGAGAGAGAGAGAGAGAGACAGAGAAAGAGAGAGAGTGAGAGACAGAGCGTGAGTGAGAGAGAGAGAGAGAAAGAGAGAGTGAGAGACAGAGCGTGAGTGAGAGAGAGAGAGAAAGAGAGAGTGAGAGACAGAGCATGAGTGAGAGAGAGTGAGAGAGACAGAGCGTGAGTGAGAGACAGAGCGAGAGAGAGAGAGAGATAGAGAGACAGAGAGAGAGTGAGAGAGAGATATAGAGAGAGTGAATGAGAGAGGAGGAGAATGACAGGAAGATAGAAGGGCAGATGGATTGTGTACGCTTGTCTGCACTCAGGCATGAAGACTGAACAGTAGCCCACTCTGGACGTCCAGTGAGCAGCAACCAAAACAAAGCCCACAGCTCATGGCTAGCGCACAAACACACACACACACAGACATACACACATACACAAACACACACATACACACTCACACAAACAGCACAGCTTGATCTGTTCACTGTGGCTTTTCCCGGTACACATAAGCCTAGCATCAAATCTGGATTTGCGGCTTGGCTCCTTGTTTGACTGAATATTAAATTCTTCTGTGAAACAGATGTGTGTGTGTGTCCTTGAATAAATGGGGGTATATGGGGCCAGTATAAATGCAAACAGGATCTCCACGCATAAACATCTCCTTATTGCATTCAATCTGCAGTAGCACTGGACTGAATCCCTGATGCCAGTTGACCCCTGGGTCCATTAACCTATTACATTTCATTCCTGTCCTTGGCTTACAGGGACAGGGAAAACAATAAAACATGCTTGCTCTCTCTCTCTCTCTCTCTCTCTCTCTCTTTCTCACACACACACACACACACACATATACCTTGTCAAAACTAATTTAATAATAGGTAATTTCATATATAGTTTTTGTATCAGAGGTAGAAAAGAACATGAGAAAGAGTAAAATGTATGTTCTGGGTGTGTTTAACCCAAACCCTTCATTTTCTGTTCTGTACTCTGATTTTGATGTGCCATAATTCACTTCTCTAGCAGGATTATCTTCATCCTGCTGCCCTTTGACAGCTAAACCAGATGAGAGAGAGAGAGAGAGAAAGGTGGAAAAGACAGAGACAGTTGGAAAGAATAAGGATGCCAGACGACTCAGTGTGTCTTTCTTCAGATGAAGTGTTTATCATTGCTCCTCTTGTTCACAGTGTCTCATCAGCGCTGCAGCGGGGAACGTGTAATGCTGGCAGAGCCGCTGTTTCTCAGTGTGTGAGCTGTCGTCTTGCACAGACGGTTTTCTAGTCAGAATAACATTCGCCATCAAGATTCATAACAACCCAGCAATAGCTGGCTAAGCTAGCAAATAAATAAGTTCGCCAAACTGCTTTGCCTTTCCAAACAAAAGCCTGAAGCAACAGGACATTAGCATGTCCACCCAGGAAGACCCTCAGTAACCCAAAAATGTAAAATTACTGTAAACGATGTAAAAATGTATGTTGTGCGGTTCCATGACAAAAACAGTAAATGCCACACACTGGCTGAAACAAATTTCAAGCGGATTGTTTCTTGTTGCCTTTATTTTAAGAAAAAAGGTTCTGCTTTTAATATTCAACCAGGTCATGCAAAGAACCCATTTTTACTGTCTGGCATTGCTGAGTGTGTTTGTGTGTACATGTGCATTTGAATGTACACAGTATGTGTATGTACAGGCACGTGTGTGTGTGTGTGGAAAGGTCACTATCGTACCAATACTATGGTGCCTTGTTGAGACAAGCAGCCTTAAGTGCATCAGGGAAGCAGAGAGCTGTACTGAAGTTTTAACTCCTATCAGGGTCCCCCATGGCAGAGGGCTTTTAGCAGAGGTGCCAGACTAAACCTACCACAAATACTGGACAGCGGCATCCAGGACAATGTCCTCATCAGATGATCACACAGAGATGACATGAGTAAAGACATTGATTCAGCTGGAAGACGTCAAGGGTGAACCAATTCAATACTTTATCAAGAAAACCTGATGGATGGGCACAACAGAATGGTTGTTAAAAGGGACCTCAGGCCTGAAGAGTCTATGGTCAAGGGGGCGGGGTTTAGGTGTTTAAATCTTTTGTTTTCAACCCGAAAATAAGAATGAAACAATCAGTACTGACTGCATGGATACCAAATGGAATTCAATTATGTATGAGCAGAGTGTTGGAAAAGCTGAGTTATATAAGTGAGATTCAGTCCTTAGTGACCTGGTGGTTAGGGAGTTGCCCCAGTGATCAGAAGTTTGAGGGTTTGAATCCCAGGACTGCCAGGGGGGTACCACTGAGATCTCCACACACTCTCCTCTGGGTTAAATGCAGAGGGCGTTTTACACTTTTTTATATATACATCACATCATAATTCTCAGTAAAGTGTTACAGCTACATAAATGCAGAGGACCATAATCAAAATGTAAAATGATATTACACTAAAACCACCAGCAGTTTAAATCCTACAAAACCATAATCATGTTAGGATGCTGTGAAGTGACTTTTCCCTTCAAAATTTGAATGAACTGTTATCTGGGGCACCACATGAACTGCATACAGCAACAATATTGTTTGTTTGACCTCCCTGTACAGCTAAGTGTTCAAATCATGTCCTTGATTATTGTATTAATGTTCCACTGCAGTGTGTAAAAGAAACTAGACCAAATGCATGTAATAACTCAGTAACACTGCAAGTCCATCCATATGTCTGCAGCTCAAAAGCATGTGCGACCTTGCTGGGTTCAGAAATAACCGCGTCCAGCTATTGTGTGTTATACATTAGACATAAAGACAAAATGTAATGTGGAAACAGCTGACGCAATCACTGTGTAATGCGCTTGTGATTCAAAAGCAGTGAGCTTTATTTGTCTCATGTGTGCATGTGTACACATGTGATTTATGAATAGGGCTTGCTATTTTGTGTGATGTGTGGGTGGGGGTGTGCGATGTATAATTGCAGTAAGTGACTGGAGTGTGACTCACTCTCATCCTCACTCTGCTGTGTGAGTGGCTGAATGTCGTATGAAAAACGTTCCCTCTCCTCCTCCATTGTGTAGGAAGCTCCACGTCTCTCTGCTGACACAGAACGGGATGCTCTTTGCTGTGTGTCTGCCATGGAGCTGTGTGTGTGTGTTTGTGTGTGTGTGTGTGTGTGTGTGTGTTAGATAGATCTCCAGTTCAGCCGAAAGAGTGTCTTCAGTTTGCTCAGCAGTTTAACTCTCTGCTGAAAGGTGAATATAGAGATATTTTTTTTTACCCATTTAAGACACAGCATCATTTGGATCGTTTCCATCGACTTTCCGTGCTCATTGTAATAATAAACTATGGCAAATGACAATACAATAAACACTTAAAATATACAGCACTTATACATGTATTTGACGGTATTATTATAATACTTATTTATAATTATTATAATATTATATGATTATCTCCATGCTATTATTATAATGGTAATAATAGTAATAGTAGTGGTGGTAGTAGTAGTCGTAGTATGGCATCATAATAGAAATAACAGTTTAAGAAAAGCAATAGTAAAGGTAATGCTAGTCAGCCCACAGTCAGCAATGGATAAAAATGTAACTGAGTAATAAAGCTAATTAATTAGGGCAGTAGTTCTAAAATCATTCTTTTCTCACAAAACCTAAAAAACAGACACACGTTAGTCATAATGAGAAAATAAGGAGTGACCCTCTTTCACTGGGAGCTTTGTTCTCCCATGTAGTTCCCCCTACCTAAACATGAGGGTTCTTGCATGGAAACATTTGGGAAGCCCTGCCCTAGCAGTGGTGTAACATACCCAGCAAACTACAGTGTAAGTCAGTGGTCAGCCACTCTCCATTTTGAGCTCCACTTTTCTGCCCAGTTCAGTTTCAAGCACACAACATACTTTTTCTAGACTATTTCGTTTATTTGGACAATGGCTGGTAGTTTGGGGTTGGAACTACAGAAAGATCTCCAGGATGAATGGGATGACTGTTCTGAATGGAAAGCACAAATTGTGCCAGGGCAGATGTGCTGTGTGGTTCTGGTTCTTTGGTAAATGTGCTTAAACAAAACACAAAAATCGTTAAAACTTTGTTTGAAAGTAAACTTGGCAGAAGAGCTTACGGAATTGATGAGGACTAAGCTAAGAGTGTTTACAGAACATCTAAGGTCATGTTATTATTCGTATATATCTCGCTGACATGGCAGCAGCTCTGGCTAGCGTTCATGCCGACTGTTTCCTGAGGTCTGCTTGACATCAGGGTCACTCGAGTGGGCAAGGGGGATGCAGAGAAGACGTCTTGTTCCGAGTACAGCAGCTGCTGAAATGGATAAATCCTCCAAAACAGCAGGCCAGGAGAACCCTGAGTACTTTGTATCAGTTTACTTTAATGACTGACTCACTCACCGAAGCACATCTTTGAGGTCAATAAGGGTTTTTCAAGAGCAGAGAGGTGCATTCTATTCCAGACCTAATCAAAAGATCGGCCTGTAAAAATCAACCTCTTTTTGCCTATTAGACTGTTCATAAGAGCACTACAGCGCTGTCGCCTCAGCCCTCAAACAATGTGAAATGGTTTCAATTGAACAAATTCTCTTTCATAACAAAAAAGTCTTTGACAGTCTTTTTCTGTCTTCATGAGCCAGACACTTTACAGCTGTCAAGGACCAGTGCTGTTTGTGGCCATTACTGCACTGTAGGAGAGATCTCAGCTGCCCCCACCCCATTATTGACAGGGGTGGGATTAAAAATATTTTCCCAACCGTGGGTGGGTTACTGGGAGGATAAGGATGGACAATATTTTAGTCGACCAGAGTTGGGGAAGGATGTGCCCGCCTAGGTTGCCTGTGTCTGGAAACAGCCCAGATTCACATACCATCCTGTCATTGTGCTCAAAAAACTGTTCTATAAGCAAAATGAATTCATGTGCAACCTTTTTAAAACTTGGTTTTACTTTACGTTTAGGACTAAAATGTATCACTATAATTAGGGCCAATGTTGGATGAATGGAATACTACAAAAGTGCATTAATGAGTTTAGTACCTGAGAACTGTACTTTCTAAACCATGACAAAGACATTCAGCAATATAGCATTAACATATATGCCTGAAATCAGTGTGTCATTTTAGCTTTTTTTCCCTTTAAGAACCACTTATACCATTTTTATGGTTTTATATGTCAAAAGCTTCAATTAATTTTCCATGAGCATTTTCCCTGACCTCTCTTTATTCCATAGAATTAAAAAGGATGTTTTTGTAGTTGCACCGGCTGCTGACTGTGGAGACTAAGGGCTGAATGGTATGTTCTGAAACTTTAACAGATTTATATACTAAAGCAAAATCTTTCATTCAAATTAATTGAGGAACATTTGGTTTTCCATTACAAAGGTCTTTAAAAGATTCTGAAATTTGCTTACATCGCCATGCACCAACAGGTAGGCCCCTCACACAGCGCTATCCCATCCATCTCATAAAAAACCCAGAATATTGACTCATATAAAAAACCCCAGAATATTGACTCATATAAAAAACCCCAGAATATTGACTCAGGATTTGGCATACAGACAAACTGATATGCCATTAGCATGTTTGGACAAAACCGGTAGTGATTTCTCTTCAGGTTTCGTGAATGTGCACTCAAAAGCATATTCAGTAGCTGTGACCACTGAAGGCTTTTGAAGGCACTCACTCAGAAATATGCTAAATCAATGTCTGTTAAATACAACATTGCACACTGTGCATAATCTCTGCCCCTTTTATGACTCCGTAGTGACTTTTCCACCCTCTGAGCAGCAACTATGTTTGATGACTTTATGTATGCCATAAATTACTGCTTTGCATATTTTCCTGTCAGTCTTCTTTCCCAGCCTTGCACTCAGGGAGAGCATTTTGCTGAAGGTCACACCTGTGGTATATGCAAAAGAAGCTGAGACATTTAAAATGTAAAAAAATGAACCTGTGCTCTGTGGACCCGGGGGGGATTTGGGAAATCCGGACTGGCAGGGTTTGGTAACACACCTCTGAGAGAAAGAAGCAAGCATGCAGGAGATGGAGGGGTGGAAGGGGAGTGAGAGATTATTTCTTCATGTTTATGGAGGTCCTGGGCCTGCAATGTTGTGTTGAGAGAAAGAAATTAGTATGTGCTTATTAGTGGGGGGGTGTTCTTTGAGCTCTTGCAAACTTCATATGTCACCTTGACCTTCCTCTTGTTATCCTCCAGCAAGAATAATGTATCGTGTGTGTGAGTGTGATATGTGATAGGAATTTGATTTACTACAAGCATGGTCTATATCTAGCATGTATCTGTGTCTTATCTACATTCCTCTGTGGGTCATGAGCACCTCCATGCCTCTGATTTTCCTCCGAACAAACAGGGCGTGGAGACAAAGTAAGCAAACTGGTTTACCTGCAGAAAATAGGCCAAACGGTCTATTATGAACAACAGCTGTGATTTTATCACTTCATTTTTATCGTGACAAGGAAAACTCTTTGAAAAATAAGACAATAATAATGTAAGGTAAAAAAGATAACACCAGGTTCCACTGACTACATTGATCCACCATCCAGGGATGCAGGAAGCCAGGGGAAGTGAGGCGGTTGCGGCAGAGTGTTAAGCTGAAAGTGATTAAATAAATAAATAAATGAATGAAAGTAGAACAACTGAGTTAAAGTGGTTTTGAGATTTGCTTCACTCAAAATATTTAATGAATCTGAATAAACCAATTAACCTTTTTTTGCGACATGAAGTTAATTTTGGTTAAACAGATAAACTCTTTAGAGAGTAAAGTTGCGTGACTCAGCAGATAACACCAGTTGAAAGATGAGGTATGGTTCATCTCTTATGTGTATTTTTGTTCCTTTGACTTAATATTGTCTCATAGGGACATTTAAATATTATTCAGTTGTAAGTGTCAGTATTTAAATGGCAAAATTGTTAAAATGCTCAATAATAATGGCCGGCATAATAAAAGGCCATTCAGATGATGCAAAGGTTTCATGCTCTTTTGAGGGACTTTGTTTCTCCATTTGAGTTCATTACGTGCCTCGAGTCCATGCCTTTTACCAACTTAGAATCTCACTTATCAGTACAAACTGGAAACGGGGAGTTTTTTCCACTAATGGATCACCCAGGTGGTGAGAATGGAAATGTTTAATCAGCAGTTCTAAATTTGTTCTCCAAGTTACCTTCTGCAAGGCCTGGTCAGGCTGGGGCAGCCACAGCTGCTGATAAGCTAAAATGCCTGTTGCAAGGTCATAAACGGCATAAAGCAAACAGTGGCAGACGCTGGCCTATTTCTGACCCCTGCCGTGGGAATACACATTTAGGAGGCGTGAACATGGTCTCCTACAGTGAAAGGGCTGCAGCCCTGTTAAAAGACTATATGTGTCAGACCAGATGTGTTACCAGTGATAGGTGAGATTCAGAAACAGAAGATCATACAGCGACAAGCAATGCTGGAGAAGGTCACAACCAGCTATAGATATAATCAGGATGAACATAATGAATGTTGTACTCAGTCTGTGTAATTCAGAGTGATGATTTCTCTTGTATAAACATACAAAGTTGCAGTTTCCATGCACTTACCAAGCAGTCTAGATGTAATTGTGCTAGCCAAAGGGAGGCACAGATGAAATTCAGAAAATGTTAGACTTTATACTAATCATCATATTCAGAAGCACATTTGATTGATCTGTAAAAAAAACATTGATCTATAGATTTATGCCCAGCTCAAACTGAAGCGATATGCTGACCAGAAAACATATGCAAAACATTGATCAGCAACAACATTAAAACCACAGGTGACAGGTGAAGTGAATAACACTGTTTACATTACAATCTGTAAAAGAGGTGAGATATATTAGGCAGCAAGTGAACAGTTCTTGAAGGTGATGTGTTGGAAGCAGGAAAAATGGTAAATGTAATTGTAAAAAGTGTGAAAATCTGAGCTAATTTGACAAGGACCATGATATGCAGATGACTGGGTCAGGATATCTTCAAAAACCGCAGGTCTTGTGGGGTGTTCCCAGTATGCAGTGGTCAGTATCTACCAAAAGTGGTTCCAGGAAGGGAAAATGATTAGCCTGTCTGGTCTAATCCCATAGAATGCTGGCTATGATAGAAAGGTGTCAGAACACAGTGCATTGCAGATTGTTGTGTAAGGGGCAGCGTATCCACAGACCTGTCAAAGTGCCCATGCCAACCTATAATGGGTACACGAGAATCAGAACTGGAACGTGAAGCAATAGAAGAAGGTGGCCTGGCCTGATCTTTTACATCATCTGGATTGCCCAGTGCGTGTGATTTGCATGTCTGGTGAAAATATGGTGTTCATCAAGAAAGATGACATTTGTAGGATGTACAGGATTTTAAGGATCTGTTGTTAACGTCTTGGTGCAGATACCACAGTACACCTTCAGGGGTCTTGTGGAGTCCATGCCTCAACGGCTAGTTGCTGTCAGAACGAACCTTATACAGTAATCCCTCGCTTTCCGCGGGGGTTACGTTCCAAGAGCACCTGCGTATAGTGGGAAAAAAGGCTAAAAATGCCTATTTTTATAGTGTAAACCATAAATATGCCCCCTAAATGAACATGCTCCCAAAACACTTTAATTTCATTTTAAATTCAGTTTAATGCATTACCCTTAAAGAAAATGTAAAGGTAAACCCGTATTCGCCTCTTTTCAAGGTAAACCCACCCGTCTTTTAATTTAAATTCCCCACCGAGATATGCAACTCGGAAGGTCGCGGGACTAAAGTATTGGGACACCACAGCGAGATGAACAGGTCCCCTTGTGTGAAAACATCCAGGAAAAATATCATTATTGCCACAAAAAAGCAAAAATGATATTTGCAGTTTCCGCGTTATTGTGGGGATTTCCGCCTAAAACTATGAGGTCGGTTCTCAAAAAAATCAGCGTGTGACTGAATCTGCGACTCCTGATCCACGTAAAACTGGGGGTTTAATCAATTTTTGTGCTGTGTTTCTTCATTTGAAAGCTTTGCTCTTCACACTGTGTCAGAATTTCATGATGAATGCAACAATCGATACTTAGATTACCTTTGAATCAACTTCGAATAAAACTGGGTTACATTTACTTTCATTAAAATTAAAGAGTGTTTTACACATTCACAAATACAGTTACCTCTTTTAGAGAAACAAGGTTTACAGTGTGTTGTTGTGGTAAACATGTTGTCCTCTGGCTAGACAATTGCTATAGTGCTATCCAGTCCTTGTTATAATGTACAGTTATAATGTTCTATAGACCAATGAGTTATGTAACCTTTCAAAAAGGGGTGATAAAAAGCTTTCTCTATTGTCGACTGCTGGATGAGTAAAAAACAGAATTGTGTAAATCCTGCTCAAAAATACATGATCTGAATAGGTCCTCCTCAGTGCAGTCCTTTCTCTGGCCGTGACCTCAATAGCTCTGGGCTGGTCATGTGGCTGGAATTGAGTTCAATCCGTCTTAGCTGGACGCTTTGTCGTAGAATGTTTGGATTACACAACAGCAAGAGGTGACTTTTCTACAGGAGAGATAGCAGCTGAAAGGTAGGCCTAAATGATCAGCAATTTAGGTCAAAACACTGCAGGCAAAACAACACTAAACCCAGATGTTTGTGTAACACTGCTACATGGTCACAGTGACATCTGGAATAGCTAGCCTCTGTGGCCTTTAGTTTTCAGCTGGTTAAAAGCTGCCACTGTCTTCATCATTAGTGTTGTGTGTTGGTAAAACCATGAGTAATCCCCTGTCGAAGAGAAACATGTCAGTCGGTGAAATCCGGATTAAACGGAGCAAATCAAAATCAATGTTTGTCAGCAGCAAGATGCCATGATTGGTCTGAATAAAAAAATGCAGTCGGATTGTCAGCAACTGCCATAAGGGCATAATAACCAAGAGCACTGATATTCGCCGGTGCGGTCACACCACTGACAGTCATTGTTGTGAACTCATACACTCCTCCCAGGAACAGGCTGAAGACAATGGCAAACGCACAGTCTGTTGTGAAAGCGGCGGTGAGGCATTACAAACAGAAGAAACAGGGGTCGGACAGGATGACATGACAACCGCCCAAGGCACACAGTGTGCTGGCCGATAGTTTACTCTCGCCCTGGGAGAGAGAAATGCTTTTATAACCCTCAACCACATCTCAGCCCAGGGGCTCAGAGATAACATGAGCTGCACGGAACTGAAAACAGTAAATCTACATGCGTTGCCCGACAACAGGCCTTCCATGTGATCATGGTAGTGTCTAAGTAAGAGTGTAGTTTGTCTCACTGTGAGAGAAAAAAGGCTGGTGTGTGTGGTTGTGTATGTGTTTGTGTGAACTCTTCTAAAGAGGGTGGCAGGGTAAGTGCGGCTGCTGTGGCAACCTGCTCATTGCGCTTATGCAAGAGTGTGGAAAAGGCGTGGGGTGGCTGAATTTACTGACATTTGGTTCGGTTAGCTAGTGAGAGAAAAAAGAAAAAAAGACACAGGGAGACAGAAAGAGCAAGAGAAAGAGTTTATTGTTTTTTCTTTTGTGAGTTCGATTTGATCTGTAAAGCAGCTTCCACATTTTCTGCTAATCTTCAGGACGTTTACTGCTTGTATGTATATATTTTAGATGTACGTATTTGTTTTTTCTCTCTCTTGGCTTCAGTCTTGGTTCTGAAGTGCACTTTTCCATTCTAGGAAATGAATTATCTCATAATTTCTGCCAAAAGAGCTTATGATTTATTGCTTTGTAGCATAGCTTTGTTTCTCTGGCTTTAGTTCTTTCTCCTTTTCTAGTATTATTACTTTGGAAAAGCAGTGTTGAAATCCAGGGTCATATTCAGCCTGTATCATCTTAGAGCAAGAAAACAACCTCTGAAAGAAATGTGAGGAGACTGAAGGACACATCGTCATAATGTCCTTCATGGTAACCCAGTAAATGTCTGATCAGGCTTTGAGAGGCCTGCTCTCTGTCCCAGGTCGTATCATATTGGGCAAATTTCCTGACCCTCAGTGAAAGACAGACCCAATCTACCACTTGCAGTCAAAATATCAGAAAAAGTAGATTGTTCAGCAATCTGTATTCAATATTCAATATTCATTTTTTATACATCACCAAATAACTTCTAGCTGGGATAGAGCAAGATTAATACTCCATTGAATCACAGTAAAAATTAGTGGAGAAATTAATTGCAGAAAGATCAGTGATTGTTGAGACACAAAGAATCACAACAATGATGAAATTTAGCTCAGAGGGCCAAAATGTGTAACTAAAACATAGATCTACGAGATTTAGCAAAGTATCATGCATTTTGTAGTGATACTAACTGGGAGACATAAGCTTACAATTGTTTTCTTAGCAATATTAGACTCTAAAGAAGCAAACATCAGACACCAGACATGTTCTGTCTGATCAGCTACATTTGAGGTAACTGTCACTTTTAAACATTAAATGAACAATGTAGGGAAAAAGCTACATGCTGGAAAAGCATCTGTGAAATCCTTTTACATTTCAGTATGTGTCTGGTAACCTGCTCTGGTAGCTATAGTTACTCTTTCCCAGCTGAAAGTCAGCGACCTTCTCGACACTTGCAGTTATATCATGTGTTTGATGCTAACTAGATGGAACATGGAGATAATACTTTCAAAAGAGCATGACTATTTATGTGCATACGCTCACAGGTTCTCTCTCTCTTTCACTCTCTCTCTCTCTCTCACACACACACACACACACACACACACATGCCTCAAAGGTCATCATAACTCTTTGACTGACTGTGCATGGGTTATGTCTGGCTGACCTAATTTGAGCAGCTGGTCTGAGGCATGCACACACACGCCCCTCACTCCAAACACAGCCGTTTGTCGGGTTGGGTAACATTATGGCACAGGGCCAATCTCACGGACCTGATGGCAAATATGTGTGTGTGTATGTGTGTGTGTGTGCAGGTTATGTGAACACTTTGTCTGTTACTTTCCAGTATTCCAATGCGAAACTCTTTTTTCCTTTTTTATATTAGTCCTCAGCTCAAAGTTGAAAAAGGTCTCTATGGACTCATCACAGACCATCGAAAAAAGCGCTGCATTAATAGGGTAGTGGGCACAGTGAGGTCTGATTCACTAACTGGGCAGGAACACCAGTAAGAGTCCATGGGCAAGACTCCTTACACCACATCCTCCTACATCTGCAACACGACCAGCTTTAAGTATCTCTGGGTAAGAATATCTGCTAAATACGTAAATATAAGTTATACGACTGGCTGTCATAAATAATCATATAAAAACACCCATGCATTTCTTTGGTATTATGTGCTGGATTTAGTTTTTTTTCTGTCACTTAAACCTTTTCTCATTGATCTGACACAACTTTTCACTTTTTTGTTTCGCCCCAGTAAGATTTCAGCCAGTGAAATGGGAAAAAAAAGTCTACTTGCTTGCATTGATTACATAACTGCCATTATTGCACACTTTATATAACATGGATACGTAATACTACAGCACCCGGCTTTCTTTCTATGGCTGTTTATGCTGTTTTGCTGTTTGTTGCTTATAAACACAGTTAGCACACGACCGAGCGGAGCCACAAAGTTGATCTCCGGTCGATGTTTTGGGGAATGGAGACAGGCTGAGTTTAAAAGATGCACCAATATCAAACACGGACATCAAACGCAGCTAAAAGCGTCACACCATCAATATTCTAGTGAGTGGGCTGCAGGCGGGCGGCTGCTTATGTGAGCAATGGGGATGGAAACGCTTATGAAAGGCGGTGAGCGGGGGACTTATGCAAACACACACAGATAGACGGACAATGTGTGTGTGTGTGTGGGGGGTAGAGAGAGGACAAGTGTTGAATTTCCAGGTGAAGATCAAACGACAGGTGGTCCACAGGATGTGTGTTAAACGCACGTACCACGGCCTGTTTGCATAAGGAATCTCAGATTAGGACGACTGATCCAGGATGAGGGTTTTTTGTTTGATTGTTTGTTTTTTTTGTGCCAGATCTTAATCTCAGAACCTGAAGGAACAGCCTACACACTCTAATCCTGTTTATTTGCTGTTAAACACAGTAATGCTCGTCGTGAGGGCTTTGTTTCAAGGCTAGGCTGGAATGCTAGAATGAGATTTTGCTGCTGTTCTGATTGGATTGGTGCGTTGGTGCATGCTCTTTCTGCTGTTTCTGCATGATTTCTGCTGTTTACACTTTAGAGAAAGTGTAAAACACATGAGAAAAGCCATGTTCTTGTGGTATCTAATTCAGCAGCTTGAGAAAAACAGATACAAACAGGTTGCTCATTACCAAAAACTTAATGTCGGGCAATACGGAGGTCACTCACATGCATACTGTCTCTCCTTATCTCTCTCCTTATCTCTCTCTCTCTCTCTCTCTCACACACACACACACACACACATACACACTAAACACATACACACTAAACACATACACACTAAACACATACACGTAGCCAATAAATTCAGTGTCCGGACACTCATTAAGGACTTGAATCCATCCATTTCTCTTTTATAATCGACCTTGTGTTTTTATAGAACCTCATTTAGTTTAGAGAGCATGAATGAGTTTAGAACAGCTTTTAAGGTTTAATGAATTTATTAAGGAACAGCAAAATGTACAGACAAATGTATTGCACTGCAAAACTCTGTGTGTGTGTGTATGTGTGTGCGATAACATGGTTATCGTTCTGTTATCTGCATGGATCTAGACTGTTCTAAATTTCAAAGGGGGAGTTAACAATCATCAAAAGACAGTTCCTCTGATATTTCATCATTTCTGCATAATTAAATGACTGAGATGTAAACAAAGTCATTCAGAGCGGTTTAATGTGTGTAACATTTTGCCCTGTGTTGTCCTTGTGCCTCGTCTGCCTCTTTGTTATTTGCGTTCCCCGTTTGCTTTTGATCATGTGCTTTTGTTGTTGTTGCTGCTTGTCCGCGTATCCTGATTAGTGTGTTCACCTGTGTTTGGCCGTTACTCGTCTTTCCCAGGTGTTTCTCGTCTCGTCTCGCTTCTTCTCATGTAGCAGTACCTCTGTGACTCTGTCTGGTCTATGCTGCTTATCCTGTGTCATTTACTCCTGGGTTAAACTTGTTTGGTCCCCAGTTATGTCCGTTTTCCTCTCGCTTATTTAGTGTTTTATTTCCGTGTTTTGTTGTTTCAGTGTTTTTTTTTTAATGACATCCTTTTCGGCGCCTCCATGACATGACAATATACTCAAACTCTCAAATTTCGTTACAGTGGTGGTGAAAGAAACCAAACGTTGTGGTGTCTAAAAATATACAACACAAATTTTGTGATCTGCACAAAACGACCAGTAAATGACTTTGTTTACATTATAACCATTTACATATATAATAAATAATTGTATTATATTTTATTATTATGAATGAAGGCCCCTTTAACCCTGCTAGGGTCTTCGTTTTTTGGTCACACAGGAAGTCCTGCTGGGTCTGGTGGTCCCATTGCATTTTGGGGCTTTTAATTCAACATATTCAAACCTTTTTGGTTAAAATTCTCAGCGGATGTTCACTTCATCCCTTTTGCAAGTAATATAAACAAAACATGTTAAATGTGTTCCCTTTACCTTTGTTAAATCACATTTATGAATAGAAATGCCACTAATTTTTCTTATCTAAAAACTGAAAACGGGTCCCACAGACCCGAAGACCTTATATGGGTTAAACCAAGCGCAGTTCCCTGCATTGCTCTTTTAGCTCATACACACATGATCTGAAGGAAATGATAATGGGACACATCAGAAACAGGGCTTAGCTCTTTGGGGGAGAAAAGCAGCTTACAGTCAGATGTTCGCACATTGTGTGTTTTTGTACTGCTCCTCTATTGACCTATCCATACTCCACCCACAAATGCATTCATTCATAGCAGATGTTGCTGGACAAACTTTACAGAATGTTAGCAAAAATCCCTTTCAACCTAATAAATTTAAACTAGAATTCAGATGTGGTTTAAAACTGTTAACTACCTTTCAGTGTAAATGGTCCAGACTTTCATTCCTCACTCCTATATCTTCAGAATAACTCAGTTTGCACTGATCAGTTTGACTAATTTGGACAGAATTTTTTTAGTCAGTTTGACTAATTCTGAACAGTTTTAACTGTAGTTTGGCTAGTGTAAAAGGTCCACCATTGAGAAACCATATTTCACATCTGTTAAAAGGAGTTCACGCAAGTTATTCAGATTCATTCATTCATTTTCTGCGTCAGTCCATTGCAGGTCAAACACACAGTGACGCATTTGCAAACAGTCACACCAAAGGGCAATTTAGCATTTCCAGTTTGCCTGATGTGCATGTCTTTGGACTGTGGGAGGAAACCGGTGTACCTGGCAGAAACCCACAAGGACACGGGGAGAACATGTAAACCCTGCACAGAAAGGGTCCTGCCCACCCTGGCAGAGAAGCCAACCTTCTTGCTGTGAGGCAGCAGCACCAACCACTGCACCACCATGCCCAACTTTCAAAATATTAAGCCATAATATATCTTGTCATCATATGTACAGATTAGATGAAAGCTTTTGTCACTATTAGAAAGATCTGTATTCATGTACTGTTGTGCAGTTAATGATTTTTTTGTGAAAAAGTATGTTACGATATGAATAAACACAAGACAACACAAATTGTTGACTTATATGACTTATTCGTACAATTCATGACAAAATAATTTGCTCACAGCTATTAATGGCCAGTTAAATAAAGAAAGTTCATTAAAGCAAGTTATATTAAAATGTTACCCTGCAGTCGTATCAACAATCATGTTATGATTTTAAAAAAGCATTTCATGGTAAAGGCGTCACTGTAGACCTTTTAGGGCTGTATGTGTTACAGAAGCCTATTTATTTTCAGAACTCAAACACAGTAGTGGCTGTTCTACACCTAATGTCAGGGTCATCCAGTAAAACGAAGGTACTAAGGAGTTAAGGTATTAAAAGGTATTTACAAGCTCCAAACAGACATAATTTGGCACTAACAGAAATTATTGTTACTGTGGAGGAAATTCTGTTTATCTGGAGAATTAAAAAGTTTCAACACGAAAAATGTCCTTGTAATGAAAGGCATTCATTTGGCTCCTCATGCTCATAATATTATTTCTAAAATTCCTATGATTTGTTTCATGTTCCTGCAGTTGTTTTCACCTATTAGTAGATTCACACGCCAGACTTCCTATCATTTTCTCTGCTTTAAGTGAGGTTTGATGTTTATGGCCTGAACCAAAGATCCAAATTTGTTTTTCAGTATTCCTGCAAAATGGCAAAAAGCCAGTAAAGTGAGATGAAAAAAATTATGCAGACACAAAAATGCAGCAATAGAAAAGCTAGGTAGTGTGTGTGTGTACCTGTTTGAGAGAGATAGCATGAGAGTGAGAAAAGAGGTTTGTGTGAAAGAAAGAGAGAGAGAGAGATTTCATAACAAAGAATGACGCTTCTCATTAGCCGCTTTAGTTCAGCTCCATTACAGTGTAATTAATCAATTTTGGCGCAAGATAGATGGTGCAGTGTTGAGGGTTCATTTGCTTCTTCAAACATTACACACACACACACGTGCACACACACACACACACACACACACACACACACACACACACACACACTCAAGACCACAAACATAAACAAAAAGGCACACATGATTCACTTCCTCTCTCCACACTCCTTCACTCTCCTCATGGTTGATGCTATAGCTGAGATTTTGTTGCTAGGCCACCAATCTCCACCTACAGCACTCCAACAACACACTGTGTGTTTATGTGTGAGAGTGTGTGTGTGTGTGTGTGTGTGTGTGTATGTGCCTGTGAGTCTGTGTATGTGATTTGATCTCAAGTGTTCGTTGTTCCTAGACATAACAGAGCTTTCAGTTTATTTTACAATTAATTGTGTGTATTTCTCAGTAATATGTTTCAAAACTCAGCAGCAGTCTCTGTGAGCCAAACTGTGTATTATTTTTCCCTGATTTGGCATAAAATGCATTCATGAAATTTTTTTCTCGATCTACAGCCAAACTGTGTAACTACAGCATATTTTACAAATTTCTACAAGGCTGTAATTTGTTACACTTCTAGAGTAAATATGACATAACAGTATATAATTTAAAAAAGTACAAAACGTTACTATTTCGCAGAAGAGTGGCTAGGAGCTAAAGTAATGCCTAAACCAAGTCTGAGCAAAATGCTTTTTATTTTACTTAAAATATAGTGTCTATTTACACTTTCAAATATATTTACACATATTTCCAAATTCTGTCCCATCTAGACTGAATTCTGTCCAAACCCGTCTTTAGAGCAGCAAAACTCTGAAACCTGACTGCAACTTGACAAAACTGTTTCCAAATTAGTTTGTAGCTTGCAGTCTTAACTAGTTATCTTCCAAATTCAGATAGTCCTGTGGTCTACATTGCAGACTTTTGACTAAGTTAACTGCTGGGAGGCGAGACTAAAAGTGATGGATGGCAGTCTATTTGTATTTGCCTAGATGTTTAGTCCAGAGGCGGATAGCTCTTTGCAAGCAAGAGTAGCTGTGTAGTTTTCTTTTATATTCTTAAATAGTACAGTTTCTGTAGACCCACAGCAGAAGAAACATCAAATGACAGACGTACACAGTACATGTCCATTCATTCTACGTGCTCATCCATTTTTCCACCTCCATACAGAGGTAGAGAATCAGTGTCTTCATTGAGGGAGGATTACATAAACACACTGATTCCACCACATACTATTCATTGTCAGTGGCAGGAGATCCTGTGTTTTGACACGCCCTGATACAGTTTATGAGCAAATCCTCAAACCATTCTTGCATTGAATGAAGAGTAAACAAAAAAAACAAACCTGTTTTGTGCTGCAATGTGATGATTCTCCTCTTGAGTTTGGTACAATAAGCCTCAATTACAATGCTGCCAGCAGTCTTTATATATATTTGTATATATTTGGTATTTGTGTGAATACTTGTATTCAGAACATGGATTAATCCTTGTATTCAGACCATTCATCGCCTTGTAATATCACACCCGTGTTCCTTTTTCAGTTAGAAACAATGAGAGCATAAAGATGTAGGCGTTACCTGCTAATCTGAGTAAGAACAGTAAAATCCTTCATTGAGAACTTCATTGGGCACTTTGAAAATGTATTTCAGTGGTCAGAACGGAACTAAAATAAAGGTTTAATGAGCATTTCCATTCCTGTAAGCACAGTGCTGAGATGCTTTGTTTGACATTTGTCAAATTACATGGAAAGTAATACACTTGATACTTTATAAAAATAGTTATAGATATTTATGTCTAGATATTCAATGTATCCATTTAAATAAGATAAGATAAAATAAGATAAGAAGATAAGAAAGAACTGTATTTTTCCTGAGGGACATTCTCCTGTCATGAGCACGCTCAGTGCAACGAGAAGAATAAAGATAAGACAATAGAGAATAAAAAAAGACAATAACAATAGTGCAACAAAATGACAATGACAGATGTAATAACAGATCAGTAGTTCAAATGGTTTATGAAAAGTGGACTAGTGGATGGAATTTAATAAAGAGGTCACACAGGGGTCTCCGTGAATTTGTTTGTGCTGTGGTGCAAAATGGAGCCTCATCTTCACATGTTTATTTTGTGTGTGTGTGTGTGTGTGTGTGTGTGTGTGTATGTGTGTGTGGTGAAAATCTGGGTCACTTGGTAATGTGTCTGAGCTGTAGTGTCTGAGCAGTGCTGAGCGTGTTTCATTGCTGTTAGTAGCCCTGGGCCTTCTGCCCTCTCTAGTCTCAGATGCTACAAATCTAAAGCAGAGCAACACTCCCTCCTTTCACACACACACCCTGCCGCTGGCCCACCAGGGCTCTAGAAATCATGCCATAATCCTCAAAAAACGTGTTATCATTGAAGCAGATTACCCTGATGATTCTGTGCTTGAGAATGCTACGACTGCTTGCACCATCTGTTGGCTAATTGAATTTGTTCCATCAGGAGCAGTCGGTCACCCTGCATACATGGTCGTATACACACACACACACACACACACACACACACACACACACACACACACATACACTCACAAACACATACACACAGATAGACAGCTGTGCAGTGGCAGTGACTCCCGAAGACTACAAGCCTACCCGACTATTCTTCAGTAACTCACGTGGATAACCTGAGCACTAGCCTAATGATTAGTGGACAGCTAACAGACTAATACAGTGCAGCTCAGCTAGCCTCTGTTAAACTGTACCACCGGCCGCCGTCTGGTGCAGAGCTTTAATTCCGGGTGAGGAGGGTAAAATTTGTTACCCGAGATTCGTACACTTACACACTCAGTCATTATTGTAAACAAGCCTGCTGTTTTACTGCCTAATTAGAGAGCTTGCATTGGCCAATAATGGCAGCTTCCAGTTAGTGCCTTAACAGTGAGACAAGCGTTATTTCAGAGTAAGTTTTAAACATGTGTTTCAGTCATTTCCACATCAAACCGTATTATCATTTTTATTTTATTTTCTCACTGTCTCTGTGGACCAAAGGTTTGAGGCTATTCCCAGACAATCCACTGTAATCCATTCAAAGAAGTGGATTAATATGTCTGACAAACACACATACACACACACACACACACACATACACACACAAACACACCAAATCCACATTATAGAAATGACTCTAAGATAATTTTTTTAGCCATGGGAGGTCCAAAATGTGTCTAGAGTGGACCGTCCTGTGAGTGTCCACTGCGTATGTGATTTAAGGGTATAGCTGAGTTTGGTCCCTGAAGAGGATCAGAGTGTAATCATCAAGCTTTGTATCTGTAGTATAAAGAACTACACACACATTTTTGTCTTTAGTTTTTTAAAATTTTTAAAAGGTTTTTAAAAGGTGGTCCTAGGTGCTTTAACACAGCCTTTAATCTATGGATGGATCAGCCATTCTTGATTTCTGGTGAGAAAGAATATCTGAAATAATGGGAGTATAAAAAAAAACTGAACTCTGAACAAGTTCAGACCGGTTTTCCAAAAGTTTCCAAATGCTAAAATGTTTTCCAAATGTTCTTAATAATTAATTTATGACAATTTCGCCCACTAACTAGGTCACCCCCCATCACTTGAAGCTCCCCAACTGCCACTAACACAACATCCATCCATGGACTCAACACGCTTGGAGGAGAACACTAACAGCCTCATAGCTGACAGACACCACTGTTGGCAGGTATGACAGTGATGGGCAGGACTTTTCTACCCATCCAAAGAAAGTACAGTCATGTTTAATTGTACATACACACACACATATGGACTCACAACAGAAGTGGAAAATAACACATTATAACTACTTTCATTACAGTACCTAAGATTTGTTTTCCAACCAGGGGTACTTTTTTGTGAATAAAATTAAATCATAGTACTTTCACTTACACTTTAGCTTATTTATACACTGTTTAATGTAGCCACTGTCTAATGACTTCTACAAAGTAAAAATGTCATTTTTACAACTCACTTTTCAGCCTGAAAAATAAGAAGAAGTTGACTAACTCATCTTTAGTTTTTTTTTTTTGTCATTTGATGTTAAGATGCATAGCAATAAAACTTAGTGGGGTTAAGTTACTGAGTTGGCTTAGGTAGTTCATTAAACCATTGATACCTGGAGCATTAGAGCCTCTCTGTGGAAGGTTAATCACTGGAACGTGATTACTCCAGTGTTTTGTCCGTAAACTGAAAACAGGCAGTTTCTGCAGTTTTGTTTCTGGGAATTTTGGTACTTTTTTTCCACTGTTACATTCCAGCCAAGTCGGGCCATGTTAATCATCAACTTCTACAACGATTAACCCTAGACCAACTCAGACAGAAAGTCAGGGGCTAACCAGAGTAAACTTTAGAAAAACAGCAACTTGATTTTAGAACCAGAGCCTGACATCTATGGTCCAGTGAAGTCTACGTCCACTATATAAGGACTTTTTTTTGTTCACAGAGAAGAAATTAAAGAAGGAAATAAGGAGTTCAGGGGTCTCTTATGATGAGAAAGAGAGAGAGAGAGAGAGAGAGAGAGAGAGAGAGAGAGAGAGAGAGAGAGATACGCAGGCTGTATATGCACTGTTTCCAAGCAGTGCAAAACATTTGATTAGCTTGTGTGAAGAGTGTTGTAATCAAGAAAAGGCTGGTCTAAGTGGGGTGTTTGTGTGTGTGTGTGTGAACTGCATAATGCATTTGAACTCAGTGTCCTCACAATGTTCTGTCCAGTGGTTTTACTATTAATTACAGGATATGCAGCCCGGCCGCATGAGCGTGCACACACACAAACACACACAACACACACAGACACACACACACACACACACACAACACACACACATTTAGATGCATGCTAAGACCAGTAAGACAGAGATAGATCAGGTTTAACTGTGCAAGCTGTCATTACATTACACATTTTTTTCACAACTTGAGGAAAGCTTGTATGAAAGAGAGAGAGGCTAAAGAGGAGAAAACAGTGTCTCTTTTTACTTTCAAGTGTCTTGGGAGCATTCCAGAAGCTTCTACCTCACAATTAGAACCTTTACACCTTTTCATAATCTCACCGTTCTCACACACCAGGCTTTTAAAGAACTTGGATGGATTATCTGATTAACTTGTGTAATATCACAACTTCTCTCTCTTTCTCTCTCCCTCCCTCTCTCTCCTTTCACAATAGAGATCATTTTTCATTTGGTAATGTTGGTAATGTATGATTGGTTAAAAGCATGCCAGTGTCAGCCAATGAGAAGCCAGTTGTCAGGCAGCCTAGGTTGTCTTTGGAGACTCCTTTTACCACACACGCACACACATCTGTGCCAAAGAGGACTGTCATAATAGCATGTCTCACCAGCATACCTCTCTTCTCATACACACACGCACACACACACACATACACAGTGTATGGTTTGCTCTCAGCAAAAAAAAATTATATATATATATATATATATATATATATATATATTAGGGCATTAACACAAAAGACTTCAGAGGCACTAACGTTAGTCGACTCTGCCTGAGAGAAGTCGACTAGTTGAGTGTTTTTTTCTCCTCTCTCTGTGCGCGTCTCTGCCTCAGATTGGCTGACGCTGACACATGTTCCGTGACTTAACCAATTATTGTAGTCCCTTCATAAAAGGGGCGATCTGACATGGCACCGCTAGCTAGCATGCTAACGCTAGTTAACATGGCTAACGCTAACACTGCAGGGAGTCATCCTGCCGTGGCTTAAATTGTTCCCTCTCAGACGGACACTTAAATTTACCAGAAAATTCAAGGTATCAGCCTTTGTTTTGTTTTGT
>JBBPCY010000130.1:19907561-19947805 GCA_037974405.1 Brachyalestes nurse | reverse complement strand
AACAGAATGCATGGTTGAGTATGAAAGAAAAGCACTACAGCCACGTTTTCGAACTACGAAGAACGGCTGAATCAGCGTTTTTCTGGTGTTCGTGGCTTCAGGTGAGCGCGGACTGAGCGGCGACCGTTTTTCTGTTTTGGAGCAAATCAGAGCGTCCAGACGGGCGTTCAGCAGACGCGCTCGGTCGGCGGCGCTTTCGGGTAGTGTCAAAAAAACGTGCAACGTCTTCTTGGAGTCAGTTACAGTACATGCACGTGCGTGAATTACAGTACAGTCTATACAGGGGTAATGTCTGTATTTTATATTTGAGCACTGAGGGAGACAGCAGTATACACTGTACAGTACGAACACGGGTTTACCTTTAAATTTTCTTTCTGGGTAATGTATTAAACTTGGGGCCGTATTTAGGGTTTACACTATAAATATAGGCATTCTTAGGCATTATTTTTGACCACATCACAAACTCACGGTTTTTCAGATTTTGCGGGTGCTCTTGGAACAGGGGTTTACTGTATTTATAAAGTATTTTATTAATAAATGAAAGCAATCCTGCTGGCCTTCTACAGAATCAGTGATTTTCTAGAACTGAACTGCATTGAGTAATCTTGATTTTACATCCTTAGTTTTTCACTGTCCATCATGAAAGACTGCATTTATATCACCATCTTGTCATTACAATAATGTATTGCAATTGAATTGCAGCATATTTTGTCCATATTAGACAAGCTTGGGGTCGATGCAGACATGTTTGAGGTCACCCGCATAGCCATCAGTGATGAGTAAATGAGGAACCTGATGGTGAACTTTCGAGTGCTAGCTGAGTCTGACTGCGCTGTTTCATGAGTTTCCTAAGGAGGTCGGGCTCCGGAAGCTTCATGTTCTTTGGCCAAGGATGATACACTCTCAGTGGAAGGGGTTTGCCCAGAGATTGCAGTGCAAGGGATTGAAGAACCAGTCAAGTGCACGAATGAACTACACTGTGCAGTTTCTGTCCACATTAACATTTTAATAGTTTGGCATTCAGTCTCAGTTTTTTTTTATGTTGATCATCAGAAATAGAGCTTTTGTCACCAATGATTGTCAGGCACATATGTTTTGTGTGCCACATACTGTTCAAACCCCGTTACATCTCAGTTTGTGCCAGATGGTCTCTACCTGTATGAGGCAGCTTGAGAATTAAAGAGCGTTGCTCTGTGGGGGTGGGGGGAACTGCCTCATGTTCTACACTGTACCTCTTATTTAAGGGTTCTCAAAATAATTTGGTGTAAAATGACATTAGCTCCCTTGTACTAAACAGCCTGATTTACGGCGGGGAGCGGGTGTTTATTTTTATTTTTTGCACTATTTTTATTATGTCCGCACTGCTGACACACAGATTTCTTAATGAAAATTCAGAGCCACCTCCTCTGTCTCCTGTTAATAATTCAATCTCCTCATGATTGTCAGAGCATGATTACCTCAGCCTGCCTTGGGACGCAGCTGGCCTGAGCGCCTGCGGGTGCAGAGCGACGGAAAAAGAGGCAGCGATTGTCTTGTGTTTGTTCTGTTTGTGACTGAATGTGGCCATTCTAGTGAAGAGAGGAAAGATGTTAAGAGGGATGCGACCACTAAACGTTTTTAATATTTAACTTATTTTTTTTAAGACAGTTAACTGTGTAACTGATGTGGGGAAGAACATCTATGATTTGGGACTACATAGCAATTTCACTGGGGGGACATTTTACAGGAATAATCTAATATTATCTTTTGATTATTTAATAGCGTTTATAGGTTTCAAAAAATAAGAAAACCCTTTATTAGTTCCACAAGTGGGAGATGTGTGTTGTTACAGCAGCAGTGAAGAATACAAAAGGAGAAAGCAGAAGCAGCATATCCAATAGAATAAAAAATACACAATATAACTGTGATATACACACACACACATACACACACACACACAGACCTTTTGTAGCCAGGTGTTCATGTACAGTTAGTTTACTGAAGCTGACATTTTCATTGATTGAAACTGGCTGCAAATCAAGTTCAGCCATGTGAGAAATTAGCTGTGTAATTCTGCACATCTATCTCTTTGATCTGAAAAAAAACTGGTTTGGTTCCTTGTCTTTATGTGAGAGGGGGAAGTAAATAAGACTGTTTTGTAGTTAAGGTGTTCTCCCTCACACACTTTGCCCACACGCCCATTTTAAATGAGCCTAAATGCTGTTCTCTCTCTGTCTGCTGCATTTTCAGTGAGGACATGTAGCAGCGTATTAGATTTACACTTTCATTGGCAGACCTTCCTCAATCATTGTGTACAGATATGAATGAGGTTCTTGATTACACCTTATGATTACATATTTTCATGATTATTTTCATGATTATATGTAATTCTCTAAAGCAAACAGGACATAATGTACCCCAGAACCCCCGTTATTGCTGACCCGCTCATTTAGAAAGGCCTTTAGGAAGATCTTTAAGGACCCTCTCTGTGGATGGGGGGTGTGTCCTTTTTTAAAGAGCAAAAGTGTTGCTTGGATGCTTTAAGATTGACTTTTACTGGAGCTAAATTGTCCAAACCATTAAAAACACTATGGCACTTTGCATTCAGGGAGGTGACATTCTCCTGCATCTGCCAAACCCAAGCGGTGAAGGGTGAAGTATAATTTATCTTTCCAGAGAACATGTGTCCTAATTTAAAAATATGAATTTCAATGTTGGTATTTTGTATTCAGAGATGGAATTATTTTTTCAGGTTTATAAGAGCTCAACTGAAGCTGATTATCACAGTTGATGTTCATTTAAAAGTCTGAAATTCAGTTTCACCGTCACCTTCAAAGTACTGTTTCCACACTTCCACTTTTCAACACCAGCATTTACACTTGATTAGTTCAGCAAACCAACGAATTCAGTCGGTGACATTTTGGCAGATAGTTTGTTGTGCTTTGATGTTTGATGTGCCCTCTGTAATGTTTGGAACAAAGACACATTTTTCCTGTTCCTCATTTGCCACTCTTCCCCCCGGGGCAATATCAATCAATACAGACGTGATTAAAGTGCACATTCCAGACTTTAAGGGTTTCTGCATACAGTACCCCCACCCCCCTTTCATTGTGGGCTCATGTTTGGGCAAGACAAACTATAATAGGGCTGTACAATGGCAACCACAGACTCCAGGTGTCTGCAAGCTTAGAAGCAAGCCTAGGTATCTTATTCCTGCACTAATGAAGCAATGAAACACATGAGTTATCACAAACACCTGTGAAGCCAAATGTCCCAAACATTATGGTGCCCTGAAACAGCTGTGTTTAAAAATGGTTGTAATTTCAACATGGTGAACCTGAAACGTATGCAAATAACCTTAAATTAAAGTCTGGAAAGTGCACTGTAGTCACGTCTAAATTATTTGATTTGAAATTTTAAACAGTGGAGCACAGAGGCAAACCAAGGAAAAATGTGTCTTTGTCCCAAACATTATGGAGGGCACTATATTATGTATTATAATTACGTACTCGTACATAATTTATTACCTAAATTATTCACACACAACCCCATGTACAGCTTACACAAAAAATTGCAGCCAGTGCTGCCTACATTTCTTTGTTTGTCTTGATTACTTGCCGTTGATACGGTGGGAAGTTTGTCTGATGACAAGCAGAATCGGGGCTACATATATCATTTAAAAATGTTTTTCTTTCACATCTTGTCATTTCAGTTCTGGCAGAGATGGGAAAATGTTGCCTTTGTGAGATCTATAAATCAATAGCTCAGCATCATTAATCTGTCAGTAAATGGTTTTCCCATATTAAAGGATTTGTCCAGACAAGAAAAAGAAGACACTCAAGCTTCAAGCTGCAGCTGAAGTTGTGCCATTACTGTCCAAAAATGCTCCTATAACAGGAGTGTGGGTGTGGATGTGGATTTATAATTGTGTGTTTCTGTGTTTGACAGACCCCAGTGACACTGACGCTGTTCGGAAACTAATTGGAGATTTACTGTACAAGGATTCAGCAAAGGCAGAATGAGCACAACTGTCTTCATCTCTGTGTAAATTATTCACAAATAAATGTATTCAAGTCCTGTATTCATTCATGAAGTCCTAGCTGTCTTCAGTTTGTCATTGTACGGTTCATATTTTATTTGAGTCTCATTTAACCAGTACTGGTCTAGTGTTAAGCTGCTGGCATGATAGTATGTTATCATTATGGCAATAAATGAATTTTTTTTATGCTTCAAGTCAAATCAAGTAGAGCTTTATTGTCATCTCAGGCATATACATTAAACACACAGTGAAACGAAATATGCTCCTGGACCATAGGTGCAACACACTCAGATATATATATATATATTGTGTGTGTGTGTGTGTGTGTGTGTGTGTGCTGGGCAGTGCCACCTTGAACCTTATTCAGTTTATACAGTCAGTATATAACATTTATGATGATAGGCAAAATAGGCAAATAATATGCATAATTAACATAATTAATAATATGCTCTACGGATTATAATGGTTATAAAGCTATAATGGTTCCAGGCCCATGCCCTGGACTTTGAGGGGAACTTGTTTTTCTATAACAAACTAGATAAAACGTGAATGCCCTGCAGTGGCAAATAGCTGTGTTTTTATATTTGATCTGATTACATTAATGTTTAAGTTGAGATTTACAGAAATATTTGAACTGCATCTGTGCTAAAGGAAACACTGCTGTTAAAAAGCTCCTTATTTGTTTTTAAAGTGTTTGCAAACCAAATGTGATTACACTTTTGTTCATATAGCAGTACTTTTAAAACAAAAGTGCACAATACACTACTTTTGAATTCATATACATATCTGAATTCATGGGTATCATCATGGGTATTGGGTATCATATACATGCAGTATGTGGTAAAGCATATTTAAATTATATAGAGGACCTGTAGATAAACAATGGTAACTACGTGTGTTTATTTTTGACATTCCCATGTGATGGAGCTGTGTAGGTTAAATGCCCTTTGTGGCATAAATAGTGCCCTGTGGGAGGATTCAGTGTCTCTGATTGTGCTCTGGAGTGCCAGAGCTTCATGCATTATAAAATAGGGAATCCTATGCTACATGGCCTGGATGAAAACGCTATTACTGCTGGAGTTACAGCGGAGAAGGAGCAACAGAACAGTGTTTTTCAGGTGTGAGTGTGTAATTGAGAATACGCAGGTTGCGAGTCCCCAGGTGAGTGTGTGTCCCTCCATCTTGTGTTGTGCAGTGAGGTCTTCTGCTGCTGAGAGGATGTGTGTAGGTTAGCCTCATCCTTAATGAACCCATATCATGGAAAACTGGCTGTTCATATATGAAACTAAGCTGCAGAAACAGCTCATTTTGAATTCATGAGCACATTTACATATGGCCACCCAGCCCCAGTGAAGTGATAAGGACTTCAGACGGTCTCACAGAGTTCTCGGAGTGAAGCGTGACGGGAGAAGGATTAACATGTACGCTGTTTCTGGCTGTTAAGCCTCTAAGGAATTCCCTTCTTTTTTTTTAAACCCATTTTTGTGGATTTCAGTTTGAACTTAAACAAAAACACAATATTGGACAACCAGGGTTAAGTGTAAATCTTTAAAAATTTATTTATTTATTGCCTGAGTTAGGTTTTATGGTGAACAGTTTCACTCTGTGATGTTAAAGCTCCTTTGAAGGCAGCGTGTAAAACCACTAGGAAAAAACATTTTGCTGCCCGTTTCCATCCATCTCTGCTCCTATAATGGCCGCATCATACATCAAGTCATATGAGCCTGACTGCACAGAGGCTAATGGTGGTGTTTTTATTGTGACCTTTACAATTGCTCCAAATCAAACTGGCATTTATGCTGAAATTTGCTGGGACAAAAAATGACGCTGAAGGGCTGGAACTTGTTTGTCCTTATATGTTCAGGCCAGGCTGAGGACAAGAACATTCAGCATTCCTGCCACTCCTATCAAACTCACTTCCTGTGTGACCGTGAATGGTCAGACACATGCAGGCGAAGGCCACTGGTTCTCAGCATCTGCCAGTTGTTAAACCATGCAGTGCAGCGTTACGCCATGCAGTGTTAAGATAGGAAGACACTGGCACACAAATGTGTCCGAAGGGTTGTCATCACTGGCAATAAAGTACACGTAGGTAATAAAGTAAACGTTCCAAAAAAAAAAAACTCTTGCACACATTGAACAGCGCCCTCTGGATTTATTTCCCATAACAACAAACAAAAAACGGAAACTTGACAATGTTGCACCTGTAGGATTTATCAGCTCTTTGATGGGACCCAACCTCATGTTTTGTTTAGAATGTCTTGTTTTCTGTTTGGGTCCTCATATCTCTTGATGACCTGTTGTATCCATCAGTCCTTTAGCTGCCCTCGCTCATTCCCATTTCTCTGAGCGCAACTGTTCTCCAGTTACGGCAGTGATCTGACCCTGAATTTTGGTGTTAGTCGAAACACACCCTAGCCTAAGTCACTTACCTATCCTAACACAGGTGTAAAATCATAATCTAGAACACAACTATGCCACAGAAAAAGGAAAAAGACATAAACGTACACTGTACTGTAGCAACAGAAAAAAATGACACAAAGTGAGTGTAAAAACACTTTTAACAGTCCAAAATGGAGTAGATAAGTGTTCTGGGGAGGCCAACCCCTCACTCATACACCGTGTTACTGCACGGGTATGTCTTTGTCGAGATAAATCACTACATTTAAATAATTTCAGGTTTCTGTTGGATCCACTGTTCTAATAATTGATTGAAGTTGATTCACCATAACTTGGATAATCTGATTTCTAGAGTTGGGTGATGGGAGCATGTAGTATAGATTACTGCACCTTATTGATTTTGTGGTGTGGCGATTAGTGTCCCAGACAGCTGGAAGTTCTACAGGTGAAAGAACACACTGAGATGTCTAAACCTGTAATGTGCTCGTTATCTGTGATGTGGATCTTGGTACTATTATTTTCTTGTTTGAAATATATGTTATCTGTGAAACAGCCAGTGTCTTCTGAATGTCATTTACTCTGGCATTAAAGCTTCTATCAACACTGCTGAGGTATTTCTGCTCCTTTCCCACCATGTCTGACTGGCTCTGAGTGAAGCCGCTGTGAGTTCATGGTCTACTATGAGCTGAACTTTGTGCCTCATGTTTTCCCTCAAAGTAGGCAGTCTGCCCATTTGACATGTCCAATATAGAAGAGGGCAGCAACTGACCCTGGGAAATGACCACCCGAGGGGATCGTTCCCGGCAGAGCTTTAGCTCACTTAGTGTGTTTGTGATGGAGGATTCAGTTACTCAGTCCTACTTTCTTAGCTTTACTTCAAAATAGCTCATTTTAAAGCTGAATAGTTTCTAAGAGAAAACATTAGATCTGTGTCTATACTGGACAATTTTAATATCGGTTTCGAAAATGAAAACGTGGAATTGCACCATCTCTGTCTAAATAATTAAGAGTGTTTTCTTTGCCTGGTTACTATTAAAAGCACATCTTTTGGTCCAAATAAAAGCTTTTGCATTAATGGTTACTGAAGCTCAGACCTTGTTTGTTACTGATCTCAGCTGGTCTTCTCCATCAGTCAGCGTTATAACTGTCCATCACATATTCACCACATATAGAAGCTTACTTCTGCCCATTAACACACTAACATTCAGCATTCATAAGCCATTTATAAGGGTAATCTTATTGTAAAGTGGTACCTACATTTGCCAGTTCTCAGTGCAACTTTGAAACACCGTTTTACATAAAAATGTGATGCAATCCATAGAATTGTGTTTTATTTTTCCATGATATATATTGTGAACAGAATTTACACACAGAGGGTGCTACATTTTGATCAGTTGTTCCTTTAGTAGAGAAATAAATGTGTTTTGTATTACATGACATAAATTATTTTAAAACATATCCAAAAATTGTTACAAATAAATAGACAGCATTATATAAGCAAACTGGTCACTTGTTAAAACATGTTTGAAATGTCTGCAAACTTTTGATGGACATGTGTGATGTTTCCTGATAAAGTGGGTGGGGGCGAGGCTTCAGTCTTAGTGTTGGAAATAGTCTGCATACCGCTGTGCTTATATAAGTGTATAATTCTTGACAGTAGCCTTGGCAGTTTTTATTACTGAGACCGGTAGTCTTGACTACAACCGTAGCTTTTGTCGTGCACTCGTGCTCTCCCTAAACACTGAGGAGAGAGTAAGAGAAAGAGGTAGTACATCTTCTCCCATTCTCCTGCAGCACAGTGACAGACCGTGTGTGAGCCAGAGGGAGTAATCCACGCTCTTCATCAGAGCCAGGGACTATGGCAACTGACAGCATGGAGCCAAGCTCTCCGGAGGCTATTCAGTCTGTTTACTCGCACAACAAGCGTGTGTGTGTGTGTGTGTATGTGTGTGTGTGTGTGTGAGTGTGTGTGGAATCTCAAGCACACATAAAGCCCATTTCCAACTGGCTAATTCCTTTAGTGCATCAGCGTCCATTAGTGAATGCAATTTTTGTTATTAAATATACATAACATTAGTTTGGGTCGAGAGAGGGACTCTGTTCATCGTCTCCAGCAATTTTTCTTAAAGCAACATATGTGAAATTAATTGGGAATGCAAATGATTTACTAATCCTTTCAGTTCCAGAACACCTCTGGAAGCAGCGTGAGTAGAAGAATTGAGCGGCAGGAGCTTCACGGATTGGGTTTTCACATAGGAGCAGCCACACATCACCATAGATAAGATCACCATGTGTGATGCCAAGCATCGACTGGAGCGGTGGCACACTGCCACTGGCCTCTGGACAAACCTGGAGGCAAATTTGAGCAGACAAGCGAGGGAAATAAATGACTGTGGGAGAAATATCTTCTTTCAGTAATCAGCTGGTTGGCACTAGACCTGACACTGTATATACAAACATGGATCAAAGAAAAATAGCACTAGCAGACAGAAGACTGTATGAAGAGAATGAAACAAAAAATGAAACAGGTTCATTTGTAGTGTTTATGAGGACTGAACTGGTGTAAAATATTGCTTTTGTTCTTTGAACCTATTTATTTTGCTTTGCATTGTTTCAGGTTGAGTTGAAGCTAATGAAGCTAAAATCACACGACAGAATGAAATTAGTGAAGTATAATTTTTTTGTAATATTTAACTGTATTTTTTACTGTGTGGTGTAAATGAGCTTCAGTTAATTGTTAGCTACTTTACTCTTGTAGCTCCAGCGCAAAACTAAAGAACCATCACCAGGCACCAAAGATGTCCCGACTGATTGATTATGTGAAAATGAGACAAGCTATTCCTTTAACTGAGTAGTAGCATCTGGACATGGCACACTGTGAGGTAAAATATTCTTTTTTCCAGATTCTCCTCTGTTGCAGGGCCAGTGGGGTTGCCATGGATGTCCCTCCTCCAGTTTTAATCTACAGCTGCTGGAGGCAGGCCAGCCTGCCGCTGATGGCATTTCAGTGTGACACTGAAGGTTTTTTCTCATTGGTGTGTTTACAGCTTATTCATCACTCCTGCTCTCCGTCTTCTTCCTCTCAGGGTGTCTGTTTTGCTGTTATTCATTTGTGTGTCCCCTGACCCCCTGTCAGGTAGAGATAGAGTGAGGGTGGTCATATGCAGCTGTTCTCTGTGAGCACGGATGTGTACAAGCCCCAACTGTTGGTGATGCCTTTTGATATTTTTTTCTTTAGTTAACTAATAACAATAGATGCAAGTCTAGCAGCAAATATTTGCATATACGAAATTCCAGCACCTTCTTTAATAGGGATGTTTTGGTGCAAAATCTAATTTAACCAATTTTCCACTCCAGATATCGCACGTCAAGTAGGTTTATTGCTATTTCAGCCGTATACACAGTATGCAGTGAAACCAGGATCATGGTACAACACAAAAAACAAAAACAGACCACCACAAGACTCTAAGTGATAAATATAATTGTGCAAATATAGCAGAAGCAGTACAGAGAATGTGCAGTATAATAATAAATAGGGGGTATTTACAAAGGCAGCTAGAGTGTGAGGTGTTTGTATAAAGCAGAACAGATCAGTGTGCAGATGCAATGTGATCAACCACCACATTTGTAGAGCCTGATAATATAGCTAACAATCACTAGAGGTTTTAGTTCCTAAATATTTTCTAGAAATACATCCAGAAAACTTCACATCCAGCCCTTCATTAAGGTGGGGCAGACATGGGCAAAACCTTCTGTGTAGCTGATTGTGGCCGTTTTAAAGAAAAGTTTAAAAAAACACAGGAGTAGTGGAGCTGTTCTCAAAGACAGACATAAACAAGAATGAACATGATCCAAGACCAGACCTCTCTAGCCCTGCTGTTGTCTTAAAATGGCTGCCTGTGATTGGAGAGTTTTGTTTATTTTATATCTCACAGTATGTCATACTATGTCCTAAACCATGTCGACAAGTCTGCACCACCTTATTGAAGAGCAGCTGGCTTTTAACTTCTGGTGCTTCTTAACAAGATTACAAGATGGCGCAAAACTAAAGAAGCTAAATTTGGGCTCAGAACGTGTCTTGGCTGCTTCATCTGTGATCGGCTTCATCTGTGATAAGTGGAACAATGTATAAATTACTTTTTTTGCAGAACTATTCCATTTATGTGCTATTCATTTATTATGTTACTGTAAACATTGCAATTAATGTGTCATTGGAAACGCCTCCATTTCCATGAAGAACATTTTGAAAAGCTTCCCCAGTTGACAGGCGAGTCATGATCCTGCATGTCTAATTGAGATTAACTTAACATCGCAAATTTATGGCCTTTGTTTGCTCAGACCCTCCCATGCTGACTGACATATCTGACGCCTCCAGTGCTGATATTAATACCCCACTAGCTGATGATCCTCTAGGCCTCTCCTTTTCGGACAGGCGTGAGTGGCTGTTGTAATAAACCCTTCCGTTTATCATGATGGTAGTGGGGTTTGAATCTAATGAGTTGGCTCGTGCCAGTGTGTGGAGTTTGCTGATTAGAATCCTGTAGAAAGGCCATGGTGGTGCCAGCACAGCTTCAGTCTGCGAAACCAGATCCTACTGTTCATCACAGAGCTCGTTATAGGCAGGAAGAAACCCCGGTGTCTGTCTCTGCTCCCCACCCCCTCCCCATCCTTTGCTCTGGGATTTTCCACTCTGTCATTCAGCACATGCTGTGTGTGTGTGGACTGTATTTCTGATCAGTATTCCCCTCTCTGTGCCGCTGGGAGGTGGAGCTGTGTCTCCTGTGTGTTTTCTCTGTAAGGTAGACCGAAATATCATCTCTCTAGAGAAAGAAAACAGTCCTCCTGTGACAAGCCCCACTTCCTCTGACATAGGACACAGTGTTTTTATGTTTTTTTGGCGACGGGGGTGGGGAGCTGTTTGTTTATTCTGCATCTTCTTCGTTCTGTAACATCAAGCGCCAAAGCAACGTGTCAATCATAATCCAGCTACAAACTCCACCTGAGCAGCAGGTTGCATCTCAGTTATTTTCTGCCTGCCTCCTTCTTCTCTGGGCTTTCTGTTTACTCACCAGGTAACAAAGCAACCCCACAGGGTAAAATTTTTCTTCTGCTAGACAAAGCTACCCCCTGTGCCACCATGCTGCCCCCACAGCAGCTGTTATTTTAAAATGACAAAAAACAATGTCACATGCGGAATTCCCTTTTTTCATGCAAACATAATTGGGTTGTTTTGAGCCTCCAGTTTCCACAATATGACCAACATACGCATTGTAGTGTTTTAGATACAATGTTAAGAGTTCTTTAGAGTGATTCCACTCCATTAGCTCGTCTGATTCCATGAAGTACTTTGCAGTTGACATGAACATTCCTGTGTTTTTCAAACTAATAACAGTCACTTGCTATGTGGAGTTACTTTATGCAAACAATAATTTCACTTCTTTTCCTACATTCTGCTCACCACTTTTATTTAAACAACAGAAATCAAGAAGGAGTGAATTATAATGCACAAACTAAAGTGCTCACCCGTGAGTGTTCTATTGCTTTAATACAACAAAATAAAGGACAAGGTAAAGCGAAGAAACCACGAATTTGGTATAAGCTGTGCTTTAATATTGGCCATTCCTTCCACCAAAATAGAGCATTTTACATTACAGATTGAGCCATGAGACTGTCGCAAGGTCAATTCAGCTTTTTAGTTTTTAGCAGATTTACCTACATTTTTGTTTTTTCAAGTTTGTTCAGTCTATAAAACATTTCACAGCCTGTCTTGATTTGTATTCCATGTGTTGCTGGTTAACTCTAGCTCTAACAGGTAAAGCTGGTCGGTCTGCCGTCATGGCTGCTGACTGAAAAGTTTACCTGGGGCGCTGTCCGCTCCAGAATTTGTATTCAGTATTCAGTTTCTGTTTCTGAGTCGTTACTTAGCAACTACTGCTGAGTGGAATGACACAGTCATTCTGAAAATCACAGCGTGGATAGAACACTTCTCAACCAATCAGACTGTGCCGTCAAAACAGTTGGATGATAAGAGTGTTACATACTTCAGTAATGCAGACGAACATGAGTACATATGAATTGCATGACTAGCAACATTAGCTCTGCCAGTGCTGGCTAATACATTTATTCCAAGCTAAAATGCAAGTGCTTTTGGTTCAGGTCTATGCTTTATCTACAATATCTGACAATATGGAAGAGAGAGGAGGTTTGTGGGGGGAACTCCATGGTATGCTTATCTCTACTTTTTCATACTGTAAACTGCAGGGAGAAGAAGTGATTTGAAAGTGCATTAAGATTTTGATACAGACAGTGAACACCCTTATATTGTATTTATTTGCACTATTATGAAATATATGGCTAATATAGTAAAGTCTTAATGTCACTCACTCACTCACTTTTTGAAGCTGCTTAATCTTCACTAGATCTGCAGGCACCCGGAGCCAGCCCACCGCAGGGCACACACACCATTCAGGTGTTAATGTATTCATTCATTTTGTACCAAAGGGCAATTCACATATTGTGCAAATACAAAGCTGCTTTATAAATAATTAGTTGCTCTTGTCTCCCTGTTTGCCAAAATCTCATGTCCAAAATCCTGGACATGTCATTAATGAAAAGGTTTTTTTTTTGTTAGTCATAATTGACCATGCACTAGATCAATGGCATTGTTCAGAAGAACACTTATTTTTATTAGCTGTACGTCTTTGCAGAGATAGCTTCTGCTATTGAAATCTAGTTATGGAAAGTGGTGACCTATGAACGCGGTCAGCACACAAAAATATTTTTTTTAGTTTCTGAGCAGATGTATTTTTTAGTATTTTTTCCAGAAAACATCACTTAAAAGTGTCACAATCTTCTATCATTAAGTCAAATGTCCTGTCTGTGAGTTATTGACAGGTAGTACTAGTAGTTCTCTGCTTTTTGTAGTAGTGCTGGAATAAGACCACTGAATCTAGCTGTGACAGGATGTGGCATGTGCAGTGAGTCAGAAGAAAACGCCACAGGCCTCCTAATGCATTGTGGGATGTTGAACAGTGGTAGCGCAGCTAAAGCCGTGTCCTTTTTCTGAGCAGGGAGACGGAGACGTTTTGTTCTTCACTGTGATGCCCCTTATTAGGCCTGGATGCTTCTGCCTTTGTATCAAAACCCAGGAGGAGAGGAAACCCATTAGCGACAAAAAGGACTGTAGAAGAAGAGCATTTCGATAATGACAGTGGCATTATCAATATAAAGTCTTCTTAAACTACAAGATATGATACCTGCCTCATGTTCAGGCAGGTTCAGATGTCATTTCTTGAACATGTGTTGTCCTTCCACTTTTACCATGCATTACTCCCTGCTTTAGTTCTTTCACTTCATTTTTGTATTCCTCTGGCAACATTTAGCATGCTAGAGTCACACATTCTTGTTGATGGCACTTAACACCACGGTCCATGAGGCTCATGCTTGTGAGAAAATGGTTGCACAAGAAATAAAATTGGAAATCAATTCAGGAAGGACTTTAGCAGCCAAAATGACATTTATATGTATTGGTCAAATATATTTTTATGCTATATGTTACCTGAAGGTATTGGGGTTTAGGATTAAAGAGGTGAAGACTAGCAGCCTGCTATAGGATATCAGCACCATCCAGTGTCAGAACAGCATGTTATATAACATTATCCTGATTAAATATGATGGGGATGCTGTCTGAAGCCACTGCATAAATAAATTTGTTAAAGACGAGTCAGAGTTGGACAGAAAGTCCTCGGGCTGCACGTAATTTCTCCTGATTGAGGGACACTGAAGAATCTCCAAGGGGTCTAAGAATATTAGTAGATTCGTGTTTAGAAGATGTATGTTTGTTAAACTCTGTGGAGTTTATTGCTCTAGTGGTCACAGAAGTGTTCTTGAAATACTTCACATTAGATATTCCTAAATCCTGTTTGAGCTGGATCACTTTCAATTGGGGAGGTACTCAAATTTCCATAAATACTAATGACGTCTATTAATCCAGTATGAATCTGCAACTGTAATAATTCCAGAATAAATTGTATATTGAAATAGTTTCCTCTGTAATAGTTTTGTTAAAATAATGTCTAACCTTCTGTTAGATATAGCTGCTGTGTCTATCAGTGGTGGGCAAGTTACAAATCAGTCAGATCAATATAAACTCTAAGTAATTCAGTGCAAATGGTGGAAAGCTCCTGAAGACTTGGCAACCCAGCAAAGGGTGATAGCCTGGTCCCAAAGGAGGCAGTGTGTGTGGGACAGGGTCAGCAGATGCAGGGCCCTCGGCTCTCAGTGGCTGTGGGAACATCTGCTAACTCTCCACTGCCACATGAAATGACTTTAAATAGCATCTTACCCACCCTCAGTGAGATCACATCACATCACTGGCACACAATTATGACCACTATACCACAATGGCTTGAGGTGACTACGTGAAAAACAGCACTGATTGTAATTTGTGACTGATTTGGGACGGCCTTCTTTTTGTTTTTGACCCAACTGAAGCATTCCTTTTCATTGATGGCTGATATCATGAAGACATTCTTAACTATAAGGTATGTTGATGTCATGAGATTTTAGACATCTGTTTTGGTCACTTCAGTCAATCTATTCGTCATGGAATTGTTCACACAGTGTAAAGTGCAGCTGGCATTGCTCTTTGGTATAAATTATTATTAAAAAATAGACTACATTTTGCATGTACTCTATATTGTAAAGAATGATGGAGTTTTTGGGGGAATCAGTGGACACATTTATAGCCAGAATACATATTTTATTAGGCAGAGAAAATACAGTTCAGAGAAAAGAAAAAAAAAACACCAAAAATAAACTCTCTTGTACATCAATTTTTCTTCCTTCACAGCATACAAAGAACCGCAGTACGTCAGAGGCGGACACAAAAGCAGAGCGAACCTAAGCGCGAGTGACCTCTGATGAGAGATCTGCGGCAGCGCTGGAAGTGACAGAGGCCAGATGATTTAGCAGATTGAGCATTGTGTGCTGTCCTCTCGGTTACTCACACCATTCACAAGGGATCAAGGGCAAGTGGTGTGTGGGCAGCATGGGGGACGCGGACGTCCTTTCAGTTTGACGCATTTTCCCCATCACAGTGGTGTGGAGTGCAGAAACCAAATCAGCCCGCGTGAAATCTTAGTGTTAGTCACTGTAGATCTGAACCGCGAGAAGCTGCACCAGGCAGATTTCTGACCAAAACTAAGACAGAGCAGGTGCTTAAGAGTGAATGGAAACCCAGTGAGGCCTTCTTCTGGAGGAAAGCCTCAAATGCTGTTGTCCCACTCCTGAAGGTGAAGTGAGCAAAGGCAGGCAAGGCTGGAGTTTGGTAGCGCTGAATACAAACTTGAACTAAGAAGTGATGGACCAGATTTAGTTGTTTTCCTACATACATGTGTTCAACACAAACTGGTAGAAAACACAAAAGCCTCCAGGAAATGCTAGCAACACAAGTCAAACACATAGCCCCACCTCCTAGACTTCAAAAATTAAAAAAATCAGTTAAAAAAGGGGTATACATCTACAAAATCTTGCATCTGGAATGTTTTGGTACATCTGACATACATACCGAGTTGAGAGCCAGCCCAAGGGCTCAATTGACATTTGTAAGGGCTAACAGAAGTCCAGGGTACTAACGACGCTCCTCTCTGCATGTTTCTGTAGGTAAAAGACTTGAAGACACAGAGCTTTACTTTTAGCTTTCTCTTGATTTTGTTCAGAGTTTTTCCTCAAATAATGATAATAAGTGTTCAGTGATTAGGGTGTCCAATTATTGGTTTTTTACTTTGGTGAGAGCTAAAAAGTGCTAGCTTGTTTGTGCTAGCTTTCTAGTATAGACATTAGAGAAGGAAAGCATTTTGCTCTTCATTTTCAAATCATAACAGCATTTCATTCACGTACATTTTTAATACACCAAATCACAATTATATATGTGTCATGTAGACTTACCTATCTATCTACTGTCTTGGATGTGTCATTCGATTATACTTGGTCTGTTTAGAAGCAATTTAAATGACCCATATCAATCGGCCTTCCTCCATCACCTACATTTGTTCCACAAAATCAAGATGTATTCAATAAAAGGGGGAAACATTTTATGGTGACTCATAAAGTTGTGGTGAATGACACAAAAACAACACAATAACAGGGGTGGGGAGAAGGGAGGGGCAGATCGGGAAGGGCTGAGTTGTTCTGGCCGTGTGAGGACACTGAGCGATGCTGTCGTCCAAACACACTCTGATTCAGGCTCCTTCCACAAATACTTTCTGTGGACCCCCCCTGTGTAGGGGGCTTGGTCATGATAAACGGAGAGGTCAGAGGTCACAGGTTCTTGTTGTCATCATGTTGATGGCACTGGCTGCAGGTGGGTGTCTCCAAGAAGGGAAGTTCCTCCCCGGTGCTGTGGAACCGCAGCACTCTGGCATTCAGGTCAACACAGCACTGTAGACAACAAAGGACAGCACCGTCTCTCACATGGCTGTTATCAGTGTGTTAAAACACATGAATAAAGTTGCCATTTAGACTACATATTTGCAGCTGCAGCTATATTAGCTTAACAGAGGGCAGAGCAGCCTAAAGCCAGGCTACAATAAACATTACGTTACTTTAATGAAATAATGGTTCGAGAAGAAAAAGTAGCTAACTTGAGTATGATTCAAAAAGTGTGTGTCGAGGGGGGCCAAAAACTCTTTAGTTCACTTTAGATCATAAGGTACTGTGCTTCATGATCTGTTGTCAACTAAAGTTGTACCTACACTAGGCGATCTGTGTTGTGCCTGAGCACATTTGACACTGAAAGCCCAGTTTGTTTGACTAGTGTAATCGCTACATCACGCCCAAGCAGGCTTTAAGAAGTAGGCCCAGCACAGTTCAGCAGAACTTACATCAGGCACGGTTTACATCTAGTGTGATCTCAAACTATGCCTGAGCACCAAACTCAAACCTGACTGTCCCATTTAACAGGCAAAAGCAGGACTTTTGTCTACAGCAGAGGTGCATTTGCTGGAAATTTAGGCAGACAAGAGAATACAGGAACAACTAAATACTAAAACAACTAAAAATATTAACATTTTTGGTCAAATTTGCAACCATCTTCATGCTCATGGACCAAAGAAAAATGATAAATGTGAGAAGCTGAAAAAACTGCAGTTTTAGTATCTGAAGCTATGGGATACACTCCTTAAATCTTAGCTTGTTAGCATTAAGGGGGAGAGGGATTCTGGGTTTTTGGCCATTTCATTCTGCATTTCATTCTTCTAGTGTTTCTAGTGCTGTAAAACACTCAAATGTGCAGGGCAGGGGTCTTGGGTTGGGAGCTACTCCAAAATACAGGACAACTAAAAGGCTCAAAAGTTAGACGCATAAGCAATAAAATTAGTACAAATTCTTAAACATAAGCAGCATCTTATTTTTTCTGTAAATACATGGAGTACTGAGCACATTATGTTAACTGAAAAGTAGCAAAACTGAACATTAAATATCATGTTTACAATAAGTGCAAAATTGAGGATGCTTTTTGGTGTGGTGGAAACTCTTTCTCCTTTCTTTGCATTTCTTTCCATTCTTAGTGAATCACTGCCTCTATATGTTTGGAGTGAATCTAAGATGAATAATATCCAATTCTCTGTGTGGGTGTAAATGTGAGTAACAGAAATTCCTATACTTTGTAACTCCAGACAGCCACATTAGTTCTTGTTCCTGCTCATCTGACTTCAGAGCCTCTTTTCATCTAAGCATGAAACTGTTTCCATCCCCCAATCCTCCCTTTTTTAGAGAACATCTATTTTTGGGCTACTTTGAACACTTGGTAACCATGCTGGAAATGAAATGAAATTCCCAATTGAATCATCCAGACACAGTCACATAATGGGACAAAAACCGTAGCTGATATCCCTTAGGCCCGACTACCATCAGTGCCATCATGAAGGGAATGACATTTCTGCTGGACTGAATTTGATTTCAGAGTGTGGAGATTTTCAGTCTGTAGTGATCACAAACCTTTAAGAAAAGTTAGGGCTGTTAAAAATAACGCGTTAACTATTTGCGTTAATTTATTTTCTATATTGCTTTAAAATAAATTGATGTGCCCCTCTGCATTGCAGCACCACATTATCAGTGGGGGCAGTATTATGCTACGCCAGCAACCAGCAGACCAGAAGAAGAAGCCCGAGCACGAGCCCGAAGCTTTCTTCCACCCAGAACCGGAGAAACTCACACGTTAAACCTCACCAAGCTGTCCCATTACTTTTGACCCACGAAACTTCCGAGCAGCATAGCTCCGCGGCGCAAGCACCAATCAGCATCAAACTTAACAGACAGGCCTCCAGGAGACCTTTCCAACGAGCCCTCGTTTGCCATTCTAGCCCCCGGGGATCCGGTGTTATTAGTCGTAAACCGTTAGAGCCAGAGCATTTAAAGGCGCGTCCGTCTTTAAATGCGCTCCGAGTCTAACGGTGCATTTCTCCCTGTGGCTCGGCCGTGGAAAAAACCTAGAGACGCGAAATTTTACAGGGACCCTCAGCTCCCCAAGGCCAATCGAACGTGACCGGCGAAGCTCTCCTCCGTGGAGAACCGCTGCTACAAAGTGGGCTGATTGACTACGTTTTGGGTATGGGGGATTATATGAATTAAAGGTTTAACTAAAATATTGCAATATTATCTCAAGCAGTGCCCAGAGCACTGTATACACATAAGACACATAAGACTGTGTATGTTTTTCAGAAGGCAAAATCAGTCAATCTGTGGTCATTCGAGAGGAAATGTCAGGATTAAAGTTTGCTTCCAAAACTGCACTCAATTACCCTGCCTTATCTTAGTTTTTCCATTGGCAAACACTCCAGACAGCTAAGTCAAGACTTTAGAGTGCTGCTTTGATGTCTATAATCAAATCACAGTTTGGGCGGATTAAGCCTGACGGGTAACTGAGTGTGGAGGCTAGTTTTCCATTTTGCAACAGAAGAGCAATGCAGATACTATCTGGTTGTAGTGGTTGTATCCCAGCTTCAGAAAAACAAACCCTTCAAAGGCTATTCACTCTTTGCCTGCGGTACATGCTGCTCTTGGGAGATGTGAATACCAGAAAAGAGTGGAGACAACAAAGGAAATTAAAACCAAAGGCTTACTTTGAGTTCCAGTAGAGTGTGTAGGCCCAGGCAGAGCTCAAACGCTTCGTCATCTGTGAACAGACAATAAAACAGACTGAGAGCGAGAACATATTTGACCCCTACAGGTGTATGCTCATCTTCTGTCTCATTAGTGGACTGCACAGCAGAGCTGGATCCTAAAAGTGTTCATTAGCTGAGTCTTTAGTGCATCTGCATGTCCTGCACCTTGCAGTGGCTACACGTGGCCTTATGTTTGGGGCTAATGGCTCCCTACACGGCCTAATGCTCTTTATCTCGGCTGTCTCGTGGCTGGAGGAAAAGGTCAGCAGCAGACTCAGTCCGCCCACAGCCCGAAGGGGCTCTCTGGAGCTTATGCAACAGGAGATTTCTTGTATTTTGTCCATAAAGACACAGCATACTTGGACTTGTACAGTTTGAGGGGTAGTCCTTTCAAAGATGATATTGTAAACTGATTTCTAACTGATTTCTAATGAACAAAGTCCTTTTTATTATTAACCAGTGTTGTTTTCAACTGTCTATAAAACATTTGTTTTATCTAACACCTCACCTTTGCCAGCCTGTTTTAGAGTTGATGAGCTTCTTTATGAGCCCGCTTTGTTCATTTGTTAATGCATCATATAAAATGAAATCCTCACACGCTTAAAATGTTTTAAATGTAGTATTTACAAATGTAGTGTTTACAAATGTACAATTAACTCCCTAGTCCATATACTTTATATATGGAAAAAGGGGCGGCAAAAGCATTTTTAATGTGGGTGGGGCGCATCTGTGTACGTCTGTGGGGGACGGGGGGACAGGACAAACTGTCGTTGTTTGTGTTATATCACAGGAACTTATTTGCATATATCTACCTATTCAGCCTATCACAGTTTACTCCCACCCATTCCTGCTGAACTTAAAGGGGTGTGAAACCTTATTTATGAAAACCTATCTATTCATAATTGTATTTACTATAATAACTGAATATTAAAAAAAATTGTAATACTTTAATTTCCGACCAGATCTTAACTAACATGTCAAACACAAAAGCAGAGCAAAAATCATCATCTAGAGCACCATCTATTAGACACAGCAGCTATGGGAATTGCCCAAGTGATTCTAGCACTGGTGCAGTTTTTAAAGCAGACAATCCTAGAGTGGGTGCTAAAGTCTTACCTATGACCTGAGCAGAACACTGCACTCTCTCTTTACCAAACTGGAGCTGCACGGATGTCACTGTATTAACTGTGGAACCACTGAGAGGCTTACTCTCCAGGCTGCCTTTCAATCTATAACACAAACACACACACAATTAGCATGTTTTCGCTGTCTGAACAACATCTTGTACGTCGGTTTTTTGATATTTTTCACTTTTTTACTTCATTTGACTTTGTCAGACTAGAAATGGTTCAGAATTACAAAAATCATGTTGCACTGACTTACATAGAAAAGTGAGTTTTTTCTTTATACTATTTTTTGGAGATTTTTTGTTCAGACAATATATCAGAGCAGATTTGTTTTCAGGTTTAAACTCTAGTCAAGGTGTGTACAATAACAGGGACCAAACAGGTGCACAAGTACTGGCTAATTCCATTCAGATTCCACCAAACAATTAAAAGAAACGATTCTCTTTCCAAAATTGGGTATGACATAAGCCTCATTCAGATATAATCATATTTTATTACAGGTTCACTTGAGTTACAGTGTAGCAATACTTTGGCGGAAATGTGTGTGTGTGTGTGTGTGTGTGTGTAGTTCTGACTCACCCCAGTCTTCTGCAGCATGTGCTGGAGATGTGGTTGTGCTGACAGCCTGTGTTGATGGACACCTTCACCTCAGCATCACCGCACTGCAACACAAACAGACATTCACTGATCACAAACCACTGTGGTACTCTGACACAATGCTTATTGTATTCACACAGAACAGGAGGTGGAGAAGAAAGAACGGCCTGAATTTGTCACTCATACCATTGCAACTACTGATAGGATAGAATTCTTTTTTTGTTATAAAGACCCTGTACTGCTTGCTGACTTCTACACAAATAACGCTACCTACCCTCCGACGCATACACTAGACTGTAGCATTTGGTGAAATGATAATACTACTGCCCTCCACTCAGCTGACTGGATCCATTCTCTACCCAAACAGATACACCACACTACACCAATAAGAGTTATTTTGCAAGAGTCATAACTCTATATTGCCTAAATCTGCGACATGATTCAATGTCAAAGTTTCTCTTGAAGAGAACAGTTATCAAATAGCAGCACAGGCCAGTTTGCAGTGTTTAGCTAAGACACATGATCAGTTTAGTCAAACAAAAGGGTGGAAAAACTTTATATAGGCCTTTATATGGAAACAGCTCAGCGTATGTACTATCTAACATGCGTCAGATTTGTTGGTAGGTCATCATACCTACACTAATGGTGCACTGTTGGTGGGCTATATAGAAAGACCAGGTGCTCTAAGTGACCCCAAGGGTTGCTGGTGTCAGTTTTTTTTTAGCTTTAACCTTTTGCCTCAAGTTTCAGCAGACTCAACAGAATTTAAGCCAAACTCGGTTTCCCATCTGATGATTCAATAGATTTTAGCTTTGTTTGTTGAGAATATGTGACCAGATGGTTAGGCATTGGCAGAATCAGCAAGATAAGCACCGTTTTAACTAATCATCCAACCAGTTATTTCCTGACAGTTTGTGCCTCATCAGCGACGCTGTCTGAATTTCTCTGAAGAACTACAGAGAAACTTCCTACTAGATAGTTATTCTGCACGTCCTGTGGTGAGGAAACAACCGGTGAGATTTGTGACACTGACCTTGTTAAGGTCTTTGAACAAAAAGGTAGCTTTTTGCTCCCTTTCTTTTCATTTTAGTGTGTATTCAGACAAAGGTGGATTAGATCTGCTTGGCAGAGGATTCTGCACACACTTGTGGAGTTTGAGCGCACGCTGCCATTGAAGCAAAACACTGATTTTTTCTTCAAACTGTTCAAAAATGGTTTGATAATGTAATTTATGTTGTAATGTGGGTTTGGGAAATAGTGGCTTGACTAATTCAAGCTGCCTGTAATATGTTTAGTTGTGTAACTTATGTTAGGCTAATAAATGCAACACTTTTAGACAAATAAAATTACGTTGACTCAAATAATGGAAGGCTATAGCTTACATATAGTTTTTTTAGTTTCCATAAACCACTTGAAAAACTGATCTTTCCCATGTGACTGAACGCTGTCTCCCCTTCCACGAAAGTATAGTTAATTGTCTTCAGTAGGTCAGCGCACCTTAACTGTGAATGTCTGAAAGAAACGTTGCACCCCACCGTATGCTTCCTGTAGCTTAAGGCCTTCGCTGCTAAAGCCGTTGCAGACAGCATCAAGTTTCCTACCACATTAAAAGTAGTTTCCACCGCTTGGTATCACTTTGTTCCAGGCATATGCTTGAGTGCTGTCAGATCTGCCCCCAAAGATTGTTCCGACCTCACTGTTTTTTTTTTTAAACAGGAAAAAAGAAGTCTTTTATTTTTGCAGCCCCCTAGAATGAGAAATTTCCAATTCCAATTTAGCACCAAATAAGAATGTCTCCTTCTGTCTTTCTTACTTTCTGGGCCTGGCAGCTAAAAGAACACTTCCTCACCAATGAATGCAATCCAACAGTGCATCTAAAGTGTATCTGTCTCACTCTCTGTCATCTCAGACTGCTATTTTAAAAATAGTCATGGCATAATTACAGAGCATCTCTGTTGCTTTTTCACTTGAAAACAAGTCATAAAAAAGAGGTACAAACAGGTGCACAGCATCTCAGAGGAGTGCTCTTTTTGAGCATTTCTCTCTATTGCTACTTGATCACATGCTAATTAGCACAGTGCGTGTGGGTATGTGCCTGTAAGGGGTTTAAACTCATTCATTAGTTTCTGACAGCTTTGCATGGAGGACCACCACACATGATTTCACTGCCTTGATCAGAGTGGAGAATCCTTCCAGAAGAAGGAGCATTAGTGTGTTGCTGTGGGTCGATTTGTTAAGAGCTGTCCCATGTAATCATCACCTCATCTCTGACGCTCCATTTAAATGCAAATGAATGTTTCCCCCTCACTCACAGTCCACCCACAGTGGAGAGATCCACACACGAGTTCTAGAACATCGAGCCAACCAAACGTGACAGTTGTTGCAGCAGGGAAAGGATCCCCCACTTCTGTAAATTCATTAGCTCAGACTCTCCTCGTGGCTCTGAAAGCTCTTAAACTGGAGCTGAACTCTCGGTTGGCTTGTGGGGGCAGTGAGGAAATGAGCAGCTACGTGCTCGCTCCCACCCCTTGGGCTTAATCGGCTTTAATTGAGGCTCTATTTTTACCCCTCTCAATCACGGCGTCAATACTGAGCCACTGAGTTGAGGAGCACAGAGCTGAAGACACTGCTTTTCAATAGAACTTATTTGGGTTGACGGGCAGATCAGTTATGAACATTTTGCCTTTTTGATTGCCTTTTTTAGGCACATTGCTTATAAAAAGTTCAGAGACAGCTTACCTTCTTTCAGTTAAGTAAGAAAAAGGCCACAGATGTCTAAAACGTAAACATGTTGAATACTTTGGGGATTCTTTCAGTACCCCTCATGGTCATTAAAGTGGCTTATTCAGTTTAAAGGGCAGATTCTGCCTAATAATAAGAGTAATTTGATCGTATTCTTTGACCCAACTACTTGACATCTAAAGGGTTTAATGCCTCCAAAAGGCTACCTTACCACAAGTTCATTAAAATTCATTATTCATTAAAGCACTCTGAATGACTTTATTTACATCTTAGCCATTGAATTAGACAGAAACTTTAGAAAATTGTGAATTCTGCTTTGTTTCTTTCACCAGCAGTGAATTGAGAGTGAATCTGGACTTCAATTACTCACTTTCACTTAAGTTATATATTAGTTTCACTGTGGTTGAATAATTATAGCAGTTACTGAGTAATGAGCCTTTAGATAAATGGCTGAATAACAAGCCTGGATTTAAAAGAAGGTTAATATGTGAAGGTAATGAAAACTGGGAAAGAAAAAAATCAATACTAAAAGCTTAAAAACAATACGAAAAGCTAGGTGTCCCCAGACGTTTGATTGACAGTGTAAGATGAAGTTATATTTATTGAACAGTTTGGATGGCATTAAACAGTTCTTAAACAGGACAGGGCTCTTTAATGTGTACATGGTTTCTTCATTTGGTGTTAATCAGTAATTAACCTCTCAGTGGGTAAAAGTGCAGACCAGTCACTCTAGTGCTGAAGCACATTAAAGTCTTTGCTAAGGTCCACTCGCTTTGTTGTGAACTTAAAAAAACTTCTGAGCAGAGCTTTTGTGGGCATCAGCAGATTTGGCCATCTTATGGATACAGAGCTTTAAAAACTCATGAAAAGCCTGCATATCTCTGAGACAGTGAATGGAGACTCATGAGTCATAAAGATCAGTCATAAGGCATTGAATGGGGATGTCTCATCATGCCATATTATTATCAGCTTCATTATACGCATGTTTTATGTCTGTAAGGAGCAGAGAAAGCATGAGAGAGCGGGCTGAAAAGGGTTTGCGTAAGAGAATGAAATGAGTTCTGCAGCACTGGTGGAGCTGAAACACCCACTTACTACTGGCCTCATACCTTACACTTCACCAGCAGAGCTGACAGGGTGGACGGGCTCTCTATCTCCTCCGTTCTCGCTTGGCCTTTTGCCTTCTCTCTCTCCGTCCCTGTCTCTGCTCGCTTCTGCTTGATCTCTGCCTTCCCCCTGGCATCACAGCTGTCTCCATCTTCCTCCTCCTCCTCCTCTTCCTCCTCCTCTTCCTCAGACCTCAGGCTCCTCTCGCTCTCCTCTGGTGATTCCCTCTCCTCTGTGGAGTCGTCCACTGTGCTCTCGCTCCTCTCCTCTGTGTCGCCGCCCTCCTTACTGTCTGCGAGAGGTGAGCGGACGCGAGACGGGATGTCCCGGGCCTCCCCACGCAGCCGGGGGATGTTACCCTCCAGGAGGCGCCGCTGGACGATGCTGTGTGGCTGCTACAAAAGGGGGCAAAAGAAAGACAGAAAGAAGTGATGTAGTCACTGCTGAACTGTTACAAGGAGCGCAGGTCAGATGGGTAATTCTGAATAGTTGAATGGAACTTTCTTTCCTTTTTTCTTTCCTGCTTTCCCTGATTTCACCTATTGAGTTCATCTATTGAGTTCATCTATTGAGTTCATCTATTGAGTTGAGTAGATCCACGTGTCTACCAAAGGTGTTTGGTTTACAATGTGCAGTTTACATTCTAGTATAGTCCCAGTGTTCAAAAGTTTGGAATCAGAGTTTTAAATAGTATAAAACCTTGGAACAAAATAAACATTTGGCTGCAGGCAAAGGTATGAAATGATGTTATATACTGTATTAGTCCTGTGCTTTCTTCACAGCTTTCAGATGATTAACAGGACACTAGCGAGCTGAAGATTCTGGAATGACTGAGAAATGTCCAGAATTCATAATCTTTTAGAGGACATACCTCAATAACGTGACAAAAAAGTGAATACAGGCGGTCCTCGAGTTACAACAGTCTCAACATACGGCGTTTCGAGTTTACAAAGCTCACTCGCACTTACACTGTTAGCCTCATACTTACAGACTATGTGAGCGAATTAGTTTGGTTGCGTGCGGTGGAAGAATACACAGTAACATGGTGTATGAGTGAGGGAGTTTTCCCTTTTCTGTGGCTTAGTTGTGTTTTTATGATTTTACAACTGTGTTAGGATCTGTAAGTGACTTAGGCTAGAGTGTGTTTCGACTTACACCAAAATTCGGGTTATATCACTGTTGAAGGAGCATAACTCGAGGACGCCCTGTATACATTAATGATTACAGTACATAACTGTTGATAACTCTTCACAGGATTCTTCATATATTAGTCAAACCATATAAAAATACTTTTTTTTAAAAAGATTTTTTTTGCATATAAACCCATGTTATACAATTATTATACATAAAATGACAAAAATATGAATAAGGCCAGTGATCCCAGTCTTCAGATTGCTGGTGTGGAAAAGCCTGCTTTGGGCCAGTGGAGAACCACAATGTAAGCACCTTTTTTTGGAGAGAAAATGACACACTTTTAAAGAAGACAGAAGGTCACTGAGACCAGAGTCAAGACCTTTGATAAAGCTGGAGGAGGGAGAGCCACCTTTGAGGTAGCCTTAATTACTGCAAAAAAAACAATAACAAAAAAAAAACCCACTGCTTTAGTGTTGCTACCAAGAAACCATCTCTCATAACCTACAGCCTTCCTCTCTCGAGGGACGTCATTAACTTTTAGGTCTTTGTTGTATGCTTCAGCATGAGATTTGCAAGACAAAGCACAAATGTGTTGCAGTGAAAGGTTCGCATTCTGAGATAAGTGCTGACTAAGATGAGAGGCGCTACGGCGGCCCAGAAAAATGTTCAGCTACGATCCTGGGAGGTCACAAATAATGCCAACACAAATGGCATCAATAGTGCATTAAGCACACTGTGAAACTCCAGCGGCAGCGCAACACCGCGGCCGCTGTGGAACGCTGGATATCGGGGCTTCAGCGAGTCTAATGACTGAACGACTGCAGTTCAGAAACTCAAGCTGAGAGGCAGAGAGGAAAGCGCACTGTCTGAGTGGTCTGATTCACTCTTAGATGACTCACTTCAGTCCCCGCATTATGAGACCATTGGAGTGCCACGACAGACTTGGGTAGTAACTGAATACATGTAATGGCGTTATGTAATCAGGATACAAAAAAAAGGGTAGCCGCACTACACCTACAGAAAAAAAACTTCTACAAGGATCACATTCAAACCCCCCTTTTACACACCAAGCACAATTAATTCACGCATTTGATTCTGACGTCAACAAATGAATTCGAACACGTATAACTGATTGTGTTGCATACCGAATGTGCTTTTTTTATTTGGATGATGCAAATGTAACAATACCTTTGCAGGCGAAATGCACTCATTAACCGCTGTTGTCTCTGACATTGCCCTGGCAACAACCAGCTAAACGGATGGGTCCCAGCACAATGGCCATGTCTTCTTTTCTGACACTGACACTGAAAACTAGCATTGGCTGATCCAGCATTTTCAATTTGTATCTTCTAAGCTTTAAAATGATTTCTATGCGGCTCACTTAAGCACTTCTAATGCTTAAACTGTTCAAACAATCTACTCCACCTCATCAAGAAAACACAGCAAGGTACAGAGTGAGTGTGTGCTGTTTCAGGCAAAATCTGTTACAGGATTTGATCTGAATCATTTTCTGCTCATACTGGACCTGAACCTAATATCAGGTTGGTGCCACAGCAAACATCGAGAGGATTAGTTTGACCCCTGCTTTGCTGCATTTCTGTTATCAGTTCAGCTGGGTGTGTATGAAAGCACTCACAAAATTTCATCTCCTGAATAAGGAATGAAACTCTGAACGTCTTTTGCTTTTAGAGCAGGCTGACAGTTGCGTTGTCTAAGTCATTTTCTCTTATAAAACAATGCAGTTTTCTGTTTTTTCTCTTGTCCTGTTTTAGTTAATTGACATGAAATAAGACAAGTAATCCAAAAATAAGATTAGGTTACAGATTAAATTTTCAACAGGTAATTAGTAGTCCACCATACTGGAGTATGATACATTCTTTACACAGATCGTCTTAAAGGTGACATATTATACCTCTTTTTGAACAAGTTTATGGGCTACAAAACATGTTCATGAAGTTCTTTGCACAAAATCACTCTCACATGAAGAGATATCACCAGTTCTATTCTTAACAGTTTCAGTCCCTTTCAAAATGAGCTGTTTAAGGGCTCTGTCATTTTTATGCAAATAAGCTGTAGCTGGCCACGCCCCCCCCACCCATCCCATGCTTATGCTGCATTTACCAGGCGTGAAAATTTCAGAAAACAGAGGCGCTATCCAGCCCTATATGTTCGACCCCCAGTCGGACCCAGAGCAAGGTGAACACAACACTTCATGGTGACTTGCCTTTGCCTGTAGCCACAGCGCTCAGCGTCTTATGCCTGCTCGTAAAACCAGCAGACAAAAATGGCGGATCTTCAACTAATCTAGTGGGTGGGGGCTCGACAGATGAGGGGTGGTTCTATATAAATTTCCTCCTGACATCAGAATAATTGAGCCGTCCAAACGGCTCATTGAAGCATATGATTCCTGACACCAAAATCTTTCAGTTGACTCACAGAAAACGGATGGATATTTTTTTCAAGTTTGGAGTGTTTATAGGAGCAGTAGAGACCCAAATGGAAATACAAAGGATGCAAAAAGTGAGTTTTGCATAATATGTCCCCTTTAAGACCATATTAGACCTTTCACAATCCCACTCCCTTCCTCCTATAGCAAACAAAATGAGATTTTTACTAAACATAAGATGTTAATATACATAATATACTGGCTCACATACAACACTATACAGGCACAGTGTATTAGTACTGAAAGTACTAGTTTTGCTTTGTTTTCAGTCAAAGTACCCCCATTCAGTTCTAATATACGGACCAACATTTCAGTTCTTCACTATGTGACTTATATGTTAGTTTCAAAGGTGATATTGAATCATTCCTAAAAACAATTTACATTATTTAGGATTATTAATGCCTAAATAAGAAGGCTACTGATAGCTTAATAAGACAGAAATACAATGAAATATATATGAGCACTGCCTTATAATTTGGATATGTTCTGCTGGTTAAATGCAGCACTATCTAAAGTTTATGTGAAATATCAGGTTAGACATTATTCATATTATCAGTGGTATTAGGTGTGGTCTGGCTGAAAGGCTTTCTCTGATCTCAGGGATACAACCTGCATCTCTGGTCAGCTGTAGGAGGAACCTTCTCCAGCAGAGCAGTGTGAGAGAGAGATGCTGCAATTATCTACTGCCTTCCTCCTCCAGCTCAGTCAGCATTAAAGGCCTATTTAGAGCGCTCTAATTAAAATCAAATGAAATGCTGCTCAAATCTTGTCACAGTGCTGGGCTGATACAATAAAAACTGAAAACAAATATATATATACCAATTAGCCAAAATATATATACAGGAGGATGTGTATATATTTTTCGCGGGGGCTCAACCCTGGTGTGGAATTCGAAAAAAGTGCTTCCAGGTCGGCTACAGCCAGAAAAATTTATTTATTGCCACAAAAAAGCAAAAAAAAAGGCAGAGGATATTTGCAGTTCTTATTGTGGGGATTTCCCTGTAAAACTATGAGTTCGGTTTTCAAAAAAAAAATCAGTGTGTGCCTGAATCCTCGACTCCTGGTTCACGTGAAACTGGGGGTTTACAGTATATATATATATATATATATATATATACATATACCTGCTAATACTGTGTAATTGTGTGCTGTGATTTCTGGCTCCGCGATGTTTACAGCTCATCCTTTAAGTCCAGTAAGTTGTGAGGTGAGGCCTCTGTGGATCAGACTGTCCACCACATCCCACAGGTGCTCAGCCATTGACTTTTGATCAATGATTTCACCAATCTACCGGAAACTTGAAGTGCTTCTGGCCAGACATGGCTGATCCGGAATAAAAGTTAGTGTCCCTAGCACTCTTTCGTTAACTGTTTTGCCAAAACATTTGGAATTTGTATGGCAACTTGGTCTGTAGAAGGCAATTTATTTATGGAGTAGCGACACCTAGTAAAACATTAATGCAAAGACTTCACAAGATGATATCTTGTGATGTAAAAGTTCAAATTTGACAAAAGTTGACACATTGTAGTACTATGTTCAATGAAAACATGCCAAAAACACAGGGTGCTGCAACTGCCACATTTCAACATCTTCAACATCAGCTTCGCCTAAAATTGCTTACATTTGTTCACAGCTACTAAAGTTAGCTCAACAAAATGGCTGCCAACAGCCAATCAAAATTCAGCGGCCAATACATGTGTATGTGAATGGCTAATCCTAATTCAATTTGGTTTGCTTATTCATAACGGCATATAGATGTTGTTTACCCAATTTTAAATAAATCAGCCCTACGATGTCACTGCAACAAGCAGCAACATGCCTCTCTTTCTCTGACTTGGTTTGGACTATCCTCTCAATTTATTTATTTTTTAATCCTCTACGCAACCATTATAAAACTTCAAATGGTCTTATTTCACCTGCAGAGGCAGACAAATCATTCAGTCTATCACTACTTCAGGCAGGTTGCACAGTCTGTTTGAACCCTGCAGTTCACCATGTATTCTGTGGCTGTAATATTATGCAATGTGGTACATCTAGTTTTACTCTCATTTGGTTTCTTATGTAGATTTTTGCTTTCAAAGCTATTTTACAAAACCAATCAACATTACATTGCATTTGTGAAACTGAAACTCAATGAGATCTACTCTAAACCTTTGAAGTCAGAGAGAAAACCTGTACAGAAAAGCTCATTTGCCCTCTGCACTAATAAAATGACTCTCAAAGGCATCCTAACATTAGGCCTGGCACTCATTCAAAAAATAAAATCAGCAGCCACTGTGAAACCCTGCAGAAACATTAACTGCATCCACCTGAATCCTGCATCCTATATCCTGTACAGAGGCCACACAGTCATGACTCTGAACAGCTGTGCCCAAAGGAAGACGAGCTCTCAAACTGCCACACATGAGAACCAAACAGTAATTTCTTCAGAGCGTGATAAAACACTTCCAAATCCATGTTATAATCTGGGCGGCCATTGACATGAAATGTTCAGCAGAACTCAGAACTGTGTGCTTTTTGAAAATCAGCAGTAGTGTTTCATTTTTTTTTAATAGATAGTAACTAGGCCATCTTTAGTCTCACATATTTCATATACATTAAAGGGGCAACATTACAGAGAAACTAACTTTCCTTTTTTAAAAACAAATAAAATATTTTTGTTCTCCTGTATGCAAACAGCGTGGAAGTTTCAAAATGCACCATCGATTCTTCAGATCAATTCAAAGCAACCTGCAATCTACAGCCAATTTTGAATTCTACTCTCATAGCACGGATTCCACAAAACCTGGAAGGTGTGTTTGGTATCTGCCACCAAGATGTCAGCAGCAAATCCTTTAAAATCCTGTTAGTTGTGAGGTGGGGCCTCCATGGATCAGAGAAGTTTGGAGACCAAGTCAACACCTTTTTCATGTTCCTCAAAGCGTTGCTGTGGCAGGACACAACATCCTGCTGAAAGAGGCCACTTCATGCAGGAATACTCTGCATATATATCTGCTTCAGTAACAGCTATACAGTGGCAGCTATATTAATGACCGTCTTCTGCTGCGTCTTAGTGGGAGAATGGTGTACGTGGTTTGTAACAATGTGATGGTGTCAAGGTAACATCCACATGAATACCAGAACCCAAGCGTTACCAGCAGAACACTCCTCAGATTAGTCAATAACCCAGCCTTTAGCAGTGGTGAAAAAATGTACACAGAGAGCTGCTCATGGCAGCCGGGGAGTAACACTCTAAAGCATGGGAACCTAATTCTGATCATGGAGGGCCAGTGTCCAGCACATCTGATAATCCGCTCAAACACTCCTGATTCAACTTGTCTACTAATTACCAGGTTTAGTGCATTTGAATGACCAATGTACGCTCCAGGATCCTTGCGTTAAAAAGCTGCAAAGATATTTGTGCTTGCTGACACTGCTATCTGACATTGCCATCTTAAAAGCAGCAGCCAGATTTTCTTTTTTGACTGAACAAGGATTTTCTTAAACGTAACAGGTTGTTCTGTAAGCAGGATTTTTTGGATGAAGAATAATGCAAGGCAGCCAAACAGATCAGAGGTTCTGGTTTTGGTAGCACAAGGAGGACATACATAATATCAGGCATGTGGTTTTAATGTTATGGCAGGTCAGTGGATGTCCTTTCAGAGCCACAGACAGCAAACACGGAGGTGGTAGAGGACTGTGGAGACTGTAACACCGAATGCCACACCGCTGTTTGTGCTTTGCTGACTCTGAACAATCACGTCGCTCTGCAGAGCTGCAGGCTGATTTGAAATGCTTGGGCAGCGCAATTATTCCCTGACAATTAGGCCTGTTTTGAATATGAGCAGAGAAAATGTGGATGAAGAGGAAGAGAAAGGTACATTTCCCCAGCCTCCTGTTCCTCGCTGTCAGAGTTATTCTTAAATCATATGCTCTGTCATGACTGTACCGCTGGCTCTCTTATAGCATACATACACACACACACAAACAAATAAACACACACACACAGATATGGGAAAAGCATCAACATGATTTCTGTATTGATTGGTTTCTGCTCCTCTGCATCTTGGTTCATATACATGGGTCACTTTCCCCTTTGCATGGCCGACTAATAAACTATTCATTTAATCACTACTAGGACAGAAAGGCCATGACTACAGAGAGTGAGAAACAAAACAAAAGGGCCAAAGGTTGTTTTTGGATTTTTCTTGATTTTCTGCCCAATTTATTCATTTCCAGTTCCACCCACCAGCTAGGACTCCCCCAATCATATCACACCACCAGCACTGGGAGGCTGAAGGCTAGCACGTGCTTCCTCCAAGTCACATGAAATGCCACTAGCATCTTTTCAAACGGCTGCTAATGTAACGTCACTGGGCAGCATAATTCGCTTGGACCAGAATCCTGACTGCAGTTACATCAGCAAACAGACGCCAGTGCTGGCTAGCATTACACCCAGTTTTGGGGGGACAGGGGGTCCATCCTAGTCAATGCTCAGAGAGTTTCACCACTCAGGAGCCCATTAAGAGCCATTTTTAAAAAATATATATTTTTAACCTAAAGTCTTACAGTATGTCTTATCCATCTCTTTATCTCTGCCTTTAAGGCGGACATACAAATGATTTCTGTTCTGATTGGCTGCCTTGTGTTTTTCCCTGTGCCTTGGACAGAAGTCATAATATCACTTGACAGCTTACATTACATCCTAAACTTGATCTTTCACCAGGACGGATATCTGACCAGTTTCTCTTTGGTCTCCTCTGATGAAGTTGTTGCATTTTCCAAAAACTGTTGGCAAGTGGAAAGTCAGGGCAGCAATCATGTAGTGTGACATCAACCTGTTATATTCATACTCAAACCCTCAAGTGATTTCCTTAATGACTCCAAAAAGAAACTTTGGCCTCTCCTTTCAAATGTCTGGGGCTGCAATGATATATTTGCATCCCAAAAGCCAGGAACAGGGAACATTTAATCATTTTCCCCACATCAGCTACTTTGGTACCATAAGCCATCTGCAGTTACAACTCTCTTCATAACTTCAGCATAAATAAACAGGCTAAACTGTAGGGAGTGGATAGTCATACTGTCAGTTCAGACCTGTGGTGGCAATCAACCTGTAGCTGTCTGTGGCGGTTCAATGCTGTCATACATACCATGTAAATATTTAATGGCCTTTTGCTGCTATTGTACATATTGTAGCTGTGAACTTTATGTACTGGCTAATGATTTGCGATCCAATTAATATTACCCCCGTCATATCCTGCTGCAGATATGGGAAAGGTCGGCCTTTGTTTGCTTTTGTCAGTTGACTGGTTTTCTCAAATCATGTTAATCAAACTGTGATGAAAGCTGTGCCAGTCATTTTGGTTTTTAATAAGTTTTTTAATTCAATGTGATTAATTAGCCTATCAAATAGAGCAACATTTGTATTGCCAAAGCATGGATTACAGTCTTTGTGAGTTTTAAGCGAAAAATCAACTATTAAATAGTCTTGGAGAAATTTAGAATCTAACAGTGTGTGTGTGTGTGTGTGTGTGTGTGTGTGTGTGATATGCTTACTCACTGTCCCTCTCACGGTGGTAAGTGAGAAGGCACAGAGCTGTGAGTGTGTGGCTCTCCCTGTGTTCCTCTAGTACATATACACTAATCTCTCTGTATTAGAAAGGCTGTTAAATAAGACTATTTGTCTGTGTGTGCGTGTGTGTGTGTGTGTGATAAGAAACGTAGAGATAATTAAAACTGAACAGTTTTCATATTATGTAGTAAAAAAGAGAAGTTAATAAAGAAGGCAGGGCAAAAGTTGATTTTTTTTTTTCATATTTTCTCTTCATCTAAAGTCCTGAGGGGAACACTCTGCCTGCGACTGTCTGATGAGACAATGAAGAGAGAGAGACATTCTCTCTATCTGTCTTTCTCTCTTTCTGCTCTGCATGTTTTCTGTCTCACACTCTCTCTCTCTATTTCTCTCATGATCTAGGATGTGCTATTGAATTATGCTGATTAAGGGGAAATGGATGTGAAACACTATTGTGCTGCCCATGGGCATCCCCTTCAAATTTCATAATTATTCGTTTGGACCCCCCCACATTTAACATAAAATATTAGTTCACCCAGCGCTGTTTAATCTTGACTCTTGAATCTTGAATCTTTCGCGAAAGAGTCCATTCCTAATCGATAGAATACACATACTGCTGGGAATCCTCCAACTCACCGCATGCAAGTGAAGTGAATCATCAGTGCATAGACAGGCTGCTCGAAACTGGAGCAGGTAACGTCAGAAAAAAAAGGTGTCCAACCCCCACCCCACCTTCTCGTAAAAAGTTACTGTTTTACAGATACAGGGTTTTGTTATGCCAGCAACAATTTGGCCTCTGTCTCAACCTATTGTATGTGACATTTAGCGCCAACATTAATGCACTAATGCTCAGTATGCACCCAGCAAAATCACCAACAATAATTAGGCTCTTTGTGAGTTTACCATTTCAGAGTTAAAACTCCATAATTACAGACACTATAAAGATGAGAAAATGCAGATAGCACATCTTCAGAAGCCTGAAAATGATTTTAAAGCATTATTGTCAAATATGAGCAGACAGAAGTAGAGATTAAGCCGCTTTTAGTCTCTAATGGAAATGTGGTGTTCCATTAGCAGCTTTTCAAAAGTGTTCCTTCGTGAATGGTTCATGCGTTGAGACACTTTTATGAATTCATAAAACATCTTTGGATCTGTTTAAGCTTCCTTGCTCTCTCCTCGTTGTAGAAAATTTGGAATTATTTTCTTACATGTGGACTGGCCACCAAGATAAGGACCTTATGAATTATTCACTCCTGTGTCATTTGCATTGCACTATGAATAGGAAATGTGTTGATGGTGGAGCTAAGGGGGTGGTAATTGGCTCTTCCTGCTATGAATGAAAGAATCTCTGTATCGATCAATCAACATGAATAGACACTGCCCTGGCAGAGAGTATGTTTGGCCTACATGAGGGGAGGGAGTGTCAATTACACAGAGCTGTGGTAAAAATCCATATAAACCAGTGTCCGCTATTGAGCAGCAAGACAGGACCGGCCAACACACAGCAGCAGTGCTGATCTGGTTAGGAAGCTGCCCCTGCAATTGGAGGGCCGTGGACTATAAGGGCCACTTCACTTCACATTTCTGGATCAACTGGTCAGCCCACACTCTAACAACTCAGTATAAATTCTGAATTTAGCACTGTTGTCGGTATAGTAACTAAATAATAAGTCTTGGTATGTGAACAAACAAAAAAACGTAAAGGGGTTAGTGTGGGTCCAGGAAAGCTACACTAGAATTTGTATTACACTGTCAAAACGTCCACATGACATGCTTGATATGCAGTAAAGGTTTTGGAGAAGTGAGATTTTGTTGCAGCAGTAATTGTATCTTGACGGGGTCTAGCTCTGTCCAGGAGCAGAGACACAACCGGACCCAGGCTAGATTTGTTAATGCAGGACACACAGCGCCTCATGTTTTCACATGTCCTGACACTAATGCATCGATCACTGTGTCTTATTATCCAAATGTGAACTGCTAGTGTACATAATGATTCACACCATACATAATGAGGCTCAATACCCTGTGTGTGTGTGTGTGTGTGTGTGTGTGTGTGTGTGTGTATGTGTGTCGGTGCCCTCTTGTGTGCCCCACGCTGATAATGTGGATCCTGATGAGAACCGTGTCCTGCACCACAATCAGCCCAATCAGCCTAAGGGCTGTGCGTCTCTCTCCCTCTCTCTCTCTCTCTCTGTGATATAACAAAGTAAAAACTAATTATCAGACTACAACAGGCGCATCTCTGGTTCAGGATCATGTGACGTGGCCTAATGCCTCCTCTCCCCTCCTGATCTCCCTGCCACAGCGCAGACTTCCTGGCACACACAGCATGCTAAACCAGCTGCTCTCTCGCTCGCTCCCTCCTCATTTATGTGTTTATCTGTCTTTTTCCTGATTCTCTAATGCTCAATCTTTATCAAACGTAATGTACAGAACATCACTTTATACATGGTATAGCACTCATGTCTCTTACATATATTTACAATGGAACTTATATTCAGACTACACTTTTGATGGTGTGGCTAAACATAACATATAACAATACCGTCCTCCTTTTTTCATTAAAATATCGAGAAAGAGGGTTTTATTGGTCATTCACATTGACAGAGCAGAACTAACATTCTGGCAGAGAACACAGCGAGTAATTTAGGATCTGAAACAGAATAACAATTCCTAGCATAGCCTATGGGCATGCTAAATCCAAGAACTAGTCATTTCTGACATTAAAAAAATAAACGACTTGTTTTTAGTCAGCAGTGTGCAGGCTTGTATTGGACGGCAAGTTTGGCTGAAAGTAGACAAATGGCCAGCTGTAGTTGCATCTCAGCTACAAAAAAAAAAAATCCGCCACTGGAAGCTGGTAAAATTGCAGTAATGTGTCAGGCACTGAAACAAGCTCATTCACTCCTAAAAGCTATGATTAGATGGAGACATCAGTGAATAGTTTGTCAATTCCCGCTAGACCTGTGGCTGGGTAGCTGAAGGCCTGTGTGGACTCTAGAACATTTCACATGATTCTAAGTCCATTGCCTGCTCAAACCCCACCCCCACCATCATGCACTCTTGTTCACATATAGGAGTTTAACCCTCATTATCAATATTTTTAGAGAACCCCTTCTCGGCTAATACTGTTCTCTAACATTCATAATAAGTTTCCTCTGTTAAAATGTCTGTCTAAAGATAGGCAAACTTTATCTCTGTTTCATCATCCTTCATTAATTATCACACGACCCTCATTCCCTCCTTAAATTAGCTCATAACACTAATTGGTTCTTGTATTATTGTTTTGCTCTCGTATGTCGACCGGAGGAGCATGGGCCCTCCAACTGTGTCTTCTTCCTGCTCCTGCCACATTTGGCAGATTTATCTCTTATTAATCCTCAAGCCTAATAAAACTCATTTATATCTTGATATGTACTCATATATACCTGATTAAACTTGTGTATATCTTTTTGGCCTCATTGTCCCAATACTTATGAAGGGAAACTGTCTCCATATGTCCATCTCTCAGCCTGCTGGGCTGTTTGTTTTCCACACTCAGGTGGTATTTTTAGCCCCTTCACTCTCCCGGTGGTGCACGTAGCAGTGGGGGGGGAGGGGGGGGGGGGAAGAGTAGGAGACTGAGAGAGAGGGAGAAAAAAGACCAAAAAAACAGGCACCCAGCAGCTCATCAGTCAGCACTAATTAGCCCTAGCACTGGGGGCTAATGCACTTCATAGGCTCCGCCAACAGCAGGCCAAGATCAATGCAACCACACTGTGCTAAACCCAGAATGCCTTCTCTAATTCCCTCAGGACTTTTCTGAGCCTTTTATACATGGCCTTCGTCCACTTGCCATACTTGATATGCTTATCTCAAGAAGGTCCTTTGAACTAGGGTTACAGGGAAAACAAGAGAATGCTTGGCTGTGAAACTGACCCTGTCCGTGGCACGCGTCTGTGGACGTGATCTTCCGTTCTGCAGGGTTTTTCTGTGAGCTTGGATGGAGCCCTGAACAGAAAACTCACCGCTGCTGTGTTTTCCTAACGAGGACCAAGGTTTGCTCTTACTGCCACTGATCCCCAAGGCCCACTACAACCCTCTGATCCAAAGTCTTAACTACACTGAACCTTACACTGAACATAAAACATGGTTAACACTACCCATAAAGTAATGGTCTAATGCAGTGGTTCCCAAATTTTCTCTGCAGGGCCCCCCTTTTCTAACATTAATGAGCCCCCCCACCCCCATTCAAACTACACAGGTTCAGATTCAAACTTTATTTGAAAAACAACTCCCTTTTCTAATTCAGCGAAACAAATGCAATAACAAATGGTGCAATCTCACCACTGTGGGAGAAATAAAGAGCATACTGAAGTTATAAACAAGAATAAACAACTGTCTCCACAAAAATGGCTGAAAACATTAACCAGTTCCCAGTCAGAAAAAAACTTCTCAAGCCTCAGACTTGAACTCGCAGCTGATGAAGAGGCAGCCTCTGCTGGAAGCTAGGCTGGGTGCACAAACTTGTCCATGTTTTTGCTAGCAGTGCTCGAGTGGAGCATAGGCTATCCCACTGGTGCGCCCCTCTGCAATACCTCTGTGGCGCGCCCCCCGTTTGGGAACCACTGGTCTAATGCATTAGATTCACCACCAGCATAATGAGGAACTAACAGTGAAATCAACCAATTACATTTTGGTTCCTAAATGGTGAGAAAAAACTTTTAAAAAATTGTTAAAGGTAGATGGGGGGTATGGTGAGAAGGTCCTGGGTTCAATTCCTGGGCAGAGCAGCTCAGCGTCCTTTCTGTGTGGAGTTTCCACGTTTTCCCAGTGTACACATGGGTTTCCACCTGATTCTCCGGTTTCCTCTCACAGGCCAAAGACATGCAAATCTAAACTGCACTAGATGCTGAACTGCCCCCTGATGTGTGTACCTGAATATGTATGTCTGTGTGTCTGCCCTGTGATGGACTGGTCACCTGTCCAGTGTGTTTCTCTGCCTTTTGCCCTATGAGCACTGGAATAGGCTGCAGTACTCCCCACAACCCTAGTTAAGGATAATAGGTTTAGAAAAGGGATGAATGTATTGTTAAAGGCTGAAATCACAATATTAATTTCCAATCCATACTGTCCATATACGACAAAAAAGCTACAAAACAAGTCCACACAACAGTTTAGTGCCATCTATCCCATCTATCAGTTTTGAAAAGATCAGTAGATCTGATGTAAAGAATATGAGAGTGAAACAATTAAATGTCTTTTTCTGTTTACGACTGTCAGGAAGTGAATGCATTACTGCAGCATCATTACAAAGTCCAGAGATCTGAAAGAAGTTTTATTTTTCCCTAAAGTTTCTGAAATCTATTTATTTCTGATTCTAATTCTAAGGGCAAAAGAAGGTTAGAAACGAGCATGTATGGCTGTTTCTGGTACAAACATCATACATGGACCTCAGAATGAGCATAAAACAGAAAAAAACATTAATAGCTCATCAACAATGAAAGGAATTGCATAAAGTACCAGAAGTGAAGCATTTGTCCCATTAAATAGCCTTGTGAGAACATCACACACTCTCTCTTCCACTCATTCTCTTGGAGGGCCTGCCATCACCTTCATATTCCAAGGCGGTTCTCAGAGATGCTCTCTATTACTAGTCTGGCACCTACAGTGGGAGTAATGTTGAACTGTGCTAGAACACGCTTGCTGTGAACTGGTTCACATGATCCCCCCTTCTCACAACCTTGCACTTGAATGGTAGGTTGAAATTTGCCCTTTTCATGCTTATTCCCCAGGTCTCTGAGCACCAGGCCTGCAAGACAGACAGAAAGAGAGAGAGAGAAAGAGAGAGAGAGATGGAGAGAGGGAGAGAAAGAGATGGCGAGAGAGGTACAGAAATAGAGAAAGAGAGCGAGAGACGGAGAGAGAGAGAGAGGGAGAAAGGGGAGAGAGAGAGAGAGAGAGAGGGAGAGAGAGG
>JBBPCY010000130.1:19892063-19907551 GCA_037974405.1 Brachyalestes nurse | reverse complement strand
ATCGGAGACATAACGACCACACAGAGTCAACATGGTGTTACACATCACACAGAGCCAGGAAAGAGAGGGAGAGAGAGGGGGGAGAAAGAGAGATAGAGAGATAGAAAGCAAGATAGTGCCTCGAGGCTGGAGAGGAGAAAAAAAATCTGCCCCTTACGTAACTGGAACTGGTGCACGTGACATGCTACGTTAATGGAAGCAGTCAAGCAGAATCCATTTGAAACCACTGTATACGCATACTCCTCCCGCATGGGAGCCTATACACACACACAGAGAACACAGCAGCCCTCCCTCTTCAGCACACGTAGAAAGTCTTTTGTCAGAGATTAGGATGACAGACATGTGAAGAGAATACACAGTCCTTAACGTGCTGTCTGTCCTTCTCCTTGACTTGTTTTAGTGTGTACGTGTGTGTGCGTGCTGCTGTTGTGCCTGCTGCGTGTGTGTGATGTTTGAGTCTGGGTGTAATTGGTTATGACAGTGAGAGAGAGAGGGACAGTGGGAGATGGTGGTGGATAACAATGGCTGGCACCTTGTCTTCAAGGCTGCTCTCCTGTTGCTAAATAAGCACGGCCTAAATAACCTCTTCTGCCATGCAGCCTCTCCCAAGATGGTTATGTGGCAGCCTGGATACCCTAACTGACCTGGATACCCTAGTCTCAAAGGGTTAAAAACTTATCTCTGCTATTCCTTTTGTGTTTTCTTTACAAGTTTGTTTGACAGCTAAGGTAAGATAGCTTGCAATAATGCTTGCTTGAAGTAGCCTAGATTAGCAGTTGGGGCTGGTTGACACCACAGGGATTCCCATTGGTTGTATAACATATTTGAATAACAAATGCTGGGTAAAGTCATACATTGATGAATGAAAATATGAAAGCGATTTGAAAAAGAAGTCATTTCCATCAAGTCAGTAAGGCTAAAAAATGCAATATTCCACTAGAGAATACTGCATAACACAACAGCTAACATATTAAACTGTACTTTTAGGCTGAAATGCCTTTTTAGTCCACCCACTCACTACTCAGCTACTACAGAAACAAAAAACACATGCCAATCAGTAACATGTGATTTTCTGCACAAACAAAATGGCACTTTTTTGCCATTTCATGTCACATATTATTCTCGTGTTTACTCATGAATGTGTTTTTTCAGACCCTTCATACGGGTGGGTTAAGGGTGGGTTAACAAGGACAAACCACAACAGCAATGTGCAGCAGTGAGCGTCCATTTGAAAACACAGGAGAGGGAAAGTGTGTGTGCCATGAATGTGCGTTTATTCGGAGTGCGTCGTAAGCAATACAGGCTAGCTTCAATTCTTCCCTGCTGAGTAGAGGGGCTGATATAAATACACACTGTAATCTCACACACACCCCATGCCCTGACAGCTCATGCTGCTGACACACACACACACACACACACACACACACAAACACACACCACATACACACCGATTCTAGAGGCTTCTTGGAAAGCATTTCTGGACATTGGCCATCTAATCAAAAACAGTAGCAAAGATGAGGGTAGTCATTAGACACCTATGATAATAAGGCTTAGTAATTAGAGAGAGGGAGAGAGAGAGAGAAAAAGAGAGAGAGAGAGAGAGAGAATAAGAGAGAGAGAGAGAGAAAGAGAGAGAGGGAGAGAGATAAAGAGAGAAAGAAACAAAGAGGGCGAAGATGAAACAATATTTCAACAAGAAATGTTCCCTAGTGCTCTTTAGCATACCACTAAGTAATTGTGTGTGTGTGTGTGTGTGTGTGTGTGTGTGTGTGTGTTTGCGCGAGTGTGTGACCATAATGATGTACAGTAGCAAAGTAGTGAATCTGGGACAGTCATGACTATGAACTCCTTTACCCACCTCATGGCTAACAATCCTAAAACTACTAAATGCAGCACAAAGCATGATATGATTCGTGCAAAAAGCAAAACAAAACGCCTCAGTGGTATTTTATGCTAACCCCTGTGACATTTGTAAGGACTAAACAAACACTGATGGGCCTAAACATCTTTTTTTTGCCTGTTCTACATTAAGCGCTGACATTTGGAGCTGATAACAGACATTGCTGTATATTTAAACTGGTAGGTAGCAGTTTTACAGTGACTCCTTCAGTTTCTGACATGGAACTGAAACTGCCTTTTCTACTTCTAGCATCTGACTGAAATATCTGGCGAAAGCCACAGCTCATATTCACAGTCAAGGACTTGCAGAAGGCCTACAGTGACAGTTTTGGCACAAAATTGGTAAATCAAAATGTGATTGGTGAATCCACTGTCTTAATCACGTATATAATAACATAATTATAATAAAAAAATAATGAATGTAAATAATGCTGTCACTCAAACAGACGTTCCAGTTTTCATTTAATTTCTCATCATCTTTTGACATATCCCATTGCTATAAATTCTGATGTCTTTTTAACTATGCTGCAACTAAACTGCCCTAGGATGAGAAAATAAGGTTTTACTACTATACTTTTTACTACTAACCTTATCATTTCACCACAGCCAGTTATTCAAAACTGACCCACCCTTCTGTAAACTTTTCCTATTCACCTCTTTCCATCCATCCATCCATTCATCCATCCATCCATCCATCCATCCATCCATCCATCCATCCATCCATCCATCCTTTCATTCATCCATCCATCCATCCATCTGTCTGTCCGTCCATCCATTCTTGCTACAAGCCTTAGAATAATGGACTCCAAAGGTACCTACCAAGTCTTTTGAAGTGCCCAGCCTCTTGAGGCCATCAAGGGGCAGCAGGTCAGCTGAGTCCTTGTGTGTGAACTGTGTGGCCTGTTTCAGCCGCCTCTGCTGGTGCAAGATGGCTTTGTCCCTCAGATCCACCTCGCTCTTCTTGGACTCACTCATTGTCCCCTATCGATCAAAGCAGGACTATAGCTGGAGAGCTTCCTTCAGCAGTGAGCAGAGTGGCAAGAAGCAGCTACGGTGAGACCCTGGAGCTCAGCAAGCCTTGCGCACAGTTTCATGCAGATGTGTCTCCCCAAGCACAAGGAGGACAGTGAAGAACACAAGCTTTTCTCCTCAAAGAGACTGTAAAAATGAACACTATATTCCTGAATTAACCATGCAATAACCATTCATTAAAACGCCTGTGGTCCCAGGTGTTCTTGATGAAGTTGATCCACTCTCCGTGGTGCTGGAAAGTGTGGTCAGGCATGTGCTGTGGTCAGTCTGGAGGTCATATTGTAGGCTATTCAAGCAGACTCATCTGAGGTTGAGCTTCAACTCTCTGCTCCTCTCGCTCTCACGAATGCTCACTGTCCTTGTAGTGCTGCAGAGAGGCAAGCTGTGTGTTCTGCTCCCTCCCTGTTTCTCTCTCTCTCTTTCTCTCTCTCTCTCTCTCTCCCCACCTCTCATTCTGTTTCTCTCCTCTCCCCCTACTCTCTCACACTCTCACGTCCTCGCTCTCTTTCACTCTGACCCACTACTTCCCCTTTATCTCTCAAAGTCATGCCGCTCTATAGGTGTCATTCATTTGGACTGAATGCTAAAGGTTCATGAAAAATGCATGCCCTTCCACTGATGTCCTCTGTGCACCTAACACACACACACACACACATATAAACATTTGTTTTTATACCGACCAGACGGTTAAGTTACACATCATATATTCCATCAGTATTACATACAGGCTACTACCTGTGCCCTGTGTGTGTTAGTGGCAAGAAGCAGCTATAGTGTGGTACCACACACACACACACACACACACACACACACACACATATATATATATTAGTGACGCGCGGGTCGACCCGTGACCCGTAGGTAACCGCGGGTGACCCGCGATGTGCGCGCGGTTTTAGGGCTGACATTTTTAAAATATCGTGGGTGAGGGCGGGCGGGTCAAAACGTTACAAAACGCATTTCATTATCGATCAAAACGTGTTGTAAACGGGGTTCGAGACTTTTTTTCCTCAGTTCGGGTCGCGTTTCGGGTCATTATTTGTGGGTTGGGCGGAACGGTTTGGATCTCCTGACGGGTCGGGCGGGTGTTAAAACATTTATTTATAGAATTAATTTTACTCACATAGAAAATACAAAACTGGTACAGAGAGATGAGCATCTACCACCCCTCGCACCTGAGCACCCTGTAGAGCCAGTCGAACAGTGGCTATCAGTGCCATGTTAAACACAGATCCATCTGTTCACTTAAAGAGCAGTCTGTTAGTATTTGGACAGTGATGTTGCTTTTGTTTAGTCCCTTGTCCATTAGATTTGAAATGAAACAATGCTTTTGAGGTCAAAGAACGAACTGTCAGGCTTGTTTAATGGACAGATATTTCTGTATTGGGTGATCCATATACACTGTGTATCCAACACTTTTCAGACACCGTGTGCCCATTGCTGAAAGACGTTCAGAATGGGATAATGCCCCCAGAATTGGACCCTGGAGCAGTGGAGCTCGACTCTCCGGAGTCTATTGTCACCTTACCTCACTAACGCTCGTGGCTGAATGCAATCAAATCCTTGCAGCAATGTTCCAACATGCCGTCCCAGAAGAGCACAGACTTGTACTGCAGTCATGGTGGCAAAAAGATTACAAGATGGCCTATTATTACTCCTGATTTTAGAGTGTCTAATAACTTATAAGATTTATTGATCGGAGGATTTTTTGCTTTCAGAAAGCATTAAGAAATGCTAACTGTAGTTTTAACATTTTGACCTTTATAATGAAGTCACAGCGCCACTACGTGGCCACATTACTTTCTGCGAGGAAAAGTGAGAATGTCTACACTGGCCAGGACGAGAACGGGTCCTCAGCATTCGTTTTTGTAGTCTAGATTTGTCCATTGAATGAGGGAGCCCACAAACAGAAATGAAATAGATAAACCCTCAGGGTCTCAGTAGGTCAGTTAATTTTGGACTACGATTAAAATATTCCCACAGTGGAAAATAGTTTCTTCTTTTTTTGGAAGGAGATTTATTAATGCTGGGGTAGTTAAATTAAGGTTCCCAAAAGACACTGTTCTTCAAATCAGAACTGCTCAAGCAAAATATGCACCAGTGAAAATGTTAATAAAGCGATGTAGGTGAGATATATTAGGATAAAAGACACTGCTTCCAGATTATGAGCTCAGAATCATAAATATTTATGAGGTTATACCCAAAGGTGCCCTTTAATGTATCCTCACTGTTTTTAAATGGTATCTTAGGAAATGTTTGATCATTTCTGTTGGTCTGTTCTTCACATTCACACAAGGTAAATGTGTAAAAAAATAAAACTGTAGAATTTGTAAAAATGATGTAAAATATTAAACTTTAGAATTTGATATGTATGTACGTTCACTGTACACTATAATCAAAACACCTACTTCTCTGCTGGTGTACTGTTAGAGACTATAGTCGCTCTAGGGCCAGTAACAATTTCCTTTAGCCCTTCTACAATGGTCAGTTTCAGAATGTATTGACATACATACATACATACATACATACATTTATTTATTTATTGATTTCTATCTATCTATCTATCTATCTATCAATCTATTTATTTATTTATTAATTCACTCTACAACAGGGGAGCCCAGCCCTGGTCCTGGACGGCCGGTGTCCAGTGAGTTCCTCTCCCTAGAGTCTAGAGTAAGACGTTCCTGCTCTACAAGCATCTCCTCCACCAGAACAGAGACTGTACAACCATGCTGATGTCATAGTAACTTTTGGAAATTCTACAAATCTTGTTTCCATGGAGACAACACAAAACAGACCTAGGTCAGATTGTATGTGTTCAAAACCAGCTGTATTCAAACTGCAGTAAAACATGGCTGATTTTCCACCTTTCACAGAGAGATATTTACTGACCGTAACCTACTACGCTGTGTCTGAATATGGTCCTACAGAATCAGGTCAGTCTCTGTATGTTAAGCATGCCAACTAATGAAAATCACTTATGATTTATGAACTTTTATAACTTTATAGTGTAGCTTACAGTAATTAGGCTATAATAGTGAATGATAGTGAATGTTATAATATGCACCAAGCCTTTGTCTTTTTGTTCGAAGCAATAGTTTAACAGGAAAAATCAAAATGTACACATTTTCTTCCTTGACTTGTAATCAGCCAAGACACTTGGTGTCAGAGGTTTGCTTCTTTAACTTTGCGCTGGAATCAATGAGGGTAGGGTCCTTTACATATTAGTTATATTAGCCATGGAGAGCCAGTACAAAAAAGAGTAAATGTCATTTATCATATTTTGGCTGATTTCTCTTGGAGCACATTATTTTCCTGAAAACTGTTCCTTTAAAACATAAAGGCTGTACGGGCGAGACACAAATTCATAACTTTTTTCTTTGTCCTGTTTCATGTTTTGGTATAAGATCTCTATTGTGACACACACACTGCAGTGGTGAAAGTGAGGAACACTGGAAACAGGCCGCTCTCGGAGTGCAATCTGAAGTGTCTGGCACTGAGCATCCCTGAGCTGAACCATCGAGTCTTGGGGTACACACGTGTCCCCAGGCTTCTTCATCCAATCCTATTATGGGTGGAGAGCCTCCACTGGGACTGCGGTTATACGCCCTCCAGCTCACACACTCAGCCCTGGCCTGATCCTACCCATCAGGCATTGACAGCTTCACCCACTGCTGAACCCCCACAACACCCCCTGCTGGCTCCACCAGACAGCTACAGCTACACTGCAGCCTGGTTCAGGTGTGACGGCTCCTACGCAACTGGCCAGGAGGAAGAAGAGTGGACCACTGTGACCTACGGGGGCCATGACTATATCAGGTCCTTCTGTCCTGTATACTGGACAGACAGTGAAGTGGATGTTTTAGGCACCTGCAGTGTCTCGGATTACACAGTTTATGGTCAGCCAGTCTTTTCTGTCCTAATGGACTTTCTACATAATGACCTGCAGGCATTTACTGAATGCAGCTATGATAACAGTCATGACGGAGTGATCAGAGACTAACACATGGTACGGCTATAGCAATGAAGAGTAAAGTATAGCTAATTCCAATCAGAACCAAAAATACCACCCTGCTCATGTTTAACCAAACTTTTTCATTCTATTCTCTTTCACAAAATCTGTTTTCCCTTAAAGGAATGGCTCACGAGAAATTAGTGTGGCCACAAAACAGACCAGAAATCACTAAACGTTACTAAAACGTAATTTCTGCTTCCTGACTGCTAGATCACAGCTCACCAGAACACAGTATTTTATCCCCAGTAATCACAAGATTGTAAAATGTTTTCCTCCATTGTATGAAGCTGTGCTGAGATTATTTATAAAGACTGTCCTTCAAGGACCACCTCTCAAAATGGTGTAGATTGTGTGATTTAGACTAATTTGAATAGAGTCAAATGATGAAGCAACATGTTTGTTTTCCCTGACTATTTTAATTAACTTAAAACAATTGCTGTTTTCAAGGCATCTGTGGCAATATTCAATACTGTCACCCAGCCAGGCTGGCAAAAAAATGCTCAAAACAAAAACAGGTTAAAAAAAGAAATAGAATAAAAGAAGTCAAAATACTGCACTCAGGAGGGCCAGCTTATTAACAGACTCTCTTCATGACATTTGCACCTTTTATAAACGGTCTTTTTACTTAAAGCCCTCCACAACGTCATCGTTTCAAAATAACATCACAGCTGTTTTGGTCAAGCGCTTTCGTTTTTGTACTTCAGAGGCCTGAAAATTCAAGGCCTAAAACAGTAAGGTACTCAGCTTAAGCAGTAGTTAAGACTATTAATGCTTTCTGCTCATACTCTTAGTGTTCCATCACAACTAGGGCCATGTAGAACCAAAGCCTTTTTTCTGCCCATTCATCACTTGTGCGTCAGTAGTGCATTTATATATTCTGTATTGGGAATACAGACGGTAAGTACATGCATCGACATTAATAGGTTTTGTGCAAGTTGGAAAAATCTGTTGCAGCAGTGCATTTGCTCCCTTATAAAGTGTTTTATGTATATTTACACGCAGCATAAGTCCTGTACTTCAATGTAAGTGTACCTCAACAACATGCTGTTGTCATGATAATTGAGGTATCATGGATTGATCATAATGTGTAAACAATTGTCATTGACCTCAATTTTAGGCAACCTTTAATCTGTCCATCTCCTGTAGTGTGCATCTCAGAGGTAACGCTGTCACTGACTTGAACATGGCTGCTTCTTATCCCATTCATTTAAGCCAGTTGAGCTGCTACTTTACTACCGTGTGTTTGGCCATGGCACACCCCGAGTCCCTCAGCAGAGCACTTCAGATGGCGTACGCATGGTGCTCTCTGGCTCACAGGACGTTGGGCAGGTAAAGGGAGCACAGCAGCATGTTCTGGCCCAGAGCGGGGAAGCGGCGGAAGGCCTCCCAGGCGTCAGAGAAAATGTTGTACTTGAGGAAGACGCGGTGCTCCAGGCTGGTGGGCAGGCTGACGTCGCGGCTCATGATGTAGATGCCATCGTTGTGGAGCGTGCAGGTGAGGTTTAAGCCTGACTTGGATGTGTTCTCCTTTAACTGAAGCCACTCGCCCGTCCGCACATTGTAGGACTGCACCGTCAGCATGTCCTCTGTCTGACTGGCCCGCCGCTGGCCCCCAGCCACACACTCCAGCTCGTGTGTGTAGCCGCCCACCAGGTAGATGGTCTCCTCCACTGATAGCATCTGCTGCTTGCGCACGTGGGCTGAGCAAGTGCGGAACACAGACCACGTGTCTGAAGCAGGGCAGTAGCGCAGAACGTTAGTGTTCCTGTCTGCCAGAGAAAGTGAGAGGAGGTTTTCAGTGCACTGGAACCCTGAAAGTTAACGCTGAAAACAATTATTATTTCTGTAAATCAATTAATGATGCAAAAATATAAGCTACTTCTAAAACTAGTATTTATTTTTTGTGTGATGTAAAAAACTCATCATATTATGCTGACAGTATTAAAAAATTGTGTTTTTGTCCATTACTGCCCTTTGACTACAATACCTCGGATGCATCACACAAATATGACACACAGAACCCCCCCTCAATCTGTTCCGTAGCTGTTTTAGTTCCTCAGAACTTCAAGATACATCAATTAAAGGTGGTTTTGTCAAATGCATTTTAGCTGGAGTGCCCCTTAGGTTCTGCCTGAGCTGCAAGCTATTACTTCTTTTATTGTGCAATATAGTAATAGAAGCCGTATTGCTTTCAGTGTTCCTGTCATCAATACTGCATGAACCATGTGAATTTAACACGGCATAATAGAGGGCTTCAGCTTTTAAGTAGATGACGTGTTTTGATGATGAGATTTTCCAAAGATGATGCTGATAATGACTAAGTGACTTGTGAACCTGCTTTAAGTGAAACCAACTCTGAGGAGTTTGCAACCCCCTGTGTATGCATGTGCCCCCTCTCCATATAAGATTGACACACACCTCTGGCTGTGTAGCCTCCCATGACGTAGATCATGCCCTGGCACTCGCAGGCAGAGAACTCAGCCAGAGGGTCAGGCATGGAGGAAACACACGTCCACCAGTCCTGCTCAGGGCTATAGCACTCCACTGTACCTAAACAATGACCTCCCACTGCATACAGCTTCCCACTCACTGCCACCAGCTTAAAGTTAGCCCTGAGGAAAACACAACACACACCAGTTACAAAGACAGCGTTATTTAAGGATATCGTTCATGATCCTTAGCTTATGAGCAGATGTGACACAGACCTTTTCTGGTTCAAGGGTGCTATATGATTCCACTCATTTTTGCAGGGATTGTAGCAGTGCGCTGCAGAGATCTCTTGACTTGTCATTCTGTACCCGCCGACGATGAAAAGGTAGTTATCCAGGACAGCAGAGCCGTACCCTCTCACATTGACCATGTCAGGGGGCAGGTTGTTGGCGAGCGGCTTCCAGCGCTGCTCTAGTTCTCCGTACCTCAGCATGGACCATGGTTCATCCTGGTCAGCCAGGTCCAGGCAGGTGCCCATGAAGTCTCCAATGGCTACCAATGTGGCAGTGCCCCTCATGCGCATTTCTCTCACCTGCTCTTTCAAAGACGCCGGCAGTACCTGGAACTCTGGCCTGCGCTGCATGGGGTGGTAGTGGCAGCTCATGAACTTCAGGCAGGCTGTGCGGAGATCGTGGGTGCCGTAGACCTCCGAGAGCTTGAAGAGCTCCACGCAGTTGTCTGGGCGGATTTCGGACAGGAGAAGTTTCAGGATGGGCGTCACTTGGAGGAAAGAGGCCGTCTCGATCAGGTCCTCCAGGGTCTCGTTGACCACCTGAACTTTGGAGGTGTTGATGAACTCCAGGACGAGCTCCAGGCCCGGCACGCTGAGTCCCTGCAGCTGCACAGAGTCCTCCCCGGACTCCCTCATGCCGGAGCTGTACAGAGCTCGAAAGTAGTCGCTCTTCTCGATTAGCTTGCTCTTACTCACGTTATACGTCCTGTCGTCCATGACGATCTCGATTATTTGCTCTGGTGCCGACATGCTCGTCCTGGGTCACGTCGTTTCTGGCATGGGAGAGAAAGGTGCACTGGTTTGATGGCTGAGCTCTGGTTTACATTTCCACAGCCTCTTCCACAGTCTATATATGGAAATGTTCTGGCCCTGCAGCTTCAGGGCCTCTCTGTCTGCAGGCTGGACTCATGCTAGGTAGTAAGTGGAATAAATAAGCCCGACAGGAGAAAGAGAAGATGTTACTTTGCTCCATGTTGTTTTTATTAAGTGCTCGCAGTGCAGAAAGAGCAGCTAACTCTGATTAGCATCCTCTTCTTTACATAGCTTCACAAAACCAGCCAGCTCACAACAACACAACCAGCCTTCTTGTATTTTATTTCTACTCATTTTTGCGGGCTATACGACCCACCCGTTTAGCCCTTCATCTGAAGTCTAGTTTATTAAAATAAGACTGTTTTTGAGTCCTGAAACCTCACTGTTTTTTAATGATTTCCTGTTTTGGTCTGACGCTACTCACACGTCACGCTCTTAAAGCGCTTGCTCTCCGGTCTTTTGCGCAGAATAGTGTTTCTATGCTACAGTCACTCTATAGTCATTGACAAAATACATTAATTCATATTTTTTTTTCAAAAACATGTATCACTATATTTTGAAAGTTTAATTAGAAACAGCTTAGCATGCAAGTCGGGACAGTTTGCAAACAAAGAGCGCGTTATTGAGTCGCTTGATACGGTTGTGCTCATGTTTGTCTTTCGGAGAGAAACAGGCTCTTTGCCGTAAAGGTGAGATGGAGTTCTCAGCTCCCTGCAGAGCTGTACACTTTATAGGCCTTATTTTATTCTGCTTTTAAGTCTATTTTTTAAAGAATACCTACTTATGATTAAATTCTCCTCCATGGGAGATCTGGGTGTTGTGTTGTATGTTCCGAGTCCGGTCAGGATGCTCTGGCTCTGGTTTAGTGGGGGTTTATTTTGTCAGCGGACACCGAAGCTTTTCAAAAGCCAGAGGAAAAAAAGAGCCTCAGTTCATTAGAAGACGAAACTGCAGCTTTTCTTTTAAACAGGAGCGGCGGGATGGGGGAGAAGCCTCTGAGAGTGTGAGTTCACTGTGTTCAGCTCCTCTGTCTCTCTGGGGTGGCGCAAGCTTGCTCCAGTCAGATTGCACGTGTCTTTAAGTGCAGGTTTTGTTCTCCTTTATGTATCCTCGTGAAACTGACTGTAACGTTAGCCGAATTTGGTTGTCATGGAGGATTCTTAGCTGTAATTCAACTAGTTTGATCAAAATTATTATAAACTGAAGTGGCTCTTTTAGTCACGCATTAACCCAGTGTGAAATTCTTTCTCCGTCTTTAACCCAAAACACCAGATGGCACTGCTAGTGAATTTTTTAAATGTCTATTTAGAACATCAATTTTCTTTAATAATTTATTTTGTGTAACAGTTCTGACTTGTCTTTCTTTAGTCTTGCTTGTGGGGATGTTGAAGGCAAAATCACTGCTTTGTTCAATCGAGTGAACACAATCCAAAAAAAGAGCGGACAGTTTGATGTAAGTCTCTTTCTGTTGATGTCTGTAAAAGTTGAGGAAACGAAGAGCAGGTACACAGATCATCTCTTTATTTGCAGTTATTATTATGCGTTGGTGATTTCTTTGGTACATCATCTGAGGCTGAAGCTGAATGGGAGGCGTACAAGTCTGGAGCAAAGAAGGGTATCTCGCCGATTACGTAATTTCCTATATCTCAAAGGACCCATAGCTTTTTAAACTGGTACAAAAAGAAATTTGCTGTTACTCACATTTCAGCTCCAATCCACACATATGTTTTGGGGGCTGCCAGCCAGGAAACTGTGAAGTATTTCCCCAGCTCTGATGGATGTGAATTGGCTGAAAATATCATCTGTTTAGGTAGGAAGTTTTTGTATTTCTGTTTCTAATGGTACCAAACATATTTAGCCAGCTTTCAGCTCATGTAAAGTATTTGATTGCAGGGCGAAGGGGTATTTTTACAGGAGCTTCAGGGCTCCAAATTGCATATGTCAGTGGTAGAGAGTCCCACCAGGAGCCTGCGCCTGCACACTGCTTTACTGCAAAAGATCTCTCAGCCCTGCTCAACCCTCTGGTGTCCAGCTCGAAGTTTAAAGGAGTTGACATCCTCCTGACCTCACAGTGGCCTCGAGGAGTGTGGCAGTATGGGAACAACCCGGTAAGAACTTTCTAGTTAAAACCTAATGTGGCTGCAGATATTTTAGTTTAGTTTAGGCAATGTCTTTAGCCCTTTCAGCATCCTTGTGTGAGTGTTGTCTTTATTCTTTCTTTTTCTGTTTTTACACAAAGGAAATTGACACAAAGTTCTGTGGAGTTTCTTCTGTTGCAAATCTTGCAGACAAGCTGAAACCTCGATACCACTTCGCTGGACTGGAAGGAGTTCACTATGAAAGATTACCATACAGGTCTAACTACTTTTAACAGTCAAAAAAGTTAATTAATCATGCTGGGTGTTAAAGTAACTCCGTATTATGATTGTCTAATATAAGATGTTTCATGTCTGTACAGAAACCATGAGGTTCTTCAAGAGAACGCACAACATGTCAGTAGATTTATTGCTCTGGCAACTGTTAACAACCCTGGGAAGAAGAAGGTAAGCTGTTCATCTTTACCCATCTCTTTCATAGTTGACACATTAATAGCTCCAGGGATATGCACATAGCTTTAGAGAGAAGTTGAGGGGAACTCTCTTTGCGAAAATGTGATTTCAGTAAGGACTGAAATGTCTGTGTTTTTTTCCCCCTGTTGTTCTCTCTCTTAGTATTTATATGCATTTAATATTGTCCCGATGAAAAGTATGGACCCTGCTGAGCTGGTTAAACAACCCCAAGATGTCACAGAGAACCCTTACAGGAAACCTCTGAAAGAGGGAAGGAAGGAGAAAGCACCACCCTCTGCAGATGTTGAGGTATGTGGATATGCTTTGTTTGTTGCTCAGATTTTGTTGTCCTTGTGAAAAGATATTCCAATAACCTAAAAATTTATTTCAAGCCCACATTCTCCAGGGTATGAGAATGTGGCTTTGTTTGTGTTCTGCAGGCTTTGTCCTTCGTATGTGTATAAAAGCACTAATGTTGAGCCTCTCTTTTGAGTAGGAGGAGCCCGTGTCTCAGTTCTTTTTCGATCTGGGCCAAAAGAAGCAGCATCACCGGCACCAGCAGAATCAGGGTGCAGGTCGAAAGCGCCAGTCGGAGGGTGACGGATCCAGCCAGCCTAAACAGCCCCGTAAACCCCGTGAGTCAAATTCAGTCCTTGTTCATGTTTGTACTTTGTACAGTAACATGATGCTTAATCCAACAGTGAGCAATCTAGAGGCATTGATTTCCTACCCTGGTCCTGAAGAATTCCTGCAGTAAACTTTTTAGTGCGGCAGGGCCTGTCATGTAGCTGAATAGTTCTGGTCAGGTGTTGGAGCAGAACACAAATGTGCAAAGCAGAGGTTTCCCCAGGATCAAGTCTGGGAAAAAAAACCCATCTAGGGTTTTGGTCCATTAAAGCACTATTTTTGGCAGATAATTCTACGTCTTGTGAAACAAATGTGTTGTTCTTGTGGTTATAATGAGAATTTACATTGCATTAAATGTTTGATTTAAATGTCTACATACAGAGCTTCCCTTGGCAGATAACACTCTCTTCTATCCCACAGCTCAGCCTACTGGACCCTGTTGGTTCTGTTTAGCCAGCCCTGAGGTCGAGAAGCACCTGGTCATCAGTATAGGGACACATGTGAGTTTCAACAATACATGTATACATGTATCTTGTGAAATCAGGCACCAAACTCTTATATGCTGGGTCTTGAATGTGAACTAAAACACACATCTGAATTAGTCAGTTTCTTTATAGTTTTTCTTTGGTTTGAGCTTTGAATTCGATCCATGATGGTACAGTAAACCCCTGGCATTCATGGGGGTTATGTTCCAAGAGCACCCGCGAATAGAGAAAAAACATGAATTTGTAGTCTAGTATAAAAAATGTATTTGTATAGTGTAAACCTTAAATATGCCCCAACCACTTTCATTTCATTTTAAACATTTTATACATTACCCTTAAAAAATATAAAGGTAAGCTCGTATACACGCTGTACAGTGTACACTGAACCGCCGTCCACCGCAGTTAATGCAAGCGCGTTTTCGTTGGTATAAGTAGGGTAAATACAGTAAAAATTGCATTTAATTTACTGTAATACATTTAATTTACAGTAAAATGTATGGGTAATCATCAATAATTAATTATATTGACTGAAGACGAGAATTTACAGTTCTTTGGGCGGCGCCTCCTTTTCAGGCGCTTCAGGAGGAGTCGTTTTGTAGTGACCCACTGGTTAAAGCAGACACTGGACAGCGACTGGACGCTGCAGACTCTTTTTATTCAAGTTTTTTTCTATAACAGTTGAGTTGCTGTAAGGCCACAACTCGTACTGCTAAACCTTGAACCAGCACTAAACCCGCTCAGCTCCCTCACTCTCTCATCGGCCACGCCCACACTCACACCATGCACACACACTTTTTCTGGAGCTTAGGTTCATTGCCAGTAGCCTCAGAAGGTGCAGGGCGTTTGGGCGGCTCTTGGGGCTTTAAGAAGAACAAAACGAAAAACGCAAGAACACAAGTGCAGCAGCGGTTGCTTTGTGTTCTCTCGACAGTACTAAAAAATTAATTGTTATATTTTATATGGAAATTTAGCTGAATTTATATTTCAATTAATATTTGTTACAAAATTAGTAAATTACATTTTTCAGATTAATTTAGCACTAAAATGCGTAAAACAGTTATAAAAAGCAACAAAAATAAATGCGGAGGATATCAGCGGTTTCCAAAATATTGTGGTGGTTTCCACAAACAATTATTAGTTTGGTTCTCAGAAAAATTTGGCGAATGACTGAAGCGGAATAAGCAGAGGTTTACTGTATTGCTAATTTGCTGAAGAGTTTAATAATAATAATAATAATAATAATAATAATAATAATAATAATAATAATACTTTTTATTTATATAGCGCCTTTCCAGGGCTCAAGGACGCTTTACAATGATATTCAACAAACAAACAAAAAGGACATA
>JBBPCY010000130.1:19871102-19890773 GCA_037974405.1 Brachyalestes nurse | reverse complement strand
TAGTGAGCGAGTCGGAATGTAAGGGGCAAGCAGATTTCGAAGATAGGCGGGAGCTAAGCCATTTATAGATTTGAAAATCAGGGCTGGATGGTCCATCTGTGCTCTAAAGTGAGCATGGTTCATTTTTCCACAGTGTTACATGGCCATGGCTAAGGGCTGCCTCACCCCAGACCATGTGTTGCTGTTGCCCATTGGTCACTACCAGTCTGTTGTGGATCTGCCATCTGATGTAGTGGAAGAGCTGGAGAAATACAAAAGTGCCATCAGGAAGTTCCACAAGAGCCAAGGCCGGCGCTGCATTCTGTTCGAGAGGAACTACCGCAGCCAGCATCTTCAGCTACAGGTGCTCCATTCTTGTAAAAACCTAACTCCTTCCCTCGTATTCCTTTAATGTATTCAGCATAATTTGGCAGACACTCTTATACAGAACAGCTAATAGTTGAATCTTGTTACAGATGTAGGTGAATGTAGCATTAGGATTTTTGGTCAAGGTCTTTTATTGGTGTAGTGTGGTGTACAACCTGGCCCAACTGGAACAATTATATCCATATACTTTAGTTGACTAGAAGTCCCTGTAGTGCTTTCATTTGTCCTAAACCATGACTCTGCTTTCTACTAAGCAATCAACAAGTAATGGTTCTGTCTGCTGCTGCATGCTTAGAAAAGGACGTTATAAGAGCCTGTGTAGGCTGAAGCGTATTAAAAGGTACCCTGTTTGGGTCCATGTGCAGAATGCTGAGTAGGTATGGCATGAACTCATTTGTGGCTGCTGGTCAAATGGACGGACCTGTTGAGACCCAAGGTCAGCCCCACAGCGCCACATACATTACGATTTTTTGAGCCTGTCTGAACAGTCACCAGGGTGGAGATGTGAAAGGTTCATTTTCTTCACCATTTGCAGGCTCACTTACATTTTTTCAGACATCAGTTTAAGTCTGAACAGACAAACACTGTCTGTCCCTGAGTGAAAAAAACTGTCTGAGGGACCTGTTCCCAGTGATGACCATCAACATCACTCAGCCTGTGACACCATGTTTGATCTGAGCAGTTTCTGAGCTCAAGAGCTGATCAAAAATTATAAAATGTAACTCGTGAAAGCCCTGTGTAATCCTTTGGTTGGCAGGTGGTGCCTGTACCCATGGAGAAGTGCAGTACAGAGGACATTAAAGAGGCGTTTATGGTCCAGGCTCAAGAGCAGCAAATGGAGCTGATGGAGATACCGGAGCACACGGACCTCAAACAGGTACTAACAGCCTCTACTTGTAGACAGCACTGGGTAATTAGCACTTTCTCAGCAATTTACCCCTAAAGAGAATGAGTCTCAATACCTGTGTCAGACTTTTAGACCACCTTTACTTCAGAACTACGTCTGATAGTGAAAAAATGTGGTTAACATTAATGTTATGTGGAAATTCCTAATTGCTCATAAGGATATTAAGTCTTCTCTTTCTGCTGCCTCTGTCTAAGATCGCCCCGCCAGGAACTCCTTACTTCTACGTGGAACTGGACACAGGAGAGAAGCTGTTTTACCGCATCAAGAAGAACTTCCCGCTACAGTTTGGCAGGTAATATTTAATAACGTTCAAGGAATGGTTAGTCGAAAACCAAAAGTATTCAGTTTTAGCCATGTTTGGTCCAAGCTTTGCTTCTTAAGTTTAGAACTTCAGTTCTAAGACTAATGTTGCTAACAAACTACAAATCAATACTTATCCAAACATTCTGAAAATCTATCCTCAAAACTCCACTCTCAGATCAGTTCTTAATTAAGGTGGAACAGACTTGTCAGTGACAACACCCTGCTGATCGTGCTTTGTGTGCATGCTTATCACACAGGCATATAGATATTACAAGTTACGAAATTGGTTTCAGTTATGTCTGTTTATATATACAGTAAACCCTTGGAATTCATGGGGGTTGCATTCCAAGAGAACCCACGAATTGTGAAAAACCACAAATTTATCATGTGGTAAAAAGAAATGCCTATTTTTATAGTCTAAACCCTAAATATACTCCCAAAAGGCTTTAATTTCATTTAAAACGCTTTAAAAAGCTTAATACATTACCAGCAGTGCTCGAATATAAAATACTGATGTTACCCCTGTATATACTGTACCTTAATTCATGCACGCATGTTTTCTTTGGTATGAGCTGCTGTTTTTTTGGTGTAAGCAGCAATTTAATTTACAGTAATGAAACAACAGGGCTTTAAGAAGAACTAAACGAAAAACACAAGAACATTCAGCGAAACACTCCAGAACCATGTGGGAAACTGTTCTGATGCAGGAATTCTGGACTGCAGCTGCCGGAGATGTGTCACAGGGCAGCAGCCAATCAGCAGCAAGGAGAAATAAATAACGTTCTCGGATTGGCTGCTTTCAAAACCTCTGAGTACGGCAGTATTTCACCATCCCATGCCTGCGTCACACGCATGCTTAGTGGTGGGGCTGCATTCTGCTGGAAAATTGAAATACATTACATTGATCCTGCTGTCAGAATAGTTGCCACGGTTTTCAACTACACTGTTTTGTCCATTTTTATTGTCCATAGTAAGTCATATTGTGTTCTACTACATAAAGTCTGTAGAACCTTAATGAAGAGTAGGATGTGATTTCAGCTGGAAGTTCTCATCTACAGTTATTGAAGAGGATTGGGTGAACATTGACCTCTATTGTTTCTAGCGCTCCTAGCCTCGGAGCTTCAGGTTTAAACTAAATATGTGAAATCTGGATACCAACCATGTCTTGGCTGATTGAATCCATCCGGTGAACGTGGGAAACTGTGGACGTTAGAATCTTTTACCAGATCTATGAACACAGAATAATCTTGCGCAACTGTAAAGATGAAAGATTAAAGATTGTGTGCACATGTATTCTTAGGGAAGTGCTTGCGAGTGAGGCGGTGTTGAACATCCCGACACGGTCAGACTGGAAAGATTGTAAAAACAGCAGAGAAGAGGAAGAGGTTCTGACGAAACAAGTTCGAACCGGCTTTCAGCCCTTTGACTTCACCATGGATGACTGAGGGATAGACCAGTAATCAGTACTGTTTCTCAGGCATGAACACACACTCAATTGACCCGTTTGGTCTTGCTAAAAGTACTTGTATTTTTCATGTGTAATACAGAGTTTCAGATTTTCTTTTTTTATGCTTTTAAACTTTTGGCATCAGAGCTCTTTGCTCTTACTATTTTGATGGACATGATGACCATCGGACAATGACTGTCCTTTCAAAAATGGAGGATGTGCTTGACTATTTTGTTTTTAATGTTTGGAAGGAACAGAGTCTGTTCATAGGTGTTGTATAGTCAAGAATATCTTTTTTTTACCCAATGGTCACTTATTAAAAATAATTTTTGAACTGTGGAAATTCAATTTCGTGTACTTGTGAATGTTTGTTCATTTTTTTCCCCTAAGCATAGGGGCTCTGACTTTTGTTAACCTGCATATCGATTGACCAAAATTCAGTAATGTTTTAACAATGTACCTAAGAGACTATTATATTTTGTTATAAGCTTTATGTACCTACATGTTTGCCTGCATAGTGGGTATTGAAAGAAAACAAATGCGTCTCAAGAGTTCCAGATTACCATTAGAGAGTGAATAATGCTTGTACACCTGCACTCAGGTCAAGATACAGAACTAAAAGAAAGAGGTGACATGATTTGTAATGCAGCCAGTAATGCACTTAGCAAAAAACAAATGCCAACACAAGCTCAAGGAACAGGACTCCTGCAGGGTGACCTTCAGACAACACTGGACTGTAGAACCAGAAAAGGTTGTAGAGTGACTGGTGGCTGGTACAATGATATCTTACCTGTGCGACCTTAAGTAGTTGTGTCCGTAGAAATAACCTCCAGGGCCCAAAGGAGAAGCTTTTCTTTTGATCGAAGTCCCTTTGTTCCCAGTTACTGCACTTAAAGTCAAATCCCAAAGCAGATGGGGGATTTAGAAGCCACACATGTATAGACAATCCCAATTTCACCTGCTCACCAATCACATATTCCATCATCATGCATATATGGCTCTCACATGATTGATAATATTAACCGCTGGCTTATAGTCCACTCTGGCCCAGTGGAAGGCAAATTAGACACTCTAGCTGGGACTTGAGATCTTTCCTCACACAGCTTGTCGACCACACAGTTCCTACAGCTTTCAGGACTAGGTCAGACATATGAGCTCAAAGTTCTCTCCTTCAGATTATTAGGTTCTTGGGGAGAAATCCTTGTGAAGATTCTACTATTTGGACAATGGACGCATTTGTACCTCCATAAAGAACCACAAACAACAGTCTTTCGTGGACCACGTGTCAAGTCTCGGGCTGACCATAAATCAGAGGATCCCCTTATGCTGGCTTTGACCATGGTCATATTACAGCTCACTAATAGAACACTATATTTGGGTCTACACGCAATCAGGTAATGAGTAAACCTGGCAGAGGACACACATATTGACGTGGATTAATTTGTGGAGAAGTATAAAAATGAATGGAACGCGATTTTATAACAAACAAGGGGTGACATTCTCCATACACCTCTCTCTCTGGTGCTCTCTTCCACATGACTTCTTAAGCAGTCGTTTCTGTGAGGACTTTTAATTTGGTGTTTAGAGTTTTGTAGTCGGAAGTGTCACATGTGAAGTCACGGGAGGAGTGGAGAGGTTTCGGAGCTGATGTCGGCTAAATGCTAAACTGAGGAGGATTTAAACTGAGCATCTTTATAACTCCTTGAAAACACGATCGGAATCGTCTTCAGCATGGACGAGGATGGGCTACCCATCGTGGGCTCGGGGGTGGATCTCACAAAGGTGACTATTCCTTCAGTTCGATCCTGCTGATGTGAGCCTGCTGTTGTTTACAGTTTGTGCAGAAACTATTCATGTCTATCTACTTACTAAAAATAAAAAATTTCCCATTAGGTGCCTGCTATCCAGCAAAGAAGAATAATCGCTTTCCTCAACCAGTTCATTGTCCACACAGTGCGGTTCCTCAACCGGTTTTCCACTGTCTGTGAAGAGGTAACGTTAACTTAATTGATATGATTTTATCGTGGATATTTTGTAGACACAGTTGGACTATGTAATAGTTGGAATATGTAATGTGGGTAATAAATTATGATATTATGTGAGTGTGTGTATAGTATGTAACTGTTATATTCAGTACACACATGCACACACTATATGGACAAAAGTATTGGGACGCCTGACCATCACACTAACAGGGACAGTAATGACACTCTATTCAAATACATAGACTTTAATATGGAGTAGTTCCCCCCTTTGCAGCTATAACAGCTTCCACTCTTCTTGGAGGGCTTTCCACAAGATTTTGAACTTTCTGTTGGATGAATAGGCCTGGCTCACAGGTTGAGGTCAGGGCTCTGTGGGGACCAGTCAAGTTCTTCCGCACCAAACTCATCCAGCCAAGCTTGCTTTGTGCACTGGGGTAGAGTCATGCTGGAATATAGAAGGCTCTTCCCTGAACGCTGTCCACAAAGTTGGAAGTATAGTAATGTCCAAAATGTCTCGGTATGCTGATGCATTAAGATTGTCCTTCACTAGAAGTAAGAGGCCGCCTGAATTCAATAATTTGAATGAAAAAGGTGTGTCTCACTACAAATCTAATTTTTTAAATATATATTTATAGCCTATATAAATACACACACACAAATAATTTGAGAATATTGAAAAGTAAGAATACTGCCATAGGTGGTCCTTTGGGTTCTCTGTGAACATCGATCTTACTGTGCCAGAGAGCTAATCTGTCTCCTGCCCAGACAAGGAGTGAAAACCAAGATCACTGTTCTTTGAAGGAGACACTGCAGAGCAAAATCATCATGCAAGCTGTTATGTGTTTTATCTTTTTTTTATTCTAGAAACTTGCAACAATATCACTACGGATCCAGCAGATTGAAACAACACTCAGCATTTTGGAAGCAAAGGTAAACCACTTGCGATGGGTTGGAGTATAGAAGCATTTGGCAATGCACTCAACCCAGCTCTGAGCAAACAGCTGTGCTGATGCGTGAAACATTTTTGTAAGTTGCCACTGACTGACAATTTTAGTGTTTTGCTTTTTTTTCCCCCCTCCACTTGTTTATTAGCTGTCCTCGATCCCAGGCCTGGAGGATGTGACGGTGGATGGAGTGGATCAGAGACCCTCTACAGAGACTAACGGGCCAGCAGTGGGATCAAGTGGTACAACAGTCTCAACTGGTCCTTCTCCTCCTTCTGAGGTAGACCTTTGCACAAAGCGCCACCAAAATCCCATATTTGTAAAACTGGACATTTGCCAGGGCTGAGTTGTAAGATCTGAATGGTCAGAATGACGGAATGGTCACTTTACACTTATTCTAACTGAGGACACCTGACATGCTAACATTACTTAAAGCGAATTGTACATGACTTCAACAGTAAACAACATAAACAGCAGCTTTGAGCCAGGAATCCTGAGGAACAGATGTTAACATTAACGAAAGTGAATTAAAATCGGTTTCTGCTTTAAACACTACAGTGATAAGGGCAGGTGCACATGAATAACGCGTTCTTGATTTTGCAGAAATCTCCTTATAAGCAGTTAATTTGGTCATTACGATTTTTCATATGTCTATAGATGGATATAGGAACATGTAGCAGGCAGCAGTGTTATTTTTATAACACAAGAAATTAGAAGGAGAAAACAGATCAAATGGGTAACAATTTTACCAGTGCCATTTTTAGAATCAGAATCAGAAAATTGTATTGATCCTGGAGGAAATTGCTAATGTAATGACTGCCAAAACACTTGCCAAAACACACAGAGACAGTTACAATATAATATAAAGTCTAAATAATATCTAAATATAAAATCTGTAGAAAGAAAAATGATACCCTTCATAATAAATTATATCAATGTAATGCCCTGTGCTACATACAGAATTACCTGGTATAAATACCATATATAAGTAACACAGTTGAGTGAAAACCTACTGACCCAAATTGTAGTTTGGAGTAAGTATTTTTATTATTTCTTATTAGAAAAGGCTTTTATATAACATGCATTTTGGCACCCCCCCCCCCCCACAATTCTCCTGGGGGAGGTAGACCCCCTATTAAACACTGAACCCAGCACTCAGTGAGTCTCTAATGATTCCCTGTGTGTGAAGGAAAGAGTGTTTCAGCAGCACTGGTGTGGCAATTTCCTGACTCAAGACTTTCAGAATCCTTCAATTTGACAAATGTGGGACAAATAAACTATTACGTAAGTGTCCTCAGAATGTCTCTGCGAATACATTGATTAGTTATGTTCAAATCTGATTTAAAAGTAATATTACTAATACTTTTACTAATACTATTAGTAATAATGACAGTAAAACAATGTAAAATGAACATTGCTGCAGTAAGTAGTATTCACTGTGTGCTGCTCAGGAATTAAACATGCAGGTTCAGAGAACTGGTGGTTCACTCCTGAGTTCAGTTGTACAGACTGCAATTAAACAAGCACAACACTTTTTCACTGCTTGGTTTGCCTGTAGTCTGTGAACATAGATGACTCTGAAAAAAACAGCATATATATTTAGTAAATACTTTTGTACATCTATTGTTTGCTGATCATTAATAATGTATCCAAGCTGAGAAACAGGTGGGCAACACACCCACACACGTTCGCATTTAACCTTTTGTCCCAATTGATATGGGTGGTGTAGCTTTTAAGGGTAAACAATACAACATTAGTTAGAGACTAGTGTTATGACCCAGTCCAGAAGTGTTTCTATTGTAAAATAACTTGCAGTCTTCACTGATGAATGAGACTGTAAACATAAAGTCTGGTTTACTAGCAACTTATGGACTGGCTGACCTTGGTTGGTGAGGTGTACTGTTCTCCATTTTTTTTGCTGTGTTTATGTAATTACACCTGTTATTTCTGCATGCCAGCTTAATCACTTGCTGTTTACAGTTCATATATTGACAGTTGATTTACTGTTTGTAGGTTCCTACACAAGGCCAAGAGGGCCCTCAGGAGCACAAAGGAGAGGCGGTGGCAGACAATGTGATGACTGTAGCCAAGGACCCACGATATGCCAGATATCTTAAAATGGTGCAAGTGGTATGTTACTGTTATTTTTTTTTTATTCTTGAATTTCAGTAATAGTTGCTGATTAATAAAACGGACAGAATTTTTAAAGATCCGTTTGGCTGAACTAGCCGTAAAATTCCTCATATGCACACTAGAGATGCGCCGATCCGATATTCTGTACGGTCCGATCCTGACCTAAATTACTGGATCAGAAATCGGGAAGGAATAAAAAATGTTATCTGATCTGTTAAAAAAAATACAGAATTACAGCACGCATAACGTGATTACACACACACACACACACACACACGTCCCTCCCGTACTCCGTCTAACGCCAATCTCAACACAAATAAACGTATCGTTTCTGCAGATATCCAAAATTACGGTATCAGTATCGGACATAAAAAAGTGGTATCATGCCATCTCTAATGTGCACATATATAACCCGTATATATGTTCATTTTCAAGTAATTCTGCAATATTTTGAAACATTACTTAAAAACCTGAATTAACCTGAGTTCACTTTTTATGTGTTTTGAGAACTGAGGGTTTCCCCCCATTGTTTTCAGTGGGAGAAAGATCGGATTGCACTGCCAGGGGGCCCAATATTATATTCTTTTGTTTGGCCCAACATTTTTACTGATGTCCTTGTATGATTTTGCAGATTAGCATGACATAAACAAAGGGAAGCTTTTTGCAAGCAGTCCCGTGCTTGTTTTTTAATAGAATATCTTCTAAAACAGTGGGAACCAGAACTTTCAAGATAACAGTCAGTGGGCACAGCTGATACACCCTAGTGCTGCTGGGTATTATAGAGATGTGCTGCCAGAAGAAGCATTTTTAAACAGTGTGAACCTCCAGGAAACCACACAGTAGTCATGACTTCAAACCTCCCCCACCAGCAGCTAATACTATTCTCCCTTCATCTTAAGGGTGTTCCAGTGATGGCAATAAAAAACAAAATGATCCTTGAGGGTTTGGACCCCAATCTTTTAGAGTGAGTATTGTACAATATGTACAAATGAACATGTATTAATCTATTAATGTTTGTATGTAATGTAAATGAATTACATATAGAAAGTAATGACTGTTTGACTTCATGTTATTTGTACTCCACCAGTTCACCAGATGCCCCTGTGCCAGATAATGGAAAGAAGGTGGCAGAGGAGCAAGATGATGACAGTTCGGGCAGCGAATCATCTTTCAGCGACTGATTGGTTCTCCAGCTTGTCATGAACTTCATATTGTCAATAGCCCTGTTTAGCTCTACACAGGGTAAATGTCCTTATAGTACACACCTATGTTGTGGACAGACATGGTACTGCCAGTTGGACTTAGTATGTGCCACTGATACCATATGAGTGGCTTGTATGTGCCTTAGGTGTGGCTGAGGCAGACCTGCAGAGGAAGGAGTTCGTACAAAACATTTGTTGAAGTAGCACCCTTTGGGATGAGAACTGGACTAACTGCCTAAATTGATTCAAATGCTGTTCTTATTAATGTAAACCTTGTACTTACTGTTGTATATGGCTTCATCTCATGTAGATGGTGTTGTAGATAAATGTTTTTATGTTTAGGTAACAGATCAGGGTCACATGCAGAAAATGTGTGGTGATTGTGAAGTTTATATCTGACAGGTATTGATTTGAGAACACAGAGTCAATATAATCACTCTAATTGATGTTCATAGGCTACTGTATTTTTGCAGTACAGTTATCATTGGTTTTTGGGTTATAGTGGTCATATTGTAACCTAAAATCATCCTACTCCAGGCTCTGAGAGTTCTGGCAGGTGGTCGTCCTTAGCCAATAACGACAACATCATGTGCTTTCCTTTCACAATACATGAGTCATGCACAGTTGATAATCACATGACTTTTTATTGCTGGATCACTGATATCAATTGGACGATATAGACTAAAGTGCAATAACTGTTAGCAATAACATAGTCACTTATTGGCAGTGTGCTAGATTCTGAGATCAGGCTTTTGTGATTAAATGCACATAATTAAAAAAATATATGAATATAAACTGCAAATGATTGCACAATACATTTGGTTTTAAAAATACAGGTGTAAAAAAACGGTAACAAAGTCTTCAAAGAATATACATTTGTTTATAAAAAAAAACGGTCATACATATTTTGCAGTCTCCTGGTCACAGTGTCATGGTGCAATCATGTAAACTCCCGCAAGTCGACGTTGACTTTCAGGGTGAACTGCTGTAAGGGACAAAAATAAGATGATTCAGTCACATGCTCCTAACAGCATGATCACAGGCTACAGGGCTAAGTAAAGTAAGGAGGATTAGGAAACAAAATAATTTTGTTTCTTAATCTCCCTTACTTTACTTAGCCTTGCAGTCACATTAGAATGTGCCTGTGATTCTTCCTTTTACTAAATTGCAGGACTAACCTTAAACTCCCGTATATAAGTAAAGAAGAAGAAGACAAAGCTGAAGGCCACTATCCACTCGCTCACAGTACTTGTCAAATGAAGCGTGTAGTCCTGGAGGCCAAAGACACAAAAAGTGACAAAACATTTTTTTTTTCTGTTTCCACTCTTTCATTTCAGTAAGACCAAAAAAAGATGCAAAAGATGTGGATAATCTGTTCTCCAGTGTGTGTGAAATGGTGTGGAGTGTGGATACTATACCTTGTCGTCTTTATTCCAGTGGAGCTTGGTTGACTTTACAAGGGCAGCACAAATAATAGCTTGAGGAATGTTAAAGAAAATTGGCCACAGGACATGTATCCTTACCAAGACAAAAGGCGGACATTTATTGAGGCTAACAGTTAAACTAGAGCTAATTCTACTGTTATCAAAACATTTGTTTGCCATTTAATCCTGGAACAGCGAAAAGATAAAGGATACTTGGAAATGCTGCCAGGAATGCCACCGAGGCAAAGATGGCACGAATATAGCACACACACTTCGAAGCTCCAAAGGGATGGGCCTTGAATGAGATTACGGTCTGGAGGATGGTGTAAACCACTCCACAGACGAAGAAAAGTAAAGCACCCAGGTCATGGACGATCATCATCTCCGTTTCCTAAAACCACACATTAGAGTAAATCGGCACGTTTCTTGCAGGTATGAGAGTATTTATGAGTAAATATTAGGTTTAAAGGACCCATGTCCTCCAATTTTGTTCTACAACAGCCTTTACTCATTTTTACATTACCATTTTTCAAATTTAAACTGACTATTTGTGAAACATACCTCAAACAATTATATAAACTTAAAATATTTTAATTAATGGCATATATTTTAGGTAGCAGAAAAGGTATAGAATCATGCAATGTGGAGGAACAAAAATAGTACTTTGTTGCTCCTTTTTGGGCTTTTGTGACTGGCCTAATTTTTTTGAGGCATAGACTTCACTAATGAAAAACAACATTCTTCATCAAACCGGTTCCAACTTCCTTAGACAGCCGTTGACAGATCAGCTTTGCAGGACTGAGCCTTGTCATGGTCCATTAAAACACACTATAAATAGAGATTGCCAGACTGTTTGGTGGTCATGTCATTAAGTTGGCATGTCTTTCCTGAGGAAAAGCTTTTTGAAGCTCTTTGGCTAGAGCGACTGACTTCATTATTGTATTAATTTCCAATAAAAAAGGGTCCAAAATTTCAAATACATCAAATGCATTGACTGCTGAGGTAACCATTGCCACCTGCCTTTCCAGACATGCAAAAAAGTGGGGAAATGAGCTAGTTTTCCTCAGACAGTTATTGTTATGTTCCATTAGAGCAGCACCAGGCGAAAGTTGATGTGTCATCCCTTTGGCCAATGCAGATTCATGCTTCATCCCTAAATATCCCTTTGATCCAGTCATCCACACTCCATGTTTGATTCTTTTTATCCCACTATAACATTGTTTTTTTTCCTATAATTGATTGTGATGGTCGATATTAAGCTTTTTTGAATGTAAATTCCATTTCATTTAGCTAATGTCTATCACAAACACTGACTCCTGTTTCCACCCATTTTCATTTGTTTTGTCTGCACTTTCTGTTCTGATATTGTTTCAAGTTTTTTCTTTCTCTGTGTTGTCTTCATGGTTTTACCACTGTTTTCCTTTTATAACCTCCATTAAAACTATTCTTGCATCAAATTTTGCATCAAAGCTCACTGAGAACATATTTTGTCACTCTGTTGGATTTCCTTCTTGAAAGACTTTTATAATCCTTACTGTTATTTAATTTGAATAATTGTTTTTCATCTTTTGCGTTTATAGACCTGTGTCAGTATTTATTTTAGACATGCAAATTACAAGATGCTTTTATTACTTTTCATCCACACTGAGTGCTTCCATATTTTTCTCTCTTCTTGATCTTAGAAAAACAATATGCCATTAATTAAAATTGTTGCTTCATTTGAGCTATGTTCTACAAAGTCAGAATGAATATTAATCAGTATCTTTTGTCATACCTGTGTTTTGTTTGCTATAAAGGAAAAGAGCAGTGTAAACATCCTCTGAGTGTTATTTTTTCAGAAAAATGAGGACAGTTTGGTTTAGATATGGGCCATTTTATGTAGGCAGAGCTCAGGTAGTAGACAGCAAGAGGAGTGAGTCTCTCCAAAGGTTAATGATCACCAGTAATTTTCTAATGCATAACCTAAATCATTTGTAGTAATCTCTAATATCGTTAACACTTTACATAGCTTTCAGGAAATGGCAACTTGGATAGTAGTGTTAGTGTTAGAGGACAAACCTGAAAAGTAGCCACAAAACACATCCCCAGACAAGAAAATACGGCAAAGAAGAGAGCAGCCTTGTTCAATGCATGACGCAGTCCGCCTGTTTTCTCAATCAATCTCTGCACAAACTTATATCTGGCAAACATTGTGGCAAACCCTAGACAAAGGGAGGATATTAAATGAATAGTTATGGTTCCACAATCTGATTAGTTCAGCCACTCACAAAATACAGTAGTCACAAAATTTTTACACACACATCAGTTCTTTGTCAGTGCACCAAGAAAAACATTCTGCTGTTCACAAAATAATATTGACTTTTGCATTGCTGGACAACTGTAGGCTGCTGTTAACTGTACTGCTTCACAGAAGAATTGTCTATTGCAATTATTATTAATAATTGTTAACACGGGCGCCAGAAGCATTTTTAACGGAGGGGGTTTTAAAAACAATGGTTCTGGCATAAACTTGAACTACTTTGTGCTTCCACTAACTATTAGACCTGTAACCATATAGGTGGCAGTTCCACACTGCAGCCCAACTGTTGTCACGCACGGTTTATCGTCAGGCCGCTGCTGAGCAGATCATAAATGTATCGGTCCGCTGCCCAAACGTATCCAGTCAACAGCAGTCCTGTAGTCAAAAACTGACCGCTAATGAACTGCCAACATAATTGCTAACATTATGATAACAGACTATAGACCATGAATGATACAGAATGTTACAACATTTAGTAAGGTTCCAGTAAAGTGGCTGGCGAGTGTACAAAACGTGGAAGCACTGAAAATGCCCTTAGTGGGAATTCAGTCTGTGTGGATTACAGAAAGCCACGCAGCATTAGAAGTTTCGATTCTTTAGCTAGCATTTGTGGTTTTGTCTTCTAGCCCAACTTGTCTGGGCTTGTTTTGTTACTGCAGGGCCATAAAGAGAAGAATATGTTTCATTTTCTCCAGAAAGAGAAGTGTGAGTGCTTCACCACTGGAGCAGAAATTCCATACTTAAGACAGTCCCTGCTAACTTTACCTAGTGGTTAAAAACCAATCAGCTGTGTCATTCTGTGTCATTAACCAACACCCCTGAGGAATCAGGTGACTGAAAGGGGTTTCCTTGGTTTGCTAGTTGCAGTTTCTCAATCCAATGGCCATGCAAAGCTGACTGCGTAAGTTGCGTTTTTACAAAGCAAATAAACAGTGATGTAAAACCATGTGATGAAATTCAGGCAGTTCATCCACTTACATGGGTCACAAAGAATAATATGTGTACAGATTTAACCCGCAGCTTCCTCAATTTCATCAACATCAGCCCACATCTCAAAACATTTTTGCATAAGATCCTTCTAAATGAAGCATCTATTTTTCAGCTCTGTTTGAAATCAACATTTTCTGTTTCTAGGGCACATAATCAGTTGAAAATGTTTTAAATCACCAGACAACGTTTCACAGATGACCCAGCTGAGGGTGGCTGGTCTGTGATGCCGTAGCAGCAACCTACAGCCAGGTTTGAATAGCTTGGCCAAATTATATGATTAGCTGATTTTTTACATGTAAACTCTGATTAACTCTATTTAAATATAAAGTGAACACACAGAAATGTGACATTTTTTTGCTAATTTTAGTTCACAATTTCTTATGTTAACAGAGTTGGATACAAAATTCAAAATGTACCATAACTTTGACACAAGCGACATTATACACACACATGTATAATATGAAGCCGCTGGAATACAGCACATAGAATAGCTGCTATACAAACACTACTGCATTTACTGCACATATTGAGGCATTTTTTATTTTTTTTTTACACAGCTCACACTGCAATAGATCATAAAAGAATAGCAACCTGTGCATTTTACACACACACACTGCCGCAAAAGGTAAAAACTGTGAACAGAAAAAAAGGAGAAAGTGATCTCTTATTTTTTTCATGGCTGTATATGTATATGTATAGAAAGTTATTGTAAAATGTGCATAAGTGTGTTCTCTATGTATATTTCTTTATTTTTTACTGTTCATTCGATCAGAGGAAAAAAATAAGAAGCAAGTCAATCATTCAGCTGTGCATGGTTTAATGGTGGTGTGCAGAACTGAGAGTAGTGATGCGCATCAAGAAATTGTACTAAACTGGCACCTGTTTCTGGCACCTGATTATCCAGGAAATTATTAAAACATTAATAATCTCCTGGATAATCACTGCTGCTGTCAGTATTTATGCAATATTAATGCATTCTAACAAATGGGCATTTTCAAATGGGTGATGCTAGATCGGTTCTGAGGGAGGGACAGGAGTGAGGCTCTGCACATCTCCACCAGATATTTTTTCCCTCCCTCATATATACAAACTTTTCTCCAATAATGTCATTATAAAACTAGATGTATTTCTGCGGACTGTGTGTGGTTAATATAACACCAGTGTTCAAAGACCCCCAAACACTGGTTTTATTGACAAGAAAATAAGCTTGCCTTCAAAACCTCTTCTAGCCGACGCAATCACACAAATAACTTCTTTTCATGCATGCAGTCATTCAGGAGACTTTTGCACCAAAATTATTATTCGTATCAATACGAATATCCATAAATATTAGCACCAATAAGCAGTATCAGTACTGATATTTGACACTCATCTCTCCCTGTGGGTGCTGTTAAAACAACAATGCGGGGAATGAAAGTCAGTCCCACCTGCGAAGGCTGTGATTGTTGACATCAGGCCAAAAATGCAGCTCTCCGGAGGGCTGGCTCCAGTATCACTGAAAAACCACACAGCTCCTTTAAAACACTTCAGAAGATTATAACACTTGAATGAAAAAGGGCGGCTGTCCTTAAAACGTCTATCTGCATTAAATGGCCATTAAAACCTTTTTGAGTGCTCTTAACTTTTGATTGTTTTCTTTTTGAAGACTATCCTCCCACTCATGATCACTGAAAGGTCTTAAAGGGCAGATTTTCTTTTTCGAGTTTGCACCACATCGTTTATTCTGCTTTCTCTTGTGAGAAAAGGTTATTTGAGGCTCTTCAGAAGTTTTCGAAGCCCTGCTGAGGGCACCAAACGACTCTTCAGGCTAAAACGAAACTAACGGAGTGCTTCAAAAACCGCCCCCAAATAATAAACAATCAGTGCTCCAGTAAGCAGCGGTTACAATCAGAATAGTTTAGTTTAATAGAGAACCGAGCGACTGCTTTGTTCTTTAGTTTATGTTTTGTTTCACTTTTCCCCCAAAACAAAAGCCTGGAGGAGTCGAGTGATGAGAGTCGAGTCTCTTACCTTATGTAGGGGAAGACCGCATCGACATCGTGCCGGAACAGGGCGATCAGATAGTTCACTATAAACGTGCTGGACGACCAAATGACCAGAAAAGTTGGTAAGGAGCAGAGGCCTTCCAGAAACCAGACCATGGTGCTGTATGAGTATATGCATCCCCCTGCAGCAGTGAAGATGAGAGTCTGATGCTTAAGCTGTGTGAGCTGCCATTGTGTGTCAACTCGTCTCACTGCTCTGCTCTTTTACGCACTTTCTGAGTCACGTGTTCACCAAGAGCTTGAAATCCAACTCTCTTCCTCATTTAGTTTTCCCACAGCTCTTTACCGTTAGAATAAACTCATGATATTGGGGGTTTCTCTCTTTCAATCTACTCCACTTTCTCTCTCTCTCTCTCTCTCTCTCTCTCTCTCTCTCTCTCTCTCTCTCTCTCTCTCTCTCTCTGACATTCTCTTTCTCTCTAATTTTCCCCAACATTTAACAAAAAGAGGAATTTCCTAGGCATGCACCAGGCCTATTTAGATTTCTTTTTAGAGAGTAATAGTTGGTGAGTTTGCATTGTTTTTGTTAGTAGTATTTAGAATACTTTCTGAACTCTATAACTAATAGTTAGTACTTGTTAGAATTACTTTTAGTAATTAAAGGTTAATAGCAGTTAGAATAACTTGTATGCAGTTTTATTGGTAGTAGTTAGTAGTAGTTTGAATTATGTTTTAGTTGGAAGTAAAGAGGAGTGGTTAGTGGAGCTGTAGATAGAAGTAGTTGGTAGTAATTAGGATTCTTTTTTAATTAGTAGTAGTTGGTATTTAGTAATAGTTTAAATCATTTTAGTTTGTAGTCATATTGTAGTTTTTCACTTGTACTTCTAATTTTAATTTTAGAAATTAGTTTTTCAAACTGTTTGGAAATAAACAATGTCTGCAATGTCATCTCATTTAAAAAAACGAATTGGGCAACAGCCTGCTCAGTTGTTTTTGGGTTCACAAGTACATCACTGGTTCACAACAACACAACAAAGTTATCAAAAGGTCCAGACTTGATAGTAGATTTGACAATTCCATCCAGGGTCTGTTATTCTTGTCCTTTAACAGGGGGTTGAAGTTAAAGTAGCAGAATCTCTCTATATTCAAAAACCTCCTGGAGACTAATATAATCAGAGAGCATCTCCTCTCCTGATCTAAAAATCTAAAGATTTTAACACTGAGTACTCTCCTCTGTTTCTCACAGTGTCCTGAAATGTAATGTAATGTAATGAAAGAAGCACGAATGCTAAGTAAAACAACTGTCATTAACATAATCTGTAAAAAGCAAATGCAGCAGTTAATTAAACAACAAAGAACTGTATGACCAATGTATACTTTATTCATAAAAAAACTGAATGAAAATGTATCATGATCAGCATGCAGGACATAGATGTGTCAAAAAGAAAGGACTACCAGCATGACCACAGAACATTTAACACATGATGTAAACCACTGATAATATGTTGGAGATCAGGAAGGCAAGGTCACAAGTTACTGAAAAACTGCATGAAAAGATGGTAATTTTCTAAGACAGATGACCGTTAACCGGAAAGAGGAAAATGTGGGGAAAAAAGGAACTGCTCGTGACCCAAAGCATACGATCACATTTGTTAATACAGAGGAAGTAGTATGTATGGCTGCCTCTGCACCTCCTCCACTTGCCTGTAGTGGTGATGTGTCTGGTCTGGCAACAGCAGCAGAGCTGTGAAATGTACAGAAACATCTTAAATGCTCAGATCCAACCAAATGCTCCATCACTTTGCATATCATAACCTTTTAAAACGTATTGCTTCAGCTTTTTCAGAGACGCACAGAACATGATCAGATGCACCTCACTCACTGGAGGCAATGCTGAAGGCATAAAGACCTGCAGAAAACAGAAAAGGAAAATGATTATGTACTACATCAGGCCTGGTAAAGCATCACCAGGGGAGATATCTGTCATGACTGAGGTAGATACTGGGATGTAGGCTCACAGGGATGTAAGCTCACTTGATTGAAATGAAGTCAAACACTGACAAACAGGCTCCCGAAGGACATACAGGCTAATATTTTTTGAAAGGGCTACAGTTTGAATACTGTGGTGTTCAACCAATAGGATAAGTCCTTTAATTACAGCTGCAAGTCTGCACTTTACAGCCAATGTTTTGTGCTAGATATGTACATGTATGTACTAGGCTATAGAACACAATCACTGTCCAACAGTGTTTAGACTACATTGTGACTACAACAGTGTTTAGGCAACAAATGTGTTATTATTATTACTGTGTAGCACAATATCTTTGATGGATTGCTTTAAAGGCAAATTTTGCATTTTATTGGCCATACTGCCACAGCAAGACTACAACTAAGAAATGAATCTAAAAAAAAAATAATAATATGAATGATTCAGAGTTTATGCAATGTGATTATACCCGTGAAACAAAAACTGAAGGTCAGGTGTCAGTTCTTTAAGTTTAAAGTAGAAGAGTACAAAAATGTACTTCAGAAGAACTGAAGGCAAAATAAAATATGTGGAAGAAGAAGGAGAAGAAGAATGCTGATCATCCATGCCACACAGTCTTGTGGTCAAACAGAGCAGCACTTTTAGTCACAGACTCACCAGCTCCACTGAAAGCTACAGAATCCTTCTTCCCCACTGCCATCAAACACAACACAAACCCACCCATCAGACTCCATAACTCCGCCCCCGTTACTCAGCCATGCTTCAGACTCTATAACACCTCCCCCTGTCACTCACCAACCGATCAGACTCTATAACCCCTCCCCCTGTCACTCACCAATCCATCAGACGCTGTAACTCTACCCCCTCTCACTCACCAACCCATTAGACTCTATAACTCCACCCCCTCTGTCCCACTCACTCTTCAGACTCTTTAACTCCACCCCCTGTTACTCACCCACCCTTCAGACTCTATAAACCCTCCCTGGTCACTCACCAACCCATCATATTATATAACCCCACCCCCTGTCACTCACCTAACCTTCAAACTCTATAACTCCTCCCTCTGTCACTCACCCACCCATCAGACTCCATAAGTCCTCCCCCTGTTACTCAGGCACCCATCAGACTCTATAACGCCTCCACCTGTCACTCACCAACCCATCAGACTCTATAATTCCACCGCCTGTTACTCACCCACCCTTCAGACTCTATAACCCCACCCACTGTCACTCACCAACCCATCAGACTCCATAACTCCTCCCCCTGTTACTCATCCACCCTTCAGACTCTATAACTCCTCCCCCTGTCACTCAGCCACCCATTAAACTCTATAACTCCTCCCTCTGTCACTCAGTCACCCATTAAACTACAACTTCTCTTGTTACTCACCCACTCATCAGATTCTATAACTCCTCCCCTGTTACTCACCCAATCATCAGACTCTATAACTCTTCACCCTGTCAGACACCCACACAATAAGCTGTGAAATAACCTGCTGCTACTTAGAACATTGTTTCACCAAGAAAAATAATACAAAAACTTTTTTATTGGTGTGAAACAAAATGCTCATAAAAATAAGATTGCTCTCCTAATTTCAGCTCCTCGAGGCTCTGGTCAAAAATGTGAAACAGCGCCACCCCCAACCGCGGTGAAACAGAGAATTTCAGTGAAACATGTTTCAAAGAAGCTCCATTGATTT
>JBBPCY010000130.1:19834480-19867651 GCA_037974405.1 Brachyalestes nurse | reverse complement strand
CGGGTTGTGTTTCATTCTGTAACATTCTACCTTATTCCTTATGCTACATCTTCTACAAGCAAGTTAGATGCATTAGGGATTTTAAGTGTGGTGGCAATGAATCAACAATGCAATGAAATATGTACTTTTAATACTAAAGTATTTTTGGAAACAATTACTTCAGTACTTTTACATAAGTGAAATTTGACTGTATGACTTTCACTTGTATTGGAGTATCATTTGACTAGTGGTCTCTGTACTTTCACTTAGGTAATGAAATTTGGTGCTTTGTCCGCCTCTGGTGGGTAGCAAAGGTACAGAATAGCCCAGAGGACCAGACTACCTTCAGCCGGACTCTGAGACACTGAGAGAAGAACACAGCAAAAGCGCCCCCCAGCGGGAACACACTCTCAGCACAACCTTTCTTTCTTTCTTTCATCCTTTCTTTTTCTTTCCTTTTTTGATTAAATCATATATAACATAAATTTTACTTCTTTGCTTTTCCGATATTTAAATATTTATTTCAGTTATATATGCAAATTTCTCACTTGTGGGACTAATAAAGCTTTATCTGTGTGTAACACACACACACACATGTGTGTCTGTGTGTGCATGTGTGTAGAGAAAGCAAATAAGTAAAACATTAATACACAAAAAGGCTGAGTGGAAAACCGAAAGTATGTGCAGTGTCAGACACCCGCCGCTCGGGGGAGTCAGCGCGTCTCCTGCGGGGAGGCTCGTGACCTACCGGTGTCGTCAGCAGACAGCAGTGAGGAAGTTCGGTGTGTTTGGGTCTGTATGTGTGGGTCTGTGTGTGTTGGGGTCTGTGTCTTTGGGTCCTTATCCTCCTCCTTATGAGCCCCGCTCCGCCACGGCCCTCTCTCTCCGGGAGAATCTGACCGTGCCCGGGAGCCGTCACTGAGGTGTGGGAGATGATGATCGGGAGTCATGGTGATGATCAGTTCAGTGCTGAAAGTGCTGCAGAGGCAGACCTACACCTGCCTGTCCCACAGATACGGACTCTACCTCTGCTTCGGGGGACTTGTGCTCATGATCGTGTCCGCCTTCCAGTTCGGAGAGGTTAGTTTACCGTCAGAAATCCTCCCTGAACACTCCCTGGTGTGTGTCTCAGACAGGAGAGCTGACTTGAGAGATGATTCTGCAGCATTTCAGAGGTGCTGTTGGCCACATGGCCATATGCACCATATGGACAAAAAGTATTGGGACACACGCTCCAACATCTTATGGAAAACCTTCCAAAAAGAGTGGAAGCTGTAATAGCTGTAAAGGGGGGAGCAAGTCCATGTTAACGTTAATTCTCTGTATTTTAATGCAAGCCCCTGTTGATTAGGTGTCCGGTTTTATATATATATATATATGTACACACACACACAATTTGGGAATACTGTGATGTATGAACACCGCTATAGAGGGACCCCTGCACGCACTCTGGTAGAGAACTGTCAGGCGATATTTTTGTCCATATAGTGTAACTTATGTGTATTTGGTGTTTTAAACCCAGCCCTGGTTAGATTCATTTTTAAAGCCATGTTATGCTGTATACAGATTACTCCTATTTACTGCCATACTTCTAAGCCTCCTCTGATCTGTGAATAGTGGATTGTACTCTTTGGTCTTTGGTGTATATTTTCATAAAGCCTCTTGCATCTGGATGTGTATTTCTCTGAGTGTTTTTTTATTGTTATAAGCATGCACCCTATTTAGAGGAATAGTTGACAGAAAAACTGAAAGTATATAGTAAATTAGCCAAGACATGGGTGCGGTCCTTTGATTTACACTTGAGTGGGGTTTCTAAATTAAGAGTCTATACCACTGAAAAATGTTTCAGGAGCTAAATTAACTCTAAAAGCAAACCTCAGACACCAGACATGCTATGTCTTGGCTGATTGACTACATCTGAGGTAAAGGGCATAGAACTACTCCTTTAAAAGCTTTGCTCCACAGTAAATTGTGTAACTGGCTGAACGTTTAGTGCCGTATGAGTCATGAAATAACTCATATTATTTAGTGCACTAAAAGTCAAGTAAGGAACCATTTGAGATTCAGTGGTTGATTGGGTTTTCTCCTGGCAGGTGGTGGTAGAGTGGAGTCGGGATCAGTATCATGTTCTTTTTGACTCCTACAGAGACAATGTGGCTGGGAAGTCCTTCCAGACGCGGTGAGTGTCTGATCTGAGCGCTCTGTTTCCTCCTCGTATTCAGCCTGCAAGTGGGCTGTTTGACACACTGTGGAAATCTTGAGGAAAGCTCTGTTAATGTTTAACACTTTAAGGAACTGCTTTTCTGTCTTCCCCTTACTGTCTGCACACTAGGACCATAGTAGGAAGTAGCTGACCAATTTAATCCTTTTGCCCATAGTTTGAGTGCAGTAGAGGAGCTGTTCTGTCTCAAACTGCTGTTTGTGTCATTAGTAATTCTCTTAACTATAAGTTACTTATCTGTAGTATTTATACACACCAATTGTTTATATATCTTAGTGTATTTTAAATTGAGATTTTTCAACGGATTTATATAGACTCTATATTTTTATTGGATCAAGAAAGTTTTCTGATTCTTAAAATCCCTTACACAGTACAGATGGAATGATGAGTGTGTTGATTTATGCTTCGGCTTGTCTTACAGGCTGTGCTTGCCCATGCCCATTGACGTGGTGTACACCTGGGTGAACGGGACCGATACTTATTTACTGAAGGACCTCCGGGCAGTGAGGCACCAGCTCGAGGAGGAGCAGAGGAAACTAAGGTACCACACTCACGCTAAGGGTAGACAATAAACGAACAAAGTTATTCTGATTTGGAATAGAGACTTTGGTGCCCAAGTGGTTAGGGAGTTGCCCCTGCAATCAGAAGGTTGTGGGATTAAATCCCAGGACTGCGAGTGGCACCACTGAGGTACCTCTGAGCAATTTACCATCCCCACACACTGCTCCCCGGGCACCCCCTGTGGCTGGCTGCCCACTGCTTCACTTGGTGAATGGGTTAAATAGAGAGAAAGAATTTCACATTGTTCACACTGTGTGCTGTTCTGTGCTGTCCTGTGCTGTGCTGTGGTGTGTTCACGTGTGACTATAAGGAGCCACTTCATTTCACTTTACTTTGAGCATTAAGTTATAAGCACCTTTGTTTTCTGGATTTCTGAAATGGAACTGAAACTGAATACCTTGCGTGTTCCGTATCATTTGCCATTTTGTAGTAATGATATTTTGTCAGGTATTGTACTCAAGGTTTTTGTACGATAGGCTGCAAGTTGTGGACAGAATATTAGTGTTGTGATTATTCTGCTGCATACTGCGATGCCTTTCGATATATTAAAGGTCTCATTTTGTCACTTTTCTGTAATTAAAGGCTTAAAGTGTGTAAATATTGTTACAGTTTCAAAATGTACATTCACTCCCCCATTCATTCAGCTCATATATGGAAACAAAAGCAAAACAAAGTTGCTCATTTTCAGGTCATAGTTTTTGTGACTGACACATGTCCATATATTTCCATATTCAGCCTACAGCAGTTTAGTCATGTTCATTTTTGCTAAAGGTCTGTCGCGAGTTTTAGTCTCTGGGTTGCTGCAACACAGGGCAGCCAATCAGAAAAAAGATCATTTACATGTCTCAGTCTTAAAGGCACAGAATCAGAAACAGCCTGTTTACAACCAGCGTACAAAGTTGGTCTGTTAAGGCAAATACAGCCGTGTGCAGAAGTTTGAACACCCTGGGCAATTCACTTGTTTTGTTGGTTTCCTTTGTGATAATAAGCAGGTTCCTTCTTCTAGGGGTAATGTTAAATATGCATTTTTCCCCAGCAATTTTAAGCGCACTATTTCTAAGTATCTGCTGAGTTTAACAGAAAAAACTAAATATGAAATGTTCCATACCTTCTGCACAGGCCACAGTAAGTGTTAAATTTAGTCAGTTAAATTCAGTAAATAAACAGTAATTGTGTATTAAAATGTGCAGAAGTATGTTCGCTGTAGAGGAGGTGACCTTATTTACATGCAGAACACCAACAAACCATCTAACTTGACCCAGGTTTCCCAAACCTTCTATTACAGTGACCACTGCTAGGTATGGTAGACACGTAGGAGATGAGGTCCATTAAGTGTGTGTTTAAATAATTTATTTTGTTTCACTTAGGGAGAAGCTGGGGAAGAATGCAAGTGACACAACGGAGGCACCTAAAGGAAGGTGGGAGAGCAAAGAGGCACTTTATCTGCACCCATGATTTCATCAGTCATGTTTTTTTGCAGAATGTGGTCCCTGAGTCAGTGGGCCTGTGGGCCAAGTGTGAACACTTCCTGTTTTAACTCGCTTCTTTCTCAACCATGTTTTTCTTAAATGTGTGGTTTGAAATGCAGCAGCAGAGAGGAGATGTGCAGTGGGTCAGACTTTGAAGCTGCTCTTTATCCTTGTTTTTTTGGACCTGTGTGTGTGAAGATGCTTGTATAAAACCATGTTGATTACAATCATAGTTAAAAAAAAATGAGCTGATGCAATGCAAGAGAGGGGTTAGAGCTTGTGTTGTGTGTTATCTAATAGCCTTATTTCAGCCTTTCCCTGTCTGATTAATCATGATTGTCTTAAGATTAAATGCCTTCGCAGTTGTATGATATTGATTTTTTTAATCTTCAGAGTTTGATCATCTTGCCTCACTTGTGCAGGTCAATTTCACACATTGTAAGTTTTCCCACATGTTCAAGCCTTGTAAGTGAGTTAATGAGGTCATGGCCATGTTTCGCCATTGTTAGTTTATTTCAGGCTTTTACTCTCCATTCTTGAGTCAGATTAGCTTGGCTGATCTAGGATTTAGTTTCCTTTTCATCTTTTTCTCAGTACAGTCGTTATCGGCTGAAAAAGTCCTCTTTTTTTCAAAAGTGCTTTTGGCTTGAGCCTCTTTTTGGTGTCTGTGTGCGCCTGTGTGTGTGTCTGTGCCTGTGTGTGTGCTCTGTTAGGCTTGAATGTCTGCTGTCCCACTGCATCATGGCTCCTGCCCTGGTGTTGGACCCGGCACTGTCCACTAACATCACACTGAAGGAGCTGCCCTCTCTCTCAGCAGCCCTGTCCTCTGCAAAGCAGCTCCTTCAGGTGGCCAAACCGCTACACCCCTCAACCAGCGTTTCTGTTCTTCTCTTCCACTCCCAGAGTGAAGGTGAGCTCACTTATTCAAGATAAGACTGGATAAGATAAACCTTTATTAGTCCCACAAATCGGAAATTTGCATTGTTACGGCAGAAAGTGGACAGCGCAAAGTTAAGAGCAGTAAAACAATAGATTAATAGCTTTACAACAAAACAAGCTAAAAGAAAAAGTACACTTTACAACTTATACAAAAATATTTACACAGTCTATCTTTTTATATCATTATCTAGAACCACTTATTGCCAAACCTTCAGTTGTTGAGTTATGAAATGTGTGAGATACGACATAGAGCTGCACAATAAAAATATTATTAAGAATTTTATTAGAATATTAGCATTGTGATTTTTCTGCTACATACTGAGATTGCAAAGCCTTTCAGTGTATTGAAGGCCTCATGGCTTCACTTTTCTGTAATTAAAAAGGCTTGAAGTGTGTAACTGAGTTTCAAAATGTTCAAAAGGTTTCATACACTGAACGTGTTGTGATTTTGTACTCTTGCACTTAAGTTACAAAAGCAAAAATGAACAGATTTGGCTTTATAAGATAGTATTTGAGCTGTGGTGCGTTTGTGAAGAAGAGTGTGACCACAGGCCTGCATCCAATTCCCAAATTGTTGTTGACCAAACAAGGAATGCTTTACAAACTGCCTGGATCAAACGCACATTCAAGTGAATCAGGCAAATTCTGAAAAAGCTGGACTTACTCTGCAACAGTTTCGTGTTTCCAGCTGTAGCGAGAAAGCTACTACTTTTTATTGCAGAATTACAATGTTCATGGCTGCTTTGCTTTATCTGGCAGAAAATCTTCACACCTACAGTCAAAATCACCAAATCGTGATAACACACACCCTCTCAAGTTCTATTGCTTAATTAGATGTTGACATTTGTCATCAGTCAAAATGCCCTAAATACCATAGAGGCAGTCAATGTTTAGACGATGAATTAAAAAGGTTAATGAATGTTGATTCAAATGTCAGGCAACAATAAATCCGCGTGATGACACACATGCACTTGCAGAGGTGCACACTTGCACATGCACACACAGTCTGATGTCTTTGTCTCTCAAGTGAGACTTGCTTGAAATAAGACAGGAACTGAGGTGATAGAGAGAATGAGTGTGAGCTTCTACAGCTAAATCCAGCTCTCAAAAATAGCTTTCCTGTTATGTGTAAAAAGTTTCCCATGTCTATTTGCTTACATTTTTACCAGCATAACCAGTTGACTGGCACAGTGTGTTTTGTCCTAGTTCAGCTGGGTGTCCTGTTGGTCAGCCGCCTTCATGAGCCAGAATTGAGTTAATGACCATTAAAGATCAGCTTGGACTGTATGAAGCCTGCTGCCGCCAAAAGACAGTCACCAAACAAGAGATTTTTTTCAGCATATGCAAAAAGATTTAGATAGAACTTGGGAAGAATGTAACTGGAACTCCATGCCTTTCTGTGTCTTTTGTTTCATCAGCGGATCAAGCACATTCAGACGCACCGAAGGACCTTCCGAAACACTCGGTCTCCAGAGCTTATCTGGTGAGAAGTGCCCATTTCTTTTGCTCAGAAATGTGATAACTATGCCTTTTGATGCTCAGTAATCAGTTTTCCATTTATTCACCTAGAGCTTGTTGTGGAAAATTAAAAAAAAACTCTTTCTCTTTTGAGCCAGAGAAAACATTTAGATTCAGTTTACTTTACTTCAATGTATTATGTGTGTGTACACTTCTGCTGTTAACATCCTGAAACTTTACCTGTTGTTTTCCTCTGTGAACATGTTATCACCCCGTAGACGACTGATAAAGAGGCCCCCAGCCTGGTACGAATTCATACTCTGGCATACCTGAGTGGTTTTCCGGCCTCTTTTAAAGAAACAGAGCAACTGAGGGTCAAGCTGCCGTCTGTACTGACCAGCAAAATCCAACAGGTGAGAGTTGATGAATTGACAGATAGCAGAAAAGACCACAAGGTGTCACTTCAGAGCCACCATAAACTACTATGATTTTTTTTTCTTCCTGTTCAAAGACAGCTGTTCTTTTATAGTTTGATTTGTATAGCTTTCATATTTCCATAGTCATTGTCTCTCTTTTAATTTTATAAGGTGAACTGTTCTGTTCATGTTACCGTAATCATTTATATTTTTATTATAGACAAGTTTGCAGTCAAGGCCGCTGGTTATGCTGTCCTTTCATGTCGTATAATTTAGTATTTGATGTTTGATCTGTAAATTAGGGAAAGTGACACATATTTCAGGGTGATTTTCCTCGGGTCAAGAGTATTGACTTGTGTTGTTTTGGCTACTGGAGTGTAACTCAAGCTGGGGGGAGTGAGGGGTAATATTAACTGTTTACAGTGGAGCAGTGCCAGTCTGCACATAAAAAGAAGGCTTAGCTGTCATTCCATCTCCCCCTGGCTTTTTTTTTAACACTTCTGAGTACAACTTTACAAAAAAGACTATAGAATGACAGAAGCGGGTTGCTATGAATGAGTTTGTGAATGGTTTCGTATATGTTTATTAGTGGGTATTAATTAGGTCATAAACAGCTTAAAGTGATAATACACAGATATAACACATACATTAACAAAGGACAAGAGTGAGCTGTTATGAAAACGAATATGAATGTAATGAAGCTGACTGCTGGAAGAGATAAAACAAAGTCAGTAACCATCAAGCTCTGTGCTTTATAGATAAATGGGGACTTTATTTGGCAAGCAATAGACCACTAGCACTTTTTTGTTTTTGTGTTAATAAACCCTATATTATGTTAGTATTTAAAGTTAGTATTCAATTTTTCGCACAGTTTCACACTGACCTTCTGTTCTTTATCAGGCTTTCTTCTTTTTCAGACTTAATTCTTTATTTTCATTGGATCTTTTGCCTTGTTCAGTCTCGCTCTGTATTCTTCTATTTTCATGTGTTCCACAAGATGGCGCACTGTTGCCGGCTGTGTGTGTGTGTGTGTGTGTGTGTGTGTGTGTGTGTGTTTTGTTGGGGCTAATGAGGACAGTGTTTGGGTGTGGGGGGAGGGAGTCACCAGTGGCATCTTGCAGTTTTGACTCCACTTTCAGTATTATTGTTGGCAATGCCATAACTTTTCCCTGAAAATGAGAGAGAGAGAAAGAGAGAGAGCGAGAAAGAAAGAGAGCAAGTGAGAGAGAGAGAGAGAAAGTGGAGTAGATTGAAGTGTTGAGAGGTGCGGAGTATTTTTAGTGCGTGTTAGACTGACTGCAATGTTGATGAAAGCTCTCCGTCTCTCTTTCGTGTGTGTGTGTGTGTGTGTTTGTAACAGAGAGAACAAGAGATAGTGACTAGAGAGAGGAGGCAAGAAAGAGAGAAGAGAGCAACAGGGGAAAAAGACTGACAGAGAGAGGGAGTGAAGTAGAGGTGGGGGAAAAAGAGAAAGTGAATGAATGAGAAAATAAAAGAGAGATAATGACAGGAAAGAGAGAGAGTGGTAGAAATGGAGGGGGGCGACCTTTAGGCAGAACTTTTTTAGACAGCTGTCACTTTTCCTCTAACTAAGAGGCTGCAAGAGACTGGAGATGCAGCTCAGTATGCAGACTGAACAGTGCAGGACAGTGATGCATCAGTGCTCAAACATGTACATTTACATTTTCGGCATTTGGCAGACGCCCTAATCCAGAGTGACTTACAGTCATTAGTTACAGGGACAGTTCCCCTGGAGCAACTGAGAGTTAAGTGTCTTGCTCAAGGACACAGTGGTAGAAAATGGAGGTTTGAACCTGAACCTGGTCATCAGGTTTACAGGCAAGTGTTTAACCCACATGTAAGTTTGAACACAGTCATGCACACAGATACACAAACACACACACACACACATCTTTACATTTTCCTCAGCCTTGTTGACTCATTCAGTGGCATTACTGTGTCCTATACCAGTCTTCGTGAGTAAAATACGTGCCTGACGACCATACAAATGTTCTTGGAAACGAAGCTTCTGAGTAAAAGCTATTGATAGACTACTAGCCTTCTGGGCTTTATTCTGTCCATGTGGGGATTAAAAGAGGCATGTATGGAAGAATGTCAGCCGCGGGGGTGCTCCTGCATGTGTATGTGTGTCTAAACAACATTATAAGAGGTGATAAAAAGTGTTTAAGAGGGAGAACTTGATCCTGTGAACACACTCATCATTGGAGGACCTTGACTTGGCGCGGCAGTTACTGGAGTGTGCTAATCTGTCTGAACTATTCCAGGAGAGGAGAGAGGGGTGAAAAGGGGAGTAACCGCAAAACTGTGTTGCTGTTTATGGAGGCAGGAGGTGAACAGATCATGGATAGATTGGTTTTGAACTGTAAGATGTATGTGTGTGTGATTGATGAAGTCATTTCGGAGGAGACCTAGACGGTAGGGCTGTGCGTGGAACAAACACACACATACATACACACACACACACACACACACACACACACACACACACACACACACACACACACACACACACACACACACACAAACATACATTCACTCATACAGAAGCTGTGAAATGGATGAGATTTGCCAAAGACACTAGCTGGGTTCTGCGAAAGCAGCACCATGGCCACTGATTGGACAAAGAATTTGCAGATCCAATGTATTTACATGCCCTCATTGATCTTGATGCTGAAATCATTAACCATGACTTCATAGTCATTCCTGTTGAACTTCTCTCATCAGATGTGTTGTGCATCGGTCAAAACAAACAAACTGCATGTGGACCTGTACAAACCATAATAGATAGCACTGCTGCCCTCAGCGGTTCAGTTTCCCATGTGGGCAGCACATCGTGCTATAATAAAGTTTCCTTTGGCAAAACTCCTAACACTACATTCATGTAACATTAATTTACATCTGTAACATGATTGTTCATGAACAAAACGAAAAACACGAGAACACTTGAGACGCTCCACGGGGGAAATTCTGAACTGCAGCTGGGTCAAAGGGCAGCAGCCAATCAGCAGCAAGGATAAATAAATGACGTTCTCGGATTGGCTACTTTCAAACCTCCCGCCTCTGAGTACAGAGGTATTTCACCATCACAAGACGTGCTTTCTTTGTGTTGTCTGGACAGTTACAAAACATTTATAGTTATATTTTATTTGGAAATGTAGCTGAATTTTCGTTAATATTTATGTTACAAAAATCATTTAGCACTAAAATGCATAAAAAAAATATATATATTGACATGAAAAAAGCTGTAATGTCTGGGCCTCATCCGTCATGCCCCCTCGCCCTCGTGCTGAGTTGTTTATGTTTGGGTGCGGTGATTAGCAACCAAGCAGGAGGACGAGGTGGTGTGGTGGACGAGGCCCGGACGTCACAAAAGGGAAAAAAATTGCGGAGGATATCTGCGATCTGCATTAAAGTGAGGGTTTACTGTATTTGACTTGGCTTGTTTTATTCTTAGCAACTGTGCCATCTCTTTTTGGTTATAGAAGTGAGGAAAGGTATCTCAGCAGCTGGGCAGACAGGCTCTGTTTGGGCACTGACGTGTCCACTCCAGCTTCTCATTCATGCAGCTGTGTCCCCTGCCTTGTGGCTTTGAGAATTTATGGGTCTGTTTTACGACTCATTGTCTTCTGTTTAGATGTGGCCCTGTGCTTAACCACTCCTCTCTCTCTCTCTCTCTCTCTCTCTCTCACACACACTCTCACTCTCTTACTTTCACGCTCTCTCTCTTTCTCTCTCACACTCTCTCTCTTACGCTCTCACACACTCTCTTTCGCTCTCTCACTCTCTCTTTCTCTTTCTCACACTCTCTCACTCTCACTCTTGCTCTCTCTTACTCCCACTCTCTCTCCCTTTCTCTCTCTCTCTCTCTCACTCTCACACTCTCTCACTCTTACTCTCACTCTTAGTCATACTTTCATTCTCTCCCTCTCACTCTCTCACACTCTCTCACACTCTCTCACACTCTCTCACTCTCTCACTATCACTCACTCACTCACTCTCTCTCTCTCTCGCTCACTCACTCTCTCTCACTCTCACTGTTTCTGTCATATTCTTAGAGTATGTGCATTAAAGTATAGTATTTCTTATTGTATTAAGCTGTACTACTTTAAGTTATACTGATTTATAGCTTTAGAAGAGACTGAAGAATACTCAAGATTACTTGGTATCATTTGTTGCTAAAACGGAAAGAGTTTGTGGTACATAATAGAAGCATTTGGTTTTGTTTATATGTACATTTTAATAGTAACTGCATTGCACCATGTGTGTCTTCACTGTTATGCACTGTTATCGTTTTTCCCTTTTTATAACATATAATACCGATTTCTTATAGCCAGCACCTCCCTATAAGCTAATGGGTGAGTCATGTAAGACATATCGTTATTGTGATAAATTGTCACATTATTCATGTTTCATTGCAAAGAAAGTAGAATTAGTTTTGTTTAACTGAATTTAGCTCAGTGCAGTGTGTGGTAACAAAATTAAAGTCATTTGTTAGTCCAAGTGTTAATTCCCCAAGGGTTCTGCAGCTGTCCCCATCTCCATAAAGATGCTAGTCAGTTAGCAGATGTAAGCGTTATCAGTTAGCGTCCTCCTCCAAGCACATTAAGCTGTCCAGAGACGTTGAGTTAGCGAAAGTGCGTAAAGATGCTGTGGTCAGCTTCATGTTCCCAGTGTTGGTGGTGGTGTGTGATGGGGAGCTCTAGCTAGTAGTGAAAACTGCACAGAAAATTCATGAGTAAGTCAAAATTGTCATTCGCCCTTTTTTGAAGTATTTACATTTTGCACGGTTGGTCCTTTTTTGTCTCAAGCCTCCCACAGTACCCCCACCCCTCCATTTTTTGTTTAATTAAAGTCTGTTAATCTGTGTTAATAATTCAGGGGCAGCATAGGAGCTCTTGTTAATCTCTGCTCTATCTTTCATCCTTCAGCTGCAGCTCTACTCTGAGGCCAGCATTGCTCTCCTGCACTTGAATTCAGCGCAGGACTTTACCGACCTCCTCCAACAAGCCAAAAAGAACCTGACTCTGGACGGCAAGGAGCTCACAGTCAGCCCTGCATATCTGTTCTGGGACATCAGTGCTGTCTCACAGGTAACCGGTCCTGTACTCCGCTTATAATGTATGAGTGGATACCCATTAAAAGAGTTTTGGAACTAAACAAATGACAGAATAAAGGGATACACCACTCTTGGAGATTTTTAAATTGTACTGCAACTAGTCTGTAATTTTCCAGTCGAAGCAGGATGAGGATGTGTCTGCCAGCCGCTTTGAGGACAATGAAGAGCTACGCTATTCACTACGGTCAGTGGAGAAACACGCCCCCTGGGTGCGACATATCTTCATTGTCACCAATGGGCAAATCCCTTCTTGGCTAAACCTGGACAATCCCCGTGTTACTGTGGTTACTCATCAGGTGAGCGCCCTGTCAATGTTATTATTCAACTCCTTAACCTCTTAAAATCTTGCTTAACTATTCAGTTACTAATATGAAAAATTATGTAGTAACTATAAAATTACTAGTAACTAATAGCAATGAAAGTGCTCCATCTGAAAGTGCTCCATCGGTAATGTTCAGGCTTTAAGGCATTGCTACTTGCAGGCCTTAAGCTATGAGTCACCAAGTGGCACATATTCATGCATGCTATTAAAGTCTTATTAAACTGGACGTGAAGTGATGATAATGTGTAACATCTCCATCTCCGTCACAAAACCATTTCACTTTGGCTGCATTTTAGACATCAGTGCATTGTAATGTCCCCTTGTGTCAATCTCACATATGTGTATGTGTTTCCTTCCAGGATATCTTCCAGAATCAGTCCCACCTGCCCACATTCAGCTCTCCAGCCATTGAAACACACATTCATCGCATTCCAGGCCTCTCACAGAAGTTCGTCTACCTCAATGATGATGTCATGTTTGGCAAGGACGTGTGGCCTGATGACTTCTACAGCCACTCTAAGGGCCAGAAGGTCAGAGGGGACATGCTTTACTCTGTTCTCTTTATAAGGTCCTCTTTTTGTGTTCTAAGGAACTGTTTATATATCCAGTTTGTCACCTTGTCCCCATAGGTGTACCTGACCTGGCCTGTTCCTAACTGTGCTGAGGGTTGCCCGGGCTCGTGGATCAAAGATGGCTACTGTGACAAGGCCTGCAACAACTCTGCCTGTGACTGGGATGGTGGAGACTGCTTGGGTGAGGAAGATTCTCCTCTCAGATTTTATAATGCGTCTGGCCTTCCTGTACCTATTGCTGAAAGAGTTCAAGTTAACTTTGAATGCCTGGTGACCATGGAGGTTTGGTTAAGAACTCTGTTTTGCTTACACAGGGAAGATCACTTATAGATCACTCTGAGCCTCTTCTATGTATGATTCTGCAGGTACGGCTGGAGGCAGTCGTTTTGGAGGAGGTGGAGCTGCAGGTTCGGTGGTCGGAGGTGGGCAGCCCTGGCAGTTTGCAGGTGGTCTAGGAGGCCTGGGGGGTATGTCCTTCTGCAACCAGGGCTGTGCGAACTCCTGGTTGGCCGACAAGTTCTGTGACCAGGCGTGTAACGTGCTGGCCTGCGGTTTTGATGTGGGAGACTGTGGACAAGGTGAGAGGAAAAGGGCGAGGAAACATTCAGCAAACAAATTTCAACATTAAGACTGCTGCCGCTACTACTACTGTTTCATAAACTGTGCAGCATCGTCCTCCACGGCTGGGGGTATGGGTGATCTCTCTGGGAGGGTAGGACTCCCTTTCCCTACAGGGGGTCTCTTAATTGACATAAGATGTGTAGAGCTGTCCAGTTATGCAGTGTGAAAAGATGCCGTGGTGCATCACTTGACCAGGAGGTGCTTCACATGTGTTTCATCCTGTTAAACTGTTCAATTAGGTGTTAAACTGCTTCTTTACATCAGTAATATAAAAGAATTATTCACTAGCAGAAATTATGAGCAAAACACATTCTAAAAATTTGCAGTGGTTTTCATTCATTTAATTATTTACTATTTTTTTGCTTTTTCTGTGTGTGTATTTTCATCAGATAACTTCGGACAGCTGTACCGTGTCGTCTTACAGAGGAACAAGACGCAGTACACACTCCCTCAGGGAGAGCTGAGGCCCTACTTCAGCTTCTCCAGTTTTGCAAACCGTGTGTCGGAGGCCCAGGTCACTGAGAACTCGGTGGTTCGTCACACGTCTGTTGCTAACAAATGGAAGACTGTCCACCTGCTGCTGCTTCCTGGCTACAACGCTACCCAGATTCACTACAACTTCACCTTTCAGGGTACCGGTGACCAGGAGTTCACCATGAGCTTCACAGTAGCTGTGGACACCCGCGAGCTCCCCAAGCCTAACGTGTCGGACTCGGTACAAGAGAAGGAGAACAAGGAGCTGAAGCCCACTGTGGCCACCCCGGAACCGGAGGTTGTGTTTGCAGACATCCCTGTTGAGCAGCAAGCACCCAAAGTGAGAAAAAAGCCCCCTGGAGAGGTTGTGGTGGTAGTCCCTGCATTAAACACATCTCTTTTGCCTGAGGAAGTCAAGCATGAGCTACAGAGGTTGGATGAGAAGCTACTGCTTGGGGACATCACTATGAAAGGCTACAATTTGACTAAAGCTAAATTGCTGAGGCCGTTTCAGGACAGGACAAATGCTGGTTATGGCAAAGCAGAAGAAGGGGGCGCAGCAGTGGAAAAAGATAGTGATGCATCCAAGTTCGGGGGCAAACAGAACCAGAAGAAAGATTCTCTCATCCCGGTGAAGATTGACCAGGCTCTTCCTGACCAGGCAGGATTCATTGGCTCGGAGAAGCCTCCTGCATCCAAACTGCTGAACACGCTGGTGGGGAGCATGTCTAAGGGTATAGATTCGGAAGCCCAGATGAAAGGCCATGTGCAGAAGCTTAATGCTGCAGATGAGGAGGTTAAGGTGGCTGTGGGCCGTAAGCTTCAGCACTACATAGGCCCTGAATGGAGCTTCCTGCCATGGGAAAAGAGCCGATATTTCCAGGATCTCCAGGAGGTGAGTGAACTGAAGGTTGAACAGCATATCGTTTGTTAACTGTTATTGCGATGCTGGTCTGTGCAATGCTGATTTAACAGAAGAGCCTTCTAATTCACAGTGCTTCACAGTGATTTGTGCACTGTGAGCATCTTGACATAGCAGATACATTTCTGCTGGTGTTTTGGTGAATCACAGTGATCATGTGATAAAACACAAATTGATCATAAAAATACAGAATACAGACCAATCCAAGACTGGTTTGTTTTTAAATATAAGAGACACCACTGTCGCAATATGAGACTGTACAATCACAATATGGTATTTTATTTATTATCTTGCAGTCGTAGTTGAACCCAGTAAGAAATCACCTGATGGGTAATAAGATCTGTAAGATTATAATCACTGGTCAGGTGAACAAATCAGTAGCAGCTTGGAGTCATTAAATAAAGTGACTCTGAACTAATGGATTAGTTCCTTGGATTAAAGTCTTGGATCACTTCTCTTTGGAACATATAAAGATAGATGACTAATGTAGTACATGCAGCACCCTGTCAGTATGAACTCGCACCCAGTACAAACCGAATCCAGTTTAATCTTCTGCAAGTGACCATGAGGGCCCTTTAACTAAGGAAATATTACTGTACACTTGCTGCTTCTGGGACAAAGAACCCATTTTGGAACCAGCTTTGTCTACCTATGTCCTGTCCTAAACTATTATAACAAAAAAGTAGTTTAAAATGACATCTGTCAATCAAAACCTGCCCTTCTCAGGAAAGCGAACGGCTGGAGAGAGAGCTGGTGTACAAAGCAGACGGCACGGCCACTGGCCGGAGACTGCAGGACACCTTTGCGGATTCACTCCGCTACGTCAACAAGCTCCTCAACGGTCAGTTCGGCTTCACGTCCCGCAAAGTGCCTGCTCACATGCCACACATGATCGACAGGCTCATCATGCAGGAGCTACAGGACACGTAAGGATCACAAGACACATTCAGACTTACAGCTGGGTCATCTAAACTTTTACTGCATACTTTCTGGGTTAAGGTTAAAGTCAACAGATTGAAAAACCCTTAAACAGTTACTGCCATGTGCCTTAGTGGTAGTTAATAATGATTAAATTATATTTATTCCAAGTTGTATTCCAAGCCATTGGTCTATCTCTATCATTGCAGCACTTGAAATTAAATACTGTCATCATACTTGGAAATTAAGATTTCTCTTCTGTTTGACATTTGAGTGAATGCCTCTATCTGTGGCATTTTCCTCTCCCTTTCTTCTTCTGTGTCAGTTTCCCTGAGGAATTTGATAAGACATCCTCCCATCGCGTGCGGCATTCGGAGGACATGCAGTTTGCCTTTTCTTATTTCTACTTCCTGATGAGCGCTCTGCAGCAGCTCAACGTCTCGCAGGTCTTTGACGAGATCGATACCGACCACTCGGGAGTTCTGTCAGACAGGGAGATCCGCACACTCGCCACACGCATCCACGAGCTCCCCCTCAGTCTTCAGGTACTTACTAGAGCCCCCCCTGCTGGAGAGGAGGAATGATGATGCAGGCCTGACTTTTTATGATCCGCTTCATCAAAGAATTAGTCAAATCTAAATGACAGTTTTCCACTCAACCCAAGGGTTGTCGATGAGCCATGATTGGAGTCAAAATTTTACTTCTTTGATTAAGTTTCATTTCTTTAGTTAGCTTCTTTAGTTAGCACTGGAGCTAATGTTGCTGCCAAAATAAGGAGTTAAGATTCAGGCAAATCCTTTCTATAAATACATACTCAAGACTCCTCTCCACACGGTCAAACCTCATCCAGCTCTTCGTTAGGGTGTCACTCACAGCATGACTTACTGTGTAAACTGAGCAAAACATCACGCTACTGGCAGCTGTTTTAGACAACAGGGTCTACCTTCACAAAAGGCTTCAGGAGTAGAATCAGTTTTTGTGACAATGACAGTCATAAATACAGAGGAATCTAATCTGACATCAGTCCTTCTTACAACTTTTTGTGAACACCTGTAGCCATAGTAAGTCACACCGCATCCTAAACCACATATTTCTGTGCCACTTTTGTGTAGAACAAGATGAGGTTTGAATGGCTTGAAAGATAGTTTGCTAATGTATTTTAGCTTGAACTATTTGAATGACTGTTATCTTCTAGTGTACAGAAATGGAATCCACACATGTTTTGGCTGATCGACAGTATCTTGGGAAAGTGAAAAATTGTGTAAATAAGGTTTTTCTCAAATTCTTTAATATATTGTCTTTTAAATGGAATAAATCAAGCACCATGAAAAGCACAAAGAGGGAGTATTAGTCCTATAGTGTTATAGGCTGTCAGGGAGCCAGGAAGTGAGTCAGTATATGTGTTTGAGTAGAAAAGAATGGATTCAGAAAAGAATGTTTTGGACGGTAATTGTTAGTTGTTAAATGTCCGTGTTTGTGTGCAGGACCTGACGGGTCTGGAGCAGATGCTGATAAACTGCTCGAAGGCTCTCCCCACCAACCAGACTCAGCTCCACATGGTGAACCCCACCCAGGAGACCTACTATGACCCCAGCATGGTGAGAGAGCCAATCAGATCATTCCTCTGTCTAGCTGAACTACAGTAGCCTTTACACTGTGTGCTAGTTAGTGGAGTGTGGAATTTGGATGCACAAATGAATCATTCTCATAATACATCACAAATATCTGCAATATACAAGCAAACCCATTGTTGTGTGCTGTAAATTGGACAAAATCGTAAATAAATAAAAGGAAATGTGATATCTTGTCCATTTTGTGGGGACAGATACATCTTATTTCATGTGTTTGTGTGCGATGATGTTAGTGAGTGCCCTATGCTTAGACTGCTCTGCCTCCACACTGTGCACTATATCAAGGCTAATACATAATGCTGCACTTTTTATTTCTTGCCTGCAGCCTCCGGTTACCAAAGGTCTGGTAATTCACTGCAAGCCAATAGCAGAGAAAATCCAGAAAGCCTTCAAAGATCAGAACAAATACAAGTAGGTCTAATACAACATAGTATGTTACATGGTTGGACTACTGATTAAGAATTAAATGATGCTTAATTGTTCTCTTGATTAGGTTTGAGATCATGGGAGAGGAGGAGATTGCTTTTAAAATGGTACGAACCAATGTGTCGCATGTGGTAGGGCAACTGGATGACATAAGGAAAAACCCAAGGTGTGTATTCAGTGTGTCTGTGGCTCTGTATAACCTGGCATATGAAAGTATGTGAACAAGAGCGTTTGTCATTCTTTAATACAACTGCTTGCAGCATTTATCATTGCTCTTTTCCCTTTAGGAAGTTCATCTGTTTGAATGACAACATTGACCACAGCCATAAGGATGCCAGCACAGTGAAAGCCGTCCTGAGGGACTTCTATGAGTCCATGTTTCCGTTGGCCTCCCAATTTGAGCTGCCCCGAGAATACCGCAACCGCTTTCTTCACATGGGAGAGCTGCAGGAGTGGTGAGAACATCAACATTAGCATAACACGTTCCAGGCAAGGCCCAGAGAAGGAGCACGACATGGAAAGAGTAATGAGAATGAGAATGCAGTGTGGTTATTTCATCATGAGCCAATGGGGAACAGTCACTGACAGCCCTGGTCAGCAGTGATGATTTCCAGTGAGCCAAAATACTGTTAAGAATAGACTCTAACTTGATTAGGCAAATTCTAAATAAACAAAATGTGCCAGAAATTCATTATTATTGAATTAAATGTATAATTCAGTTTTCATATTTAAATAGCACAGTGAGATGAAATAATAAAGAAATAAACACAAATGTCAGGTCATGATTTGACTTCAAATTTTTAGTTTTCATGTGAGTGGAAGCTAGTGATGCTGAATAGGCATATTTATTACTCTAAATGAGCAGTTGAATCTGTGTTCAATCTTGTGAAGTAAAAGTGCACTCTATACTTCTGTATAGAAGTACTATACTGCTGCTTATTTTTGAACACTACTGCTGTCCCAAATTTCATAGCATAATTATTGCATGACCCATTGTGTTAAACAGCTAGTTCCCTTTTGATTTTGATGATTTTTCATGTATTACTTTAAAATGCTTGTTGTCAAACAGCAAATAATGTTCATATTGGCTGTAAGTAAACAGCAGTGGAAATGTGTGTTGTGTGTTTCATGTGTTCCAGTTGTCCGTCAGGCAGTTTGGTTGTAAAGAAATTGGAATCGTCCATAAAAATTCATGATCAGTACACCTATACTCCTGTACTCTATATATAACAGGCTGTATATATAATCTATTGTATATGCTCAGTCACACCTGCGTGTAACTTTGTTTCCCCGTCTTTATGAACCAGTGTGGATTGTTTTTCCTGTCATCACAGCAGGATGATTGCCCAATAGCTGTCAACACTAGAGGCGAATTCTGGGAATAAGAAGGTGGTTGAGCTGTGTTTATGTATTGGCATGTTTACTTGTATTTTTATTCTAGTGAGGGCTGAATGCCCTCGCTGACATTATGAAAAACGAAGAAAAACCATCAACAGCAATTCAGGTTTCTGTGTCAATGATTATGTTTAGGGTTAGAGATAGAATCCATCACACTGGTATGTAATGATCAGATTAGTGTGATTAATAATGAATTGTTAGAGGTGGACGTTCGGTCAGGTTTAGAGTTTGGTTTAAGCTTAGAAGTAGATCTAGAAACACTGTTCTAGTGTTTATGCAATGTTTGGTCCTTACTGGTATAGCAATACTATTATGTGCGCATGGATGTTTGTGTGTGTGTGTTTGTGTCTCTGTGGAGACCAGCTGGTTAAGACCTGGAGCTTTTGAACTGTGTCCCACGTTTTGGGGGAGCTGAAATAGGCATGAGTCCTGCGGTGCAGCCAGGCAGATCACATGGCTCTGAAGCGGCTTCGCCATAACAGAGAGCCGCCTGACCCGCCAGTTATGAATGGCGATGTGCAGCAGTCATAGTTTCCAGCTTGTACATCTCCATGCATGCACACACACCTACAAAGTGTTGACAGGAGGGTGACAAGCAGGTGGCTGCGTTCCGGCGTACCGGTGATGTCAGCTGGTCGCTGTCTCACCTCCAGCAGGCTGCTGCATGACCTCATGCTCACACCAAAGGGAAGGCCGCTGCCAGTTACTGCGCTTAAGTCACTGAGTTGAAGAAGAGCAGTGGAACTGTGCTAAAACACACATCTGGTATCTTAAAGGAATAGTTCAGGGCAAAAATTAAATTGAGGTTGAATTTTTCTAAATGGAGTTGATAAGATAAGTCAAGACATCTGGTGTCTAAGGTTTGCTTCTTTACTTTTGCTCTGGAGTAATGAGGCAAATGCCCATTACTTGTTAGCTACATTACTTGTTAGCCATTAGCTTATTTAGTATTGTACCTGAGCTGCTAGTCTTACATCGCTAGCGACTAATAGTAGTTTTTTAAGTTGTTTAGTTACCACAAATAGACTTATGTATGCTAACATCAAAGGACATATTGATATCCAAAGAAAGGGACAATTAACAAAAGCTCGTTGCATAGCTAAATTAGCATCTAGTATTAGACCAAATAGATCAACATTAGACACTGAACGTGTTTTGACAAAGCAAAAATGTGTTACTCCACAGCTTCTAACAGTAGTTTAAAACCTAGTTTGTATGTTTACCTGTTTTCCAGGCGAATATACAGGGATAAACTGAAGTTCTGGACACACTGTGTACTGGTGACGCTAGTCGTTTTCACTGTCATCTCCTTCTTTGCGGAACAGGTGAGTGTCACTTGTACAAATGTTTTCCTGTGTGCTCGTTATGGCTTCAAAATATAATTTATATATATATATATTTATATATATAATATAATTAGAGCTGTACAATATGGATCAAATATAAGTATTGTGATTATTCTGCTACATATTGTGATTGCAATGCCATTCAGTATATTAAAGGGCCCATATCATCACTTTTGCAAAAAGCAAAAAAATTGTTTTTGATGTCACAAAAGCAACACATTAACATATTCATATTATGCTTTGAACAGTTAAGCCATGACCCCGTGCTGACATTGGAATGAGCTGCAATACAGGGCAGCCAATCGGACAAAAGTCTTAAGGCTTAAATTCTAAGGGATAAACAGACATTGGAAAATGATGTAAGAATTAATTAGGATGAATTATGCTATTTTGGCACAGACCCACAGAAATGTCATGGAGAACTGAAAAAGGATGCAGTATGAGTCCTTTTAAAACACCTTGGTCAATCAGTGTCTTTAATGGTTAAAAACTGACCAAAGTCTTTTTATTTTTTAAATTTATATTTAAAATGTAGAATTGTATGATTACATGAACACAAAAAACACTCACTTAGCTGTAATTATTCACACTCACAGTCAGAATCACTGATTGGTTAGAAATTACAGAATTCTGCAGTTTCAGTATTTCAGAGACCAAAGATATTTTGTGCGTATGTGTGCCGGTAGTACTACATTTGATGAAGTTGTTAAAGTGTTGTCGTTTTATGGTTATGTAACTCTTTGGGAAGTTTTATTATGATGACGTTGAGTGGAAATGACTGATTGACATGTGCCAGGCACATTCTCAGGGCATGTGGGGAATGGCTGCATTGTGATTCGATCTTTGGCGGAGGGATCGTGTCCCCCCTTGTCAATCCTTGGAAAGGTTAATTAGTCCTCTGACCTTTTAGTGGACTATACATCTTACCCTGTCTGCTGTGGCAGGACGGGAATTGGAACGCTCACTCTTATTACAGAGCTGGAGATGATGCATTATCGCAAAGTCCTTCAAGGAGGTTCTTTCTCTCTCCTGCTCTATGATACATATGCACATACCACAGGCCGACAGATGTGTTCCTTAATGAGTCGACTCATTAGCACCTTCATTTAATAATAATAATAAATAATAAATAAATAATAATAAACCATAAATACTGCCCAGAGAAATAGCCAGTTTTTCTTCACTCTTTGTAGTCTTTAGTGTATTGTATTATAACTCTGCTGTTATACTGTATGCCACATTGTAGTGTGTTGATTTATTTTTAATTACTGTACAATTGTATTAAAGGATATACATATATATTATATTTATATCATAATTTTTTGTACAATACTGCATTGTTATAGTCTCCCTGTTGTGTCCCCCATAGTATTTTGTTGTTGTAGGTAAGGTATCTATATATTCAGAGATGTTTATAGGATTAGTTCTCTCCTTTTACCCTCATTGTCTGAGTGTGCTGCTGTTGTGTTGTGTTGTATGTTGCACCTATGGCTCGGATGACAAAAAAGCTCTACTTACTTACTTACTTACCACTATATATATATATATAAAATCGCGACGTCCAGGTCCACAAATCCGTGTCACGGTGTGAGAAGGCAGAATCGCGACACACCCCTTCCAACTCAGAGTTATCCTTCCATTCTTTCCCTGCTAGGGGTCGGCCCGTGGGCGGTACACCTCCTAATAAAACCTTTTAAACACCGTGATTGGTGTATTTTCACATCAATTTCAGGCAATAACCAATAGTAGAGGTTGTTACGATTCAAACGATTCCTCCCCCCTTGGTCTTACAAATGAGCCAAGACTGATCTCAGGTCTGCCTAGCGCTTGCAGCACCTTATGTGCAAATTTTTTAGGCTCAAACAAAGGACAAAACACACACAAGACCAAATTCAGGATATTTCAGGATATTTGAGGACATTTGATGGGGATAATTGTCCAGCAAATAAAAATTTCAAGGGGAAATAGGAGCGACTGTCCAAAGAGACGGGGGGACATGCATGTCCAAGCTGAATTTCTTCAACTGTAAGTAAAAGGAAGTTATGACACTTCGCTTTATAAGTGTCTATAAGCTAGCTGGTTGTGATAAAACTGCTGGGGGTTTGTTTGTAAGAGTTTTGTTGTGTTTTTGTGCAATTTTGGCCAGCTGGACAGTGGTGAACCGGTATCTGAAGAATCGGTTCTGTGGCAGCCTGGGGCAATACCTTGGGGTCTTCTGTACAGATTGAATGCAAAAGAAGCGGTGTCGAAGCGTTTATCGATTCATAATTCTGTGGTAAACAAAATGGCGTCTCGAATCGTACTGCTTGCACTAAGCACAACCCCCACCAAAGAATTGCGGGTTTGTTGTGTCATTACAGCCCTATTTGTGTGTGTGTGTGTGTGTATTTGCACAGTACTGTATACTGGGATGCAGCAACACCAGCCTGCCATGTTCATGTTCTGTTAGAGTGTATAGTGACTGGTTGAACTTGCAATCCAAATAGACCACAACAGTCACAGGTCTAATAAAAGTCATAAATGATAAATGGCATGCATTTTCTATGTTCTCTCTCCCCCTAGTTAATCGTGTTAAAGCGGCGGCTGTTCCCCAGACGCAGGGTCAGCAAGGAGAGCAGCTCCGAACGGGTATGAAGACAATGTGGTCGGTTGCAGGCCATTCCTTGTTCTCCACGTTTCTTTTGCTCTCTCTTCGAGGGGTTGAAGGAGACAGCATGAGCTCTGTATGTTTGTGATCAAAGAGCAAACAGTCTTTTCCCTGGTGTGGCACAGTCACCCCTTTGCTCCAGCCCAGAACAGCATGACACCACAGACATGACGGTTCCTAGGGGATGGAAGGTTTCTGCTGGGTTTTTTCATGGGAGACTTGGAAACTGAAAGGAAAATGGGACTTTGCATGCCTGGTCCACAAGAGGGCAACTGTGAGACACTACTGTGCATGGAGCAAACAACAAGTTTCACTGAAGTGCAGAAGAACATAAACACTCCACTTGAGTCCTTCTTATGTGATTGACTGTCCTGATCTCAGTGGATTTATGTGAACAATACAGTTCTGTACTGAATGTCGCACACTGCATTCTGTGTTTGGGTAACAGCCCATTGAAATAATAGGATTTTAAAATGACAAATGGATAATATAGAGGGACAGAGCTTTAGATGACTTTTGTCTCTTTACTGTTGCTGTCGCTCTCTGTTCAAGCTTTCTCCCTCCTCTGCATACCAGTGCCTTGTCTCAAGAATGAATGAAGCTGGTGAACTTTAGATGCACTGCTGGAACTCTGTATCCTCTACTTCAGGGCGGTCCTGTCGCGTCCACAGTGGTCCGATGTGACTGCAGAGTTCATTCCAATCAACCAGAAGCTCACCTGATTATATTTCAAGGAGTTGCTTGTTTGTCTCAGTCTTAAAACAGTGGTTTCCCTGCTTCATTGGGATGAAAACCTGCAGCCACAGCGGCCCTTTTGGCCACTCCTGCTCTGTTTGTAAGTATGTCTTTATAAACTAATCTGGCTTTCTTTCTTTTTATAGAATTGATTAAACAGCACAAGTGAAATGTGAGGGATGATCATTGATTGGCCAGTAATCCTCTGGTCTTCGGGGCCTCCTGAGGCTTTATCTCTCTGTGTTGTGAGAATGTAGGATGACCTGGAGGTCCCTAAAGACTGTTGAGAATAACTGTCCTAATTAATATGGCAAGTTTTCTTTTTATCCATCTTTTTTTTTTCCATTTTCTTTATTGCACGTGGATGAGGTCCATGATTGTAGCCTGAAGCCATATGTGTGTTTTATATCAGGTACCAAATTCAGAAATTCAGCATGCTGTGCACTTGATTCTGTATCTCCACTTTGACCTGCACATTTCCATTGTGGGCCACATTTACACAGATTTTTTTTTCTTTGTTGGAGATAACGAATGGAATGAAATCCTTTTGAAAAGTGGAATGTAGTCTTTTCATGAAGTTGACTACATTCCTATGGTTCTCAGACAACAATCACAAACCAGTAGTTTGTCTCAGTAAGCCCAGTGAGGAACATTTACCTGCAGATCGAGTCTGATGAGCCGTGTGTGCACGCTGCAGCCTCGCTAACCTTGCTCGCTTTGTCGGCTCTAGCTTGATAAAGCCGGTGTGTAGATGAATGAGTTCTGTCCGAGGCCTGCTGTCATCATGTCTGAACACTTTGTGTAGATTCTGCAATTACACAACAATTCTAGGAAATTACTTGAAGCGCAGTAAATCTGTATAGATCTGCACATTCTGTTTAATTCATTATTCATACCGAGGCTTTGTGAACTCAAATGCTTGCTTAAATCCCTTTCTTGGTTAAAAAAAAACATTGAGGAGAGCATCAGTAGGACAAGTTAGCGTATACGTTTTACAAGTTTAACCTGTTTTTAACCTGTCCTGATTTTCCTGTTTTAAACATGGGCTCTAACTGAATGTCAGTCTTTTATAGGAAGAGGTTCCCGTAGACATTTGGTAATTTCCTCTCCATCTGAAACCTCTTATTTGACCGATACAGCCAGGTCAGAGCTGGGAGCAAGTTTGGTGGGATTTGAGCCGTGTGTAATCTCAGCAGCTTGGATTTTGCTTTCGGATTTTGAAAAAGTGAACAAATCCCTTAAGCTAATATTCAGATGTGTATGACTGAATGTACTGATGCAGTTGTCTGCCCAGTGTAATTGGAAGTAATACAGGTGCCATGTGTTTTTTTTTGTTTGTTTGTTTGTTTAAATTAAAGGAATAATCTAAATGCAAAATCTCAGTGCATTCTACAGTATAGAATAAACACGATCTTGTCAAAACTGTTACAATCTAAGCGGCTGCCTCTGATGTCCTGAAATGGCAGATATGTCAATGGGTATAAGGGTTTTTTTTAATGTAAAATCAACCGTGCACCATTAGTTTTAAGTTTCTCACTTGAGAGAGATGTCTGTTAGCTCCCAAATTCATCCACAACAAAAGGTAAAAATTTGTAAGTTCAAAAAGTCAGTGGCCATATCAAGTAAAAAAAAACAACTAAAGTAATTGAACTTGAATTTCACTGTTTTTGATTAATAAAAAAAAGTTGGTTCTCACTGTGTTTCTTTAATATTGCATCACTCAGATCAATCTAAATCAGTTTGCTCTTTAGAAAAGAGCCACATCTCACTCAGGAAAATCATAAGGACCCCCTGCTTCAGACTGGTCAGTTCCAAACATTCATACATCAGTACTTGGTCTCACTTATGCAGGTGTGTGAACTTCAGTATCTGAAACATCTTATCAGTTCCCACAATGTGGAAAAAGCCCAGTCAACTGCATTTGAATAAAGAAACTAAAGAGACAACTGATATTTAACAAAAGAAGACATGCAGGTATCGGCATCTTTAAAAACAAACAATGCCAAACTTCCACAAAATTGCAACTGGAGTTTGATTCACAAATAATACAAAGTGACCAAAAGTTTGTGTAACACATAAAATCACATAAAATTTATTTGTAGATTAGCCCTTTGGGAGGAGATATTGAAAGCAGGCAGTGTTGTGAGAGTTAGTGCACTATCAAACAGGCACAGGAGCACCCTGAACGTTCATCATCCGCCTCCCCAGTGCGTCAGAGCAGGGCTCAGCCCTCTGCTCTTTGCAAGTGGGAGCTTGTAGAAGGAATTGGAAATAGTGAAGGCAAACGTTTAGGTTGGTGTGGCAGGGTGGTCCTCAAAATGGAGGGTCCTTGCTGTTTTTAGCACAAACACACAATCCTCATGCCAGTATCCACAGTCCCTGACAATTACAACCACACAATGACTCTTGTCCAAGACCTGACTCAATTTCACACCAAATCCAGTCAAACTGATCAAATAAATAAATACAAATGCTGTAATCACTGGACAATCACGTGAAGATTTTTTTATAGAAAGATACTGTTGCTTTTGGGAGGAACATGGATTAAAAGTACAAAATGGGCAGCACCATTGGTATGGAATGGTATTAGAAAATATGCTTTCTCTTTTTGGGTATCAAAAGCATAGACATGTTGCATTAAAGAAAGTACATGGGCAAGATAACATGATGGGTACTGTAAAAATGTAGCAAATGTTTTAGCAGGTGGTACGCATTACACCAGGCACTGCATGATGTCTACCCAAAATACAACAGCAACTTTTTCTTAGAACTATTGTTTTATAATTCCATTATAAAATTGGAGCTTTTACAAAACATTTTCAAAGAACCTGGATTTTTTTTAGCTTAATTGTTAGCTCATATTTTTCAAGATTTAAAGGTCATTCATAAAATATCATTTTCAGTTGGTGAAATTCTGACGGATTGCTCCATTTTAACAATAATGATAAGATGACGAAACCCTAGTTTGATCGTTTTTGTAGCATCCAGTATCCAGCAGTCAGTGTTTAGTTCCTAGCCAGAGTGGCAAACTGTGAGTCTGGTTTAATGACAAGTGGTACACCCAAAATCTATTAGAGTGTAAGTGTGATTCAGTTCAGGTCATTTAGTCAGCGGTCTTTATGCTGTCAAGGCTGCTGTGGTTTTGGCTCTCCTGCTCTGGTTCCAGAAGCGGGGTGGCATCTTCGGCTGGCCCCACTTCCTCCTCCCGCCGGGCAAAACGTCAGTCTTTATGGCTGTGGCCCTGTGGGGTGATGCTGAAGACCCGGATGCGGAGGTGGGAGGCAATCTGCAGACACACACCTGTGCAGTACCGCGTCAGGTCCACCAGCGACAGGATCTGCACATCACCAAACACGAGAGCACAAGATATTCTTTATCTGTCACATGCATAGTCATACAAGTACAACACACAGTGAAATGATTTCTCTGCATTTAACCCATTCACCAAGTGAAGCAGTGGGGTGCCGCCAATGAGGCGCCCAGGGAGCAGTGTGAGGACGGTACCTTGCTCAAAGGTACCTGAGCAGTGACACTAGCAAACCCCAACCCTCCTATTGCAGGGCCAACGCCAGCATTGAGGCAAGCTAGATTCAGAAGTTCAATCTCTTCACTTGCATTAACCATGGACAGCATGCAGGGTTTTACTATATTACCATAACAATGATGAATGAATAATAACGAACTTGTAAAAGTAAGACGCACAATAGTGTCAATTTGCTGGTCGTTGTGGATGACGTGGCTGAATATCTGTCAGTGGGTCACTTGAAATGAGATGATAAATTATAGTTATATGTCATATTTTTTTACTTTTTTAATTTGGTTTTACTGGTCACAACTTCAAAGGAAAGAAAAAAAAGGATCATTTTGATTTCTGGCATTCCGCATCACTTTCCAGAGAGTTCCAGACGGTCAAATAAAACTAAAATGCTGGTGGACAGATACAGGTAACAGCAACTCACCAAAGCAATCCAGAGGACAACATATTCATCAACAAAGCTGTTGAAGTACTGGTTGAGGAAGAGCAGTCCAGGGCCAATAAAGGCTGTATCTTGTAGATGAAGTTCACTCCTTGTCATGTGGGCCATCTTGGGCAGAAAATACAAAGCGGTTAGGAAGGGAAGTGTTTATGGACAGCTTCAAGCAGCCCATTATGCAGTGAAACAGTACATTTGTCTATTGCTTAGTTTATACAACTGTGTTATTCTTAATAAAATCTCAGTCATCTCAGAAAGTTTTTGCCATTGTTGTCTTTAATCTTTAAACATTTCTACATAACAGGTTGAGATCATTTAGAGAGGCTTGATGTGAAATTTTGAATTAATCTTTCACTCATGACAGGAAGCAGCAGTCAAGCTGCTATTTATTTGCTATTCAAAATGGCCGGTGTACCTACATGTGTGTTCTGAGATTTACATGAAATGTAAATAGTAAAATACTGGTTCATCCACTACTATACAGTAAACCCCTGTCATTGTTGGGGTTGCGTTCCAAGAGCACCCACGAATTGTGAAAAACAAATTTGTGATGTGGTAAAAAAAAATATATATTATATTGTGAACCCTATATATGCTCCCAAATATGCTCTCAAAACACTGAAATTTCATTTTAAACTCAGCTTAATACTTTACCTTAAAGAATTTAAAGGTAGACCAGTATCCCTACTGTACAGTGTATACTGAACTGTAAATACAGTAATAATTTAATTTACAGTATAGGGCTTTAAGAAGAACAAAATGGAAAACACGAGAGTACTCGGCAACCAATCAGTAGCAAGGAGAAATAAATAACCTCTCGGATTGGCTACTTTCAAAACACCCGCCTCTGAGTCCAGTGTTATTTCACAAGACGTGCTTTCTTTTATTTTATATGGAAATGTAGCTGAATTTACATTAATATTGGTTACAAAATTAGTACATTATATTTAGTAAATTATTATTTTCTTAATAATTTAGCACAAAAATGCATGGAACATTATATACTGCCAAAATGCATAGAATAGCTGTGGTTTCCGCGAAGAATTATTAGTTTGGTTCCAAGAAAAAAATCAGCGACTGACTGAAGCTGCAAATTCTGTTACTGTATTTGACTACTATTTAGACTTAAAACACCCTTTATGTATTTTTCTGCCATAAATATTTTGTCCAAAATATGTTTCAACTTTTCAGAAGTCCGGTTGCCATCACTACACCTGTGGACATTTCAGGCCAACTTCTGCTAAAGGTTTCTCTTGATTTCACCTCCCATTTCACATCAAAGCAGTTAGAACAACATGTGACCACATTAATACCCACCACCAACTTGTTGGAGATCTTAGCGATGACCATGCCGAAGGTGAGGATGTAGAGGCATGGATGATGCTCAAACAGCTGGCTGGAGGACTTCTTAAAGATCATGAAGGCAAGGGTGAGGATGAGGCCGATGTGCAGACCAGGAGACAACACACTAGTGTCCTAAAGGAGATTGGGGTATTTTAAGAGTAATATAATGCAATATAATTCAAAGTCTCTGCTAATCAGGAGATGTTCTGTTTTGTTCTAATGAAATTCTCTACTGGAGTTGAAGCTTTAGGGTTGATAATCAGTGCATTTCCTCTTCTCCAGTGTAATACAGATAAACTCTTATAATGTCATTACAGAGGGGAACTGAAGAGGAAGAAACTGCTCTCCTGATCTAAACTTACTGCGACATTAAAAAAGTCATTAAAATTAAATAAGATGGTCCACTGAACAGAAGTCAAAATCACATACTGCCACAGTGGATCCATTTTTGCCCACTCCCCCACTAAGGATGACGGAGAAGTAGTTATAGGTTGAAAGCAGGAATCCTCCGATGATGCCCAGAATCGGGAAGGTCTGCAGTTTAACACCTAGCACTGGTACCTATAGGAAAATTAAAAAAAATAAAGCACTGTCATGACAATTCCAGTAAAGGTTCTTTCTCATTTCAATGTTCTAAAACAGTGAGCGTGCTTTCCCTGATGGAAAAAGGCAAGATCATGCCCACAGGTGACTTGTTGCCATGGTAACAGCTCTTAACCATATTTACATTTGCACATTTGTCAAGTAGCTGTGGGAGGCATAAAGCAAAAGCAAGTGAGAGAATCTATTTAACTGATGCAGTCGAGGGACTGACTAGGCCTAGACAGGAACCATGAACCATTTTCACAATATCCACAGGCAAAGAAGTTATAAATTACATGTTTTTTTATTTTTATAAAATCAACACAGTCTCTGTACGTGATTAAACAGGACACTAGAGTCTCACACAGTTACAGTATAAACTGACTTGCCACCTCATGAGGGAAACCTACATTGTATCTACACTCATTGTCAATTTTATGATCTCTACTTACCATATACACTGTATGGACAAAAGTATTGGGACCTCTTAATTACTGAATTACTGGGCAATCTTAAAGCTTCAGCATACTGAGACATTCTGGACAACACCATGCTTCCAACTTTGTGGACACAGTTTGGGGAAGAACCTTTTCTATTTCAGCATAACTGTGCCCCAGTGGACCATATAGAAGACCATATAGAAGACATGGCTGAAGGAGTGGAAGAACACCACCTTTGGGATGAACTGGAACGGAGATTGCGAGCCAGACCTTTTCGTCCAAGATCAGTGCCCTACCTTTCCCACAGAAACGCCAAAATCTTGTGGAAAGCCTTTCTTAGAAAGCCTTTCTTAGTCGAAGCTGTTATGGCTACAAAGGGGGACCAAGTCATATTACATTTAGGGCATTTAGCAGACCCTTTTATCCTTTCAGTGACTTCCATTCCTCAACCACAGGGGACAGTCTCCCTGGACCAACTCAGGGTTAAGGGTCTTGTTTAGGAACCCAGTGGTGGTCTGCTGAAGGTAGGATTCGAACCCAGGACCTCTTGGTCCAGAGGCAAGTATCCTACCCAGTAGACCATAGGGTGTCCCAATACTTTTGTTCATAGGGTGTAATTACACTATGTAGTTTACAGTTAGAGACTGTATTCAGTGTACATGTGCATGTGTGGGAAGGGCCATACCGTAGTCTCCCAAAGACTCACTCCACCGAAGGCTGACATCACATACATGATTATGATGGCAATCTGGACCTCTGTCACGTCGACACTGTGTACAGAACAAAATCAAATAATGAATTAAACAATGTACCCTCAACTATTACAGCTAGGTCTTCAGTATGGCTCATAAATGTTTAAACCTGACGAAAGAAAAATATAATTTTTATGAAAATAGTAGAAGCTAAATATGAACATTTTTGGCTGCTCTAGACTAAACTCAAATGTGAATCCCGCGGTATGGGAAACAAAATCACTATTAATAACGCGATTGGGACGGGACTGGAAAAAATGTAGGCCGGAGTGGCCAGGACCGGGAATCGTAATAACACTATGATAACTTTATACAGAAATATACCTTTTAAATAAATAAACTACTTTTGAACTCAATACTAGTTGTCCTGTCTCTTTATCCTCCTGTTTGCTTTGGTGTAGCCAGTTAAGTGAATGGCATGCTCCACACACCCGTAACATTTGGCGACGATAGTCCCAACCACCAATAATGTAAGAGAAGAAGTAGCTTCTTCATGCACTTTTTAGCCGCAAAAAAAAAGACAACACGGGAGTGGGAGGGAATGGGAGTCATTCTTCTGGGATTGGGACGGGACGGGCTTTCCCCCCAGTTTTTTTATGGGATTGGAATGGGATGGGATTTATTTTGTGAGAGTGGGATGGAGAGGTTTGAAAATTCACTCCTGTGTCACCCTCTAATACAGACATTCATGTAAAAAGAGTAGCTTATAACAGAAACATTAACAAGTATTTTAACTTGTTTTTATGCAATTCTACAATGGCTCATTCAGTAAAGAGCACTATACTGCAGCCACAGTTTTTGACTGACGGAAACATGATTAGAATACCACTTGTAATTGGAGTCAGTGGCTTCAAGAAGAGATTTTATCCTTTTATGTACTTCAGCAATATGCTCAGGTACTAAATTTTAAGCTCTCAGTTTGGCCCTTGTTGGTGCCTGAATTGTTTGATTTCATTTTTGCACAGATACATATTGTTGACACCTGTACCTATACTTTATATATAATGAGTGTGGTAACTCATATGCATGGTGAACAGTGTATTGGAACATTAGGACTTCTTATGAACTCACATTCCGAAGCGGAGTGTTCCGGACACGTATGTCTGCCAGTGAGCACAGAAGAACATGAACATGCCGACAAAGCCACAAAAAAACATCCAGTTTGGGTAGGCTCCGATTCCAGCACATATACACGTTCCCACAGCAACAAACACTGCAGAGAGAGTAAAGGAACAACACTGCAGCAATGGTCGGATATTGCATATATATTGCAGATAAAGAGCAACAGCCATGAAACTCCTTTTTTACGCAATCAAATCTTTTCTTTGAGGTTTGGGTTTTTACTAGTTGGTATTGTGAGTAATACCATCAGATTACGCTTAAAACGCCCTTAAATTCCCTCAAGTGTGTCCAGCCTTCGTCTCCTCACTCATAACTACATATTATGATAACTACATTTGGACATAACATACAATAATGTACAGTATGTAAAATATTAGTTTCACAAGAATTACATAATTTACAGTAGACACAGTAAGTTACATCTACAGTAGGGCTGTGCGATATGGACAAAAGAAACCTATCATGATTTTTTTTAACAAAATTGCGATTTCGATTTTAATCACGATTTTGTTTTACAGTGTGAATATGAAACATTTTTCCAAAGGAAAACAAATAGATCTTTATCAGTGACCTGTAACATGTCTCTACAACAGACATAAGGCCAGTTTTTTGCCCTGCATAAGTCATAGACCTCTTTGTGACGCTGCCTTAGGTGTTGAAATAGGTTTGTTGTGCTCCCCTGTTTTGACGCAACAACAGACTGACAGGTCTTACAAATGACCTGGCTCTGTGATACATCATCTTTCCTGTATCCAAAGTAATCCC